>CAKLNU010000035.1:0-686978 GCA_922788865.1 Poeciliopsis turneri
TAGTGAGACATGATCTTGAGCCTTTAATGAAAGACTCGTGCCCCATTGAGCCTTATAATGAAAGCTCTGACACTGAAAAACCCCAGGAGGGGAGCATTAATTCCTGCGAGGAGCTGCTGGCTGTTTTGAATAGCAGCAGAAACATTTTTATGGCCATATTTTTATGAAGCCTCTGCACAAACGTGAGAAAGGAGTGTTGCAGCGCTTTTGTTCGGCTCTGTATGAAGAGCTTGTCCAGTAGCAGGTCTGATTCCTGTTCAGCTTTCATCCTGACTAATGGAAATGTCAAAAAACACAGTAGAGGAGCTGGACTGCCCATTCCACTCAGATGGCAAAAGATGTGAAACAGAGATAGGAGGCGAGTCGTGTGAAACAAACACACACCTCAGACACAGGCAGCCCCTCTGCAGCTGATAAGAGCTTTTGTAGGTTTTGGTAATGATGTCCCTGAATACCAACCGCGCTCCGCATAAAGAGGCCCACAGGAATTAATACAAATGCCTGTCGTTTTATGGCTGCAGTCGCTTTCAGTTTTCTGACATTACAAAAGAGAATCAATGAATGCCACAATTTAATTATGTCTTTCATGAAGTCTCTGCTTTTTGGAATTCTGCATCTTGAACTCAGTCCCGCTCTTTGCCTTTTTTTTCCCCCCGCTCTGTCCCCTTTCTGCGGCCTTCAATTTTCTCTTTTTCATTATCTCCACACATTTCCATTATCCCCCCCCTCCACCCCAACCCTCTCCACCCCTTTTCTCTCATCCATGTGTCCAACATTTCCTATTCTGGTCTCATTCCCTGTCCTTTATGTCTTCAAGCCCGCCCAACTTTCATCCTCGTGCTCGCGCCCATTAATTTCTCCTCCGCTTCAGGTCTTTACTCTGACAGGTGGCGCAGCAGCTGGCCAGCTATGTCCATGTGTCAGAGGCGGTAATCACAGAGGAGATGTTTGATGCAGTGCTGCAGGTTGGTGAGGTGCAGGGCCAACCCACCCAGGGCTGAGCAAAATGACAATGTTTGCTTGACCTCTCGGCTGAACCCAAACCCTGCTGGGGAAAAGAGCATCGGGGACAGCTACCGACTGCAGAGTTTGTTGCAGGAATATGGCTAGCATTCTTTCCTACTGCAAATACGTTCTAAAGCAACCTACTGTTGAGATAGGTTTACTTATTTTAAACATTTTTACAGAGTTTTTGTTCTTTTCTGTAGAACTGGAGCAGTGATTTGGTAACGAGGACAAGATATTGATCAACGTTCCTCCCTAACATGAATGTTTTATACCCCAGATGGCCGAACCTCAAAGTAACGAAAGGGTTGAACTGATTTGTGTTGTTTTTGCTCCTCATGCAGAACATGTACAGTAAGGCTAGATCATAAAGTGGTTGATGGATGCAAATGCACAGTAAATGTGCTGCAAACATGGCGCAGACTCCAAAACACACAAACACAAATGCAACAGAAAATGTTGCAAATAGAAGCGAATAGAAGCAACAGGGAAAATACCGCAAATGGCAAAATCAAGAAGTACAAAATGCTGGAATCTCACTCCACCAAATAGAAGTGCTCCAGACCACTAGGGGGAGTCAAGAGTAGATATTACCAACATAATTATGATGCTGCGCGCACCTTTTCTTTCTCTCTACAGCTTTCTATTAGACATCCCATCTTTACTGAGTGTCTGGCCACAAATGATTTGGTGGTTGACTCCCTCTAGTGGTGTGGAGGACTTTTGTGGAGCAGGTTTTCAGCTCTTGATACTTGCTGTTGTTTGTGCTATTTGTGCAATTTTCCCCTTTCCCCCTATGGTTTGTCATCGCAGCCCTTTTTTGCATAGTTTTTCTGTTGCATTTGTGTGCGTTTTGGAGATGGCATCATTCGCATGTATGCAGCGCATTTCACCATTTGTACATGTCAGTCACTGTCAAATTATGGTTCCATTACCTCACACAGATCGATCTCAGTCCATGAAGGGGTGGCAGTGAGGGCTTTCACTGTCGGGATGAAGCAGATCTGAATTCTGCATCTCTATCAAGGTCTTAGTTGGAGTCGGGACCAAACAGTCTAAAAAATAAAAGGAAAGATTCAAGTTGCTTGTAACGATAACAAAAGAAAAGAAACCCAAATACTAAAACCTCAGGCTCTCCTGCCTTTGTCTCTTTCTAAACCTTCTCTCCATGTTGCTCTACCTCTTGTTCTTCTCTGGTTTATATCACTTTCTGCTTCTATTTCTGTTTGAAATCTTTCTTGCCTGACTCTCAAATCTGCCCAGAAACAGGGTGAATATCCTTCAGTCTTTATTGAGCAACAATTCCACAACCAAGTGCTTGTGACTCTTTGTCCAGCACAGGTGAGTTTCCCCTCAACGCGGTCAGGGAAAACACAGTCAGGATCCTGGTGCTTGAGTGTGTTCTTGTGTGTGAGTCTGTTGTAATAGAAGATCTCTGCTGGATAGCATGGGCTACCTGCAGCAGACTGCACACCTGTCTGCAATCTCTTCATCAGCCTGCTGGGGCTTTTTAAGGAGCTGCAGGCCGACGACTCTTTACTTGACCGTTAACCTCACTGGTTGTATGAAGCTGTTTGACCTTCTTGTGCTTTTCCTTGAAACTTTGAAGTGTTTATCTTGATTCTTTGCTTTAGGTTTTGGCTCTTTGTGCTTGTAGTTTAAAGACTTCTCTGACTTTGGACACCACCAGCAAACCTTCATCAGTCTTCCTGCTCTCCTGCCATCCACACAGACCACCTTCATCCCTTTGGGATCGCTCTTCTTCACTCAAAAGTAAAATAAACAAGAGGCCACCTTGATGTTAAATCATCTGTCATTTATTTCCAAATTCAGGTTTATTCACAGCTTTGTGTTGGTCTCTTACAAAATCCTATCAGAATGAATTGAAGCTTACAGTTTTATTGTGACAAAACGAGGTATAAAACTGTCACCCTCATTTCAGGTGAAACGTGTTACCACTGTTTAATTCTCTAGGTCATCTAGAGTTTTTGTACATTAATCTGAAAAAAAGTTGCTTGGGATCAGAGTTTGAAACAAGTCGTTTTCAGTCTGACTCTAAGCCTTCATTATTCCATTGTGTTTCCAATCTCCACATAGTTTTCCTCCTCTCTCTTGGCTCTTTAGCAACAAGACGTCTTAGCAACAATCTTTCTTAACAGCAGCACTTTTAATCAGTTTCACCAAAGCTGCCTGGAAATTACCCTGTCATTTGTGCAAAGCGTTTCCTCTTGAAGAAGAAAGTGCCTCACAATAAAGGTTATGGCGCTTCGCTCGCTGACAGAATATCATTTTGACAGCCAACCGCTGATCTTCTTCAAGTGGAACAAAAAACACATCCAGGATTTGGACTTGTTCTTTTAATGTCGCAGCCAAAGAGATGTTTGTTGTTGTTCGAGAAAGCCGGGAGACGCCGACGGATTGGCTGAATTGAGCGGGCACCCGGGGGGCAATCAAACACCGTGCTGGTGCGTTGTGATGGTTCAATTCTCATGCTAATTGTTTCAGTCAGTGTACAAAACGCAGTTGCTTTTTAAGGGGACGCTGTGTACACTCGCGCTCTGAGCTGGTAGTAAACAGACTTGCATACCTCCCCTCTACCTGACACAGCCCCGTGTTTCCTGGATAATCAGACAAAGATTGGATAATCCTGACAGAAATCCTTTTCATTCCTACAACCTCCCTTTCAAATTGTCATTTTGCAATATCGCTTTCAGTCGATACTCTAGCAATCAAATGCATTTCAGGGATGTGAAATTACTGAACTTTAAAAAGCAGGCCAGCAGAGAAACATATTTTTTTATATATATTTTTAAACACCTTCCAGATCTGCTCACAATGATCTCAGAGCTGCGACGGCTGCACCGGGAGGGCTGCAGCAGGAAATGTAAATGGAGAACACAAGTCACATTATAGCTCCTGGGTAAACAGATTTCTTTCCCACGTCAGACTGAGTGGTCGCAATCATGCAAAACATTTCTTTCGCTTGGAGCGGGGCTGCACCTCAATCACTCTGTCTTCATCCATTCACTTCAAGATCCCAAAGGTCAGCACACACTGTCACGTTCATGTATGTAAAGCACAAGCAGGTGTGAGAGGAAAAGAACGCCCAGCTGGTTGCAGAAACAAAGTGTATATTCTGCTCCAGAGGTTTCCACGGTGTGGCGCTTAAGTTGTTTACCGCCTGCGTTTAAAATCTGACAGATGACAGGAAGTAGTTGGAGGATCAAGTCACTTTTGTGAGCCCAAGTCGCCACAAATGTCATATTAGTTTCCTGCAAAGCAGAATCCAGTGTGACTGAAGGAAGCCGATACAATAAAATCACAAAGTTTGAGTCAGACGGTTATTTTCAATTCCACAATGCAGTTAAAGTCAGTTGGTCACATGACTTCTGATGTCTGAAACTTTTATCAGCGGACGCTCAGCCAATTGTGTTGACCCCTCGACTTTGCAGCAGGGCAAGGGAAGTTTGTCTGTAGTGCACATTTCAGCAACAAGGCAATTCAAAGTGCTTTCCATGAGGATAAACAAGCAAAAAACATTAAATTGCAGTAGTAAAATAAGGGGAACTGATGACTACGGGTAATTAAGTCTGTGACGACAGTGAAAAGAAACCTCACAAGTTCAGAATGGGTCAAAATGCAGTCATGGTCCAAAGAAAACATTTGACAGACGGTTGGAAAGCATAGTGGACAACAGATCCAGACCAGTTTAAATAATAATAACAACCTCAGGCTGCTTGGAAGAACAAAAAAAAATAAAAAATAATAAAAAACGGGCCATGCTGTAGTCTTACTTTCAAACTTCTCTTGGATTCAAATGTCTATTGGAGATTGAAAGTGCTGAGTACTTTAAATGTCTCATGTTGAGGTTTGTTTGGTTGAACTCCAATGAATCTTACAGTAGAGGACAGAGACCTAAATTATTACATGTCCATTTGTTCCCTTCATCTTTGTGTGTGAGCAGATTAAGCCAATTATTAATCAGATTTTCTGAAAGATATCCAGGTGGATGTTTCTGCTGCCATGTGATGGATGTGTGTTTTTCCTATTTCCCAGCAGATATTGTGTTTAAGATGGAAGGCAATGCTGTGCTGTTTCTCCCATCTGAGGGCCAACAGCACAGCCCCGAGGAGGCCAGAGAGGATAAGAAGCCCGTTTAGAGAATCTGTTTTGTCGGTGCCTTTGTCTTTCCATTCATCTCTCTGGGGATGCTGCCGAAAAGGTCACACAGACTTTAACGTTTGATGAGTGATTCTCTGTTCAAAACACTACTGAAGCCCCAGCATCTGCTTCCTGACTCTGACTCCTAAGTGTTTTTATCTAATGAGGCACCAAACTCGCCACCTCTCACCTTCACATTTTCCACTGTTTTTAACATTCCTTTTTGGTCCTTGTACCTTTGCACTTCCACCGTCTCTCCTCCTCTTTCAACCTGTATTTTTTAACCTTTCCTGGTGTCCTGTTATTCACATCATTTCAGGTTTTTCTCACCTGCCTTATGCTGGTCTTGATTCTTTATTCACCACCGTTCCTTAACTTCTGCTCTCCTCCTTTGCTGACAAAGAGCTGGTGATTGCCTGGAAAATGATTAGGATAAGGGGTACACCTAGTCCCAGAAATTGGAAGCCTTTTGGAGAGGCTCCTGAGTTAGGTTTTTCCCTACTTGCTTTATAAAAGCCAGAAGTCAAGCAGAATCAGAAAATAATGGGTGTTTTTTAAAAGTGAAAAGAGTACATGAAGTCTGCATATCATCTGCAGAGCATGGACTCTCTGTAACACTGTTAGCATACGGTTATAAGTACAGGCACAGAGCGGTATGGTCTGTTACACAAACACATAAAAAGAAAATGAGATTTCCGTGCAAGTGCAATGCAAATGTTCTGCAAAACTGAAAGCCAGTTTCATAATTCATTGTTTGGACTCAGAAAGCAAAAATATTCAGACCTCTTAAATGTTTCTACATTTTGTCACATTACAACAACAAACTTTAATGTATTCTATTGGTTATTGTGATACACAAACTCATTATTGAGTAGTTGGAGAGGTGAAAGAAACAAATTGATGCCTCTGACAGATTTAGAATTAAATCTGATTTTATTTCTGATTGGACATGGAAATGAGCATTTTTCAGAAATACAGGAAAATGTGAAAGGATTAAAAAAAAATTTTTCTTTTTAGATTTTATTGTAAATGGCGTGTTAAAATTATTTATACCCTTCCGAATAATCACTGAAAAAACCTGCACTGACAATACACCAATCAAATCTTTTTTTATTTATAACTGCTGATAAGCTTTTTACATGGTTTTACTGGTATTTTCATTATTCGTGTTTTGTGATGAGCTCTAAGTCTTTCAGATGGGAAGACCTTGATTTTTACTGTCACCTCCTTCACAGATTGTCAAATTAAAGTTAGGACTACCTTAAGCCGAAATCAGTTACGTTCAAATAATTAACTGCACGTAGTTTACAAAATCTTTTTCACTTGAAGAGTGAGTTTTATGGAGAAGGTTTCCACCTACTTTGTACATCCAGAGACTGAAACGTTTGCCAGTTTTGCTCAAATTCAGTCCAGCTGGACGGAGATGGTCTTTAAACATCAGTTTTCAAATCTTGCCACGGATCGTTGATTTGATTCAGACAGGATTTGATTGGATACTTTTAACATGAATATGATTTGATAAAAACGGGTTTGAATAAAAAATGTTCAAATTTTATTATTGTAAAATAATTTTTAAATCATTTCCCTTCCACTTTACAACTGTGCAGCACTTCACATCTGTCTATGACGTAAAATCCCAATGAAATCCTTCGACATTTACTTTCGTATCATAAAGAAATATGGAAAAACGCGAATTCCTTTGCAGGGCACACTGTGTGTGTATAGAAATGCCTCCGCCATCATTCTTGTAAATGTACATACTAAAACCATCTGTGCTTTGACAGTTTTACAAACTACATGCAGAGTTTGCCTTCCAGCATTGTGGACCACTGCTTTAAAGTCATTACAGAAGCAATCTATGATGGATTGTACGCAAGCTGAGAGTAGCGAGGCCTTACCCACTGTGCCTTTACAACTCGGAGTTGGCTTAGCCAGCTAAACAATCCATAAAACACTGCAGGGCCGGTCCTGCCAAACAGCACCTGCTCGGATGAAGAATTTACTCTCCCTCTATGACTGATGACACTGGCTAATGCTCAAATCACGCACAATTACCTTTGTTTAAACAGGAGGGGGTGCCAACGTTTTGAAGTATGTGAAAGTATTTAGATAGTATCAAGTGAAGAATGCTGGGTAACATTGCAGCACAGAGACAAACTGGAGCCGTAACAGGCTGGAGGCCTGAAGCTCAGAGCTTCAGTTATTCCAGTCTGAAAATAATACAGAGGTGGTTGATATTCAACATCCATCATCATCATCTTTACAATTGGAGCAATTGTAAAGAACTGCGCAGTTCTAATTCTAAGAGTTTTTTAAGTAAAGTAGCAACTTCCTGTTTTATTTTCTGTGACCATTTTTTTTTTTAACATAGCAAATGGTTTTCCTTCCTTCTACTTCTCACCTGCGTTAAGTTGTTCTAATTACTGGTGCCTGTTTAAAGGCAATTCGGTTGCTGGATCATTAGGTTTGTTTCCAGTTCTACATTTCTCAGTCTGCCTCTGCATGTTGGCTTTCACACCACCAAGCATGGCACAGAAACTCATTTTGACTGTATCCATTAGTGCAGTTTGAAATGTGGTTAGAGTAAACAGAGAGCATTTTCATCAGCGTCGTCTTCCACATCGCAGACTGGACCAGCACTTCCATGTCACACTTGGCAAAGTCCAAGATTACACATCTCCACCATAACCGTGTACGAGTTTGTAAATACGACATCAGCCTCCTGCTGATTGAGATTGAGCTGAAGGTGTTGCCCTATTCATCCATACTGAATTGGATTAACTCCAAATACAGGAAGAGAACATTTTTTCTGATTATTTCGGTAGTATATATAACTGAAATATATCGTCTTAGGGCTATTTTTCCATCACCCAAATGCAGCCACAGATGAGACATCTAATAATATGCCATTGCTGCTGTTATCCCATTTAACTTTCTTACCCGACACAAACTGTAATCCAATTTAAACCAGTTGATCAGATCTGCTTTTTGTCTCGTCTCAGAGCTGCTTCGAGCTCATCTTGGGTGTTCGACATCAGTGTAACAATGCAGCGAGATAGAGACCGCCGAACAAAGGGGGCCCATCACTGTTTTCATTACCTCAGCTCCACTCATTCCAACAATCGAGCGCTCCACACAGCAAGGTAAAATGTTTAACCTCAAATAATTATGTTCTGAACCCGCACTGTTACGATCATTTGCTGTCCCGGTGCATGACTTTTCATTTTTTCTTTGACTCTTTCATGTGTGCCTTCATTTCAGCCTAATGCTCATCATCTTTTTCTCCATCCTGTCCCCCCCCCTTTTTTCCTCTCTGAAGATACATCAGAGGAGTAGTGGCTCGCACAAAATACTTGGTGTAATTGTTTTCTATGTCTGGATGTGGTGTAATGATCTGACAGCAGGAAAATTGTTTGAAAGCATACTTTTAGCAGAATCAATGTTGTGTGCCGAGTGGAGAAAGTTTGAGACAATTTTAATCCTTAACGTCCTGCTTAAAAATATGAAGAGCCAGTAGTATTACAATTACCAAACCAACAATTAACTGTAGATTTTCAACACTAGAGAGAACAATTGTCTAATATTACAGCGAAGACTAAACAACACTTTTGATTTAAGCATCACAGTTCAGAGTATAATCAGATATCACTTCACTCCTAATAGCACCATAATGTAACTTTAAAGCCAAGAAGATTGGAAGAAATTATAGAGCCAAAGATTATGACTTTGCTTTAATATTATTGAATCAGAGAACAATTCAGCATTTAGAGTGTGTTCACATCAGGAACATCCTTTTTGCTCCAAACCAAAAGCTGACATTCCTTGTTGTTTGGTGTGGTTTGCTTTCCCATTGTACAGTTTGCAGGTGAACTTCATAAACTTCATAAACAACGGCCATGTGGTTGACGATCTTTGCTCTCATTGGACAGGAAAACTGGGAGCTGGACAGAGCGCCGATAAAGAAAGAACAGAAATAAACATTTCTTGCTAAATATAACCAAATTTTTGTGTATCTTTTTAAGCAGTTGGATTATCTATGCACCTTCACAGACATTGAGGCAGCACAGTTTTCCCACGGTTCATTTTTTGTAGCATCCTTGCTGTAGTGGTAGCGAAACTGGGTCCCGCCTTTTGAGGTGGTAGACTGATTGTTTGGTTTGCACCAAGGTTTGTTTTGGTGTATTTACACTTGTACAACATGGAAAACAAATTCTGTTTTATTTAAAGCAGACCAAATTTGCTAGGTGTGAATACACCCTAATATGGGAAACCAAACTGCAAGACCACTGAAATGTTAAAGGTTTTATTATGCTTTATGGTTCAATTTTGTTTGTTTCAAGAACTGAAGTAAGCCAAGGTCGAAACCCTGAGGTGCACCAAAATTAAACTTTGGCCATTGACAATTGTTAACACGAGTGACTGTAAATGTGTGGTGAAAGTGGGTGATTGGAAAAACCTGCTTTGTCACTGGCACACCATTTGAAATTATACTGAGTTCAAAAAACTGACACAACAAAGTAGTTATTGCTATACACAAACTAATTATAAAAGCTAATGTGTAGTAAATCAAGTTAGCAGAACTTTTGTCAATCCTAAACTATTTTCCATTTTAGCTCTTTGCCTGTCATAAAAAATTTAGTTTTTTGTTTGGTGCATTGATTACATGCTGGCTGTAGAGATGATTTCTGGTTTGATCCCTGGGATTTCTGTTCCTCTAAGACAGACAAAAACCCTGCACCAAAAATCTAGTTCAGATTAAAGCAAATATTTTAAACCATTGATGTTTCTTTGTTCAGCAGTTAGGTTTCTACCCACATGGTAACTGTTGTTGGCTTGTTGCACGAAATCTGACGATTGTGGTTGAAGTGATTCCAACTGAAAGTTGGTTTTGAAGCATTTATCATTGTCTAGGAGTTGGATTTAAGAGTCACATCAGGTTACACATCTTCGTCTGTCCTGATGAGATGAAATTTTTTAAAAGGTCTTTAATGATGCAACAGAAGGCCTTTCAGTGTCCTCTGAGTCTTGTTACTACCTTATTTATTATTTCTGACACACAACTGGGAGAGGAGCTATTTTTACAGCAGCTTGAAGTTCTTGCAAAAACCACTTAGAGAAAACTATGAATGTATATACGTACACCGCTACATGCTTGTGTGAAGATCATAGAAGTGTTTTAGGAGATATGTCTGGTGCGTCTGCTCCCTTTTGAAAAGATCGCAGATACAACCTGATCTATGGTGCTACACACAGCTTTTCTGCATGTAGCAGAGTGCTACACACTCAATCTGATTTCTCAAGTGGTTTAAATTCATATGACCAATAACTTTTAAATGTTTTTGGAATTGTGATTTACTGTATCACAGTATAATCACAAATTAAGCAACAATTATTACTGCTTTAAGTTTATAGACCTTATTATATTATAATTATAATATATTTTTAGTAGTTTTTAAATGCTTATTGAATATTATAATGCTCAACAGGCATGTAGCTTGCAACTTGCTAATTGTAGTTTTAATGGATGGGCGATACTTCTTTAGCTTTATCGCTGTAAGTCGTTGGAGTTTTTACTCAAAGTTGAATAGGTCATTTTTTGAGCTTGGAAAAAACATAGTGCCTTTTCTTTAGCTGAGACACATATAGCGGCAATATCTGCAGCAATATGTGGGGAAAGAGCATCACTGCATTACATAGAAAATGTTATTTTTACAACAATTGCTTGTTAAAACCGCTACATAATTTTCTACAGATAACTGGCCAGTGTCAGTGCTCTATGAGTAGTTCATGCAGTCAGTTTCACTTTTAAGTTTCAAGCAAACAGCATGCAGAGGTTAGTGAAGCATATGCATAGTGTTGAATAAGATGAAGTACACTGTAAATGTTTTCAGCAAGTCTGTGGTAGCCAGACTGAATTGTCTTTTCAAATTTTGTGTGTTGCAGTGTCGCGTATGTAGGTAATGCTGAAATGTTTTTGTTTTTTTCTATTGCATTTAATGACTGACAAATACACAATACTATGATGATGTATTTGTCAGTAAAAAGTGATAATATTTGGGCATCAACTGTGATTTTCATGACAAACCCCCCTGAAAAAAAAAAAACATAGTTTTGAAGCTCATTCTTTTGCCCAGCAAGGCCTCAAGCATCACAATTTCATGTTTTTGCTGCTTTGTATTACTGTCTTTTTCCTCTCTCTTCCTGTCTTTTTGCATCGGGGAACACGGTGTCTGACTTAATATCGTTTTCCAATCACTGAAGGCTGCGGGGCAAGGACTTCTGACTGGTCTGTTTTGTTCCAGCTAATACCAAGGAGAGGGGAGAGGAAATAATAACCGTGGTGGTTCATAATAGCTGTAGTGATCATTCTGCAGTCATTTGCCTCCGGTGCACTGTAACCGCAAGCTGATGTTGTGTCTGTTTTCCTACTCTGCACTACACAGAGCTACACCACTGTTACAAGCTGTACAGCACCCTCTGCGTCCTCCTTGTCCATCTGAAAAATATTCATTGCCATCTGGTTGTTATCACAGGGGGCTAAAGCAAAAACAGAGAGCTGTGTAGGGTATGATCAGTGGAAATTTAGCTCTGAAAACACACTTGTCTTCAGTAATTAGAATCAGTTCAGGAGAGCTGCAGATTCTGAGAAAACTGATTATGCACCAGCTTAGCAGAAGACCTCCAGAGCATTTAGATACAGGGACATATGTTGCCTCCATCTCTGCCCTCTTCTTCTCTCTTCTGCCCATCATGTTTTATTTTTTTCATGTTCCACGAACGAGCGGGAGGGGAAGGATCGGAGGGAGGAAATCATTATTAACTCATAAGCTGGTTAATGCTGTAGCACTCTCAACCTTCAACTCAATTGAGAATTTCCATCATTTACATATCAATTTAATTTCCTGTGTTTCCCTCTTCCTTCTGCCTGCTCCTTCATTAAAAGCAGCAACGCTGGTGAAACGTGTTTTCCCAGCCGGAGAGACATTACTCCACGTCTCACACATGGCCAGGTAAACCCTGGATGTCGACGCCTACATAATGTGCCAACAGGAAGCATTCACTCCACATTTTGTTACATAACAGGCTTTATCAATGGTAGATTGTGTATGCATGTAGACCCTTGAGAAATACCGAGCGTTGACGCAACAAAAATAGTATTTGGAAAGATTTTATACACTGCCTATATTTCCAGTTTAAATATTCACACACAGGAATGTCGCAATAACAGATTTTGCCTGATGATAAATGAGTCATTGTGATAAACGATAATATTATTGTTTTGAGACGATATTCAAATATTGATAATGTCATGACAATGCAAATTTGCTCTCTCAAATATCAATAAATTTATTGATAAAGAACACAACACTGGAACTGGAAAATATTTTCAACCAACTTACAACTTTCAACCAACAAGCCAGCAAACAGCCAAGACCATAAATAAAATGGATTAAGACTCATTGGAATGGAGATTATTGAGCTGATTTTAAGTATTCATGCGATTAACTAGCTGCTTATTGTGACAGACTCATTGAAACCCTTTTCACGTTACTGGTTGTTCCTCAGCAACAATCACATTCCCAAATCTTCTTGCATTACTCTAGAAGCTTAACATATTCGTCTTTAGTTAGTTAGTACCTATTTTTTTCATGCAGGACGAGGAATTCAAACGGATTTTATTTTGGATTCTGGGTGGATCACTCAACATCAACTTCATCTTTGAAGGATAATTGTTGGCCAAGGTCAGAACTCGCTACAACAAGTTTCCTTGAAAAATCTGTGTCTTTTTCTGTTTTTGGTTTGTTCAAAGATTCTTTTTTTTTTTATGTCCAATCATCTTTAAAGTGAAATTAAAAGGGAGCCATATAAATTTTAAAATGGCACAGATGCTTTGCAAAGGATTAAGGCACACGCTGCGTTGAAAGCCAAAGAGAAAACAGGTTTTAAAGAGATGGAGCCTGCCAGACCTGCAGTGGCAGCTTATTCTACATTTTAAGGAGATAAAAACTGCAAAGACATTATGTCCTCTGGATTCATAGTTTGTGCTTTGTACGGTCTAAAGCATCTGGTCAGCTGATCTAAGTATGTCATGGGATGAAAGGGTGAAGCAGCTGACACAGTCAAAAGTTTTATTTAAATGAATAATAAAACTGAATGGGATAATAAAACCAGAGTTATGTGCTCCCAAGTTACAAATGGTGCCGGAGTGTTTTGTACCAGCTTTAGACATGAGAGGAAGGCCTGGCTCAATCCAATCAAAAGCGAGTAATGATAATCCAGGCAGGAGGTGATAAAAGCACGGCTCACTGTCTCTAGGTGGCATCTCTACAGGAGGGGCTTGATTTTTGACAGCTGTGTCATCGTTACTTGACTTTAAAGTAGTGAGGAGTGATTTCCATGTTGCACCTCTACCATAAATGCCGTGTGTGATCAATGGTTGATCATGTAGATGCTTCAATCTGCACAAGGGATCATTGGGCACTTGGTCATCTCTCTGACTGAGACATTTCTCACTTCAGTTTTTAAAGTTTGAACTGATCTTGGGTGGCTCCTTGTGGTCTCAAAAGTTCAAATTTTTCAGAGAAAAGAGACCACAGTGTTTTATAAACCTTATATGCTGCTAAAGTTGTTTGTGCTTTTACACCAGGGGTGTCAAACCCCCATCCTCAAGATCTGGAGTCCTGCAACTGGGTGTGACTCTGCGAACCTGTGTGTTGATCTTGAACATTGTTGCGCCTTCTGGTTGTTAAAAACTCCTGCCCTAATGCATTCATAGTCTACAGACAGGATAATAACCTAATTGTGTGATTCAGGTGTATTTACAGAGAGACACATTTAAAAGCTGTAGGAGATTGGCCCTAAAGGACTGGAGCTTGACAGCCATGTTTTAAACAGTCTGATCCGGTAAATCTCTGGACATTATCCTTTGAGTTCATTATTTCTGCTTCAACTAAAACATCTAAAGGATGATTAAATCAAACTTAACTTTGACATGTCCCTGTTTATCAGGTTTTTAATAAATCTGAACTATTATTGTGCATTTTTGTTAAAGAACTGATCAGTTTTGTTTTAAAACAACAAAATCTTGAGAAAGGGTTTGAATACTTTGCGAGCTTCTGCATTCCTTGTGTCGCATGCATACTGCAGAGGCAGAAGCTTTGCAGGCAAAGCAGCTCCGTGGCTCGCTGTAGCTCTGTCAGGATTAAACCAGGGATCAGAGAAATGAAAGGGATGCTGTCATCCCGTATAGGCTCCTTTACACATCATCCTCAATAATTACACCCTCTCCTTCCTTTGCCTCACTTCTTCTGCTCTCATAACCCGTTACCTGGGTGTAAAATGCTTGACTGACACCTAGCACGCAAAATAGTGGCTTTGATGAAACGCAGGCGTGCTAGAATTAGACTCTCTTCAGATCTTTTTTTCTCCCCCTTTTAATTCTTCTACTATAGAAAGATACACCTGCACGTTCGCGCGTCTAGGATTTGTGCATCGGTGTCATAAGCATGTGTTTGGGTTTGCGTGTGTGCCAACATTAGATTGCATCCATGCGCCTCCAGTTTGAGCACAATGCAAATGTGGCATGTGTCTGCTCGACTCGACCTGCAGGGGGATTCATGCAACTAACGCTTTCAGTCTGCGGCGGCCGGCTCATGAATGTGATCAGGTATTCATCTAGAGCAAAGTGTTGCACAGCAGAGCCTGAAGTGTAAAGTGAGTTCAAGGTCCGTTGCTTTCAGTGAGTGCCATATGTGACCTCTGATGTGAAAGTCAAGAACTAGCAGATTCAAGCTGCCGGAGTCTGATCTCTTTTATTTTTTATGAACTCTTATTGCAATGATTCTTCCACTGGAATAAACAGGAGGTTCTGAGGCATGTATGCAGACAAGTACATCAACTATATGGTCAGATTGGGATGTCTCATTATTTACAATGAGTTTGTTTTTAAATGCCATAATCTAAATTCAGTCATTACGCTTTACTTTTGTTTCAAAAAGTTAGATACTTTTGATATTTCTGAAGCTTTTCGGTTATGCTACGCTCAGACTCGTTGCCATAGCGACTGACAACAACACAGTGTATCAGGATTCAACAGTCAGACATTTCCCATACAAAGATTAGATGGCATGTTATTACAAAGAAACCTTATGCAAAAGAGAAATTTATAAATAAATGATTGAAATTTGAATTGCTTCATTCGTTTTTAATGAAAATATATTTATACAAACAATACGTTTTTTCTGTAAAATGAATTCAAATCGAGACGCATCGGGACGAGGGCATAAATCTTATCTGATTGAATCTCTGGTTAATGAGGAGGAACCTTAAATGCATCGGATTGTAGCTTTTGAATCCAGATCTGTGCTGGGTAGAGATCAGAGATTCCCATCCCTGTTGCTACTGTATGACTTTTTTAAGGTGTAAGTCACCTTGAACCATTTTTCTGCTAAAATGTGCTGTGCAAATAAACTCCATTTGACTTGGACCTGCTTGCTTATTCACAGATTTCTTCTCCACTGCTTGACTATTTTCAGAGGACACGATGTTACCAAGAAATCAGGGGGAAAATCTGCATTTCATAGAACACAATCCAGTTCAGTGGAGTATTGTTTTAAATCTGTTTTCAACCTTTTTTCTCTATCAAAGCAAACACATCCCACTTTTTATGAGTATTTCATGTAATGCAATGGTTTTTGTTCTTCTTAATCCACGCCGTAGAGCGCAGTTAATTTCTTGTGCCGAACGCTAATTCAGTGTGCTGCAACAAGAAACAAGCTGTCCCTGTTGTTGTTGGTAAATTACAGACTCCCAGTTATCAGCGGCTCTGCATGTTTGCAACTGTACACTAATTTGTGCCGCTCCTGGTAGGCTGCTTTGGTCATTAGTGAAATGAGCTCGTTGCACCTGTGTTTGTGGATCAGCGTTAATTCCCATGATCCATTAGCGCTGTTTATGAATAGTGACCACGTGCTGATGTTTTTTGTGCAGTTTGCTGAATCGAAACCGTACAAAGCTGATCGGATCAGTTTGAAACGTGTTACCCAGGCTTCTTTAGTTACACTTTATATAAACACAAACCTAAATAAAATGCATAATAGGACTTTTTTTTTTTTTTTTTTACGCCTGTTTGCCCCCTGTTTTATTGCTAATGACTTTGCTCTACAATGATTCTTGCCCAGGGTTTTAAGTATTACTACAGTCGAGTACTTGAGTGTGAAATAAATGTAAATCTTCTTCTGAAACTTGGCCTCATTATTTATGACAAGTGCACAAGAGTGTTTGCTTTCAGCTGTATTGCAGATGACAACAGAAATCATTCACCTTTGCTTCTCAAGTATCCCTCAAGTTCAGACCTTTATGGTTTCCAGGTAGAGTTGTTTTAGGAAAACTCACCTGAAAGAAAGACTAAGTGACAGAATACAATGTTGTGAATCTTCAAATTAAATTAGAAAAAATGAGTTTATGTGCATCACTGAGGCATAAAAAACATCTATCCATAATTAATTAGCTTTTCCCTCAATTGTATGAAATCCAAAGTTTAAACAAATAAAACCCTGCAAACATTAACTACACTGATGTTTTGGTGTTTTATTCTTTTAATGACTGAACATCACAAATTATATTCATTTCCACAGTTTCACTACTTTTAGCCATCTTTTAAATGTGACATTTATAGCTTAGCAGAAGCGCACAGTAAATGGTGAACATGTCTGTTTCAACTTGTGTGTTTTATTTAGCTGAAATGGAAAATAACTGTATTTTCCACTGCATTTAATATATATATATATGTATAAACCATGATCTTATAAAATTGGCGGAAGTTAATATATTAACGTTATTGATTTAACAAAAAAGCCTTCTGGTTTTTCTGGGGTATGTACAAAATGATAACAAGACAAAAAAAAAACTTATAAACTTTGAAAGTGAGAACATTATTTATGATTTGAGTCTATTCTATTTTATTTTAATTAATTTAAAACAGCCTTGCTGTCCTTCTCACCGTTCAAAATGTTCTTACTGTCTGCAGAAATGAAAGGCTTTCTTTTGAGTGGGAGCATAGATCAATTTACACAGATAAGAGATTTTTGCAAGAGGTTACTGGCACAAAGTTTCATTTATACAGAAACTTATATTTATTAAATCTTTAGACTGTTTGCTACTGACAAAACCGATGCAATTTATTCTCTTAATACCTGCTGAAAAGTGTCATCTGTGAACTGTGATAAAAGATGTGAATCCCTAAATCTTTTCTCTTTACTGATGGTTCTTCAAAACATGCAAGTACATACTCCACAACCGGCAGATAATTTGAGCCAGATGTTCAACTGGAAAAACAAAAATCTTAAACATATAAATAGAAGCAATCGAATTTTCATAAGACAATGTATTTTGGGGGAAGAATTGCAAACACCAGCAAAATTATAAAGTTTTCACATTTCATAACAAAAAGATGTAAGCTAAATAGCACAAAAGATGTAAACATGTTGCTTTTTCCACTCCTGGGCTATTTTATTATGGAGTTGAAATGTAGCCAGGAATCCTAATGATGTCAAAATGCTGCAGTCTTGTGAAGCTGTGTCCAGTTGCTTATTTCTGCTGGATTTAGGGAGTGGCAAACTAGCGAAATGCATTGCTTTGCTCTAAACTGCCAACAGCCATGTTATAAAGTAAATTTGTTTACAAAAAATTCATCCATCCATCCTCTATATCTGCCAAGTTTTGCAGTGTTGCTACACACCATCCCCATTATTTTACCTGGGGAACCTATCATTTTCTGCACTTCTTGAGATTTTGCTCCATCAGCTCCTTAAACAAAGCCCACTGTTCTTCTGAAGAACGCCTGAAACGACTCATTGTACTCAAAGAAACGGATAGGAGCTACTTGTTTGATTCTCGTTACTGTGCTGTAGGATGTTAAGGCAAAAACTCCCCGAAAATAAAGGAAAATACAAAGATATGAACAATTTATAAATTTGTGCTTAGATGGTTTCCTTTAATGCATCTTAAGGTATATTTGTTGTGCGCAAAATGTTAAAATAGTCAGTTATAAGCATTTCTACAGGGAATTTCAAGCATTTGCTGATTTGGGCTGTTCTGTGCTAAAAATTTCAGTTTGAGATTTAATAAACAGTCACTCTTTGCAAAAATATGAAAGATAAATATGTTCATTTCTGTTTATTATTATTACCAAGCAACACAAAATATTGACTGGTCAAACCTGGACTGGATACTGATATATAAACTGTATTTTTTTTAAATAAATCTACACTTAAACCAAAAGATCTTCCAATTATTATCAACTTGCTGTGAAAAATGTTGTATTGTTACTCTGCTGATGGAAGCACATCTTTCTGTTTGAGAGAAAAAAGGGTCACAATTTATAACATGTTTAACCCAAACTAAAATCAAGCAGTAAAACTATTTTGACATTTTAATACTGTGTTTTATTACTATGTTTGAAATGAATGGATTTTAGTTATTGTCTGCTTCACCATCCTTGTATTATCAGAAACTGATGTCGGTTTCTGTCTCCAGTTAAATTTCCCGTTAGTTCAGCTTAAACCAGTGGAAAATCTGTGCTGGAGCTGCTGCACAAGGTAACCCTAGCTGGAAACCAGAGCTTCCAACTCTTTGTTTCCTTCACTTATCAGTTAATCAGTGGGTCAGAGTCTTTCTGAACTGCAGATTTTCACTTCATTACTGTGATTGCTCAAAGAGAGAATCTTCAGGGTTCCCACTATTTTCACAGCCACACACACACATACACACACAAAAGTATTGCAGCCCGCAAGACCCCTTCAGGCCTCTCAGAGGCTGCACGGGCAATCGACCTCGTCCGACCAATTAAAGGCGACACTTAGTTCCTGATCGATGGCTGAGGCCGGGCGAGGCAGGCCGGAGGCGGCTTTTCTCGAAGATCCACTCCATGGTCTCCATGGTCTGATAAAAGTTTTGATTTGGTGTCAGTAAGGGGCTTCCTTTCAGGATCACACTGACTGTGCAAAATGCAGCAGTTAGTGTATGAAATAAGTGAATCTGTGATTTTATTTTTTATTTTGGCCCCATTGTTAAAAGCAGAAAGAAACCCAGCTGTCAGAGTTTCCCATGGTTACATTCAGCCAAATGACTAAACATCATTTTGTGTTAAACCTAAGAATGTAGCCATGGATATATCTTCTGATATATACATAAATATTTAGGCAGCTTGACTGTTTTTAGAGTAGATAATTAACAATTGCAGAACTTATTCGGTACATTTTGTATGAACTTTTACCCTTCACTGTAAACAGGAATACCTTCAGTACTTTAGGTGTTCTGGTTGTTGAAGTATTCTTGGAATGGCGTTACTGGGAAGGTTTCCCACTGGTTTGTTTTCTCCAGTTGTGACTAATAGTTCTAACCATGGTCCTCTGGAGTCCCAAAGAAATTACTTTATAACCCTTCCAGACTGCTAGACGTTATTTACTTGTTTCTCATCTGTTCTTGAATTTATTTAGAGTGGGGCATTGTGTGTTTGGTTTTTGAGATCTTTTATTATTTTTCATGCTGTCAGGCCTACATAACTGGATTCTCATTTCTTCAATTATGCCCAGATTTCCAAAATATGTTTCTTTATAATAAATTTTGGATTATCACAGCAAGTGGCATTTATATTATTGCGAGGTGGAGAATTCTTGCATGCATTGCATGGGAGGCAGTGAGGCAATGCAATGCAATGGCAGGCCCCAATGAATGAGCAAAAACATTATGTTTGTAGGACTTTTGACAGCAGTGACAAAGACGTGAATATTTTATCACTTTTACCATTATCACAACACATCTTAATAAAATTTTAAGTCTTTATTGGCCACCCCTTTTGCGTACAAAGATAAACACCGCATCTATGATGCGTGTGCTTGACTTCTCCCCAGACATCGTGCACAAATGAAATGGCGTCAAAGTGGAGCACGTTACAATTTCGGGTGACTTCTCAATTTCTGTGACAAGGGAGGAAAGATTCACAAGCTTCACAAAGTTTGAAACGGCAACACAAACCAACACCATCGAGGATCAGAGTGATGTCTCGTTGGATCGATTTCCTTCTATTTATAGGATAATGAAGAGACTTTGAACTCAGAGGGAATCCATGTTTTAGAGGGCCACCTCATAAAAAATAAATGAACAACTTTAGCTGTTCTCTTCAGCCGGCCCTTCCTGCCTTCATCAGCGGCTGGTGAAAGAGAGGAGGGTGCTAAGTAAAGAGTCGCTGATCTGTTTTTCTCCACCTCAGAAATCACACCAGCGAGCCTGTCACCCACACACCCAATATCACAGTCAAACCACACACTGGGTTCAGTCATAGGGCAGGGAGCGAAAGCAGGCAGGAGGAAGGATGAAATGAGAGAGGAGGAGAAGGAGGGAGTAAACAAGGGTGAAAATCTGCGACTAGTACATGTCCTCCTCGCCCAGAGCGGTAAGCCATCTGTTCTAGCACTGCTCTGTATTTAGCTCTTCTTATTCAGCTTTCACCTTTCTACCTTTTCAGGTATTTTTCTAATCCTGCATAAATTTGTAAATTGACAACAGAGCAAGTTGTCGAAGGAGGAATAACAAAAGGAGACGGTGAGGAGTGAGCAATGTTGGAAGTGCGAGTCGCAGTCCGTGGAAAACTGCATCAGAGCCTTGCAGTATGAATAAACCATAGCGGCCTTTTTACATGAGAATCCACCTCACCAGATCTGACAGTCCTGCTTCCTTCCTGCGAGAGCCAGTGACATGCTGCAAGATGCAACATCAGCACCGCAACACCAGCGGTTTAGGAGCCCATTTATTATTCCAGCATTTCTGAGTGTCTCACAGAATTATGTATAATCCAAGTAATGCAGTCTCTCCCGAGACAAACCGAGTGAACTTCAGAGAAGGTGGTAAATTATCAGGTCCAGACTGTAGCATTTGGGTCTTACCTTCCTGCTTTTTAAAAGCACATTTCAGACTTGTCTCCACTTCATTTTTCACTTGTTTCTGCAGACACTCCCACACAGAAACAACTTCAGTGAAGCGATTTGGACACATATTAACAGAGCAGGTTGTGACTGCAGATAAATGAGTTTTCTCAATGCCCATTTCTCAAGAACTGACATTTTTACTCATTTTTTTGGCACTTTGCGGAAACTTCTAACACTGTTCATTGGTGTTGGTAGAGAAAAATTTGGTGATTCGAGACGTTTCACATTTGTCCCTCTTACAACACCTTTTATTGGAATTTCATGTGAAGTATAAAGTTTGTCCCATGCTCATAAGTTTTCAAAGTTATTACAAATACAATCCCAAAAGGGAGCGAATGTTTCCAGCTCCTTTGGTCCTTAAGTCCTGAACACAAATCTGTAAATTCTAAGTCAAAGGTCTTTTTGTTTGTCTTTTTGTAACTATTTTTATTTCCTTTTATAGAATAAAGTTTCTCACTTTTATGGAGCCTTTTAAGGCGATGCCAGCACTCAGTTTCACAGGAGAACAATACAAGACACATTACACTTCCTCCACCATTTTGGCCGGTTCCCACTCTGAATACTGCTGCCATCTCCTGAAATAGTGGGGTCTCTATTTTCTGTGTGAGTTTAACACTGTTTTCTGGAACCTCTTTCACTTTATGGCAGCTATTTATTTTTTAAAAGAACATTTCAATCGTGAGTGGTGCTAATATGTCAACCCTGATTCATTTGAACTTTCTCAAATACATGTTATTCTGCTGCTTGTTTACAATAATTATAAAGGGACAACACCAGTGCTTGAGCAGTGAGAATGCATTTCCATGCATGTCCATTCAGGCAGTGGAAGACGTTTTTCTCCTTAATTCTGCAGCTGTGCACTGCTTTGCGCTGTCCAGATGCTTCACGTCTCATTGTGGTTTCAAAGGAAGTAAAGCTGAGCTGCATTGGCAGAGGTATCATCTGAATGTGAAGAGCCCAATCTCAGCTTTAATGTGGGCTGGTTTGAAGAGTGACACCATTTAACTACTGAGCATTAATTACACTAAAACTGTTTGCGTTGCGGTTCAGTGAGCATGCATCTGGTGGTAACAGCGTTTGAATCACTGACAGGTGAAGTGAAATATATTGACTATTTGTTACTCTGACACCTGTCAAGAGGAGGGATTTATTAGGCAGTAAGTGAGCCGTCAATTACATGTGTGGTGAAGGCTGAGAGAGTCAATAAAGGTTACTTACAGCTGGTTCTAGATATTTACAGTAAAGCTCAAAATTATTTATACTACTGGCAGGTTTAGAGTTAATATGTTTGAATGAGAAATGTATTTTTCATGAAATAATGTTAAGGGAGTATCAGTGTTGAAAAACAAACACTGTACCTGTTTTTATGTACATTTTGATATTTGAAAAGTCCTATCAATAAATGGAAGGCCAGTATTGGCATCATAAACCTTTCTTATAATTGCTGTGGAGCTTTCTTCAGGTTTCTATTGTTGTCATGACAATTTATCTCCGGCGATTAGCTCCAAGTTTCCCAGGTTGGAAGACCTACTTGCCAAAATCCCAATCTTCCCAACACTTCAGAGATTCTCGATTAGATTCTAGTTAGAAATCTGGCTGGGGCGCTCAAAAACGTTGCTTTTACTTCCAGTTGGAGAGAGGTGTTGGTTAAATTAAAAGATTAAACCTAAATCTTAAAAAAAAAAAAAACAACTAATGCTGGATCCAGTGTTGATTTAATAAAGCCAATCATCCAATTAGGATTCCATCTACAGATAATCCTTTTTGTAGAGCAAATCCCTGGTGATTCCAGGCAATGAGCTTTTCTATATCAATGGCTCCTGAAATTTCCAGTTTTTCACACAAAATGTTTAACATGAGAAGGTCGTGACCCCCACTCTTGGTTGAGAATATTAACTTTATTTACCAAGTCAGTCAAAAAGTGGCACAATGACAACACAATCATCATGAAAAGACAAAATATTGATCAACATGTTGCTTTTGCCCTATTTTTAACTTTTACAACATTTCTAGGGAGTATAAATAATATTGAACACAGCAGTAAATCTAAATCAACTTTATGTCTAGATTAAACTCTTATGTGTAAATAAGGTTTATGTGTAGCATTAAAATTGATGTTGAACACAGGGGTCACATTAACTGAATGTTTTCCATCTTTGACCAATATTTCTTTTTAATCGTGATGGAAAGATCTGAAGGCCATCTGTCAATTTGGACTTTTACAATTTACACAACTGACCACTTGGTGGAGATCTATAGACATTCAAACTTTATGCACAGATTATATGGCAGAGGTAACGAAATCCATCAAAAAAAAAAAATTCCCTTGACTGAATGCATCTCGATATCTGGTAGCTGACAGTGCATTGATGTGGGATATCGTCCCACTGAAATAAGTGCTTTTATGATCAGGAAACCCTTTATTTAAAAAGTCTTGGCAACTTCTGATAACTTCAGCTGGAGAAATGTTCCCTGATTTCAAAAGTTTGGCTCCAATGGCACTTGTATTTCCAGTCCAAAGTGGCAGCGGAGCGCGGCTTCGGTCTCTAAATCAATGTCAAAACCTTGAAGCATATGATTACGCACGAGCGGCTGTGCAGTTCAGATCCACAGCAGGTGAATCGTTCATAATTTAATCGTTTCATTTCAGTGTTTCATATGATGTTACTGGTGCCACAGTCACTGATTTTTGTCACTGTTCCGCTTGGTGAATATTAATCAAATCAAAACTACATACAATTGAAAATCATTGTCATTTTTTAAATTGACAGTTTAAAACAGATTCACAGGATTTGTTTTGACTCCATCAGTCAAAATGATGGACAACGAAAACATCTTGTCCAACCTCTGGTTTTCTGTCTCCTGATGCTAAAGAACTGAGGGGTCACAGAAAACCTGAGAAACGTGAGTCTGCTGTGTCTTCATTGGACAAGGGTTCCCATCTCCTCATAAATCCCGATTTTACCCTCGTGTGAGACACTGTCTCGCTCGTGAACATGAGTGTTGTTCAATCGTGGCGCAGCGACACAAGATGAATGGGAGTCTTCCATCCCTCCCCTCTGTCCTCCTGGTGGCCTTTTCTACTCCTCCCTTATTCTTTCTGTATGTTCTCTTCATCTGTGTCTTTCCAGTTTTGCAGCGTTTTTCATCACCTTCTTAGGCTTTTTTCCCCCCCCTACTTAGATTGCTTTCAAACACCGGCTGTTCAGTGCACCAGGAGTTGCACATGCACACTCACACAAACCTCTCAAAATTACTTAATCATTGGCTCTGTTAGCGGGGAGACTTTCCCAGACAATACCTCGGAAGGTGGTTGAGCCAAGGCGGGCCCGAATGAGAGGAGGGAGATCTCTCTATCCCTCATCACATGGAAGCCATAGCGCTGGCACTCCCACTGACTGAGATGAATGAATTTAATATATCTCCCTTTTGAAGCACAGATGACCTCCCGATATGGCTCCCTGCCTCTCTATCGTGTGAGGTTTTTTTTTTTATATATTGTTTTTTTTTTTTTTTTATTCCATCACTCTGCTTGTGCAGAAAAGCACAGAGGGGATGCAGCAGATTCTGACGGGGACTAATTTGTTTTGTGGCATGATGCGACTCGTGTATATCTTTGTCCAGACAGAGGCAGCCACGTCCTAACCCCGACCCTTTTTATCACCGCCAGATAGCGCTTATCACTGGTGTTTATGTTTGTTTACAGCCTCAGTTGTTAACAGAGGTAGGAACAAGCTGTGCTTATAAGAAAAGATGTATTAAAGTCAGTTAATAGCTACCGCAGCTTATGATAATACAGCACGCAGCGATGAATGCATAATGTAGTATTTGTGCGGTGTTGGAGAGAAGGACCATTTTGCTGCCTGCTCAGAGTTGAGCCGGTTTCTGTGAAGCCATTTGAATGTCCAAGCATTTAGTTTGACTGGCCAAGAGGATTTATTTTACTAATAACAATCTGAGATGTGTGGATTATATTTATAAGGAGACCCCTGGACCACAAAGCCCTTAAATAAAGTCAGTTCAATGAGTAAATATAGTCCATGTTGTGTAATTCAATGTCAGTACAAATTAAGCTGCTTGTGGAGGACTTGGATTCCTCCACAAGCAGGAGCCCGGGTCCTAGCATTGATGTCTGTGTTTGTTTACAGCCTCAGTGGTTAATAGAGGTAGGAACAGGCTGTGCTTATAAGAAAAGATGTATTGAAACCAGTTAATAGCTACTGCAGCTATTAACTGCAGTTAACAGCCACAGTTAATAGCTGCATTTAATAGATAGTTCAAAACTATTTGTTTTGGATTGTTAGTTTTAAACTGTTAGTACAAAATTTACAATGTTTCCAGATTCAAATATCCACAGATCTGTCATTTCAAGGGAAATTTTAGAGCGATAATGTAAACTTGTATTGAATTTATAGGAAATATTTTTACGGTGTTTAAATATGCAGAATTTCAATAGAATGAATGGATGGAGAGATAACATATGAAACTTTATTTTGGTCATGATTGCAGTATAAAATCATGCACAAGAACAAGGAATGCAAAAGACATAGTTTTGTACCACAGTAATCTTAACATCCTTGAAAAGCAGTAGGAAGAAGTAACAAACTTATGAACTCCTACCCCTAAACTCATATATTTTTCAAATGGACCCTCATTAATAATTCTGAAAATAAAAATAAACAATGTAGTTCATTTTCCATTTTATCTTGGTAATCAGAAAATTACCTCTTGATATTTCCTTTTAAATTGTATTCAATTTTGATTTTGTTTTAACTCCTCGTTTCCATAACTTTACCCCATGAATTGAAGTACAAAAGCTCTTTCGTGTTTGTAAACTACGAATCTTTAAGTTTGAGTTACCCCTTAAGTTATAGCCCCCTTCTCCTTCAAAAAACATGTTCTGTATGTGCTCAGCCAGCAGTTTATTAGACATAATTTGAGCATTTTTAAATTCCAACAGCTCTTCAAATTTAAGAATTATAGATTTTAAGAATAACGGGTTTGTGTGCTCATAATAACAAACATTATATATGATTCTATCGGCTCGTTTCTGTAGGACACTTAGTGGCTCTGAAGAGCTTTGAATGAATAAAAGACGGATGGATGATGGTTAAAATGTTGATTATAGATAAAAGGATGGACGGCTGGATGGATAAAAGGTGAATGATGGTTCTACTCAGGAGGTTTGATTAACTGCTTCCCCGACTTGTCAGATTTCTATCTGTCAAAACCTTTAATGGACCATTTTTGTCAGACTTCAAAAGTATCCACAGCTCTGTCACATGAGATTCAGATAAAACACTCTAACATTTGTGGTTGTAACATGATAGAACAGGAAAACATTCAAGGGACATGAATACTGTCAATATTTTTGCAGCTTCAATTCTGCATCAGAGATTCTGTCAAAGATCTAACATTTTTTTGTTTCCTTGGCCATGAGGCTTTGTTTTAAAGCTTATGCAGTACACAGTATGCGGTGTGTGTCTATCTATTATGATGATGTGCTGCCATTTTGAAGTAAGCCACAATGAGCCCCCCCCCTCCCCTTATTTCCTTCCTTATTGGATCTAGTACTCTCCTGAGACGGCGCAGACGCTAATGCCCCTGGTCATTTTTCCGTCTCTCATAACAGACCGTCCCAGGGTGGTATGTAAGTCCTACTTAATTAGGCCTCAAATTGGTTGGATTTATGCTTATCCAGACGCCAAAATGTCTTTTATTGAGTATTTATCCCCTGGGGTTCTGACCACACAGATCAAATTACACAGATTCAGGTCTCAGCCACAAGCTAACTGCTCTGTAGCTTATGTTCTGTATGTACGAGCAAATTTACTGTGCAAAAATAACTGCAGAAACCCTCACGCTAGATGAAGCTCTAATTTGAAACTGGAATATGTTATTTGATAAGCATCCAGCAGTCAGGATGTGAACGTCTCACTGGAGACCCCTGGAGGCCTGGTCTGTCACTACACTCTTCTTTCCACAGACCAATTCAATAAATGAGAAAATTATTGGAAAGCCAATTTATTTCAGAAACTTTATCCCTGAGTGAAACACATTATACAGATCAATTACACACAGATGGATGTTTTAAAGCCTTTATTTCTGTTAATTACGGTGATTTTCGTGATACAGTTTTTGAAATATTAAAAATGAGAATATTATAGCCGACCAATAAAAAAATGATTTTAAAACAGAAATGTGAGCTTAATGAGAAGTATGTTTAATATGTGCTTAAAAGTGGTTTTCAAAAAGTACTTTTAATCTGACAAACAAGACTCACTGGGAAATGCATTATAATTTATTGAATGACAGTATTATGCAGTTTCATTTACAAAGTGTTAGTTTCTAATACAGGGATTTTTATGTCCTTCATTTTCTATTCAATTATTGTTTTCTTTCACTAAATCAATATTTTTGGGAGTGTAATTTTTGAATTGCAAGGGCTTTTACCACAAAACAAAGACAATTCAAAATTAGTATAAAATAAATATTTCTAGGTGTTTTTTTTTTAATCACAACTTGAACATGATGCTGAAGGATCCTCCCCGTACTACTAATGCACAACAAAGTTTCAAGGAGAGGGGTGGACTTTGCAAGTTTGAAATGACGTGTGGAGATTTACTATTTATTTATTCCCTTGAATTGTCTCTCCAAGGTATTTATTTTTCAGCGCACATTCGTAAAAGATGTCACGTTCTGGAGAACGGGGATTAAATGATCTTTATACTTTTTAAATTCACAAGGAATGTAAAAATCAAAAATTGATTTTAAAATCAATCTAAAATGAAAAAGTGAGTATTTTTAAATCTCCTGTCATGCTTTAATTTTTTTATTTGGCATCTACAGGAAAGAATTGTGTTTAATGTTACCTTAGTCAGAAAATGCAGGACCATAAAACAACATATCTGCACTACACAGTATGCAGTGTACTGTACCCACAGCCACCATAAACAGTAAGTGGTAATACAGAATTGGGGGGGAAAAAAGTGTACAAAGTAAAGACCAGCAAGAGCTGTTTAGTTTTCCTGCATGGCAAAGAGACATCAGATTTTCCTTCTGTGTCCATTTCATTTCAGAAATATTCTGATTTGCAGAAACCGGCAATGGATTGTGTCTAAGAACTGTTTATATTCTACTTGAAGCAGATGAAATAAACTGCCAGGAATGCATTTGGACTCATACATGAGAATCGAGACAAATTTTCCCTTGGAAATTTCCCAGGAAAGTGAAACCTACAAGCTTTAAGCCACGCCCCCTTTGATTCAATAATCGCAGCAATGAGAGCTGAAAACTCACATGACCTGTGATCTCGTTGAATTGGAGAAACTGATAAATAAATAGATGGTTTGTGGTTGTATGTTCAGTTGAACTGTGACGTCAAAACAGCTTGGGACACTCTGACCTTAAATTTGTTGATAAGCTATAGTTTCTAATTATTATTGCAGATATTGTGGTCCTACTTTAATGCTAGATAATTAATTTCATTGTGACGTCTTTATTAAGTTTTCTGCCAGACCAGTCCAGGTTCTGTATCTTTAAATTAATCAGCACAAATTATTGCAGTATTTTTAATTTCAACAATTATTCTGATAAGTGAGCGTGACAAACGCAATGCACTAGACAATTCTTATTAAAAGTCCAATCATTCTTTGAATATTTAAACTATATGAAAAATTTAGCTTTCATAATCAGGAAACCTTCAGCATATGTGTCTGACCAGGGCTGGAAATTAATATGAGTGTATGCATATGGGAATGTGTGTGAGTGAGTGTGTGTGTGTGCATCTGTGAAAGAGAAAGCTGGTTTTATGCACACACAGGGCACCAGAGTGCTGTTAATTTCCGCTTGAGCAGAGGAACGGCCACTAAAAGTATCACAGAAGTGATGAATGTGCTGCTTGGAACGGGCATCGGTGTTTAATCTGAGCCAGAGGAGAAATAGCACCACATCAACCTCTAACGGCCGCCTTTCATCTGCTGCAGCAAACAGTGAGACACAGATGTGCACCCCTATTGCTGCTGCTGCTTCTTTCGTTTCTTTTGCTAAGGTTTCTTAAATCACGTATAATCCCTAGTGTGACTCAATCGTTCTCTCTCCCTCTGCCTGGACATTAGTCACAATCACTTCAGATTATATTCTTCAGTCCCAATAGAGCTGTGGAAGTTAAGGCTGTCACTAATGTCTTTATTTTCACAACCATCACTCATTAATTTTTTGTTAAAACATTAAATACTGTAGTTTATGTCATATATTCTTACTTTAGCTAGCTTTTAGTAGCTCTTTTCTAGCCCACTTGAGTTTTAATTTGGTCATAAGCAAACATTTGAGGGATTTTTACACCAAATTATTTTTTGTATCAGATTATTTTTAGGTACTCCTGCCATTTATGTGCTTCTTTTAGTTCACACTGTACATTGTGAAGCAGACATGCATCAGTTCTCAGAATAACTAACCCCAAATGTTTGAAAGTAATCTCCTGATTTCAAAGTGAAAGTGCAAAAGTGACGAGTAAGACCTTAACTTGAACTGCAACAAAGTTTTTAAGTTGATTTTATTATTCTAATAAATTATTAGCTTGACTTTTGAATTCCTAGCATTGTGTATGTCGGTTGATGAGCTTTACCCTGAAACTCTAAACTGTTATTGCTTTCAATTTAGTATGAAAAATGTAAAACACATTGGTGGTGTAAGACATGTTTCTGCAATACTTTGTCCGACTCTGATTCACTACCAGCGGAAAAAAATTGTCCAGCGATTTGTGTTGTCCTCACACACTTAAGCCTGATGGATCCGTTATATCTTGATCGCATAATTTAAAGAGCTTGTTCTCAATTCGTTTTCACACATTTGCTCTATTTTTTTCCTATTTCCTTCAGCTTTCTATCGCAAGTAAGACATTGACTGCTCATAAATACTTAACAGAATTACTCTTCATAATCTCAACTATGAGGCAAATAGCATTGTACCTGGACAAATACAAGAAGATATTTTTCTTTTTTCCATTGTCAGGGAACGCACTTACTATTTATTGACAGCAACCTTGCAGAAATACCAATGTATGCATTTATTTTAAAAAATATATCTTCTAAAACCAATACATGGACAAAAACAATGCACTTGAAAGGCCATGTAGATTACTTTGACATAACAGCACAATAAATCCATAAAGCTAAAGAAAACACTGGACATTAGACAGACTACATGTGGATAATTACATAAAGAGATGTTAGATTGACAAACAATTATAGTAAAAGCCATAAGTGGAGGACATAATGAGGGCTTTGGACAGAAAAACAAAGTGACAAGCTTGTGATGTTGAGCTGATCTGCTGTTTGCATGTGTTCTAGCTAATGTGGTTGTGCTCACGTAAAAAAAAAAGCCCAACTTATGTGTGCTCTGAATCCTGTTACAATTATTTTTGGCAAAATAATGAAGTATGTTAAGGAGGTTTATTGCAACCTCTTAAAAGGTAAATTGTCTTGCATTGCTGGTCTGAGCGGATGTTTCCTTTGTGGTATATTTTTTTTACCTTTGTCACATATTGTCACCTTGGATCGGCACTGAACTCCATCTCCCCCTCCTTCAACTTCCAATTTCCACTATGAGCTTCGACGATAAACTTCTGTGTCTCCAGGATTACCTTTCCATCACTGGATGAATGAAGTGTGAAAAGCAATCTGAGAATCGCCGAGTCGCTGATACACAACTCCAGAAGATGCAATTATGCCAATGACGGATCATTTTCTGACCTTTTATCCGTCAGCCCGAATGCCGCCGCGATACACCTGCTTTTTGTTTTCATGCTTTTTCACAACTGCATGGCTGCTGGGGGAGACCTTGCTGTAAAATGCTGAGGTGTTCAGTTGTTTGAGAGACAGCTAGACTTTTTTTTCCCGATGCCACTCCTTTCCTTTCGTTTTCAATTTGCTTGTGTTGAGCTTGTCCCTGTCAGTGTAGCCTTCTCGTCATTAACTTCCTCTGTTCCTTTTGTTCCTTCTCTCTCTGTCACCTGAATTTTTATCATCCCCCAAATTTCAGGTCCTGGACCAAATATCTTTTGATTTCTTCTTCGCCATGTTTGTCTACCTGCTTGATCTGAATCATTTTCAGAAAAACAGACAAGACATACACCTGTGCACTTTCTGCTAAGATCCTTTTTTTTCCAGGCTTTTTAGACTCATGTTGTTCAAATAGATGTCAGATGCATTCAGTGTCATTTGCAGGACGTTGTGTTTTCACGCTGCCTCAGCTGCTTGCGTCAAGTTCTTGAATGTTTTTGACAAGTTGCACAGATGTCTGCTGTTTTCCTTTTTGTTTTCTGCACACTTTACTCCTGCCCACACCTTTTAGTCATGCACACTCGAGCTGCCTGACATCTCTCCTCCCAGACAGACATTGTCTGTCAGACTTCTCTGTTTATATCCAAGTCATGACTGCTGATTTGTCCTTTCTGCTGTGACGGTTTACAGTGCACCTGTGGATCCATCTTCTACATCAAAACTACAGTGCTAGTGTGACGTTTACTCTCTTGATACACTCATCATGGGAATAAATGGCAAATAAAACTGGAGCTTTTTAAGATTAATTTGAGCTGTTAATTTTTAAAATAGTGCAGAGAACAATGGTTGGTTCTTATATTAATGTTTAACTTGAATGTGGCCACATCTACCAGATTTGGATTTTAGCAAGGATATGATTAATAGTGATCAATCTGCTATTAATCCTATCTATGCTAACGTCACTTAGCCTAGCATTTCATTGGTGAATTGGGTGACATGAGGTAAACTGTGGGGAAGAGTGTAGAAGAGTAAAAAGTCTCCATCCTGCTGTTTTCTGCCTCGTTCGCCTGAGAGACCAAATGTGATGATTAAAACACTGTAGATATTCCAGGTTTTTTTCCTACAGTGTGAAATGTTCATCCACACATCACCCACAACACACCACATACGGAAATATTTCACCCACCGACATTCCGATGACAAATGGGAAATTTTGGTTTTTGATTGGCCACATGTCACATTGAACACTCTGCCTTTTGTTTGTGCTCAGGGAACAACACGCATCCTGCAAGCGTGGTGTTCCCTGTATAACTTTGACCCTGCTTGGTCAAAGTTATATGAGAGAGAATCCGCACTAAATTCAAGTTTCTCTGAAGTTGTGTGTTGTATATTTATTAAACCCCTCAAAAAAGAAGGGCTTAAACACAAAAGTCAATTTCCAAAGTTAATAACATTCATGTGGTAGCTAAATTTCTACCATGTGAAGTCTGACAGTTTGTGCAAAATAAAATTGTTGTTTTGGTTTTTTTTAGATGACAGCTTGGCTTAATCCAAAAATAAATCAATTAATTTAACTAATTGGAAATAATTTGCCTTCACGTTAGAGTATGACCTTCACCATTTATTCATTTAGCACATTTGGCTGCTTTTTGAATTTCCCTTCCCCATCCTGTTTGTGCATTTCGCTTTTCCTCCCATCCTCTGATGATGTTGTTGACCAAGCATCTCTGTGGATTGGAAAGGAGCCTCGAATGCTGATACCGGCCTTTGAAAATTTATGGGATGTGACTTGGAATATATTTTGTCTTAATGCCGTCTCAGCTCTCGCTTTTCCCAGATTTTTGTTTCTTCTCTGTAGCCTCTCATCTGTCTTCTGTAGCTCCAGCATTTCTACACATATTTTACATTATGCCATGCCTTGATTTGTTGCTTGTTGTCCGATCTGTTTCTTTGGAACAGCTTTCCTGTGTTGTGGGCTCTAGGGGTCAAAGGTTGCTCACAACCTGCTCAAAATGCACAGCAACTGCCTGCAGATTCAGCAGTAGTCTTGTATAGATGTCCCATATGTCAAAACGACACCTGGTGCAATAATTACAACAGGTACTGTTCTTTTGTCCTTGCAGGATGATGGCATTTTTCCTGTTCTGCTTCTTTCATCAACCCTGACATTCTTGTGAGAACCAGTGTTAATTTGCTATTATTAATATGTATCAGACAAATGGGAAAAAGCTCTACAAACACTCTATACACAGTTACAGGACACAAGTTTCCATTGTTTACATTCTCTGCACCAGCAACTGGTGTCTACAAGTACGGATAGCGAGTAGTTATACACTTTCATACACGATTTAGACTAACCTCTGGTCTCCAGGACCACTTGCACCCTGTTTGTTTCTGTTTATTTGAGGTTTGAAAAGGCCCAAGTGCAGCGATAGACTGTGGTTAAATCAATCACTTTAATAACAAACAAAAAGCTGAAAAGGGAGGGAGAGAAGGTCATGAAACGGAGGCAGTGAAATGGAAGAATCTAGACAAATGGTCAAAAACTAAGAGCTTAAATACTGAGGCAGGGGAGGAAAATCTCAGAAGGAATCGGGTGAACTAAGCCGATAGATGTGGAACAGCTGTGGCAGAATGAAAGAAGTTGATCTGTGGGAGACACTAGTTGGCACAGAGGGAGATGAGCGCAGCATGCGTATCTAAGCAGAAGGATATATGTACCCAAAATCCAGAATATGTTCCTTTATTACAAGGCATTGTGTTACTGTGCTGTGACTATTGAATACTTCAGTGATTTTCATTCCTGCTAAATGATTAATGTAATATCTGGGTTTCTGATTTACGACCTAACAGGTACATTTTGCATTTAAACTGCCCTGGTTGCTGTTTCCATAACCATTTTGACCAGAAGACCTTCAAGAAATCACTTTGAGAATGTGGCATAATTAAAGGTGATTCATTACTCCTGGTGATTTATGCTTCTTTTTAAGTAGGGTTCTTTAAAACAAAGCCTCGAGGGCAGGTGTCCTGCAACTTTTAGATGTGTCTCTGATTCAACACAACTGAGTCAAATAATGAGGTCATTAGCAGGACGCTACAGAATGTGACTGGATACTGAGGAGTGGACTCAGCCATTTGATTCAGGTGTGTTGGACCAGAGACACATCTGAAAGTTGCAGGACTTTGGCCCCTGAGACCTGGGTTTGAGGAGCCCTGCTGTCAGGTAATCCACGACTTCTTGTTTCCTTTTGTGCCATTTGTGTAAATGGCACAAAATGGATAGATAATCTTCAGTGATTACTTGGGGTCAGATTGGGTCAGCAAATTTAAATTCTGATCATTTAGTGGGGGATTTGTTAAAGGGGAGTTTTATGGAAAATTCACATTTTGCACGTTTTTGTACTGCCATTTGGAATTTCTGCTGCTTCTAAAAACAGCCCAAGTGGTTAAAAAATCACCCAATAGGTCAATATGTTAATGTTTTTCGGTTTCTGTAAAATTAGGTTTTATAAAACTTAGGAAATGTAATGTCACAAGTCAGAAGGCAATGCCCCTCACCTGTCAAACTCGATGAAGCTCAGCCTATTATCTAGCTGAGCTCTGGCACGTTTGGTCAGCTGCTTTTATCACTGCATGTGCTGTACAATGGCTGCTGGAAAAGACAAGTGTTTTGTTATTGACTTACCGACTAGAATCACTTGCTCCATTCTTGTTGGTTGTACAGGAGGCTCAACTTCTGCTTTCTAAAGATGTACAATTTTGCAATTGTGCATCTGTTTGCAGCCATTTTCATGTGAGTGTATAAACATTGAGTTGGGGGACGTGGCCAGCAGTAGCTTATTTGCATTTAAAGTGACAAGAGGCTCTAAAACAGCTCATTCCGAACGGATCTCTGAAAAGGAAGAACTATAAAGACTAAAATCTAATTGTCTAAGAATAATGAACATGTTTTGAAAAGCCTATAAACCTATCCTGACATTTTCAAGGAAGCATGTTAATAATAAATAGTGCTGTGTATTTAAATAAAGACTGCCTAAATTTATGTTAGTTTCAGCTAAATCAATATGACTGTTTCTTTGCGACCCGTTACCCATTTTTCAGAGGTATATTACAACAGTTTCCATTGGTACTTTTCAAAAGAAGCATTTCTATAATAAGGCACATCTATTGGTACATTTATCAATTTGGGCAGGTTCAAAGCTCCTGTCCTGTGATGGTTTGACCTTTAAGGTGTTCAGTCGCAGCTGTCCAGGTGTTCATTCACTCAGAATCCAGAACACAAGCAGCGAAATCAAGGGAGTTTAATAGCATCTCTTACAAATTTAGAAAGGAAGTTTGACTAACACACCATAAGAGCTGATTTTTCTCCTCTCTATAATGCACTGAAGAAATAACTAACTGGGGAAAACATTTGATCTGAGAGGATCATGCTGATAATGAAATTCCTGCTCCATCATCAGGAGAAGTTAGATGTCTGCGGCTGCCTGAAGTTATACTGATAAATGAGAATCTGCTTTGTTTTCTCGCTTAGAGTCGGAGTTTTACCCCATGAGCCAAGATTAAATATCTACACTGTTATGCTGCTTCATAGTGAGATTCAGACAAGGGTGTTCTGTCATCTGCCTTTGTTGTTGTCTTTCAGTAAATAATGAGTTTATCTAAACATATGTTGAACAGGAAACTTTTTTACTTTTTACAAAAGCATATTTATGTGAAAAAAAACAAACTCATCAGTTCAGCAACAAGAGCAGCCATTTACATAAATTTCATTAATGTTTTAGCAGTTTCCATAGGAAGTTTAAGTATTTTACAAATTAACTTGTGTGAAACATTTGTCTCAGATTTGTGTTTTGCCTCTCTAACTTGTGTCAGGTCATCAAAAAAGTTTGATCATTAAGTGTAACCCGAGGAAATAAAAGAAAAAAAATGAAATGAGAATTTTCCCCATTTAACATTTACATGTTAGATGTGGGTTGGAAATGGGCTGAAAAATGGGCCCCAAATAGACTTTTCCACAGGTTCCATAATGACCCAATTTGATAAACCTATATAGGTCTTATATCGGGAAAATGTGGACACAAATGGGTGCCAAGTGGGCAAAGGACACAAAAACCCATCCGGGCCCCATTTTTCAAGTACTTGTCAGGTACAACTTGAGCTAAAAAGTGAGTTTTAATTAGGTATATATTTGCATGATATGTACCAGGTCAAGTTCCCCAATGACCTGGTATATATCTGTGCACTATTTAAATAAGGCCCTACAGCTAAAAGTACACAAACACCCACCTGGGTCCCATTTTTTGTCCTTATGTACCCTAGGGGTACATGAGGATAATCTGGGCTAAAATGGACAATCTGGGGTAGGACCAATAGTCGTACCCATGATGCAACTTGATTGGTGCTACTTGATTGGCTGCTTTGCAAAATGCAGTCAATAGCATTTCACATAGCACTGTACTGAGCTTCCCAGGCTGCATTTACTTCTGAATATTTCAGATATGATCCACAAAAATGCACAAATAGGTACATTTCCCAGCACAAATGACTTGTAGTTACCCTTCACAGAAAAGTTTTCAAACACTGAACTGCAAATAGGTGATGGTCCTTCGTACCACTTTTGCACCATCCACTAAGTTTTTTCCTGAAACCAAGCAGTGCATAACTTTTTTTTCTCTTTTTGCATTATTATTTACTCCATGACACTCCTTCTAATGTCTAGAAGGTATGTCCTTTTTTGTTTTGGAAAATATCCCCCCTAAAATTTGACTTTGAATTAAGATCTAAAAGGATACTGTAGGTGTAATGGTATTCAATCGGGATTCCTTGCCAGGTATATTATATCTCGTTTATCAGAGAGAGAGAGAAACAAATCATGATGACAGCAGCAGACTCACATTGATGCAGCACAGAGACTCACATCGCTGAACCGTTTCCATGTGCAGCTCCTCCATATGGGCTAATGGCTGCTGTCCACCGCTTCAAACCAAAGTGCTTCAAATTAGTGCTGTGTCTAGACAGCATGTCAACAAAGATGTGCGTGTCCATAAATTTGACATTAAATGCACCGTTAGTGCATGTCTTCCAGATAAATGAGCTTTCAGAGCCGTCCGGTGTGCGTTAAATGCGCGTTCAGTGGTTATTTATCAGTGTTGAGATCTTCGGTCCCTTATTGGAGCACAGCACAAGGAAACGCCTCCTCTTTGTCACTCCAAGTGGCTTAAAGGGCACATTGTTTCACTTTTTCCAAATACCATGATCGAAGATGGATGAGTTGTTTGAAGGGAAGTTTGCATGTGTATTTTTAAAGAGTTCATATTTAGATTTAGATCCAAAGCTTTGCTTATCTCTTCGTCAAAGGTGTCGGGAAATTGTCTCTGCCGGCTGCATATGTATAATGTGTGTCTGATGATGGATTGGGGTCACGGAGGGTCTCAGGGTTGTGATGTTGCAGCCAGAACAAACAGCTGCGCCTGTTTTTGGGGCAGTAGCTTCATGTCGACTCAGCACACTGAAATGAGCCCAATCAATGCCCGCCTCCTGCTTCTCTACATATGTGTGCTAAAATGTGTAATGCTCCGTTTTCCAGGGTTCCTGCACAGGCTGGGATACCCAAGATGTTTAACACAAGTATTAAAGTTAAAAAAAAGTTGTTTTTTACTAAATTCGAAGGGACTGTATGAACCTTTGATTTCAGGACCACTGTACATAAAAATAATAAAATGAGCGACAGTAATTGCAGCAATAAATGTATATCCTACTATAAATCCTAGTGTAAGTAAACATACATTATTATTGTTTATCTTTTCCGTTCATCTTCTGCTCACCAGGGATTTTTACACTTTAACTAAAAGATGAACTAAGAATTGTGTTTACATAAAGATAGTAATTATGAGTTCTCCAAATACTGGTCATGTCGTTTCATGTTTGTAAATATCTAGTCTCATTGGAGGAAAAGTGGCACAGTCTTGTAATTCCCTGGATGTCTTCAGTTGGGCCATAATCTTTAATAACAGCATCTATAACAGGAAGTAAAATCAGCCCTCTGCTTCCACACCTTTTCTCCTTATTTTATTTAAATGTCTCACACAATAAACTGTAAAAAAAAAAAAAAAAAAAGAGAGAGAGAGAGAAAAAAACACCCTGGTATCTGAGCTTTTTCCCCTGGCCCACCTGGAGTCCTCTTTCCTGCTCTAAATGGACCCTGGAGAAGTGCTCATTCCTCCACTTTAATACACTGAGAGCAGCGGCACTTTTCCCACAATACTTTTGCTGTATAGATTATCCACCCTTCGTTGATTTCTGAGCTTTCTGGGAGCCCCGAGGTCTGTCTCTGCTTCCCAGTGTGTGATGCTTTGACTTCGAGTCTTTCTCACGCTCAACCAATTTTATGTATTCACCCATAGATATAAGCACTGCTCTCCTGAGGAGACGCTTTTCTTTTTTTTCCGTAGTCTTTCACGCTGTTTTTATCCCAAATACTCGATCCTCACTCTCTCTTTGCTCCACCTGACTTGCTGTTAACTCATGCTTTTTATAACTTTGACCCCAAAATATATATTTTTTGCCTGTTGCATTGAAAAGGTGAGATGTTAGAAAGGGTGAGAAGCATCGTTTTTGGAAACAGTTTACAGGAGTAACGATATGAGAATCTCTCAGTGTGATTTTATCTGACTGGAATTAAATCATTCTGATGTTGGATTAATTACTTGTTCTACATTAATCCCTCCTGTGGAGAAACTTTCTGTAGATCATGGGTGACCAAACTGCAGCTTTCAGGCGATTTGCAACGCTTTCAATGATTTTGTGAGAGCCCCCCCTTAAAACCTCAATTCAGTGATGGTACAAATGTGGTCCTCCGGCAGAGTGAGTTTACTGTGAGAAGAGATCACAAAACAACTTCTCTCTGTTGCCAATTTATTCAGGACTTCGGGGTTCGGTTGGACAAGGACTTTCTTCATTTTATTTCTTCACTTCACCGCGGTTTAGACCAGTAGTTCTCAAAGCTGGGGTGTGCAACTCTGGGGTCTTGAGGTTCTTTTCAGGAATAAACCAAAATACCAAAAAATGGCAGAGAGAAACCTTATGCATTTTAGAAATGTTGTAAAAGATAAAAATAGGACTTGAAAACAATTAAAGGCAACATTTTGGCCAATATGCTGGCTATTAATGTTGATTGTGTTTTCATTGTACCACTTTTTAAATGACTTGGATGAGTCACTTAAATTTTTATTTAGTGGGTGAGAAGCTGGAAAGTTTGGGAACCAAATGATTTAGACTTAGACCCTTCTACTCGGAGATTTACTTCACTCCGTCTGTCTGGTATCACGGCTCACCAAAAATCATAAAAGATGCTGCCGAAGCCACAGCGCTTGAGCTTCGTAGCGTCCACACGATCCACGACTATTTATTAAACCCAGATGCTGTTACTTCGTTCCTGGTTGCACCCATGCGGATAAAAAACAGCACATGGTGTTCATTCATAATCTGGTTAAAATGATATTAACTTCTTCCGGTTGTGAAGCATAAAAAACAAGGAGAGTTTTAATGCATTACATAAGTTTAGTTATTACTCCCTTTTTTGTGTTTTATTGAAGCTAAGCATGAAAGTCTTTCTGAATACATGCCTGTGTCCAATTCAAACAAAAATCCATGTTAGTCTTACAGAAACCAACACAAAGTTGTTCATAACTGTGAAGGGGAAGGAAATATTGCAATTGTTTTGGGGTTTTTTTACATTTAAATCCTTAACACGTATGGTGTGCATTGATATTCAGCCCCATTTCCTCTGACAGCCCTAAATGAAACAAAAACAACGCTAAGGAAAGCAGTCGACTGATCAGAGAGAAAGTTGTAGAGAAGTTTAATCAATGTCACCTAATGACATTAATGGTGCACAGAACAAATATGGTCTTTATTTGAGAATGGCAATGAGAAGGCCAAAGTCAAAACAAAGTCCTAACAGGACTCTGAGGTCACACAAACCCTACAAACAAAGAGTTGAGTTGATGGGAGGACGAATGGTGTTCATTAAATGCACAATCCTGGAATAAAATATGTTGGAGGACTTTTGAATGGGTGGAAGTTCATCTCCCAGCAGGACAATGTTTCTAAATAGTCAGAGCACCAAAGGAGAGGGGCTCTGTGCGAAATCCCTATAAAATATACAATAGATGCAAATACTTTTGCAGCACACTGTCATGACTTCTGTAGGTTTTTCTGTGTAGCACTGTTTTTAGCACTAAATTAGATGATAATTGTGAAGGAAGCAAAGTACGTAAAGTAAACATTGAGTTCAAAATTATCTAAACATTCAGAGTAAGAGATCTGGGGCAGGTGGTTTATAAATAGCTACTTGAAAGGTGAAGCAGAAACAAACAGCTTCTTCAACATGGGCTTTTTGAAGTCTGAAAGATATGCCACTCCAAAAACATCAATTTGTTGCCACCACTCATTTGTCTTAGTATGTTTCTTATTTTTGTTTGTCTCTTTAAATTTCTCTTGGTTTTCTGCACAAAAACAACAAACTCTGAATGTATTAAACCTTTTTCTCACTTTGATTCTCATCAGACTAATGGCTTCTGTCAGTGTTTTACCTGCTGCGTCTGTCATACTGTGCTTCTGGCTACAGTACTGCACTAGCATGGCGCCATCTTTAGATTTAATGGAAGAAGACTTTTCGACAGTCAGGAACCAAAGTAGGTCTTATTTCACGGCTCTTTAGAGGTGATTTTTTTTAGGTAATAACAGAGCTTTACTTAAATCACTGTTCATTTTGACATGGATGGATGGAACCACTCATCCATCACACATTCATCTATCCATTCATCTGTCAATTCATCAGTCCTCTACTCAGTTGATTTGTTCATCCTTTCCTCTACTTCCAACCATCCATTTATCCATCCATCTATATATCAATCATTGTCCATCCACCCGTTCATCTGTCAATCTTCTCATCAATTATCCACCTTCCATCTGCTCACCTGTCCATCATCCCTTCAACCATCCATCCATGTATCCACCAATAACCTTTCACTAATCAATCCCTCCATCTGTTTTTGCAATCAGTAGAATGCATCCATCCATTCTTCGGACCTCTGATGCTTCAGTACATTCGTTTACAGGTAATCATTCATATTCTGGAGTGTTTTATCTGAGCCACGTTAATTTGGGCAAGTGTGTGATCCTCTGTTTATCAAAGACTAAACTGAACTGAACTTAACTAAAGAAAAAATAATCAACAGTCCAGTTGGAGAAAGTCACTTGACTGCAGGTCAGGTCCAATCAAAGCTTTACTTTTTCCTTCAAACAGAAGAACTTTGCTAGCTAAATAAAGGTGAAGCACTTCTTGTTCCCAAGCACCTGGTTTTCATTAAATCTGCTGCATCCACTTGTTTTACTTTAATGCAATAGAAAACAATAAAACCAAAATAGCAAATGAGAAGTGAATGAAACAGAACTGTTTGTTGTTCTAAGTGAACTTCTACTCTTTAACCTACTCACACCCAGGAAGCTTATTGTAGAAAACACACACAGCCACAAACATCGGATGTTCCACGCTGTTGGAGTCCTGCACTGAAAAGGCTTTAATTGCAACAACACACACTCATGGCAACGGTAAATAACACTCTCATAAAACGCAACATGATGGGAAATGTCATGGCCCTTTCACACAGAACAAGACAACAGCACTACTGATATGTACTCAGCAAAGTGTTGCCCACTGCTGGGTGGGCTTTAAGCCTTTTATACCAGATAGACGGTGAAATCTTTAAAAAAAAAAAAAAAAAACATAAATAAACATTTTTGCATTTCTGAAATATCCATTTTGAGTTGCAGAGATCCTCATGAAGAGCTTTTTTCACCCAACTTTGCTTAGAAAAATTTTGCTTTTTTTTTTTTTTACAAAACGTGCCTCTCTGGTTTTAAAATAAAATATGCACAACTTCTTGCAACAGCTTGACATTAGTTTTATGACTCATGTTATCTTATCTTAATGAAACATGAAGACATTTGTGACTTTAGGCACATTTTAATTGGTAAGACAGAGGGCAAGATTAGCTTTGTGGATCATAAAGGTTATAAATCTCAGTCCAATTGGATGCATGATAATGAAAACCAATCATCCCTGTTGAAATCCCCTTTTTTTAACAGAGCAAGGAAATAGGAATTGCAGTCTCAATCAACAACGAGACACATAAAATACAACTTCACCCACACAGCAGGCTGATCTCACAAAGATAATAGTGTTAGATCTGCAGGGTAAGTGACATCTAAGAGCTCATTCTGTAGTAGACCACTCTAATCTTCACACACACTCATCAGAGCGTTGAAGTTCAGTGTCTGGAGTAAAAGGGCATGTCGGCATATGAGAGCCTGGGCGCACGGCAGTCAGTATAGATCTAGCTAGCCATGCATGCTACTAATGTTTAAAGCAGCAGAACAAATGACAGGCTGAGGTTAAGTGGCTGCACAAACACTACTAATGTTATACCCGAGTGATACGCTTTGGGACTTTGGTTTGCTGCTTCACTGTTTTAAATCAGCCGTTGGTTACTTATTATCTTCCTGCTTTAGCGCCGTTCGAGGAGATAAAGGTGTGTGTCTTTATTGTGGATGGATGGATTTTGACCTGTAATGTAGAAGTTACACTTGTTTTATTGAAAACGTAAGACTGGAGCTATTTTTTAACTACCTTACCCAACAAATCAAAGATTTGTTTGATGGGGGGCGTCAAATAAACTACTGAATTGTCCTTAGGGATGAGTGTGTGGATGGTTTCCTGTCCTGTCTCTGTGTTGTCCTGTGATGGACTGTTGGCCTCCCCAGGGTGTAGCCTCCCTCTCGCCCAGTGAATCTGTCGAATTTACTGAGTTGAATCCGCTGTATTGCATCTGTTGTTGTCTTTAACAATCAAGGTAAGAAATACCCTCAAATGCTGGTATCTGTCTTAGCTAAATATCTCTGAGGCATTTTGAGCCACAAGTAAGATACGTTTGTTTATATACTTTTATATATATATATATTTATTTGAAGCCTAAATGTAGATATAAAACAGCGACTCTTGGTTCTCTTATATTGCTGGTATGATATGAGAGAGCTGTGTGAGCACATCTTGTTAAAAATCTGCATGAATGTGATTGTAAAGCAGAACTGGCTATGATGGAGTCATGCCAAAACTACAACTTCATCACGGCTCTGCCACTACTTTGACTGCAGCCAACAAGACCTCATCAAGCATCTAAATTGATCAATTCAGTGCCATCAACAGGTCCCTTCCAGAAAGGGTTAAGGATATGCTGGCCTTGAGCTCCTAGCTGGATGGAAGCGCCAACACCTCCAAATTGTTCATGCGACTAACAAGCGGTGTAAGACTGAAATGAATGTGGAGGTCACAAAAGATTTCAGACCTGACTTCAACTCGCTTCTAAAAGAATTGACAGTTCACTTGGAAATTGTAAAAAAAAGAATGTGAGCAACTTTGGAGGAAATACTAATGATTCTATGCAAACCTCTGACCAAACTGAACAGATCTGATCCCAGAAAGCTGCAGAACTGATGTAGATTATGGACTCCAAGCCGCTTTAGAGCTCAGCTGGGGATAAATGGACAACAGCAACACCGGGAGGACAAACCGTAAATGGTTCACTCTCCATTTACCTTTCTCTTCATTATTTTGTTTCACATAATATTTCCATATCTTCCCCATCTGTATTTGCATTCGTACTGCCTTTTTTTCCCCTCCGTATCTTCTCTTCTAATGGTTTCCTTCACTCTGTTCCTCACCGACACCCTCCTGTTTTCTTCTGCGGCTGTCATTATGTCATCATCTGCATTTCTTTTGCCCCCATACTGGACAGAAGAGCAGCAGTGGAGGCCATTTGGCTGCAATCCAGGATGAGATGCATTGGCTGTTTGTGGTGTATCTGGGGCCAGGCCTCTCAGAAAGGTCATGAAAGTGAAAGATGGATGCAGTGCGGCTGTTTTAGCCCAGAACTCACTCGGGCGATGTGCTCGTCTTTTTGTCCCCGAGTTCATAGGGGAGCGATGGGAGATAACTCCTGATATTGAACACTAAAACACTATATGCACATAGACATCATAGCGCTTCCTTACAGAGGTTTAGGTTGGCATGGAGTTCAAACACAATTATAAAAGCTTTTGGATGAGTTGCCAGGGGGCAGTTGGTGCTGCAGCAGGTTCAGCACGCCTAATGAAAACTTAATACTCGTTGGCAGGGATTGCCACCGTGCTTCTCTCCCAGGATTTAGAAATCTGGCCGACATCAAGCCAATGTCGAGATCTAAGGAGCCCAAAGTCTGAAGCCTGGCTCTGTATCTTTATGTGCTCATAAACACACAAACAGAAAGCGTAAGAGAGAGAGAGGGAGACTAGGGGAATCTGCAAAACTGATCTAAACTACTGACTAGGAAAATTTCTTTCAGGGGCTTAGACTGCACACTGTGCCTTATCCCTGTGAAAGCCATAAAATCTGCAGATTGGCACATGGATCTGGTATTCTGAGGGAGGCATTTGGTCCAGCAGTGTATAAGAGAGGAAGGAAAAACAGTTTGATCGACACTGTGTAGAAGGCAGATATTTAGGAGATGGAGTTGGGAGGAAATCTGGCTGGGATTATGGTGTTTTAAAAAAAGGAAATTGTTAATGCTCTCTGGATAAGGACTGTCTGCATTAATTCAAACCGCAGAGAAAGACAGAGGCGGGATATTATCGAGGCAGTCCTGTTGAAGGATCCCGATGTAATGAACTCCTTCTGATCTTCTGAACTTCTAAAAGATGCAAGAAAGGAGTGATATAAGGTATGAATTTCAGGTTTATCGCCTATAATCAAGGGGGTTCTTTGCTGTGTTTGATTCATGCCCATGGTATGCACACTCCTAGGGAGTTAACACGTAGCCATTTTTCCTGCATAGAAAGCTCCAAGCTAGCCAAAACATATAACTAGATATTGTGCAAGAAGGTTCAGTGTTTATTGGTGAAACGTGTCCGAGGTGAGGGAACCAAATGTAAACAGAGGAAGAATGTGCAATTGATCAAGCTATAGAAAACATGGAGAATTTGATTAAATTTGTGTTTATCAGGGTACAATGTCAGGCTAAAGGGGTACAATAAATAGAGTTGTTACCTAGGGATGTAATTGGCTGCTTTGTCAACACTTAGAAGTGTGTGAAGCACCATTGTGCCAAAGCAGTGGTGCTCACCGCTACTAAAAAGTTAGTGGTACTAACTTTAATGCACTAATCATAGATTTTAGTGCTGCTAATGCAAAAGAGCTAACTTCAAATATCTGCCCTTCAAGGACTACAGCCCAAGATCACTAATATAATTTTCACATTAAAATTTACATGTTCTATAATGTCCTTGAACATGATATTTATGTTTATCTTGTTCTTTACTGTCAGTTTATTATTTTATTCCTGTATTTGGAGAGAGAGCAAAAGGAAACGGACGACCTGCTTAACCGGTCTTCACTGACTTCAAAATAAGAGCATAAATATAAAATGCTAACTATTTCAAAACATCTTCAACAGTGTCACTCCACTGAAAGTTTACTACAACCAAGTAAATTAGCACTTTAGAATTTATGTGGAAAAATTAAGTGCGCTAAAGGTTTAAACAAAAACTATGCTCCGCTAATAGAAGCATGCCCACCAACAGGCCGTGTATTTCCCAAGCTGCATTTCACAATATGTAAGTCTGCAAATGTGAAGTCATGTTGCACAAAAAAATAAATAAAATCACAAATTAAAGCTAGTTTCAGCCTTCAATTTTTTTTGTTTCTCTGAGAAGAACCATTTCCTCCTCTAAGACCAGTCACCAATTTGTGGTTGCTTGTGTGCAAAAGTTTTACCACCCATTGTTCACTTTCTGTTCTCCCAAGCAAATGTTTCTGTAATATTCTAAAATGTTCTTGATTAGTTCTTTGTCTTCAGACTTTGTGGAGTCTTTCTTGGGTGAGGGTTTCCACTCAGTTTATGTCCAGTGCTGGAAAAACAAGGAAATTAAAGGGGAAAAAAAGTCTCTCTTGTAAAATGTGAAACATAGGGGAAATAAAAATCCAGTAAAGTCTGACACAAGACCTGTGAGATGTGGTTTTGTATAACTGATCATCTGCTTTGCACCACATTTTCAGCTAATGGCTCAAAGGGAATCGCCTTATTTGTGATCGAGAACTCTTTCTTTCAGATAAACAGTGTTATCTTTGGTATTTGTTATAGATACAGTGAAAAGAATGGAAACAAGCTGTGTCCTTGTGACAGGCTGATGGAAGCAAAGTGGCTAAAATCCAATTTAAAATTGGTTTGTTGCCAGGTTTCCTACTACTTACACAAACAACACCTCTTCATCTCTTGGCTCTAGAAGCGTCTTTTGCTCAATGATTGAAAGTGAGGCAAAAAAAAAAAAAAAAAAACTGTGAAAGACCCTCAGAAATTATAGAGAACTTGTGAAGAGAACTTTAACAGACTGCAACAAATCTGACTCTAAAATCAAAACATGAAGAAATATGGAGTTTTCATTTTCGCAGATCCTCTCTGGCTGCAGATTTATAAATGGTCTCAGGGTTTTGTTGTACATTTCAGAGATGTTCAAAATGCATTTTGTCTTGATTTTAATCTCAAGTTTCTAAGCGATTGATATTATCATTTTTAATTGCACGTCATCTTAAACATGCAAAACATATTTTCTAAGCAGCTAGAAGCTATGAAATACTGCTTGAGTGTAATATTTTTTTCCCATAAGAAAAAAGAAGATGGATTAGTGTTTCCAGGAAAATAATAGAAAGTGATGAAGGCCTGAACTTGTGGAAAAAAATCAGTTTTTATTGTTTTTACATTTGGACACCCCCACATTTTACAAGCGTGTCAGATACACGTTATTAGAACATTGCTGATATGCATTTTGAAGAAGGTTTGCTAGGTTTAAACCTCAGATATTTAGTTGAAGTCAGGATGTGCACCATTGTCAGATGGGAAAAGCCTTCAGAATCAAGAGTGCAGCTCTTTGAGTCTGGTAAGCCGATGCACAAAGAGATGATGTTCTTCTTAGTTGTCTTCCCTTCCTTTCTGTGCAGAAGAGGGTGGTTGTTACAAACGTGCAGAATATTTTACACACGCTTGTCTTCTGATGTGATTTGAAAGTTTTCCAGCCTCTTCTTTTAAATACTCCAAAGTGTTTTTTTACCTGTGGTTTTATAAATGATAAATCAGTCAATTCAATGTATGGAAAAGTGGGGGGGGGGGAAATCACTAAGAGCAGATTGTAAGAATGGCCGTATTTATCGAGTTTTTCATTTTTCAAGTGTTGCCTCACACTGTCAGTTGAGTTCAGGCTTAGACTTGGACTAGGCCACTGTAATCAATGAAAATACTTTGATCTGCCTTGAAGATGAATTCATGCTAAAGGCAAATTTGTTATCATTTGGCTCTAATGAAGAGTCAGTGCAGATGGTGACGGGAAGGAAGGATTCTCTGTTGCAGTCTGTATCACAGCGGGTCTGAAGAAGCCTCTTGGTCTTAGAGAATAACAGTGAAAAAACAGCATCAAGACTTCTGGGAGGCTTCACATGGCAGCTCAATTTATACTGAAATAAAATCACACAAAAGTCTGAAGGTTGTTGATTGGACTGGATTTTATTTAGAGGTATCAAAAATCTGCACATCAACATCTACTTTACTCTGTCGCATAAAAATAAAAGCGAAGGATTAAAGGTTGTGGTTTGAAAGATGGGATATGGATACTTTTCCAAGTAATAACTGAATTCTGCAGAAAAATGCCAAAAGTATGGTACTCAGTTTCCAAAAATTCAAATTATTTACATCTGTAGTAAACCCAAACAGATGTTGAACGCGTCTCAGTTAACAATCTGGACAGTTTCATAAGTAGTGAGACGCAAAAGCAGGCTTTCTAGGAAAGAAAAATCTAAATCCAGGAAAATGAGAGGTCATTTTTTTCCTGCTTTGTAAGATAACTTCATAAACAAACCCAGTGATGCATTTTAAAATGCAGATATAAAGCAAAACACGCTGACCCATTATCAGGATGTGTTGCTCAAGTAAAGCAAAGCAACAATAGCCAATAAAGGCTCATGGGGAGATGTTTGTTTATCTCACGTCGACATTTACTTCAAACGGAGCCATTTAGGTCTCGTCTTTCAGATGTATATGTGCACAAGGGGATGGATTTCATCTTTTAGGGCTGACTAAAGTCGTCTGTCTTCTCCGTGTGAATCCAGGGTCTGAGTCATATTGAGCATCCCCGTGCAGGCAGGGCGGCACCTTGTTCGCAGCTATTTGTCAGACAGTTCAGACAATAATGTGAACACCAAGCTTGGATTCTGATGGAAACATTCTGCCAAGAAGACCCAAACAAACCTCCACGCATTTAGACTTGATGGAGTGCGTCTCCGTCCGAGTCTCTGCTGGGAGATAAATCACTGCTGACTTGTGAGTCGTGCCTTTTGCATGTTATTTCACTTTAACCTGCATTAAAGAGACAAGCCAGCGCAGATCACAGCATATTACCTCAGCTCGGCGTGCAGCGAAGTGGACGGGCCGGCCTCCACGGCGCAACGTCAGAATAAATCTCGGAGGCACAAAACCAGACGAGGTTCAGGAACCAAAGCTCTGACTTGAGCTTTTGTTTTTCCTGAAGAGAGGAGGAAGAGGCCATCTTCAGTCTTTCCGTCGGAGGTTTTAATATTGGCCTCAGTAACAGTATTATTGTGTCTGGCTCTCTCTGTCGACAGGTTTGGCTCCTCCCGACACCTCAGAAACTGGTTTAGTGCGTTAACACCATCTCACACTCCGCCGTGACCCTTTCAGCACATCAGCACTAAAAACATATTTTTAGGATTTTATTCAAGAGCCTCTCCTCGGGGGATTTACATTTTTCACGACTGAGTAAGGGCGTGCAAATCGAAGCTTTTAGTAGCTGGATCGCTGTTAGCTGCAGGGGGATGGAGCGGGAAGCCCCATACTCATGTGTGCAGTTTTCTTAGCAATGTTTACTATACAAACTCCACCAGGTCACAGGAAAGGTCACACAATTTCACTTTGATTTTAACACAAACTGTTTTATTAAGCCTCTGCAATGTGACATAATTTATTTCCATCCATCGTTGCTCAAATTTTTCACCAAGCTCTAAAATGATGGGAGAGTCTGACCTGGAAGGATGTGTGCCACCCTCATGCATATGGTGGCTCATCCTTGTGGGTAATTATCCGTAGGAGGCTCAGATGTATTTATAGTTAGATCCAAGTGGTGTTCTTTTATTTGGACAGACAGTGCAGCAAACACAATGTAGTAAACTCCAGCAACTCTGGAGAAACATCTGGTTTCCCTGTTGTAACTTAGAGATTGCACCACTTAACCCCAGGTAATATATGTAACAGGTAAAGTCAAAACAGTGCAGAATTTGTTCAATATTCTACAAATAAAAACATTAAAAGTGATGCAGTTCCAATGCATTCAGCCCCTCTGAGTCAATACTTTGTAAAAGCATCATGCTTTATCAGTTGCATGCAAATTTATACACACAATGTTAAACTTTACTCGCCTCATATACTTCTAATTATTGCCAAACCTGTAGAGTCAAGAGATTATGTAAATAGAGCCTGTCTGACAGCAGGAAGTGGGCTGAAGGATATCAAAAGACCAGCTTACGTTACATGGTCCATGATCTGGTTCAGTGTATGATCATGCACCAATGTGAATGATTGATTGTAAGACAAGATGAGGAACAAAATCATTGACATTTGTCATTCTGCAAATGGACACAAGGTCATAAGGCGTTCAGACTCTGGTACAGAGAGATGGTACAGAAACGGTAGTGAGCCCCCTGTGGAGTGGCTAAGCTACCAAAAAAAACTTCAATTGCACCTACACATTGGTTATTCTTAGTTATTAACTTGCCTTTTTCATGCTGATGTAATATTTATACAGCTGAGAGTCTCACACCAGCAGATGCTAACACTGGATGCTAACAGGTCACAGTGTGATGGAAGCCCAGATGAGAACCAGGCTTGCATTGGACCCGGCCTCATCATCACAATGTTCACCTGTATTATTGCTGTTGCAAAGTTTTCTAATATCATGCAGCCTGAGTTCATATCCCCAGCATAAGTCACTGAATTCCTCTCAGACCTGCAGCAGCGACTCCACTGTGTATTCCTGTTTTTTTTACATGCAGTAAAACTGCTGCATTAGCAGTCAGTGTCTTACTCCAATATGCTCCGGTGCTGTCGAGCATACAAGAACTGCAATAGGATTTAAAACCGCAGTCGGTTCGGTAGAGGTTAGATTAGAGGTGCTCTTATACAAGATCTCGCCTGTACGCTATAAATGTCAAATAGATATAGTTTTATTTCTGTAATCACGTGGGATTTTTGGGAGGAAAGAGCTGGACAGCGGGAGGTGGGAAAAGGAGGCTCAGTTGGCGCGCGGTTTTATGACATAATTAGGTGCCCATGTTGGCAAATACACTCCCAGGTGAATCGAGTTTATTGCTGAAAATCTTTTCACAACCACACAAACCAGCGTAATGTCTGTGTTGATGGATCCCAGGGCACAACCTGTTCTGTCAGTGTTGATTATCCTTAGAAGGCATAACAAATACGAATAGCTTTTTTAATCTTTCCATTAAAACTGTTTTTTAGGAGCTCAACAAGGATTGCAGTCTGTTTTTCAATATATTTTTTTGATGCATTGTGCTCCAGTATTATTGAACAGGCATCTGCTTGGACATCCTGTCCATCTACACAAAGCATTGTTAGAGAAAAGTATCCCATTCTGCAAGAGTAAAGCCGGTCGAGGCCTAGTTGTAAGCATTAATTTTAATGTAACTTTAGTTGTTTTTGTCTTAAAGCAACAAAAAAATAATGTTTGAGTTTTGGGGTTCAGCCTGAGGCGGAATTGGTTGTTTAAAAAATAGCTGCAATATACAGTTTACTAAACGGTTTAGTAATTTTCTGCTCTCAGAGTGCTGTAATTTCCTGCTTTACATTCTTCTCATCTCAAAACTGTCAAACTGGAGTAAAAAAAGTAAAGAGATGTGCTAACAATTTATACTAATGCAACTTCAATATTCGTCTTTTTTGTGTTTTAGTTGCTTTTTTAGCAAATCCTTTAAGGCCAAAAAAAAATTAACCTTATCTTTTTGCATTATTTGCCAAATTATTCCCTAAAAATAGAGTTTGCAAAAGCTCCTACTTGTGCTGTTAACAGAAAATATAATGCTGCATTTGTATGTTGAGGCCAGTAAAAAGGCTCTTATGCTTCTTATAGTTAGCCTGAACATGCTGTCACATTAGTTAAAGTTTTTTAGTGATGTAAAATTCAATGTTTTAGGTTCATCCATGAAGCTGGTGTACAAATGCACAAGGATTTCACCCAAGTCAATGTTTTAAAAGAAAATGGTACCAAATAAGAAAAACAAGTAAACTGCTGAATTAAAAAAAAGTTTGAAAATTCTCACCATCTTTTCATTTAGAAAAGGAAATTATTTACGTGATCCTTTGTGACCTAAAACAGGAAAAAACTTGGTTTGATAAAATCTTAAAATTTTACCCTCTAGCCAAAAAAAAACATTTCAGGATTTTTGTCCAAACTTCTCCATTTGTTTATTCAAAAACTTCAAAAAGTGCAGAAAGAACTTCCTCAGTATTTACAGGGAAATATCATTTCTAATCTGTGTAATATGTTTGGTTTTTTTTACATCAGACATTACCACCCAAGTACAAAAGTTGCAAGATAAATTTAAAGTTTGCTCACAGGATAAAGTTTCTTCCTGACATTTTTCTAAGTTTGTTTGCACTCAAACTCAACACAGCGTTTTGATTTGAACAGTTCTCACAGCAGCATCCAGCTGCAGTGCGACTGATCCAGGAAAGTAAGGATGAAATGTTTAACAGGTCAAATGGGCCAAAGCAAAGAGCACTGTCCTTATGACCTCAGTGAAATCTATACCCTGAAGTTCTGCCACCCAACTTGGGTAAACACTGGGGCTCAGAACCAACACACACATTCATATTCTGTGCCTCATTGCCACATAGATCTGTATGTAAATAACTGCAGAGTCAGGGAGCAAACACAGCATCCTGGCTCAGCACTTTGGGCTTCACATTCAAGTCGATAAGTTTTCCATCAGTGAAACTAATCTGATTTCTTTCTGTTTTGTTGCATAAATGAAGTTTGCGCTGCATCACTCCTTGTTGTATCGATGCTTCTGCGGGACAGAACAGTTGTTTTAATTTAATTCCTGGTTCATCTTTTAATTATAGTTTCAGAAAGTCCCATTACTCTCTGCTTCGTCGCAGAATGTGAGCTTGTTTGTTTTCCTGAGATCTGAAGCAAGATCACTGATGATGCAGAAAAGGTTGTATTATTTTCTGTCAAGAGAAAAATATTCTTGTGTGCTTAAAACTAAAAACCCTGTAATAAATACAGCATATTTCATACTCATATTTGCATACCTAATAGATTTAAGCCCTCTCAGGCTGCATGTCAGAACTAAAAATAGGCAGCTAATGCTTTGGTGTTCACTTTGCATCAAAACCTCTTGGAAATAAAGTGATTAATAACTGAAACATGTAAGGACCTGCAGCTGTTTTTAAATATTTATGAACATAAATTAGAGATGTTTGCATTCATGGTCGATCTCTGATTACAGGGGAAAGGTCCAGTTATAAATTAATGTCACAGTGACCTTAAAGCCTTTAAGGGTGCAGCAGCAGAGAGATGGTGCCTTGCTGCTGCTACATCTTCATTAGTTTGGTTCCCAGAGACGGAGATGGAAGAAAGGGAGAAATCTTTACATTTCAAAGCAGATTTGGGTCATTTTAATTAAAAATGGAAAACATAGCATTGACTACATTGATTTTGTAAGAAATGTTTGGTCATGCAAGGACAAACATGTAGAAGGATGGATGCTCTTTGCACTTGGAGCTAAAGAAGACAAGAACTTATAAAGAATAAACCCTTAACAATTTGTCTGTGTTTTAAGGTAAGGTAATATTTACCCTAATATTAGCAACATGCAAGAACACTTGAATGTGTTTATTCTGGACTGCTGGGGCCAGTTTTCTTTTCAGTACAGCACCTTTAAGGAACCACACCTTTCCAATCCATTGGACTGACAGAAATGTAGGGCTTGATGTAAATGTATCTCATCTTTGATACTAATGCTTATTTTTTGACATGATAGTTTTAGTTTATTCTAAGTGTCCAGCTGGGAATATTTATGCAATTCCCAGCTTAACTTCACATGGGACGTTTCTGGAAATCCCTTTGCTGGCTCACTTACAACAAGGTATGGTGCTAGTTATTGATATCAAGGCTTCTGACGCAGCAGCTGAAGTTCCTTTAATGAGATACCAGGTGGGTTTTGCTTCAGGCGGCCAGGAGGTGGATGAAAAAGGCTTCTACATGTTTAGCTTCCTCTTAAGACAGTGAGAAATTTGAGTGAAAATGTCTAATGACTATAACACAGCACCCCTTACTGCTCTTTCAAAGGTAGCAATGTTTTAAAACTACATTTGGTAAACAATTACAGCATGCACGTTAAGTAACCAACTGCAGATAGCCTGACTAAATAACTTGTTACTCCTGATTACAACAGAATGTAGTAATGAATACCTTGTATAATTTTTGCAACATTAGGACTAATGGTTGTTTTTCTGTCTTGATTTAGAAGCAGTTAGATCAACATTTGAGTTTCAACATGCGCCGTTTTTATGTTAGCTCAAGCATCGTTTATGCTCATTTGTACCAAATTTAGTCTTCCTGTCTCACTTTATAATGGTTTGCATGACAGACAGATGTTCCTGCCTCTAAAATAAATCTCTTGTAAAAATTTGCAAACGCTTTAGCTTTGAAAAACAAGGTTTGTGCACAAACCTGCACAAACGAAGGACTAAAAAAGTAGCCCACTTTGGTTTGTTTTGGAGCGATATGGGGTGCTGGTGACGTCATCGGCCAAAATTATAACTTTTAATATCTCGAAAACCAAAGCTGCACAAACGAAAATTTCAACGGCACAAACCTGCACAAACCGAGCACTAACCAATCAGACTGTTTGCTGGATTTTTTGACGTAGATGGGGTGTCAGCTTCACGTAGGTCTTTGAAAATCCTCCTGTGTGCTTTATTTTGAAGAATTTCCTCTTCTGCCTTCCATGAGGTTGGCTTCCTTTTTATCACACCAGGTGTTTGCGGCCAATCACCCCACCTGTTGTGCCTTAATCATAGGTTCTTCTATAGTTGGACTTTGTTGAGTTAATGTTCCTCTGGCTCTGTTTATTTAGTTTCATTTTCTACATGCTGTTTACCACTGACAATGGGGGGAAGAGAAGCATCTGTGCAATGCAGGTATTTAACTGTTAGATGTTTATGTCCACTTTGATGTTTCTATTAGCTTTACACATAAAGGTCACCCAGATCCATTGATCCAACTGCAAACAAACCTCCCAAATCCTTTCAGGTTGATGTCTTATAGATCTGAATCTCTAATGTTACTTAGTACATTAGTTTCTGACGTTGTTGACAGAAAAAAGAAAAAAAAAAAAAAAAAAGCTTTCAGTCCCTCTGTTACCAATAGCATAACAGCTGGAGTGAAAAATGACTAATATAATTTTGCCTTGTTATTAATTGGAAATTGTGTGGTGCTCTTTGTGACGTTACTGTCAAAACTTAGCTGTAATTTAATTTTGGTTAGTTAGCCTGTCAGAACAAATTTTTCAGTCATATTTTCACCATTATTCATTTATGAACTCTGTTTCAAACTATTTAGATAGCAAGCAAAATTAAATATTTAGCTGAAGGCTAAATATTTATTCAGCATAGCAGCTACTTAGCTTCCTAGCTAAATATTTGGATTGAAACTAAACAGTTTGTTTCAAGCTAAATATGTAGCTTGCTTATGTTTTTAGGAGATATATTATGTAGTTAAGAAGCTAAATATTTTGCTTCTTTACATGCTTTGCTTTAATATTTAGCTTCAAACTACATGTTTAACTTACTAAATATTTAGTTTGGAGCTAAACATTTAATCGGTTACTAAATATTTAGCTTACTAATTAAACATTTAGTTTAAATTGTGACATTTATGAATGAATGACAATATAACTAAAAAAATTAACCCTTGCTCTTATGAGAAGGCTACCAACCAAATTATTGCTGTTAATTTTTGACTGTAGCTTAGGAAATGGCACGCTATAGGACAAAAAAAAAAAAAACACATTAAAACATGAATGCAGTTTACTTCCAGCATGAACCGAGCCGAATCTCTTGCATTATCGGGATCAAATCGCACCAGAATGGGTGATGTGATCGTCTCCAAGCTGTGCCGCATCTCGGCGAGCTCAACTGTCTGGTTCAGATAGGAAAACGGGACATGAGCTCCTCTCCAGACCCTGGCAGAGCGTGGTGAAGGCCTGAAGCTTTTGGAGGCTTTTCAGGGAATTTTGGCCAAGAATGAGCCTCACATTCTCATCATCTGTGAGAATCAAGTCCTGGACTGAGTCACACTGAAATGGACCCAAAAACTTACAGACGAAGTGTAGCTGATAGAAAACATGCTGTGAAGCAGCTGCATTAACAAGCTTGTGGGGCAGGACAAAGCAAACTGCCACAGCTGAAGAGATGAAGAACCAGAATCAGGACTTGATCTCTTGAGCCTGGATTTTAAAGGTATGTTGGCATCAACTGGGACTCTGTATTTCTTGAAATGTTTTCTATATTCAGATATTTATCCTGATGAAGCACAGTAACATTTACTGTCACACATCTGTGAACACCTGTGATTAATTTTAAACTTGCTCACTGGATGATCTGAAGAGAAACCTGCCAGGATGTTGATGTTGGGCTCTTCAGGGTCTCCTTAAGGAAGCCGTGGCCTGATGATTGCAGATTGCGTTGACTGATTGTTGTTTTTTGCATGCACAAAACTTCTATTGCGGTGGTTGTAACTTTATGTGGGAAGTTGCAGGCCAACAAGTGGCTGCAGTTTGGCTTTTCACCCGTCAATACTATGAGTCATGTTTTATATTTCAGTTACAATTATTACTGTTGCTTGAGGATGAAAATTATACAGTTAACAAATGTTCAAATATGATTCAAAATAAGGTTAGTGCAAATTGGATCAGCTATTTGTTTTCATACAGATTTTTCTCTCAAATTTAAAGAGGGAAATTATCCCAAGCAGTTATGTGTAGCATTTACAAATGAATAATTAGTGAGCTCAAGTCACAAAATGCAGTAAGTATAAATTTAGAGCACGTGTGTCACCTTTAAAGGCTGGTGTCTGACAATTTTTACATGTCTGCTTCAACACCTGAGTCACTTAATCAACTCATTTACAGGATTCTGGAGAACTGGACTGCATACAGAGGAGGTGATTCAGCCTTTCGTTTCACATGCATTTGACCAGGTATGAAAGAATGCAGATGTAATTTTCAGGTAGTGCAAATATGCTTAAGAAAAGTAACAGGTTCTGTCTCCAACACAATATCACAGCTTTAATGAAGAGCTCAAACTTCATAATTTGGTGGAAAAACATCAATTTTCACTTCCAGATCTTATGCATCTTGGATTTTTTCCTGCAGGCTGTGATTTTTTTTCAAATGCTTTGTGTCGTTTAAGCAGCCCGTGTAGCCATTAAGCCAGTTAGGTAAAGGTGTGTGTCCCTTCATCCGTGATCACAGAAATGCATAAATCTTCTCTGAACACCAGATTTAGTGCGAGTTTGTTGCCGATGTGTTTGTGCGCATTTGCATGCTCGGTGCCGGTCCATCTGTGCCGTCACCCCCTCCCCATGCGACCAGATGACTCAGCTGGATTTCTGTCTGCATGTCTGACATGATGCAGGGCCTCGGCCTCAACTGGCCTGGTGGGAGGTCCCAGCCCAGCATGGCTGAACAGCAGGTTGTGGCATCGCTTTCCACCTCCAGGCCACCACTCCTGATTTCCCTCATCTTCTATCGCCACTCCTCAGTTTTTAGCGTTTTCAAAAAGGGAAAATTGACAAGCAATAATGGAGGAATAAGGAAGGAATAGTCCTTTTTTGACCTGTTTGAATTTTCTATTCACACAAACATCAATCCAATCTCGCTATCCTTCACCAGTGCACAGGTTCAAAATTTGTGAATTTTAAATTACCACTTTAGAACAAACTAAGCAAGAGGCCTGACTTGATTAAAAGTTTTCAAGGATTTAATTGCAGGGTCTGTAATTAATCGCATTTAAACCAAACCATATCTTGACAAAATAAGCAGCATTTTAAATTAAAAAATCCGCTTTGCTGCTGCCTTTCTCCACTGGAAACAGAATAGAGTTGAGTACATAAAAACGCTTTCATCATGTGCAGCGTCTCACTTCTGCTCCCACTCTTGGACTTGGTACTGAGCCATCAGAGATCTATAGGAGGCCTCATGAGAACAAATAGCCCGTATCTAATCTATTTCCTCTCCTGATGAGTTCTGACTACATGGCTGCTGATTTCTGCAGTAAAAATAGCTGAAAATGAATCCCCCTCTTTCATTTTCCTGTCTTTTCTTTAAATCTGCTCCATTTTCATCCCATTTCCCTCACCTTTGTATTCCTCTTCACCTCAGTTTTCCCCCCCGTGTCCTCCATCTCTCTCTCTGCCTCTCATATTCTCAGCCCCAGCTCGCTTTGTGAGCAGCTGAATGTTTACTTCATGTCAGCCTCATCATCCATTCTGACTGGGCCTCTGCTGGGAGGATTTGCTCCTCTCTTTCACATTTTATTTGTTCCCCTATTTGCTGTTTCCATTAAAGATGAAATTGAAATCTCCTGTGCCAACACACACCAGATGCCGCGACTAACAGAAACACAAAGCGAGCTGTGCTTTGGCGTGTGAAAGAGCACACACCTCACGTCCTACTTTTTCTTGCTTTACCTTCTCATCCGCCAACACCGACTTGTCTCCGTTCTGTAGTTGTTGCAAGTGCGAAAGGAGACGCTTTTGTCTTGTTTTTATGTGGTATGATTTATTTCCTGCTTCGTCAAGGGAACTGACTCTTCCTCTTTCTCAGTCTGGCACTTTTCAACACATTTAAAAACTTATTTTTCTCGCTTCTTTGCCTAGACCTTTGAGACAAAATTTAGCAAGATGCAAGAGTCATTTAACTCTCAGTGCTGGTGAGAAGTTCACATCAAGTCTTCAGGAGCAGCAATTGCCTGATGGTTTCATGGGGCTTTCAGGGTTTTTGGATTATTTATCCTGAATGGGATGATGATGCAACCAATGACTGATATCCCCAGACCCCAGTAACATAAAGGGTTCCTGTTTGGTCTGGTAGCGTGTGAAAATTTCCATGATGTTTTGACGTACCTGACTCCTTGATGGGGACTTTTGGGTCCCTGTACGACTGGCATTACCAGGAGGATGTTGTCTTGTTTCCATTGAGAAATTGACTCTGCCCTTTGTCACTGAGTCATAAGGTGTTGAGAGAATCTATTTTGGTGGCTGATGATGTGGTTCTGTTGGCTTCATGCAATTATGATCTTCAGCTTTCACTGGCACAGTTTGCAACTGGGACAGAGATCTCTGTGCCTCCTAGTCTGAGTCCATGGTCTGGAGCCAGAAAAGAGTAGAATGCCTTCTCCAGGTTGGGGATGAGTTCCTGCCCCAAGCAATGGACGCCAAGTATCTAGGTATTATTCGAGAATTAAGTGAAAAATGGAGTGAGAGGTCAGTTGGCACTGGACAGGCACCGTCCTAGTCTATTGTTGTGAAGAGAGAGCTGAACTGAACAGCAAAGCTCTTGACTTATCAGTATGTTCATATCTCCATGGAGAGAGAAGTCCGGGCCTTTCTGTTTAGGCTGCTGCCTCAAGTGGACCATGCCATGTTCTAAGGGACTAGACACGTCCTCCTTCTCCATTCTGGACTTTATCAAGTCGTCTTCATCACACCTGGGTTCCCTGAATGCATGGCGAAGCTGCAACAAGCAGTTGAATAGGTGTACCTAATAAAGGGGCCGGTAAGTGTGTGTATATTTTTGAGTTTTTATAAACAAACCCTGTTTATACAGAAGAACAATTGCAAAAAGTCTCAAATTCATAACTTTGATGCCCCAGGAAATGTATGTACAGTTCTCTGTGGAAGCATGGAAGACTGTTCTCTGTCTCTCCATCTTTCTTGTGACGTCGGTGAAAACCTTCAGAGAGGTCGTAGACGGTGTTTGGATGGCTGCAGGAGAAAACAAAAGCAGCACTCTGCAGGTTAATGAGGCCAGGAAGACGCTTTGTGTCGAGCTTCATCAGTATTCAGCGGAGGTCCCCCACCCGTGCTCTCCCAATATTATGCCAGTCATTTAGGTCAGCCACATTAAGGTGCCTATGTGAGAGGCAGCCACACACACATACACAAAGATGTAAACAGAAGATGGAAGAATTTTCAGGCAATTTAATAGAAATACAGTCTCATCAGCTGCTCACCTCCTCATTCTCTCTAATCATTAGCTCTGTCCCTCACTCACTGCCTTTTCTTTCCATTTTGCAAACATCCGTCTCTTGCTACCTGACCCCCTTCATCTCTTTCTATTCCACACATACTGCTCCTTCAATTAAGATAAAGTGGCTAGTCCTATATAAATTACATTAACATCTCTAATGGCTGCCGCAGGTTATTGGTTTGTCATTAGGACCCCACTCAGTTCAGCACAGGCCAGCTTCCAGAGCTCAGGAAGGGATTTAAGAGAAGCAGATCCTTGCTGCAGGTGGAGGCCTTTGACAGTTTTTGCTCAATCCACTAATGGAGAAAAGGAAAACTGAAAGCATCAAACTTCCAGTTTCTTCATGACGTCAGGCTGGTTTCTGCTGCCTACCGGTAAGTTTCTCATTTAAATGATCAACTTAACTTTGTTAGTAGTTGGTTTTCATCGTATCGCCTTCTCTTTATGCTTGGTATGCTCTGGTTTTGGTCCATTTGGAAGGCTTCTTTGAATCCAAGCATGTTAATATCATTTTAAAAGACTTTATGTAGTTACAGGAAAGGGGCACAGAAAGAAGAGGGAATGATGCAATGATCCCAATATCTAGAATTGAATCCATCCAGAACCATTTCAACCATTACAACCAGCTCATCACTTCAGATGTTGGTTCAGTATTTCCATATAATCTTTTCCCTTGACGTGGCGTGCACCGATGCTGTAGATTCAGCAGTCTTTAGAAGTTTATGATGTCATGAGCTTTCCCAAATTGTGTGAAGGAATAGTCCTCCTGTCGTATGTTAAAAAAAAAACTTCAAAAATAGAATTTCTGGATCCTTTATGACCGATTGTCAGACAGCCATGAAGGTTATCTTGCCCAACTCGCCCAATGTTTGAGCAGCAAATTGAAGCTGACCTGTAGGTACGACATGTCATCCATATGCAAACTGCTGGATCGTGGGAATTACGAGTAAAAGAGTGAAGTTGGACTCAATCATAACATAGATCATGTAGTACTGATGACTAATAGTGTTATGGTACTGATTCATATCCTGAAAAGACTTGGTTTTTGTGAGAAAATGGAGATTTGTAAACCTGTTCTTTGTGTGGATTCATGCCAGTCAAGTTTGAAGATTATAAAAGGTCTAGTTCTGTGAAAGGAAAATATAAAAAAAAAAGGGTTCCCCTCATAATGAACCCTGAGCTTAAAAACCCATTTGCCCTTTGACATAATCACAACATGAATACTTTTACAATGTAGCTTCATCTCACATTGCAATGTCATTCCACCATCATCTGATTGGGAGTTTGAAATATTTGATATAAAGAACAAATTCCTTTAAGAGCTCATTTATATCAAGATTATTTTTATGTTGCACAGCTGCTTTGGTTTCATGAGACGCATCAAACTCTTCTGTTGCTTTTCAGGAACTCCATCAGTGCAGCTTTATTTTCACTTTAGCTCTCAGTGTTTCACTGACATACCTGAGCAACAAATTGGCATCAAATTTATAGCCTAGAGCTAAATTTCCTTCCTTCCCTTCTTTCTATCATTATGAGTCTCAGCCTGAACTTCTTAAAAAAAGATGAGAACATTTCTCCTAATTATTATTTGGACTGCTGGATAGATCGGATGGTCAGTTTTGGTTACATATTTTACTGAAAAAATAATTTTAATGAAAAAAGTTATTTACTTGCTGTTTTTAAAAGGCGCAGTGGAAAGTGGCTTGATTTTCTTTCAGATTGTTAGTTATTCAAATCTTCCTCATTGAACTGCTGATTCTGAATTGGCTCCAAGTGTTTTTATACCATCACACTTGGCGGATATTTATCCATGAGCTAAATGTCTTTAATCTTGTGCAGTAGTAGTATGTTGGCAAGAAATGATAATTTAGCAAACTGGAGCATGAAAACTAATTTGTCATTAGCGTAGAAATTTGGGCTTTTGTTTTTTTATTTATTTTTTATTTTTGAGCAAATGATACCCAAGGATGCTAGGGGTGACCTCTTTGCTGTCTCTGTGCCATATTTCACTGCTGCTAACCCAGATGGGCTCGGCTTTGGATTCGAACACAAACTGCACATGGCATGCAGCTGGAGCTCGTAATCTTGTGAATCATAGCAGTTTAGCAGTTTTAAATGAGTCACTGCACAGCCTGGTGTCACAGTAACCATCTGAAAACAGGGAATGAAGAAAAATAATCAGATTTAAGCTGATATTTGGACATTCTTCGCTCTTTCAGATTTGGAAAAACTTTCTCACTCAGGCAGCTACAAGAATATTTAAAGCAATTGTCTACTTTTGAGGTATCTGAATCATTTATTGGATTTCACACAATAAATCCAAACTTTATTTTTGACACAAACATTTCTTCTTTTCACTACTTTTTTATGAAAAGCTTGATTTCCTCAAAATCTGTGTTGATTTAAATATGCCCCTAATTGGTTTTACACATTCTTAATGAAAAAGTTTAAATCTTTATCTGATATTTAGTTATGTTATTAAAGATATTATTTTGTTTTTGATGCAAAGATGTATACGAACAGTCAGAGAACCCAGTTCATTCTCACTTAGGGCACAAGTTAAGGGATGAATTAAGATTATTTCAGCAGACGTATGTCATGGTGAAAGACTAGAATAAAATATGAAATATTGAATTCAAATATTATGCGAATTGTGCAAAAAAAAAATTCTTCTGCTCCTTACAGCAACTCTAATTTTATACTAGCTGGATAATTAGCAAGAGTTTTATCTTGTTTAGTTAACCCAGGAGCAGCAGGTACAACAAAAAGAAAAATTAGTGTGTGTGTTGTACAACAAAAGAGCTGGGTTTCACCAAACTGAATAACAAATGATGTGCAAGGGGTAAAATGCATGCCACTTCTACTTTTGTAGACTGAATACTTTAAAGAAATAGCATTAACTATGATGGGATTGTAATATGGGTTAGGGTGCCGTATAAAAAAAAAAAAGTTACTGGTCGGTTGGACCCTGTAGAGATTTTGTTTTCAAAAGTTAAATCTGAGAGCATAAATTTAAGTTTTATGGGTACAGATCGAGTTGCACCAAACCAGTGTTTTTGACTTTGCTGCGCAACTGACATCAGATTTTGGCAACATGTAAAAACTTGGCACCATTCACTAATTTCTAAGGTAGCAATAATTGTGAAATACTAGTTAAGAACTAGCTAATTATTGTATAATTCAGAGCAACAGTAAGGTCAGTTTACTCAGTAATAGTAAGGCTTATATCCATCGCTGATGTTTTTGACTGTCAAAGAACACGAAAGGATTTTTTTTTCTTTTACAGTGGAACTCTTTATTTTGAATTATGTATATAATGTTAAATATAATATCCAGTTTTTATCTAAGCAGCAATTGAAATAGTATTTATTTTATTTTTTTGTCAAATTAATTGCATAATAAGTTTGTTTTGAATGGTTGGTCCGCTCCTGTAATCTTAATCTGTCCTGGTTTGTCCCAGATTATCACACTGTCAGAATCTCACAGCTCATGCCAACTTCACTCCTTCTGTTTTGGAGGAGCCGTGATCTGAGTCGGGACGTCTTATTAGGGAAATTACTATTTGAAATTGCCCTTGACAATTTGATGCTCTCAGAATATAGAAATGAGACAGAAAATTCAAGCTAAGCTCCACTGCAGCAACACTCAAAAAAAAAATAATAATAAAAAAATAAAAAAAACAGAGAAGGAAGCACAACTGAGGGGGAGATCATTTATTTTCTTCCTTTGGTCCCTGGGTTGTCAATCCACTCAGTGAGGGTTTAAAAAGTAGCTGAGGACGATCTGCAGAGAGCCCCGTCTGTATTAAACCTGGGCGTATTTGCCTTGTGGTTAATGTCAAGTGTGGCTAAGGTACCTGGGTCTCCGAGGGGGTGCCGAGCGAGAGCACTGTTGATGTGATTAAAATGTTGGAGAACAGCCAGAGGGTGATGGCTGGCACAGATTCTGCTCTGTCACCTCCTCCTCCTCCATTTCACCCTCCATCCCTCTCCTCTCAGTGCCAGCTGTCAGTTATGTCAGTCAGTTTGCTAATGATGCTCCTACAGAGCTCAGAGCACACCGATACATCTGTCATGCCCAAACATCTCTCTGTTCGCATGTAAACAGTCCTCAAACGGCCTAGTTTTGTGCGATTCTGGTTTTTACGCCAGGTTAAGAAAATGTATTATTCATAAACGCTCTCTATTCATTACACCACCGTTGGTCAACATCAAAGAGGATTTTCACGCTTAACTTCTTCCTTGAGCCTCAGTGTTGGTGACAAAATAATGCCCAGACAGAATATTTTAGCTTAGTACTTCTGCTTCCAGTCCATTAAAAGTGGGTGCTGTCACTGAGCTGCTATTTTTCTTTTTCAAGAATGTTATCAGTCCTGTCAAGCGTGCAAATCATACAGTTCACAGTCGAGCAGCGGCTATCCAGCCCTGTTGGGTCAACGAATTTACACCTCGACCACTTTAGATTTTAACACAAACCTTCAAACTGCTTCCTTGATGAAGAATTTCACAGGCAATTTGCGCATCATGACATCTGAAGCGTCTATTTTTAAGTTTCGTCTTGTTCAGATATGACTCGACAACATTTGCATAGAGAATGTGTGATGTTTTATTGTTTTGATCGTAAGTTAGTGGTGTTTTCTGTCAGAGATTGCCAGAAAAGCTGTGAGATTAGCAGCTTTAATCACTTCTAAAGGAAGGAATAAAATGCAGACTAAACTGTAGACTGCAAGAAAGTCACTGATGGATAATGTGGTCGATATGTACCGGTTATCTGTCTTAAAGGTTAATCCCGAGGCAAAGCTCTAAAGGTGGATAGATTTAACATTTGTCTGTTTTTGAAGATGGCAGGAAAGAAACAATGGACTGGTTTCTAGGACTGGGAAATTAAAAGCACTGATCTGATTATGATTCAGATGGCTACAGTGAGAGTGCACTCAGGCATAAAACCCTCACTAACCCACCTCACAAACACACAGTCCTTTTAGGACAACAATAACCAAAAATTGCAATTAAATGCATCGGATAAATTTAAAAAAAATCAATATTCACAAGTTATTTAGGCCAGGATTTTTCAGTGTATGTATAACGAAGAGTAGACTTGGACCCAGTCCACACAGAGATAATTTTAGATATAGCCGCAAAAGTTTTTTTTGTAAGTTAGTGCATCCACACAAAAAAATCATTTTTGAAACAAGGTACCAGATTGGATAACGTTCAGATCAGCAGTTTGAGGTTCTGTGTGAGGATTTCTGAATATTTTTTTTCTCATCAATCAGCTCAATCGTTCTTGTTCAACCATAAAACTTTTCTCCACAACACGTTCGCTTGTCCGTGTGGGCAGGAGTGAATTTCTGTCGAGCTCGAAGGAGTCAACTTCGAATCAGGCATTTCTTTACTGTTTAGCATCGTCTTTATTTACTCTGATTTGAGCTCCAGCATCGATTTCAGAAACTACAGAATGAATGTAATTTAATTTTGTGCAGCTGATTGTTTAAAAGTCCTTCAAACTATAGTTTCTAAAATCTACAATTTTATCCAGTATACAAAATTAATAGGTTTCTTGCTAGAAATGTTGAATAAAGAAAGAAGGGTAAGATTAATGGTGGGTTAGGGTAATTTTTTCCAAATTGGTACTTGTAGATTTGATCTTTTTGACACTGTCTGTTACATCTCATGGATAAAGTTGTCGGTTGAATAAAAGCTGTTTAGATTGCATACTGCCTGGGGCATGAATAATTTTGGGTTAACTCCATTGTTAATTGTCAGTGCAGGTTGTGATGTTTGGAGGAGGCGACACTGAATGGATGAATCATCGTAAATGGTGGTCAGGTTGTTTTTATCACCATTTTATTTCCAATGTCACAGCATCAGCGGCCGCCTGATGCCAACGATTAGAGCGCCATTCGATTAATTTCAAACTGTAAACAAGCAGTTTCACCGGAGCTGCTAAGCAGGTGTTTATCATGAATTGATGGACGACCTGCAGCCGGTCTGAACGTGGTTTTCACCCAGGCTATCGTATAAACGGGTGATAACTGCCGTCATTCGGTGATGCATCCTGCAGGTTTATGGTGCAGTGAAATATCTGAGTGCCATTAGGATCTGATCAACAGTAATGAATAAATGCATCTTGAGTATTTATTTTAAATATGAATTCAGTTAAATCCAGTTGTTCAGGTGGATTTTTTTGTCTAGTTTTAAAGGACTTCAGTGTTTCAGATAATTTGAGTTTTTTGGAAATCACATTGTTGTGAACTGCATGTTGTTTTTTTGTTTTTTTTTATCAATTGATGGTACACAAAGATTAGACTTCCTTGAAGCTTGATCTCAAGTATTTCTCCCTTTTTTTTTTTTCTTTTTTTTTTTTGTCCAGTTTATCATCATTCCTGCTTTCACCCCCTTACCAGAGGTCAGCGGCATTAGTGTTTGAATTTTAAGGCTAAGTTATTCGCTTGACCTTGCCATCTGTCAGCATACAGTGTTTTTCTCTTGGGTCTGCCATGTGAGACTTTTGTTATGCTCCCCGGGGCTCTGGGGTAAAGGTGGATACCCTTTCAAATACTTTCTACTGCAAACCATGGGTCATGTGTGCATGAATATAAATATGCATATGAGCCCTGCACTTCGACAGAGCTGCTGGGAATGATGAATGGCTGCCAGGTGTAGGTTTACCGCTCTGACAGCAGAAAGAGTTAAGAGTCTGTGGTGAGTCACTGATGTAGCTTGTGGCACACACCGACGGCCCAAATGGATAAGGTCTCCGTCTCAGGCTTGAGGAAATGGAGATGAAGCTTAATTTCCGTCATACTAGAGGTGGGACTGTGCAGGAGGAGAGGAGGAGACTCCGAGCCCCTCTGCGGTCCTGGGGCAACAGAGCCAGCTCAACCAGCAGTCCTCTGTGCCTGTCAGCCTGAGTCAACATCAAACCGGGCCCCTCGCCTCTCTCCACTTGCCTGCTGCTCGCTGAGGTCACGCGAGCGTGGATTTGGTGTGTATGAATAAATCTGGCCTGAGGACGTGTCAGAGGTTTATGATTCAGACGTCTCGGTAACAGAAATCTTCAGCTTCACGTCAGAGCGGAGATGTTGCGTTCAAAGAGGAGATGCTGTCTGTTTCTCTAAATCTTCATGGTCTCAGTTGCTTTCATGTTGTGGCTCCAGAGCTTCTTCACATCGTTGCTTAAATTCAGTTTATTCTCTGGAAGAGAGAATAACCTCTGTCTTGACTAGTGGCACCAGAAATGTTAATAAAAACCATAAGATATGATCACAATAGGAGGGTCGTGTGAGTCAAAGGCGGGCCGGCTTTAAAGCTCAAGTTTCATCGTGCCTCAGGGACATCAGAGGCCGTGCAAAAGTGTCCCTGGGATCCAAGTCTGTTCAAATTAATTTCAATCATACATTCTTGTGACTCTGAAGGACATTTTGCTGCCTTTTTTTAGAAAATATTTATTTCTATCAGATCCTATCAGAGAAAAGTTGACAATTGGAGAGGAATTGGCCTAAAAAAGCAGAATAGAGTTGGGAAGTTCTCTTATTTCTTTTCTACCATCACCACATCCTCTCTCTGAGCTTTACCTTCTAAGTCACTATGCTCAGTCCTGATGTAGATCTGAAAGGACAGAAAATGTCCAAATATCCATCCGTCTATCCACTGCCTTCACCTGTTCGTTCATGTGGGGTTGCCGAGGTGGCTGATGTATGTCTGCGCCTGTCGTTGGGTGAGAGGCAGGTAATGCCCTGGAAAGTCAGCAGTCCATCAGAGACACACACATACACTCCTACTGAGAAGCATATTAGACTACTCAGTTTACCATTAATCTGTTTTCTGGGATGAAGTACCCGAGTACCCGGCAAGAAGCCACACATTCACAGGGAGATCATGCAAACGCCATGCAGAAAGACTCACAGTTGCAATTTTAACCAAGGACCTTTTTGATGCAAGGCGACAGTGCTATCAGCTGTGTCATCACACAGCTCATGTCCAAACTTATCAAATCAAGTCTGAATGCATGACCGCTTTCATTGGGGTCATATTAACAATACATCCCACAAGTGGGACATAAAACAGTCCTTTTACTGCACCCTTTCTATGTACATATTGTATATCATTGGAAAGGCAACAGTCTTCAGATTTCAATGATGTAAACCGATGATGGAATCATAACTGTAGACACAGTAAATGCTTTTGTCAAAGGCGAACAAAGACAACTGTGGAAAGTCTTCTTTAATAATCAGCCACTGAAAACGTCTATTTCCTTAAATTGTCTGTCTCTCAAAGTTTGTATTGTCACTTCTGTTGGCATGCTCTGTTCTTTTGGTGGGAGTAATGGGGTTTTTAAGGATTTTGGATAAATTGCAGTAAATTTAAGGGGTTATGCAGCTTCCTCATATGGTTCAACCTTGGGGTGAATCTGCTGGACACACATCTTGAATACATTTCACTTGGATCAATATTTTCTCTTTGTTTCAAAAATGTATGAATTGTGGACCAGAAATTTTTGGGAAATTAAATCATAACCCTTCTAAGATTGATACGCAGAGGAAAGTGCTGCTTATCACTGCTGATGTTTCCATCTCAGCATCTTAAAACACACCAGTACTCTCTTAAAACCGGGTGTTTTTTTTTGTTTTGTACCACTGTATCATTCTTTAGATATCTGATATCTCTTATTGTACCACCTTATTGGTGCTAGGTTGTATTTTCTGTTTGTCAGACTGATTGTCGGTATTTCCTGTGGGTTCAACTAAGAAAAAAAAATCTGAATATGTTGTATTTTTGTGACAGACATTTAAGAAAACAATACTAAACTGCACTAAATGTGTCAAAACAATCAAACTCTTCAGACGTCCTTCAGGTAGACTAATTAATTCAACATTTTTGCACTGTTCTAAATATGTTTCGAGTCAGATAATCAGGTTTGTGTTCAGCCTTTTTAAAGTCTTTTACCCCAGCAACAAAAAGCAGCAAGTCTGCACCACAACAAGCTTCAGCATGGAGTATATTCACACTGACACAGCATCTATAAATAGTCGGGCTAAACCACACTGTCTCATTCTGTCTCCCTTGTTTTCGTTTTTTCTCTCAAACTAACTCCAGTGTCCTCGTGTGACCAAACAGCGACTTGTTCTCCGCGAAAATTCAATTTGCAGTCTAATTCCAAATCAAAAAAATCTTGTTCAGAGCTCGGCGTTTGCTGAGCGTGACACAAACAAGCAAGGACACCGTCTTGAGTGTGACTCCCTGGCAGGCTTATTATAGCTTTGCCCTCAAGTAACAGAATTGTTCTTAATTGGCGAGTTGTCCTAATTGACTTTAGCTAATTTGTGGATTAGATTATTGTTACCTTCCCTAATTGAACCATAACTTTCATGTGTTTTTCTTTTTCCTGGCTGGTTGTTTTGAGTATTTGGTGCTCAGTGCTGCCATTTAAGGGTTCCAGTTTAGAAGTTGAAGGGTTTTGCCCCATCACATCCAGCTTAGCAAAGCATCTATAGAAAATGAAACCAATTTCAAAGAGCATAGAGGAGAAAACAATAGAACTACAGCAGCTGGTTTTGGTTTTGGAGAGAGTCTGTTGGACCAGTCAATCTAGTGAAATCTCCAAAAAGTGAAACTTCTCGGAGAGTTTGACAGTTGTGTTGGTGAGATTTATGGACTGAGGAAAAATATTAGCAAAAACTTCAACATTTTGAATAAATGTTCTGCATCTTAAAATGAATTCTTGCCTCTAACAACCACTAAAAATAAGTCATTCCTGCACAAGGCTGCTTCAAAACCAATGACTTGATGAAATTAGGCTGGCATCCTCTGATAACTGGCATCATACGATCAGCTGAATCTGATTTGATGATCAGGTTGGAGATAAAACAATATTAGATTGTGAAGGATTGGGTTATCCTGACGACCTGCCAAAGCGGACAGATCATGTGTTGGTCCATGAGACGCATTGTTTACCGTTTCCCTCCAGCATTTTAAACGAGTTTGTTGTGCAGATCAAAGGCTCCTGGTTTTGATTGCCATTATACTTTGTTAGTATTAGGGTTTCAAACCCTTAACTCATGAAAACACTTCCAGACTCATTCACAAAGCTCTCCGAAAAGAATGTGGGGATAAACGGGAAGGGAAGGAACTTAGTAACTATGAGAGGAAAGGAGGAGCCGAGTCAGGAAGGAGGGGTGGAAAGAAACGAGGAAAGAAACGAGGAAGAATGGAACTGAGGAAGGAAGTATGAGAGCAGAGGAGGAAAGAAGGAACTAAGGAAGAGTGAAAGGATGGGAACCAAGGACTGGGTTTGTGGCTAGAAAGCTTGTGTACAAAACGATTGTTTTGTTTTCAACATGCAACATTGCTTAATGTGTGTGATGAAATAAACTTGACTTGAATTGGGACGAAGGAACTGAGTGGGGTAAAGAATAGGCACGTAGAACCATCGAATGATGACATTCTTCAGTGTAGACGTTTATACTGAGGGAGGGAGATTCAGTTAACTAAATTTAGGATATTAAGGTCGGATTTAAAAATGGGCATCGTGCTTTAGCATCTGATTCTCTAGACAACTGCTGAACAGAATTAACTGTTTACTATCCTATGTAGATTTTCTGGTTTCTGTTTCAGTGTCTTTGGATATAAGTATATAAAAATCTGAATTTGGACATGGCATTATTTTGCAAATCGAAAATTATATGATGAATACCCTCTGACCGACGCTTACAGTCACTAAAGCAGACAGTCGTAAAAAAAAAACTAAAATCTTACAAGGAAAATTCAACCCAGTTTCCCAGTGCTTGTCTTACCAGACTCAGTGTGACTTTGCCTCCACTTGTTGCATAAATGATTAAAGGCACATAAACTCTGCGTCGACATCTATAGCTCTTTAAAAAGCCACAAGGCCTGATTGGTGCATCTGTGGTTCAAGAATTTGCAACGCGGCCTTTGCATGAACTGTTGAGACATTTTTGTTGCCTTAAAAGTTCAGACTCCACAAAAAATGTATTTCTTAAAGGACACTCGGTTGAGGCCTTACAGGAACGCAAGGACAGAAAACTTTACCTAATATGCTATTAAAAATTAAAATGCAACATTTATTTTTGAAAATCCCGCAAAAGCGTGGTTTTTAAATGAAAAAGATACACTTTGGGTTAATGCCTTATCCTTCTTTTAGTATCTTGATGCCAACTGGTGTGCCGCTCTGAAAAGAGGAGGCTTCCTCTGGGACTTTTTTAGCTTCTTGATAGACGGAGAATGAAGATCTTTAAAAAGGTTTCCTTAACCCTCATACGTCAATCGGTTTCCTGTTTAGCCGTGTGCTCCTCGGATTCGACTTGCCTCTGGTTTTTCTTTAAACCATCTCAAGGTGTGAGTCTGACTCTTTCACACTCTGCTGAGTTTAAGACCTATTTTTGCAACGCTTTTTTTTTTTTTTTTTTTTTTGAAAGATTTTTGTTTTCCTATACAAAAACAAGTAAATAAGCTCACATTCAAACCAAAAGGAAATAACACAAGAGCAAAGCTGGATGTACAGAGAGGAAAAAATAGTTTTGTGCTGACAGGCCTTTATGTGGCTTTCATTCTTGTCTTGCCAAAGGAGTGTTTTATATTCTGTGTCAGCCTCGGTGTGTGTGGGGACTAAATCAATTCCAAATTATTGCTCCTCTCAATAACTGATGGCCACGTCTGGGAGGAGGAGAAATGATTAATGATGATACTATGGACAATGCGAGTAAGACACACAGACATTATCGGCTGCAAGCCTATATAGACACACGTACAGAGAATCTAGCAAAGATTACTAAACGGAGAGAGACATCACTGCACGCTTTGACGGGGACAATATTTCACAATCTGAGTGGATGTGGGAAAGGAATAAATCGGTGATGCACACTGCAAAAAAAAAAAGAAATCCAAACAGGTTTGTTAGAATCATGAAATAAAAATACTTGAATTTTGGATTTTTTTTTTTTTTTTTTTAAACGTAAGAAAATTTAAACCTTAAGTCATTATTTCACAATTTGTAAAAAATTTTCAAAGCGAACATGCTTTTTCCCCACAAATTTAAAAAATGTTAGTGTTTTTTAACTACTGTGTTTTAGAAATGATTACTTGAACCTTTTCATAGTTTTTATCATTGCAAGCTTCAATAGACCAATGAAAGAAACATTTTGCCTGTTTTTTTTTTTCCCATAACACGTTTAAAAAAGAAATGCAGAGTGGAAAATTGACCTCAACCCTGATCTCCAAGTTGTTTTTGCAGGTTTTCGATCTATTTTTTCCTCGTCACTGTTGTAGATGAACATCACCACAGCATAATGCGACCACCGCTGTGTTGTGGTGTAAATGTTGCATTAGTCTTCCACCACACAACGTTTTGCAGGAAGTACAACAAAAGTATATTTGGCCTCTTTTGAGTGGATCGGCTGCTTTCACATGTTGGCTCTGCAGGTACAACAGCAGGCATTTTTTTTCTGTTGTTGCTCTTCCACCAATCTAGGTTTTGTGGCTGTGGATCTCTGCAGCTCCTCCAGAGTTGCCATGGGAGTTGGGGTTGTTTCTCTGTCTTTACCTGGCCTGTTAGTTTAGGTTAGTAGTTGTTCCATAACTTCATTTTAATTTCGCAAACCATAAATGTATTGTAGTAAATTACAAAGTTTGAGGTTTATAACCTGACAAAGTTAAAATATTCCAGGGTTATAAAGGCACCGTCTGCCTTAGCTTTAGACTACACATTTAACCATAATGGATCTGTCAGGATCTTTAAAACTTAATGCTATATTTCTGTAACTATGGATCTTTTATTTTAATCTCAGTCCTTTGAAGATGCATATGTGGCCATATTTGAAAAACTGAGGTCTGCTTACTTTTCCCTTGCTATAAATGTGCTTCATAAATTTATTCAGAATCTAATATTCAATGCGTTTTTTTTTAAAACACGTTCCCAAGCTGCCGCTCTTGAAATGCTATGAATTTTTAAACTGCGACACTGATTTTCATTAAAACCCGCAAAATGAATCACATTTATCGATGCATATTTGAACCTTGTTCCTGGAACAACAAAAAAAAAAAGTCATTCCTTCAAAGATTTTAGCTGCAACTTCACATCCCTTTACTTACATGCTTCAGTCTGTAAATATGTAAATATGCACCCTGCCACTTGCCTGGCTGCAACCCTCAAACATTTCCTCGGCAGCTTGATGCTGTCAGCAAACAGCTAATAATATGTTGCTAATGTTAGATAAACCAGGCTCCCAACTGCCACTGCTGACAAGTCCCACCCTGCAAGTTGACAGGACTGGTTCTGTGGGTTTGTTATGTTTGAATCTGTGATTTTGACTGTCACAGCTTCAGTGCACTGCTGTGGAAATGTTCAGCTGTGACGTTGACTGCTTATTTTACTCAGACTTCTTCCAGTGCGATAAAAACATTCATGGAGAAATGTTTAAAATGCCTAAAACTTGATTTTTATTGCAGAGTATTGCATTTAAATCTCTGGGATGTACACTGAGTAAATCCCAACTTGCATCATGACAAATTTTGGAAGATTTTCAACAATCTACCATCTTATTTCCATCATTCTTGCAAGGTTGTTTGTTAGCTGAGTTGTTTATTAATATAAGTTGACACCAGATTAATGCAGACTACAGTGGTTTACGCTAACTTTATAAGTTTGCTAACGTTACACTATTGTTGTTCCATTAAGAATAACTGGATGTCTTTATGTAATAGGGGTGGAAGTCAGCAGAAAAAGACGAAAATATAATTTGAGTGGCTGCACAGTGGCGCAGTGGGTAGCGCTGTTGCCTTGCAGCAAGAAGGTCCTGGGTTCGATTCCCGGCCCGGGGTCTTTCTGCACGGAGTTTGCATGTTCTCCCTGTGCATGCGTGGGTTCTCTCCGGGTTCTCCGGCTTCCTCCCACAGTCCAAAAACATGACTGTCAGGTTAATTGGTCTTCCCAAATTCTCCCTAGGTGTGAGTGTGTGTGTGCATGGTTGTTTGTCCTGTTTGTCTCTCTGTGTTGCCCTGCGACAGACTGGCGACCTGTTCAGGGTGAACCCCGCCTCTCGCCCGGAACGCAGCTGGAGAGGCACCAGCAACTCCTGACCCCATTCGAGAGAAGATTGACGGAAAATGGATGGATGGATGGATAATTTGAGTCTTGATTCATTCTCATTGTCTTCCAATCAAAACCAAAAGCAGAATGAAGTACAATCGTTGGTGTCTTCTCACCTTCACAATAAAAGTATTCAATCGGGTGTGAAATACATATATACATTGATTACGCCACACAGGATTTTATTTTGACAATATTTTAGATGTGAAATTTCTCAAAATTTGCTTTAGTCTTTACATTTATTTTTATTTAGTGAAGTTGTTTCTCCAGACATTAACTGGCGTATGAAGTTCTGTTAGACTGCTCTTGACAGTTGGTGGTCACCATAGCAACCTGTTGGCATTTGTAACTGTGGGGCAGAAGTTGCTTGACTAAAGTTAATTACCTACTTGATTTCGTCTTCGAGTGAACACAGTGAGCCTGGCTGTCTAAAAAGTCAACCTACTGGACTGGAGACGAACATATAAGGGTAAACATATAACAATATTTCATGTTTTCTTTAAAAGATCATGAATCTCCCTCATGTTGCTAGAGGTCAGTGGGGGGAAAAAAAAAAAATTACCTAGTTGCATGTATTCCAGAGCAAGATCAGCAGCAGCTCTGCGCCTGTGGGGTTTATTTGCAGTGTGGAAACAGAGTGGCGTTGATCTCCTCTCTGCTCTGACTGCAGGCCGGGTTTGCTGCACACTGAGGCTGCTGTCACACTGACAACCTGCACTGTTGCTAACTTGGCAACTTTGTCATGACTTGTTACTTTTCAGCTTGCATCTCAGCGTGGCTTTAGACCACTGGAAGCAAACAATAATTGCCCCAGTTTGTCTTTGAAGAAAAACGGGCAACATGCATGTGATTGAATGGGTTATTAAAAGAACAATCACCTGTTATTATGATCCATATTCTCATCTCTCCTCTCCAAAATAAACCCACAAACAGAACATTCATAGTGACGGTTCTAAATAACTACTTGCACTCAGACCTTTGTGGGGGGAAAAAATGTATAAACAGACTTGCTCACGAGTCTAAGATGTTCACACAAAGAGCTACTGTCGCAGCCAAAATGGCTGTTTTCTGTTGTCAGTCATTTACTCCTGAAACATACACTTAGCCATGCTGACAAAGAGTCCCATCTTTTATTATCCGCCTCACAACAAAGCCCAGATTCATGTGTGCTTTCTATCTCGCTCATAATCTTCCTCGTAGCACTCAGGCTGCGCTCTGGGGAACCATCTCGGAGCTGCGTGCGCAGCCTCGTGCATGCAAACGCCGCGCTGCCTTTGGTGGCGCGCGCACACATGTTTAACACACTCTCCGATGCGCTGTCCCCGATGCACTTGATAGCTTGTGTTGGTAGCCACTGTGAGAGGCAGCGTTCCCCATCTCTGCTGTTATTTTTACATTAGTTGTTACGATTTTATCCTGTTTTTCTTAAGTTCTCTCTTATATTGCTCTGTTTCTTCCTCTATTTATCCTCGTCCCTTGGTTCCCTCTGTCCTTTCCTGCTCTGTCTGTTGTGATTTAGCGTTTGCTGTGTTTACTCTCCAAATGCAGTTTTAGAAACCAGGGGAAATTATAACTCTAACCTAGGCTGAGACTCTGTCCAAATTATGGCCATTGATTTGTGTCTTTATTATTTCTTCAGTGGGGCCTGAGGCCGAGTGCAGCTCAACACTGCCATCCAGTGGCGGTTTTGTCCACCTCTGTAACTAAAACGCAGCATCATTTTCTCCTATTGCCTTTCTAAAACACTTTGTTCAAACATATACACTCCCTCCTTCGTGTTTGCACCAACTCTCACCTATATTAGACAGTTGTGAAGATCAAATACAGGCTTCAAGTCTACAGACACAACTAATGTAAAAAATTAGTTCAATGTGTGCCTAACCTCAAGGAGAGGCTCACTCTGTCCCTCCCTCCTTGGAGATTTACATTACACAAGGCAGAACGTCGAGCGGCACAGTGGCCGCTGTGGGTTGGTTTGATGAAGGAATGCCCCAACCATCTGCTGCACATTAGAATTAGACCTCCTGCTCGATTCAATTAGCAGCCCAAGCCAGTGCCACTGATTGGTGATGGGGTCAGGAGGGGATGCAAGTCAATGGCTGGAACTCCAAAGAGGATGAAAACACTGAAGGGGGGTTGAGAGGAAATATGGTACAAGCAAATGTAGGAAAACTCTTTAGACCAACAGTGGGCTTGAGCTGCTTTTCTACATATTCATGAGTTTTGTTTGGTCCACCCAGTGGTAGGTCTTTTTTTTGTTGTTTTGCAGAAAAGCTCAGTCTACTTAGTTATGTTTGTTGAAGAAATGGTCTCGGATACATTTAGAAAATTTGCTAAGAATACTTCTTGTAGGATAGCTAAGCTCCAAACAACCTGTCTGCTGTTGGATGGCGTCTAACGATTTGGTAGAAGATTGCGTGGTCCAATGCCTAATTTCTGTTCTCAAGCACTAATATCTGCATAATTTATTACCTCCCCTATCATCCTTATCACTATATATGTAGGGAAGTTTCACTTGGATCTTGATTGTTTGTCACAGTCCCATTTGTTTTAAACAAGTTGCTGCTCTGACTGTAGAAGTGGTTTTCAGCTAAAGGTTTAGCTGCTATTTCTGTGCATTTCTTCATTTTTGAAGATCAGTGTGTGCATCTGTCAAAGTAGCCAAAGGAAATGGGCCTCTTGAGTCACATTGTAATTACACCCCAAAGAAACAGGAAGTCATAAATTACTAATTACAGGTTCATAGGCATTCTGAGCAAGAATAAACTACAAAATTGCTGCTGTTAATTTTATGGAAACTGTTAAAAACCCTACTCCAAGACATATGTGCGAAGCTTAAAGCGATATAAAATGGATGCCTTCAGGCTTCTGGAGTCTACACTTCTCTGAAGCTAAAGCCTTGTTCTCATGATAGAGCAGAGAAAATTATTGAATTGTTTAAGAAAAAGCTCACACAAAAACGCAAGGTGTCTGGAATGTTTCATTAAGAGTACCTGACCCTTTAAAGCCAATGTTTGTCATAGCACACCATTTTATTATCAAATCAACATTTTTCTACTCTGAATGCTCCCATGTGAATCTTTTTTTGTCTGTAATTTCTCTTATTTTCTCGATAAATTGGCTTCCAGATGTTTGTGTCCAAGTCTACTGAAGGTAAACAAGATGTTTATCTATTCAGCAATTCTCCATTTATTTCATCAGCTTAGTCCATTTCCTCCTGTTTTCTTTGAACTGTAGCAGAATCTCTTTTCTTCTGTCTCACGTTAGCGTCCTGTTTTCACTGCTGCCGTGATTTGTTAAAATAAAAACCTGTAGTTTTTAAAGCCTGGGCAATCTTGACTGTTATTTCATCATGTTTCCTTGTAGGGTGATAAGCATAGGAGGTGGCACAAGACCAGTAGTCGTCCTTCATCTTCTCTTTTTATTTGGTTATCAAGTACAACATGGTAAGAAATATTATGCACATCATTTCCACACAGCCAGAATTTATATACAGACTGCAGGAAAAGCATTTAAACCGCAAGAACTACACATTTCAATGAAAAATATTATTTTGGTATTTCTTATAGAGCCTTATAAAAGTGGTGAAAGGTGGATCTCTGACTTCAAACAATGCCAATGCTGATAAACCATTCATGCTTTTGTTTTTTCTGATCAGCCATTTGAAGTGAAATTTAAAACGATCATAAAAGCAACACCTCAAATAAATCACGGCTGAGATGAACAACTTTTCTTCGATTGGATAACATAAATTGGCCAAAAGGTTTCAAAAAGGAAGATTTCCTGCAAGAAATTTACAAAATTGGGAACAAATGAGAAGCAAAGTTACTTCGGTTGCATCAGAAATTATAGTTCAGTATTTACCACAGACGCAAAGCAAACGTTTGGTATGTTCTGGTTCTGTTTTTAATTTTTCAATTTACTTCTTTCAAAAGAGAATAAATACTAAAACAAAAAATTACTGAATGTTTTTCTAGCATAGGTGAGGTTTACTGTTAAAGGCTGGAAGGACTAACATGCATAGACTGGTCACTCACTGGGTTGCCTACTTTCTCCACCGTCCATTCGCATAAATTAGCTAGTGTTAGCCTTAGCTAGGCTAACAACTACCATGCCCAGCCTGATCACCTGTGACTTGTACTATTTTACTTCACAAAAAGACTTGATCAAGAAAAATGTTTCTCATTGAATATCAATGACATGAATGGGATGCATTAACTTTCTTTTTACAGTTTACAGAAGTCCATTGTGACACCAAACCTAAATATAAAATGGAGCTGAAGTTAGCTTCTGATTCAGCTAAATGGCTAAAGGGTGATTCCATCTAGTTTTTTGCTACCTTGAGCAAAACACTCAAAGTACTTTTCAGCTCCTTAAGTAGCTACTCTAATCGTTAAAAAAAAATTAAGAGTTGAGCAGTTTAAAAATACTTAACTCTTTAAAGTTAAGGATTACAATATTCTAACCCTAAAGGCAGAATATTTGAAACCTAGTCTGTAATTTGTGAAAGCTTTATTTGCCTTCTGAATACACAAATATGGCCTTTTATTGAACTTGTCAATCAGTAGCCACCCCTTGGTGTGCAATATTCTTAATTTTTGCACTAACACTGCACCATGTTAAATATAAATAAACCGGTTAGGCAAAGAAAAGCTGGCCAAAATTCTTTCATAGTGATGTAAAAGACTTGTTGCAGTAATTACAAACACCTGATGGCTGTTACTCTTTGTTAGAAAGCAGAAGCAGGGAAAGGAAAAATTAAGACTTAATAGTTGGTTGTATGTACAAAACGTCTGGGGGAAAAAAAAAATTGATGTACCTCTTCGTCATTTTTTGTTTAAACATCAATAAAAATTTCCATTCCTTACAGAATGCAGCTGGTTTTGTTTGTTCCCTGAAGGCAAACCTACATGTCACTGTAGCACTTACTCACTTACCTACATAATATGTCCTCTGTTACAGGAATTGAAACCTAAACATATAGACATACGCGAGCTTGCTGTCAACTTAATCTGCCTAATCTCCACAAATTATGCAAACTCTTCATTTATAAGAAGGCGGGACACATGAACTGTGTGGAACAAAAGTTCTCATCTGCTCGAGATGCTGTCAAATGTTCTCACAGCCTTCGGAGACATAATGCACGAAAACATTCCCTCGTATAAACAGTGCTCTGTGTGGATATGTTCCCAATTATCTGCTGCATGTTCCTCTGATTTTCAAATTGTTCCAGACAGGCATCTTTGGTAAATGCAGGGTTTGAAACAATCACAAGATTGTGTACTTGAGTGAACATTGGACGGTGCAGCAATGCCAGAGAGATATTTGTTGAAGTTTTTCCCGCCCCTTCGTTTTTTGGTGTGCAAGCTCGATTCTCTTAATGTTTGAGCGCAGGCTGGGCTTGTCTCTCACCTGTTTCTTTACACCACAAATAAAAAAAATAAAAAAAAGCAACAATCCTGCAGTGGATCTGCACGCCATGTTGTGCAAGCATACCCTCAGGCGGTTGCCGCACACAAAAAGACAAAACTCACACTTAGAACAACATTTTAAAGCAGCAGAGGCTCAACAGACCCGAAAACCTCCCCAAAAAATGTCATTACTATTTAAAGAGCAAAGAAAACCAACAATTGGAACGTAAAGTTTCTTTAAATGCTGCAGAGAGGGAAAGGTTTGTTTCGGTGTGTTGCAGACGTTTCCATCAGCGGAGAGCATTTAGCCCACTGCTGATGGAAAATACACAGACACAGACGGCTAAACAGCATGGCAGTAATGACTGTTTCTTTTTTCTGTCCATGTGTGTATGTGAGCATGTGTGGGTAATCTCCATCTTCCTATTGTTTGGTCTGTAAGCTAAATTCAGCCATAATGACAGCACTGTGTGCCAGCGGGCACAAAACCTCGGCCTGGCGTGTTGATGTATCCGGATCGATGCGCATCTTCTTTTTCCTTCCTGTGGTCTGACGGCGAGTGTGACGCCGTGAAAAGCAGGACGGATCAAACTAACATTATCTGACAAACCACAAACTTATTGATCTACAAACCTCTAGTCAGAGTTGTTGGTTTGGCACTAATTATGGCGTCGTCTTTGCTGCTGCGTCATACATCACTGAAACTTGTTCAGCCTGCTGACAGACGTAGAAATGTTGTGGGATCCTAAGGGTTGATCTTTGGAATAATTTTGAAAAATAATTCCTAAAAAGAAGCTTAATCACAAAAATTGCTTGTGAAACTACTGGATAATTGGCAGACAGCTACTTTCTTCAAGTAGCTAATAAATGTCATTTGGGGCCTTTTAGATCTCTTACTCCGTGCCAGAGGAGTTACTGAAATACTGATGCTTTCATGACCTCAAAGAAATTTGGCTGAATGCGTCCACTTCAAATTTGATTTTACCAATTTCAAAGTTCAGACAGCTTTAACTATAGTCCATGGTTAATTGTGCCTTCAAGCACTGGGTAATGTGCTGAACCTTTCACTTGACCCTTACCTTTTAATTCTGAACCTCTTCCTGAGAGACTGACAACTCCGAAAGCAACAAGGAACTTTTATCAGAATCAACTAGAAGAATTATTTCAATTGCAAAACTTGTTTGTTTGCAACTCTTGTCTGCTGTTCACCTGAAGTTCCTCTGAAGAATGAGTTTATATTTCTTCACTCGTTGGACTAGAAGCACTTCCTGTAATGAATCCAAAGAAGCATCTGGATGTTGCAAATTGCCAGGACTTGTTTGCTTCATTGTTGCCTGTGTTTGACGAGGAATAATTTACTACTTAAAAAATATCCCGTTTTTTCCTAGTGTATATTTTGTTCCAGACTGATCTCAGATCTGTTCTGCTTGGTGGAACCAATAACTGTGCATCATTATAGTTTGGTCGTATGTTCACATTTAAACAACAAAATAAAATTACAGTTTGAAAGAAATATAAATCTGCCAAAACTGAATGTTCTCCCTCTGTTCATTTACAAGCTAGCATTAGCACTGTCGCACAGCTGGCTTCATGCAGCGGTTTAATATTCAATCTAGGATCTGTTTTTGTTCTGTTTCAATTTTTTACCATGGAGAAAAAAATGTGCAAATATTGTTGTGCATAATTTAGTGGTTAACGATACTACTTAATTTCTTAAAATAATAAACATAAATGGCATTTCAGCTCATCACTAAAGATGATTCAGAGTAGCTACTGTCACAGGCAATGTTTTGAAAATGATTAGAAATTGTTTTTGTGCGCGCGTTGTTACAGTTTGAACAGACATGTTGCCACTCTTTGTTCCCATTATCTCAGACAAATATCTTGTTGCTCCAATCTTCTCTGTAAAGGACAAATAAAAGAAAACAGGAGAGCTTTTATCAAAACAAATTTCAATAAATCTGAAAAAAGAACCTGAGGCAAAATTATCTAATAACCTAGGATTGAGTATTGCTGATCTGTTAGCATTAGTAACACAATCAGGAGCTTCCATTTTTTTTTCCTGCATGCAGTATTCCTGTTAATGCACAGGAAATCAGAGACGGATAAAAACAGACGTTTCAGCCTCGTTCATTTGGCTAAGCAGATATTTGAGGTCAAGTACCACATTTCTCAGCCGCCTTTTCACTTGAGGGCCTTTCCTTTATTTTTTTTCTCCCTCCTCTCATTCGCTCTCCTTCTCTGTTTGCCTTTCCTCGACTGTCTTTTCATGCCTCTTTTCTGCTCTATCAGATGCAGACGCCGGCAGAGTTAGCCTACATATACTCTCCTGAGCCACTAGCCGCTCTTCTCCTCTGTACCCTAACGCACACATGCTGCTTTGTGCAGATAACCTCCTTTTTTTCCTCCCCTTTTCATAAAGGGCAATAGCAGGCTATCAGTCAACCTCTTAAACACACACACACACACACACTTCTACCTGTGTGTCCTTTTCACCCTGCCTGAAATGCGTTGTTTAGGTAAATGAGTCGGCGCACCCAGCGGGGGAATCAGCGTGAATAAGGAACCTGAATGCATTAAGCTGATGCTCCTCTCTCCCTCGGTGTGTGGCCTCCACAGTCCTTGAGAGCTCAGACTACCATGCTTATTACCATGTGGCCAGTAGATGAGCTTTTTTGGAGGTTTTTATTTTATCTTTGTGGGAGACTAATGGAGGACTCCTGTCAGTTTTGTGCAGCTGATATTTGTTCAGAGGAAAGTATGAAGATGGGTTGCGGATGCCGGTGTGTGCAGTGGCCCCCGTGTAGATGCAGAGAGTCTTGCTCTCTAATTAGAGAGACAGAGTGGAGCACTCTGACTCAGAGCAGGAGGAGAGGGATAAAAGAGAGGTTGCCTTTCTATACACCTGCTGAAAGCATTGCTCTGTGTGTGTGGCACCGTGTGTTTTCTGCTTGCGTACACCTCTGCATGTGTTCCAACCCTTCACCTCTGTAAAGCTCACCTTCTCTTTGTTCCTGTATTTTTTTTATTTTCTCTCACCACCTCCCTGCCTGCGTTTGCGCGTGTTTGCATGTGTGTGTGTGTGTGTGTTCCTCAGGTGTCACGCGGTGAGTCTGATCGCCACTGAAAACTGCCACCAGCGTTGGCATGGAGACGGCTGCGGCACTGCGAGACACTGCTGCCATGGTTTCCAAGCACGCCAAGCGAGAGGTGGGGAGGAAAGGCTGTGTACCCCCCCATCCTCCACCCCCTCTCCCTCTGTGTGTGTCAGTCACTTCTCCCTGCACCTTCTGCACTGTTTTTGTTGGGATGTGCACCTGAAATGCCCTCGTCCTTCGCGTTTCCTGCACCCTGCATGTTTGGGAGTGTTCAAGGTGTTTGTCTGTGTTCTCGTTTTGAGGGAACATGACAGGATTTTTTGTGCCTTCTTGCTATTTTTTTACATGGTTATTAGGTTTGTTGACCTCCAGAAAAGTGAATAATTGTGAAGTAAAAGAAAAACTAAACATAATTTCACAAACGTCTCCACTCAACCCCCTTTACTCTGGTATCCCTCGATAAAATCAAGTGTAACCATTTTCCTAGAGTTGGTCAATAAGAGTTTTGTGTATAGTTTATGAATGTTTCTGTTCTCCGAAGGCCTCTGGTTCTCCTTTTTAAGAGATCGCGCATAAAAATGCAGCAACAGGTGAAGGTGAAAGTTGTGGAGAAGTTTAAAGCAGAACTAACTTATTAAGCAACATCCCTCATCTAAAGCTAAGTTCACACAGTAGATCTTGATATTCAATTCAAATTTTTTTGCTGAAATCCTGTTTTTGTTTTTTTTTTTGTTTGTTTGTGGTCGTTGGTGCTACGAAATAAATCCGACCAATGAGACTTTTGAGTGAACAGTTTATGATGCCAAAACGACCAGCATGCGCAGAGGAAGAATGTTGTCACACAACAATGCATTGCTAGCAGGAGTAATAATGAATGCCACCGTCTAAGGATTGTTTTAGTTTTTTTCCATCATTGGGACTCAAACAGCATTGTCACAAAATAGCATTAACTACAACTTCTTTATCGAAGTCTGCCCTGGATGTGCAGTCAGGAATGGTGGTGAACAACGTTTGGTAGAAGAAACTTCATCCATAGTTTCACAATTATGATTTTTCTTGTCTGTTGTGGTGTAGAATTATGATGCATGTTTCAGATCAATCATGTGAAGTAGAATTAAAACATGATTCAGACTGCGAATGCTTTGAAAACAATCCAATCTTTGTCCGATTTTGTGTAGAAGTGGCACAAATCAGATTTTTTGTGGGGTAGAAATATCTGAATTGGGCTATTCACACTGCCATGAAAAAGTTGGATTGCATGCAGGCAAAAAGAAAAAAAAAAATCTAATTTGGGTTGCATTCCTCTCCTGTGTGAACACGGCCTTAAAGATGACCGTTCAAGCCATCGTGTTTAAATGGAAAGCTACCGTGACTTGACTGTCTGCCTAAATCCAAGGGTGGACAAATCCAGTTCACAAGATTCCAATGTTCTCCTGGTTTCAGAAATGTAAAATGTTAATTCAGCCATGTTGAAGAGGACAAATATTAGCAATACCAGTTCTTGAGGACTGGCATTGGCCTGCCCTGATCAGAGGAGAGGAAAACTGATGTTTTGGATGCATAACGATGCATGGTGGTGGTGGCATCATCCTCTGGGAAAGCTTCATCAGCGGAGGGAAGACAGTCAGATTAACAGTGGAAATTAATGGTTTGACAGCTTTTAAGGGGAAAATGCATTCAATTGAACAGTAAGCAACTAAACTTTCACAGCTTAAAGTGACCCAATGACTCCAGCTCCTTTAGTTTTCTGATTAGTTTGCAGTTGATTTCAAAAAGGCAAGAGCATCAAATGGCAGTTATTTCTTTCCAGGAGCAGGGAAGAAAACCGGCCGTGTACTTGACTGAACCGGATTTCATCCAGGAGTGGAAAGAAAAAGCTGCTGTTGAAAGAAAAACAGAAGAAGTTTGGTTCGCGGTTTTCCGCAAGAGATGCAATGGGACACAGACGTGTAGGGAGGTGCTCTGTTCTTTAGATGGAAAATGATGTGGGAAAACAATCAAATGCCTGAAGACTGTATGGGTAAATTGTCTTCATGGTCAAAACTGGTTGAAACAAACACACAAAGCCTGAATACAAATGTGCAGCATAAAATTCTCGCAGCAGACAAGGGCATTAAAAAAAACATTACCATGTAAAAAAAAACCCAAAAAACAAGCAGAGTTCATCCTCTTATCTGATTCACAACAAAGTCATTTGAAGATTGCTCAAACACACTAAACCTCAGATCTGCTTATCTTTGTAGTGAACATCTGGCTCTAATATTTATTTCCTCCTGCCATTTCTTCAAAATTTTGTTTTCCTTTTCTTTCTGCCTCTATTTCCGCCATGTTTCTGCCTTTGTTCTTCAGTCTTCCAGGGTATTTTATTTATTTATTTATTTTTTTCCCGGGGAAAAGGAAATCAGAGACCAGAGGCATATAAGAGAGTCTTTGATTGCATTACTTTTGCTTGGGAAACCACCACGGATTACCTCGTCAGAAGCCTTCACATTTCCGAAATAAAAGCAAGAGGAAATGGAGACAGAAGTGTTCTTTAGTGTTGTGCACAAAGAAATCTGTAATTAATTTATTTTTAGTTACCTGACAGTTTATTTTTTCACTGGCAATGAAAGGAGATGGACTCTTTCCATCTGTTCCCAATAAATCTGATATTCTTTAAAAAATGGACCTGCACCATTTCATCAGGACGATTTATTTGGCGCGTAAGCACACAGTTTTCACCTCACAGATTCAACTTAACTACAAACGTATAGTTGATGCTAAAGATCCTCCAGGTTATATAATGATTCATCTCAAACCCAGCTCCACTCGCATCTCTCGGATCAGGAAGGCTCCTCGATTTACTCACAGCCGCGATATCCTCTGCTTAAACCTCTGAAATCCTCTTTTATTTGAGGATGAACGTGAGATATGAGAGGCTGCAGTTCGGCACTCTGCAAAGGGAAGGAACCGACAGACCGGTCCAGTTCAGGGACACTTTGCTTAACATGAAAACCACACGTCAAAACAGCTGTTTAATGTTTTGATTCAAATCACTGAGGACTCAGATTGTGTAATTTTGTCGGTATGACGTCACTAAAGAATAGTAACCAATCAGTGTCCTCTGTTTCAGAACAGGGACAGGAATTGGATGACAGGACAGATGAAAGCAAAATTCAGACATGACTCTATCACGCACATAAAATTTCATCCAAGACGAAAGCGGGTCACAAATAGGAAACACCATCAAGTCAAAGATTCACATTAAGGCCCGATTTATTATATAAATTCCTACTTTCATCTGTGGCACATTTATTTTCCAAAATTACCAAGTCGCATTTCAGTACTCAGATCATTTTCGTGGGCGGTTGTGGTCTCTAACCTCAGCGAACACAGAAGGTCCAGCTGCAGCTATAAATGTGTCCATATCTCACAATTCATTTTATAACAACACATATATCATTCTGGGCATGCAGATTGCTTTGGGGTCATAAACCGAACACACAGAAGTGTGATTGCGGTTACACCGTTCAGTAGTATGAGCAAACCACACACAAAAAGATTGGATTCCACCATAAAAAAAATCAAAATTGGATATCAAGACCTGTTGTTTTTGTTAAATTGATTTACATTTCAACCCTCAGTCACGTTCACGATCGAAAGAATGTGTCGGCTAAACTAAACGGGACGACATCAAGGTTTATTAGTTGTTTCGGAAGCTTGCAAACATTGCTTAAATGTTACCCGAACTGTCTGTCATCAGAGGTTTATTTACCACTATGTGTCACCAACTAACATCCATTAATCGCAGTGCAATAGACGGCACATCAGTCACCCCTGCTGTGCGCCTGTCACAGATTAATCCTGTTTGTTTGAGTCGGTTGCAGCTTGTCAAAGCTGTTAGTTTGTCAGGAAGCTGCAAATGTCACACTTTTCTTCATAACTCTAACATGTTGTTTTCTATCTAATTTGGAAAACAAATGCAGATTGTTGGAATCGGCAGCGTCTCAGTTCTTATTTCCCCCGTCAACAGTAATTGAATGTGAAAATAGTTTTTTTTTGGGTAACTTATGCACCTGGTGTTTTTCTAAAAAAAAAAAAAAAAAAAATACAGATTGAGTTTGTTCTGTGATTCATACGTACTAAAATGAAAGAAACCAAAGCAGTCGTTTACTTGCGTGGGATTTGTCAGAGGTTGTGATTGGAAACAAGTTTTAACCACCATTAGCAACAGATTACAGGTTTGATAACCTTCTTTTTCACCGTTTGCCTCCTGATTGAACATGTAAGACTGAATTACTGCAGCATTACAACTTCCCATTATGGGGGAAAGAAAAATGGAGCTGCAGGCGTGAGATGGAAATGAAGCCGGGGTTAATTTGCATAATGACAGATAGCCCAGGTCTGCACGGCTACATCTTAGCTATTTCTTAGCTCAGCTTTAAGGAAAAAATATAAACTCTTTTTATGAAGGTTTGTGATGGCAGTAACTTTCAACTTTAAACCACTGATTTATATGCATGTCTACTAAAGCACCTTCCCAGATCAGTAAGAAAACTGAAGTTCATGGAGAAAGTCACAGAAACTAATTGAGTTTCTAAATGAATCAAAGCTTTTAAATATTTTTCAGTGCATTTATACTGGGAAATTAATGCACAGATGTGAAATGGAAAGAACACTAGAGGAGATTTTGTAGTAGCAGTAGTAGTTTAATTTATTTATTTGTTGACATGTATATTCAGTCCCTCTCTACTATAAAATTTTTAACATTTTTCAGTTATGAATAACTTTGGAAGAAGAATTCATAAGAACCCTGCATGTTGCCAGATTTCTTTCAGATGGCTGCATGAATCACTTGCATGTACTGTAGACTGTAGACAGTTAATAAATTCTACCGTAGCCCCGTCTTTCAGTGGAGAATATTAATATTGGTAATTTGTGATTTGCGAGAAATGTAGGTGCTAAATTTGCAGAAACGAGTCTTTGTAATCCTGTGCAAAAACACCCTGCATTTTCTCCTCATTCATTCTGATGCAGCAACGCTGCAAAATCATCAATCTGTTTAACGACGACCAGCCTGCTGGTGTTAAAACGGCAACAATGCCTTATCATTCACTGAAGTGGACGGAACATGGGATCTTGATTTTTCTTTTTTCACTCCTTCGTCTGTGCTGCTGCTCTGTAACAAGCCCTCGTCTGTGTTGTAAAGAACTCGGTCTGGATGCTATTTTTACCCTGTACACAGTTTCTGAATATGCTCCGATTTCTAAAGTGTATCTTGTTGAATTATCACAGCCTTAATGAAACATCCCAGCTTCTTTTATGTGAAGAGCTCAGGCAATCAGCAGATGAGATTGAGTTCCTCTACGCTGATAGAGATGCAGTATCATCTAATCAAACTCATGGATTCGATTAGAAATACCCCGCTTTCTCTTTCATGTCAAAGTTTCAGACTTCCTCACGGATTTACGTTCTGTTTCTTTAATATAAATTTGACAATCCTGGGGATTTACGGAGCATGCAAATTTAAAGTCAAAGTTTAAGTTGTTTGAGTAGTAAACAGGAGATGTACTCCATGGTTTTGGATTGGAGTGTGGGTGGTTTATTTCATAGCTCACCTAGTGAATAAACCCAGGATCAGTCCAGTTTGTCACAGGACCAATGTTTGAGAGGATTAATTCTGCTGTGCATGAGTAATGATTGCAGCTGACTCACTGGGAGCGCTTCCTATCCGTGTGTATTTTTACATGCCAGAATCGTTAAGTGTTCAGGCAGTTTTTGCTGGACCAGGAGAGGAAGACTGCGCAGTGTGTGGCTTCATAAGATCCTTATTTTATTACAGCCTCTAAACACCGAACCCCTGCGTCGTTCCCCATAGACTCCCGTCGAAATCTAACTCTGCCACCCACAAGCACGCTTGCATCCAAAACGTTCTAGATTCACCAAGACACGGCATTTGCCTTAAACAGATTCAAATATCGGGGTCCAATATTTTTTTACCCTGTCCCATTTGATCTTGTTCAGTAGTAATTAAGTGCCAAAGACAGAAGAACTAAGCTGCATTTAATAATCTTCACAAGTCAACAACTCGAACAAATTCAGTCAAACCTGGGAAATAAACGATCAAATTTCTTTCGGTTCATAAGAAATGGTAAATTAAATATCTTTTCTTGTGGAGAATAACTACTACTCAAGCTAAAATTTACTAACAAACACGCTAGCATAGCCAGGCTAAGCTACTTGGGGTCAAGCTAGCTGTTCCTGGGAAGCAAACTTGCAGCCACTCGTCGTTACGCCAACAGCTACTCATACAGCTACATATCGTCAAGCTAACGTACAGATTTGCGCTCAAACTAAAAACTTTGCAGAAATTAAGCTAGACCAAACCAGAAAGAAAGAAATGTAGTCAATCTACTATGTGGACTCAAGCAGTCAGAAAAGAAGCCACCAACTACAAGCAACTGGGAGTCTAATGGTCAAACTGGGACCCACTTGTAGGCAAGTTACCATGTACTCATTGTCAAGTGAGCTAAACATTTTTCAAGATCAAATTAGCAGCTGTCCTACACAACAGCTATTGAATTTTATTTAAAAAATCTCCAGGAATTTTTAAATAAAGCTAATAGTTTAGAGTTGATCCAAAATTATCTGAATGTCAAACTTGCACATAGCAGAGCTTTCAATTATTTACAATAATCTCGACTAATATTAAGAAATACACCGACACTTAAATTATAAAGTACCTAAAAGAGAAACTAAGGCAAAATACATTTAATATAAATGTTGGTCAGACTTCAGAGCTTTTTATTTACGCAGGCCTTTAGGATGACACAAATGTGGCACGCTTTCCACAGTTTCTTTTGTAACATGTTTTATGTTAGACCTGTTACAACTGTACTCAGCAAAAACATGGTACCATCATTTCACTATTTGAAAGGGTGCGTTTTCTATAGATTTCTCTTGTACAGTTGCAATTCTTGGTGCCACTGCAAAGAAAAGCTATTGAAAACAAACTGTCTCAACCATTAAAATGTCTTTATAAAGACTGTTTTTCAATGTTATCATTGAAGAGTCTAATTTATTTCGGATGCAAACAGATTTATTGCACAATCATTACAATCCAGCCTCAGTCAACAGAAAAGGCCTGTTTAATGCAGGAGATTTCTGTCCCAGGCCTGGCCTACTTTAGCATGCTTTGGCCTGGTTATGGAGCTATCTGACTACTCTTTGAACTGGAACAGAACAGAGGTGGATTTGCCTCCCACAAGCCCATCATCTGCGCTCCTTAGCATGACAGCCGTGCAGCGTCTGCGTGTTCCTGTGGTGTGTGTCTGTGCCCTGCGCGCTGTGTGAAGCCGCTTGTGGTGAGGAAGAAAAAGTGACACAGTGGCCCAGGAGTCCTGAACTCTTGATTGAAACGTGCACCATAGAGGATTTTATTTTTCTCTTCACACATAATCCTCCCTGTGTCTCACTGCTCTCATCTCTGGCTACACACGCAAACAAATGGAGCAGCGGTTTGACAAAACTAATGCATGTCAAGGCGAGGCAATCAGCTAAATTTACTCAAGGGTCAGAACTTGTTCAGCAGACTATTGATTTGAACTTACCTTAGATAGCTTTTTTAGTTGGTAAGTAATTGAACCTGGGTGTAAGTATATGACTGTATTGTACTTGGTAGTAATTGAATTAGGATCTAATTGGATTCTCCTTAATTGGATGTGAATTAGAACTGGAGAGTACACGAGGATCACATTTCTTGGGAATTGGTACTTACATCAAAGTTCACTTCAGTTTTTTTTTATTTATTTATTTTTTTTTAATCGAACAACCATCTCAAATTTCTTTTTTAGCGATAGGTGCTTCTTTACTCTGTCGTTTTGTTCTTGCTGATGACTTTCACTGAAGAACCTGAACTTATTTCAGTACATTTGTAGACGAGGGCTTACAGACTGCTGGTCATATGAGATGTTGTTCATATGAACAACAGTTTTATTTTTTCACAAATGACACTGAACAAAATCAAAAGCCCCCAAAACGTTTGGAGTTTTTTTTTTGTTGATGTTTTGGTTTTTGCACTAAACTGGCATAAATGTTTTGTCTTTAGCATCACATTCTGAGTATCTAGGACTCAACATCAGAGTGTTTATAATTCATAGTAGCATGAAAATTATTAATATTTTGGGTTGAAACTAAATGACACAATACCAAATTGGTAGCGGTTGTAACACATGTTTTTAAGTATTTTACACAGAAACTGGTCTCAGCCAATCAAAGGGGACTGCAAGTCTTTGACCTGAATAAGAATCATGAACGGAAATGTCCTCTGATCAACTGAAGCCTAATACCTATTGATCATTTAAAACTTTCCTGGCCCGTAAACGTCCAAATCCAGCTGCTGTTTGAGTCGCAACTGTATTGATTTGTCAGGATTGGTACATGCAGGTATAGGTGAAGCAGAGTATAAAGTCAGTTTGTACTGTCAGACTCCCGGGAGCCGAGCTTTACGCAACATACCATGACTTCTCTGAGCCCACATATACTGACGCACGGTTCACAGGCCTATTATCCTCTTCCTGCCGCAGCGTTGGCTGGCTGGCTGGCTGGCTCAATGGCTGCGTGATTTGAGGGCGGTCTTTGAAGTGCACCGAGGCAGGGAATGGAAAGTGATGGATTTATGTGTCATGACATGCTTTACGTGAACGCTGCCCCTCTCGGTGACACCGGCTCTTCTCCGATCTGCAACGCAAATTCTAATCGTATTATTTCAAAGCCGACAAGCTCTCACGCTTCACCCCTTCTGCCTCCCTCCTCTTTGTTTCTTGTTTATTTCTTGTATGATTTATATTCCCCATGTGTGTTTTTACTCCTTAGCTCCAGGCTGTGAAGGTGTGCAGCCTGTAACATCCCTGACGGTGAAACAGGGATGTTACAGGCTGTCATGTTAATTTTAGTGCCCTTTAGTCCTTGGTCTGCTAAGATGGAAAGAGTTTTTTATTGTGCTCTTTCTGCCGTTTTCTCAAAGAAAGAGGCATTTCTACCTGATCTAGATCTAATGCGTTCTGACACTTGTAGTTGATACATTACAAGGTTATCCTTGATGATCAAGGCCTCATAAACGAAGAGTTTCCCGTCAACGGCAGATAAAATAAATCAGATTTCAGACATTTAAAACCTTTGTTATAACATGAACACAAACTTAATTAAAAACGGTTTACTGAGTTGCCAGATATATTTTACACGTTGGAAAAAAACTGTTAACCTGATTTCCACGCAAATTAAAAATGCAGTTGAGTATATTTCTGTTTCATGTGGTTTATTGATGGTCTGTTCTCATGAATCTGTCTTGAACTGTCGTAGTTATAGCAATAATACTCTTGAGAAGAACTGTGCATCAACATCTCAACAGAAAATGAGTAAAGATACCATTTACAGCTCTCCACACCAAAACAATGCAAAGCAGTGAACTGAGGGTTTCTTCAGTTTTTGATTAAATGTAAGGTTTAGGAAGTTGTGGACATTTGGCAAGCCCACACTGCTCCTTAATTATGCAATCCGCCACATCTGATTGAATAATTACAGCCTCATTTAAACTGTAATAAAGATCTCCTAAAGTCATATTAAAACACATAAAGTGCAGATATTGCTTTCAATCTCAAGCTCTTATTTCATGTTTAATCAGAAACATTTCATCTCGCACACACAAGCGCCCCGACAGGTCACCAACTTCAACATCGTTCTGCCCGGTTGCTTTTAATACTGCAGGATTTCAACAAGCCTGTCAGCGCAAACACCAAGTTGTAAAAGTGTTGGTGCTGCTCCAGCAAAGAGGTGACAGAAGATGAAGGCCCTCATAACAGCTAAATGTGTCCCTAATGCCTCACGGGGGGATCCAGCTGTGATCAAAAATTTATCAAAGCGCGGCTAAAACTTGAAAAAGCAAGCTTGAAAGGATGTCACCATATTTCACCTGATCACAAAACAGTTTTTCCTCGTTTCCCGTGGCTGTGAATGCGGAGCAGGTTCTGTTGTCGCCGGTCAGTTTCTCAGCTTTTACCTCGAAACGCTGCCTCTGTTATTCAGCCCATTAGCTTCAAAGTACAGTGTCATTAGTCATGCATGCTGCCGTCAGCCTCCTCTCTGCGGGGCGGCCTTAATGGATGCATGCTTTAGGATAAACTTCCATGGGAATAGCAGGACGCTGCTGGCAGTTCACCACCAGAAATGTGAACTCAAGCTGTGCTGTTGTTTCGTTTTGTGTCCGGTCTGTCTGCAAACATCCGCAGGAAAACCTTTGAACCCAAAGTAGCTGCACTAAAGAGAGACACATTTTAGTATATACTAAACTCCGTTTTTAAGGTTTTCTATTAGGCAGCCAATTCTTTCACCAGCTCCTCCTTATTATCAAAAGTAATCCGAAACAAGCTGAAAATGAATTTAATTAAAGAAGAGGTGTATAAGACCTGAGATGCATCCAAAACTAACAAGAGACCAGCCAAGGCTGGAGTTTGACTTTGCAGCAAATATAAATGATGTTTCTTTCAGAAAATTTGAATATTTTATAAAACTCTGATGCAAAATTTAGTTTCATCTGAAAGAGAGTTTTCACAACTGACAGTCCAATCTGTTTTCGTCTTGGTCTGGGTCTTAAGCAGTAACTTAAGATTAGGAAAGTCAAGGTTTTGTTCATGTACTGTTTGTTTAGAGTGTCTGGAAATACTGAATCCAGCTGCTCTTTTGCCAACAACATCTCTAAGAGGAAGGAAGTTTATTCTTCCACTAAACATTCCATTAAAACTCTTGCCTTGTAGCACTCTGAACAGCCCACTATTTTTTATTTTTTTTAAGCATTTAGATATTTTGTGCCTTCCCCTCCTGGTAAAAGGTTTTACTGTGTGTCTGCTGGACATTTGACAAGTCAGCAGCGTGCCTTATGATGCGTTGCTGCATATGTATGAAGAAAATCCTGATAATAATGGCAGTGTAAAATCTGTTGTACATTTTAAGATATTTTTGTTAAACTAATTTTTAAACTGAACATTTGCTGTAGCTTCTTCTCCCAGTGAATGTTCACAATCTTCTTTCATGCACCTTGTTTTGTTGTTGTTGTGCCATCTACTGACATATTGGTGACATTTCATTATTTCCTCACCGATTTCCAGACTGATACAATCCAAACCTCAGTAATCGTTTCATTCCTGGGACTTTTTTTAAATGTTGTTTTCAAAAAGTTTGTCAGTCTGAGGTTGGGCACGCCCTGCAGGCCTTGCTGGAGTCTGATTATAAAAACCCGCGTCATAACAGACAGATAAATAGCTGTGCATTAGCACATGCAGAGCACCCACTGTCTGAATTATTTATGCAGCTGTGATACAGTATTTTTCATCTCTGCAGCTTCGCCTTCCCTGCGTGCTGTGAAAAGCAGATGGCATGTTGTGAAGCGGCAGTCATGTGTGCAGAGGGAGGGATGGATATGAAGGGATGATGACTCAGTCCACACTTTCATCTGCCTTTGGTTTTGTTGTCTTGCTGATGCCTTTTGTTTGCATTAGAAGCGTGGTAACTTTCACATAATTGTGCAGAGCAGCGCTCCTTTATATGCGAGTGTGTTCGCACACCCAGGATCAGACAAAAGCCCAGCCAGAGTCCATCGGCGGGGCAGGAGTGCGTGCAGCGTAGAAATGAGACTGTTACTTTTAGCTGGGAGGCTCTTCCACTATTAGCTAATGGATTCTCCACCATCTGCTCTGACAGGCTCCACTGGTTACTCATTTCCTCCTCCATCAGAGTTTGCTGCTGGAGAAGTCTCTCCTCCTTCAGTGTGGAGTCTCCAGGAGTGGCTCAAACCCCTCCAGCTGTGGGGTTCAGCTCCCCCTGTCAGTCCGTCGGCGCCGCTCTGTGTTAAGTTGCTGTCTTCTCTGATTCTGGGCCTTCTGCTGCTCCTTAGCCTGCATCAAAACAGCGTGCACACTTAACAGATACTTGAGATTTAGTTATTTTTAAAAATAGCTTACATAAAGCATTCAACGTGACGCAATCAGTCTGTGGCGGCCGCCTCTAACTAAAAGGCTAACTCTGCTAACCCTAAAGCAAAAGTGCTTTTTGTATTTATTCAGGTTACCTTTGTTTCTTGTCATCTGAAACATTTCGGTCAGAAAAAAAGCCAGATGGAAGAAATACTTTTTAGTGCTAATTTGTCACACTTTTCTGTTTTCACAGATGATTTTGTTGCTTCTTTTTAGCATTGAAAATATCTCCCATAAATGTTGGACTTTTAGCATCACAAATCATGACCATTAGCATTTATACTGAGTTTAGCGCTTCATGGTGGAGATGAGATTAGGCTGGTAATTAGTGTATAATATTATGAAATATTTTTTTCTGACTCTGGAAACAAAAAGTTTCTGGAAAAGACAAAGTGCGACCCATCTCACCAGCTTCATTGGGAGCTGACCTGTTTCTTCCACTCAGGATGGAACCAGAAATAGGCTGTGGGCCTGTTGGTGGCGGGTCTCCACAGGACAAAAGCGGTGATAGATTTTTAAACAGAGTGGCTCCCAGGGCAGGATAATAAACTCTGATCCATTTGGAAAATGTGCATGAAAACCCCTGGTCTATTTACCAGACTCCATTAGTCAATTACGCCGCTCTCTCTTTCTCTCCTGCCTGTTATCTGCTTTCAGACTGATGTCAAGTGGCTTTTATGCAACTTTTTAGTGTTTTTTTTTTTTTTTTTGTAGTCCTGGTTTATTTGCATCAGCTCCATCACTGTGCTCAACTCTCTGCCGCGGATACAAATGAGCAGCTGCGTTCAGAGCAGATAGATGTGACTCAGGGTGAGGATGGGGGCTCAATCACAACCGTAAGCAAAAGCAATAACCTAAAATCATACATTTTATTGAAACCATGACTGGTACAATGTCAAACAATCCCTTGTTTCATTATACTTTGTCACCATGATGCTAGACTTCCTATATTTTATTTGACATTCAGAAGTGTTGTTAGCCCTCCTAAATCTGGTCTGTGGATCATTTAGAAACAATAAAAAGTGCTCAGCTTATTGGAAAAACCAGGGTTGTTTTCGCACAAAGCAGAAAACTTGGAAAACTGTTTCACTCTGTGCTTTAGTAGGAGTGTGTCACAAAGAAAACAATTTTTTAGCAGCAACAAGGCAGGCATCTTTCAAAAGATGAATCCAAAGGATCATTTTTTGACTTGACCTTTTGATGATCACTTTCCTTAAACCTTTATCGCTTTACCGCGAATGCATATTTCCCACAGATGTTTTCGGTGTACAGTTCCTCCCAGTGAGTCTCTTTGTCTCCACCGCCGTCCGTCCCTTTAACATTCACCATGTACATCACGGCACCTGTCCCTGAGGGGCGTATCCAAGAAATGACACATTATCACCCTTCGCTTCCACTCAGACGTGTTGGAGCATTTATCGCACCTATCAGGATGCATCGCCAACATACGAACTCATCCCCGGCCTCTCGTGGGAAGGACGCAGATATACGTGTTCTCAGCACAGGCTGACAAACATCTAGATTTAACACCCCGACAAATGAACTAACGCATGCAGCCATCCACTCACATCCCGCACATTCAACAGCTCTGCGTCTCTCTCCATCTCTCGCTCCCGAATCGACTCCCTTGGGGACGGTCGAACCCCGATCCCATTTAATTAAATGGGTCTCATCGTTTGCACCGAGCCCCTAATCAGTTTCAACAGCTCCTTTTGCTCACTGCTACCCTTTACGCCTGAAGGGATTCTCGCTCGGTGTGTGCGGTGTGTTTCTAACAGATCGGGCGAGTTAAGCGCAGGGGATAAAAGCACCAATGCGAATCATCTTGTTGACACCGACTTGGAGAAACTTTTAACAGAGAGAGAGAAAGAGAAAGGAGGAAGTGGCTCACCGTGACAGGCGACGGGTGACGGGAATAAGAGTGTCTTTGGAGTGAGGGGTAGGGTTGGGCTGTTTTTTTGTTTTCCACCTTAGAGTGAAAAGAACTAAAAGGGACAAACATTTTAAGGATATTGTAGTGCAGTATCAAAAAGCATCGACGGCAGAGACTCCGTTCCTGTGGGACGGGAATGTTTGGATGAATCCGCTGTCTCTACGTTTCTGCGTGGAGTTTGAAAACGCGACGCTGCTTTTCTCTGCAGGCTTTAGCCGATCTCAGTCCAGACCTGCAGCTTCTCCTTGAGCGTTCTGTCACGTTACAGCCAGAGACCAACATAACTGTGAAGTGGAAGAGAATAATGCATGGTTTTAAGTTTTTGAGGTTTTTTTTTTTTTTTTTTTTACAGAAGATTATCTGAAACCGATGGAGATGACTGAAGACGGATTTATCGTCGACAAGACAATGTCTTCAGTCAGAGGCTTCTGCTGAAATCTGGGTGAAGTTGCTGCCTCCACCTCCTTCAAATTAAATGAAACTGGCATCATTTTAAAAATATTCATAAACAATTCCAGAGGTCACAAAAGGTCAACCAGCTAGTCCATGTTTCACAAAATCGAATAAAATACAGTATCGATCAGCTTTGTGCACTGAAAAGTTTTGTTTGCAAAAATATTTAGGTCGAAAAACATCAATTACTTTTGCTATGTTTTTGTCGGTTTGTGTAGCTAAAACCTTTTGTAGCACAACAAAATTTGTTTCTTGTAAATGTGTGGGGGCTGGTTGACCTTTGACCTCTGAAATCATTTATTGATATCTTTAAAATGATGGTGACACGAACGAACGTTTGTGCTGCACAAACTACCACAAGCATTTGACGCCAATTTCAGTTGATTTGCAGAAGGTGGGAGACCAAGTTCACCCCAGAATGACTCCAGGTTCTTCAGAATCGTTGTAGTACTGACTGCTACAGGAGATCCTGGCTGCCAGCAGCGTCCACATCAACACTCTGAAGTCTTACTCTTGAAACTAAAATGCTTGGCAATATTCCAGATTTTTACAGATCTGTAACATTTCTTCTTCTCGCTGTGTCGGTGGCATTATTGTCTCTTCTGTGTCTGAGTCATTCCTCTCCCAGCTCCGTGTGTTGGCTGTTATTAATGTAGGTAGGTGGGTTTAAACGGAGCGAGACAGGCATGTGTGTTTGCTCCCATGCGATCACACAAATCAGAGAAAGCGTTCATCTCTCTCTCTCTCAATGTGCGGATCACGTTTTGGCTGCTTAACCTCCACCTCCATCATCTTCATCTCTGATTCTCCTCCTCCCACCTTTTGAGCTTGTTATGAGGAAGTCTGTGCCCTTTGCTGTGTCGCTCCGCCCTGTAGGAGCGTCGCTGCATATGCATACGGTTGGTGTTTGTGTGTGGATGTGACACTCTCCCCCTGTGGTTCCTGCTGTAAATCGGAGCGCGCTCAGCTTCTGCCGGCTTCCCAGTGTGACTCAGCCTCACGTCTATTTGTGTCTCTCTCTGCCTTTCTTTTCTACAACGTAACTCTTCTTTGCTTTTATTCCACACCTTGCCTTAGTTTCCTTTAATTCCCCTGCTTTTTGCTCCCCAGCAGTTCACATTTGCTTGAATCGCTCCTTTTATTTGTCTATCCATCTTGATTTTAACTCTTCCTTGTCCTCTGTTCTCCCTCCTCCTCCTCTTCTTCTTTCATTTTCTGACTCGACACCTTGCTTTTTGCATGTCTATTTCTGGTCTCCATCTTTCTCTCCCCATGCCAGCATCACCTCCCCCTGGTTCTCATTATCCGTCTCCCTCTCCTCCTCTCTCTCTCTCTCTCCTCCCCTCCTCTCCATCTCTGCTCCGACTCCTATTCCCGAACCTGTCCCACCCACGTGTGCATATGGGCATGCAAGGACCCGAACAAACCTGCACACACAAGCAGATGCATCCTAAGATGAGCTATTTTCTCAATTTAAAAAAAAATATTTGGGAACATTAGAGATGCTAACATGGCTTGTTAAGAGAAAAGGTAGCAGTTGAGACGGTTCTTGTCTCTTCATCAAGGTCATGTGGGTTTCACTTTCTGCACCAGACTCCTCAAATGTTTTTTTTTTTCTTTCTTTTACTCCTTTGAAGCAAAAGGAAAAACCACTAGGCAGCGACATGAAAAACAAAAGTTTTTTTTATTAACCAGTCTAAGATTTGAAACGCTTTTCTCCTGCCCTTGATCTTTGTTGTGTCGGCGAACTCACATTTGCTTGTCAGTAATGATCTACTCTAAAGCAGGGAAAGCAAACCAGATGTTCCTCAGAACGAAGCTGCTTTTTGTCGCTGCAATCTTTGCAGGACAAAAAGCTCTTCAGTTGGTGATGTGATCAAACTGCAACAAGCATTTAGAGAAATGTGTGTGATTACCTCTTCTGTTGGAGGTTTATTCAGTGCAACATGATGAACTCCTGTTAGCCTTGGAGTTTCTGCACCAATAAATTACTCACAGATGCTCATATTTAGTTTTTTTTTTTTTTACCCCTTCTTGTTCTTGTGGTGGATTAAATGAGTTTTCATGTGTAGTATAATTACTAATACTATATATATTTTTGTCACATGATCAGGATATCAGACATGACACTTGAAGGTTAAACTCTTATTAGCTGTGGTTCTTTCTAAGCAAACTTTTAAAGTGCTGCAAAAAAAGAAAATGGAAAATGAAAATTCTGCGTGTTTCCATCTTCTGGTTAGGAGAAAATCGATCAATCAGGCGACACAAAGTGTCATTTAGCCAGATTTTAACGCTGCGTGGTTGTAATAAACAAGATTTTAGGTTCCTAACTGGCATAAATCTCACATCTCAGAAAAATGAAGAGTTTCTGCCTCTGATCTGGAGGTGTGGACTTAGAGATTTCTCAGAGTTTCGTGTGTCTGGTAAAGAACAGACCCACTAGAGAATTTGATGCATCCAAATCAGCAAATGTGTTTTCATTTCCCCTTTAGCAAAATTACGTTTTCTTTTATTCTATGAACTACTGACATGTCCGAGAATCCAAGCAACAAGTTTGTATTTATTTGCAGAAAATGAGAAATGGTTAAAATAACAATAAAGATGCAGTGTTTTCAGACCTCAAATAATGCAAAGAAAAGAAGTTTGTTCATTTAGAAACAACAGTACGGATATTTGAACTCAGGAAGAGTTCAGAAATCAGTATTTGGTGGAAACACCATGAGGTTTTCAATTGGGGTGAGTGCAGTGGGCTCTGTATTTGTTTGTATTGTGAATTTTTTAATTGTCCTACTTTTTCATTTTTGAAAATCTGTGTGCTTTTTAACATTACTGTACATTATTGTTATTCTTAAGCTGTAAATTTGCCTTCTGTTACTTTTTGACATTATATTTTTACTTTTGTATGAGTCAACTTGCCTCTCACTTTGCTGACTGTACACCTGAATTTCCCCACAGAGAAACCATAAAGGTGATTTCTATAAGTCTATTTTCATCCATTTCACAATTATCCACCACTTTATGTTGCTCTGTCACTCAACATTTCAATAAAATCCATCAAAGTTTGTGGTTTTATCAAAAGAAAATGTGAAAAGTTGGTGAACATGGAGCATTTCTGTGCCTGGTCTCCTGTTAAAATCCAGAGGTGTGAAAAGAACCAGATTCGTCTCTCCGTAGTTGAAGGTGAAGGGTAGCTTCAAAAAGACAGAAATTGAGTGCACGTCTTGAAGGAGCACAAAGAACGAGCTCGGTCCTGGAGTGCTGTGCGTTATGGAGTGGAAGAGGGTGCAGATAGAGGTGTGGTGGTCTTGCTTTTATTGTGGGGAGAAAATATAGAGTAACAATCGAGAGAGTCACAGAGGGTGAGAAGGTTTTCAGTCCTCCAAAAACATTGAGGCTCTCTGGAGAGACGGAGCGGCAGATTGAGTCAGGAGTGGCATGCCGGCCGAAATTGAAAGTGGAGTATCTGCGGCACTTTGAAAAATACACGCCGGTCGCCATGTGACACTCGGGTTGAGGGTGTGTTTTGCAGCGGTGTGGTTGTGGGAGGCATTTCTTCTCGGTCAGAATCATCTGCTGCTCAGCCCCTCGCACATCATTACCTGGAAGCCCCACTCCTTCCTCCTGAGCCCATTCTCTCCCCTTCCTGCACAAACTGCTTCCCTCCCCGCTGGACGGAGGGCAGAGCTGCAGATTAGAGAGTCAGAGGCAGGTGCCTGATAGCCAGCCAGCAAAGCCGGAGACATTTCTCATCCGCTGCACCCAGTGTTTCCTTTCCGTCCATCTTTTCTGTCTCTGTGGTCTGCTGAGGCTCAGTGCTGCTCACTGGAGATAGCAGGACCCACAGAGGAAGGCCAATCCCTCTTCCACTGCCTCTCCTCCTTTTTCCAGCACTTTTTGTCCTTCATACCACGTTCTTTTCTTTTTTTTTTTTTTTTTGTATTTGAAACTCTCTTCTGCAGGCCTTTTCTACCAGCACGGTGTTGGCACACAGCAGAATCCTGAAGGGACTTCTATCGCACACATGCACAGAAAAGCACATTTCATTGAAGCCAAACACCCATCCCTTATACATATGCACAAAACTTGTAAATGCATGACCCCCAGAGAACGGGTGGGAGCTATATTTGTTGTTTCGTTTGTTTCATGTTCCATTTTCTCCATGAAAACATTCATCTCTGTGTTGTTCACCTCGGGGACGGCGGTTCTAATCTCTCTGTTCCCTCTTGTTTCAGATTGTTTGTTTTTTGGTTCCTCTTATCTGCTGTCGGATTAGTTTTTGTACCCCACACTTTGAATCGGGATTTTATCGTCTCAGGCAGTTCTGGACCTTCAGTGGAAAAAAAAAAAACAACCCGAACAAGAAATGGGTTTGAATTTATTGCGGATTTCGTCTAATCTGCATCGGATTAAAATGATCGGGTTTCATATCCAGTCTGATTTCAGTTTTTTCTAAGTCTGGATGAGTCTGGAAATTAAAATGAGGGAAGAGAGGTGTTTGTTCTCTATTTCATTGTCCTTTCCTTATTTCCTGGTACATTTCTTTTAGTCCCTCATTGGTCATGCACTTCCTTTCTTCGCTTCCTTTTAGTTGTCCTTTCAGTCTTTAAGGCAGTGTTTCTACCTTCCATGGTCTGCCTTTAGGTTATAACTAAAACTTTGCGACCAACTAGTTTCTTTCAAATTGTTGCATCTTAAATTTTTGGAGCCCCATAAAAGGACAAATGATTTGTTCCCTTTGTAAGAGAAGCAGAAAATGGATCACCGCATCAATCAATTGCATTGTGTAATTGAAGCTAGTAACGGCTTGCTAATGATTTCTAGATGTAAGTTGAGGAGTCAAGTAATTACTGCCTTGAAGAGGAAGAAAACCAGATGACTGTTTGGGCTGGAAAGCTGAGTTGTCAAAACAACTGTTTGGTCTTTTGTCATAAAAATAATTTAGTTTTTTTAGTCTTTTTTTTTTTTTCAAAGCAAAATGTGAAAGAGTGCAGATTTCTGCGAGTTAGTTTGCACAAGTATTCGTGGAAGACGACCCACTGCAACCAGGAAACTTAAAAATCTTACAAGTTTTCTGAGGAAAATCTCCAATTAATCATTTATCTATTGCTAAGAAACAAATTCTTCCTCGTCTTTGATTAATTTATGGTATTCATCCCGTTTAATGCCACTAATTCATTCCTCCTTCTGCGTCTTTGCAACTCTAATTGCTCTGCCTGTTTCTCTTCCTCCGCTCCTCTCCCTCCATCTCTTATCGCGGTGCCTGGATATCCATCTCGGCGCCGTTATCACCTGTTCCCCTCCCCGCCTGCTTCCAGCTGTGTTGCTGCATCGCGGTCCGCACCGCCGACATGAAATTGCTCTAACAGCTGAGACACAACCACGAATCTATCTATAAATCAATCACGCCGTCACCTGCTGGCACTCCTCTGTGCACTCGTGTGCAAGGTTGCATTCAGCGGCACGCCTTTCATTTGCTTCCGTTTTTCCTGCTCCCATCCTTCAGTGGTTTGGTCTCCCTGCAGTCGCACACAATCTGCTTTGTTTTTTTATCTGTGAACACAGATGCAGGTGCATCAGCAGAATATATGCTTCCTTGAGTGTTTTTCCATTTAGCCAGGATTGCATTCCCCCAATATTGTCTTTATTTGTCAAAAAACTCCCTCCCACAAGGCCTCTTGCAGTTTTTTTTTTTTCCCATGTCAAACATTTGTTTGCATTTTCTTTTCTCTGCCTGGCTCCTGTTTCACTAACAGAGGTTCCCGGTTGTTTCACTGTAAGCTAACATTATAAGGTAACTGTTATAACAGCATAAATAGACTCAGATGTACAAAAGTCTTTTTTTTTTTTTTTTTATATTTTCTGATTCTACAGTTGCAACTTTAACTGTATTTTATTGATGTGTTTGTAGCATATCAACACAAAGTAGTCAAACTGGAAGGTGAAACAAAAAAAAATGTTTTAATGGAATAATTTCAAGTAATTCCACTTTTCAGATATTAATTTCATGTGTCATTTATTCTCAATACAAATCCACTTAATCTCTGAATGCCTCAGAAAACATGAGCAGGTTAACATCACGAGATGAAACGCAGCAAAAACGTCGGGGAGAAACTTGTGGAGAAGTATAAGACAAGGTTAGGTTATAAAACAATATCTGAGTTTTTAAACCTCTTGAATAACTTTATTATCTGGCACATCTTCCAAAATATGGCTATACATCTGAGTTTTGGCGTATGCTACCAAAGAGAAACCATAATCCCTAATGAGGAGTTAATTCCTGTTGGTTTCTAAAAGACTGAATCCTTCTTTTCGCCATCAGGCTCTCATTATGGAGGCACCAGAAAACAAAAGCTGCTGCTATTCTTCTGAAGATAAGCAGCCAAAGGGCTGGATTTCAGCTGCCAGGTGAGTTTGTGTGTGGCCTCATGAACCGAACCTCAGGTGCTGGATGCACACACGTGTGAATTAGCGAGCTTGAGCAGCCAACGCTGTGCGCGCAACCTGCCAGACACCTGCTGTCAGCTTCGTCCTTTCCAGTCGTCACAAACACGACTTCATGCACGTTTTCCAAGGTTCTGCGAGCTATTTCTGCTCGAGTGTAAATTGCTCCTCGTGTTCCACCATTTTCCCCTCGTTTTAACCTGTTAATTTTTCCCTCCCCAAATAGATCCCTGCTCCTGCTGTCTGTCCTTTTTCCCCTCATTTCACTCTGTCCATGCTGTCAACCCTTCACCCTTTCATCTGTCCTTCTATTCTCAGCTTTCATCCCTTATCGCTTCTGTCTTTCTCTCCGCTGTCAACCTTTTATCCATCCTCTCTCATCTCATCCCACTTTTCTGTTTCATCCATCTTCCTATGTCAGGTTTGTGACTTTACTGTTTATCAGTCTCTTTTTTTTTTTTCTTTCTTTCTTTGGCATCAGAGCTGGAAATATATCAGTCGGATTTATAGAGGAAAAAAAAGTGCAAAATAAATTTTCTGAAGAAAAATGTAAATTGAAACAAACAAATCGGTAACAAATGTCCCACTACTTCGCTATATGACCAGATATGTTCCTGTTCTTCAAATATAGAAATAGTGTTGATTATTCCCTTGAAATATTACAGGAGTTGTGCAACCAATATGGAGCATTGATCACCTTTGCTGCTCGCTTTAACCAATTCCTGGTTTCCAAAAGAAACAGCTGACGTCTAGGGCTCTATCATGCTACATCCGTTGCTGGTCTCAAGCTTTTTCAAAAGCGTGATGCTTCCACCACCTGCATGTCAGTGGGTCGTTGTCCTGGCTGTACAAAAGCTCCTCTGCCTCAGCTGACCATGAAACTTTCAACAGAAGCCAAAAATCTCCAGTGTAGGAAACTGAGGCAGCATCATTTATTACATTACATCACAACTGTCAAGTAGCAAGACGCAAGACTTGCTACTTGTGTCTGTGGTGGACGCTAATGCGTAAATAGCTAAGTTGGAGCATTTAGCTTCTAAAATGTTTCTTTTTTTTTTAGTACTTTGAAGTGGTGAAGACAGAATCAAAACAACACAATCAAACTCAGACAGTAGACTGCATCAACAAGGGCAGTTAGCTTCTGGAATAATATATTTTCTTGATGAATTCTGTTTTGTAAGCTTTCAGTTGCATTAAAGTTTTGGTTATAACCTGTTAAAAATTATGTTTATATTCATGCTCTTATTTTGAAGCAGGTGAAGACTGGACTCACACCTAGTTTGCAGTCTCCACCACTGGTAGCTGTAGTCTGCTGAGGTTTGAGGGAAATCCATCGTTAAAAGTCAAGTTGTTCTGTAAAACAGAAAAGCTTTTGGAAGTGTGATAAGCACAGTTCTATCTCCTGCATTTATTCCCGGCTCGGTGTAGCAGCACCGTTTTCCGTATGCAGTCGGCCCATTAAGCAGCACACACGGACGAATACAAGCTACTCATGCACACGCATCTCACCTGTCAGCTAAATATAACTCTGGACAAGCTGCCCTGTCTCGCAGCAGGAGATGCAGCCATGCAAAGGTCAGTGAGTACAGGCGTCGGGTAAGCATGCGCCGCTCTCCTTTATGCGAGTGCAGCTGCCTCGGTCCAACCCCTGCAGCGTCTCTGAATAACCTCCATCTCTGCTTCTCTGCAATTAGAGGGAAAATGATGTGTTGCTCCAAGGCGCTACAATTAGGCTGAGTCACATTGGTGCTGGACAGCTCTGATGAAGGGCTATTAGAGGAGCCGGAGATGATGGAGGCACTCCTCACCCTCCACCTTCGGCACCACCTCCACCTCCAGCCGTCACCACGGCCGACGCGGCTCCTCCACCCTCTTCCTCCATATCCATCACCATTATACGGGCAAACTTTCCAGGGAAACTTCACATAGCAGGAGTCATTCTAACCTGGCTGATCTATTCCTACTTTTCTTCACTTCTCCTTTTCCCTCCATCTGTCTCATTTCCTGCCAGAGATTCATATATATTCTGGGATAAGTGCTCTCCATGAATCTTACACCTGCTTGCTCTCTCTTTCTCTCTGTTTCATTGCTCCTTTTCCAGCTTTCTATCCTTCTTCCCCTCTCTTCCCTTCTGTTCATCTGCACATCTATTCATCTTCCTCTCTTTAGTCTGTGCAAGTGCCTCGCTCCCTCTTCCTTCCCTTTTTCTCCTCCTTCGAGCCGTGCACCTCTTTTAATAGCTCAATTTCTCTTCACTTATCTTCTCCAATTTGATGCATTTCACCTGGCTTGAATCATTTTGCCCCTATCAATCCATCCCCGCCTTCCTTTCTCTTCTGCTCTCAAATCTATTTTAATACATCAAAGCCTTGATTTGTTTCTAAAAAGTGAATATATTGTGGGCTGCCTTCTGTATTATTTTAGAAAAATTTTTTTTTTTTTCTCTGCCACTAGCTTTGAAATTAAATGATTTTAAGGAATATGTTTTTTAAAGGTTGTGCTCTGATCTACCATTAACATGAAAGCATAGTAGAGAGGGGGGAAAAAAAGCCCTGCCTTAATAAAGAAAAGGTTTTTGTTGTTTTAAAATTAATTTCTCATTAGATCTACGATGCATTGATTTGGCAATATGCGCACAAATAGTGCCTTTAAAGGAGACTTTAACTGATTTCAGATACATGTGTAATTACTGGCGAAAAAGAACAAATGGCGAGAGCTGTTTCATTAGAGCGAGGTTCGCTGTTAATTAACTTGTTTGTGGGTGACTCGGCTGTAAAGTGCACAAATGGAGGAGGTTAATCAAATCATCATACAGTAAATTAAGTTACATTAGTCTCTAATTCCCTTTTGTAGAGCTGAAAGAAGGTGATTCATTAGAGCAGATAAACACCTCTCTGATGAGGTCACAGGAAAAAGCAAGAAGGAAAAACTAATGTTTGATACATTTTCTGAAACGGTGTCGGTGAATAATAGTGATTTATTCGAACATCAAAGGGAAAATGTTTATTTTTTAATCATCTGGCAAATAAAAAATGTGTGATTTAATATTCATGGATGATTTTGGACTTTTGTATTTAGCTTTATAGGTGCTTCTGTTTAGGTCTTTGCAAAAATAATCTTGGTTCTGTTAAAAATAGTGATTTTATTTTAACATATGTGTCTATTTAAGTCTAATATTATCTCCAAATAAATATTTCCCCTTTCATTTTCTTTTTACATTGTTGTTATTGGTTAATGTTTACATATAACTGCGCTCACCAGTAATGTGTAACGCAGCTTAATGGACGTTTCATTTGTCACTCATCCTATAATCTGCTTGAAATTTGTTGAAGTGATTCTTTTCCCTACTGCTTGGAAATGCCTGATTAAAGGTTTTCCTGAGATACCTGAGCTCTAAGGGACTCTTTCTGCTCAACCTGAACAAAAATCTTTATTCTGGATTATTTGTGCCGGTAAGAATGAGGCAACAGAGAATGCTAATGCTAGCAGGATGAAGCTAACCATTGTGGTTTTCAGATTTGTTGACACTGCAAAAAAGTAAGTAAGAATACTGTCAAGATGTCTCAAATGTGAAACATTTTGAAGAAGAAAACCACTGTCTTTCATCTCGGCTGTTTATAATTTTATGACAGCACGTCATACAAAATGGGGGATTTCAATCTTGTGCTGGCCTCTGAATCTTTTGCATACAGGCTTAAATTTTGAGAAGAAGTCATAATGAAACATTTTTAGCTTTTTATTTGATCATAATTGCTTTGGTTCCTGCAGGTTGTTAAGCTGCAGTTCAGTACATGTGCATGCAATTAGATGGAGCCACAGTCATGAAAACAGATGATATGAATAATTTAGGAATGCTTTCTGGCATTTCAGGACTTTAGTGCTGGTTTTTGCGTATGCAACAGGTAACTGGGAATACTCTGTGCGTAATAAGTTCTATGCAGCTCAAATGCAAAAATAGAGGGCTATGTCGTCTTCTGAGTTCTTCAAAGTAAACAAAATGCAGTGAAGATAAATGAAAACATTTGGAACACAAGGCTGGCTTTTATCAGCAATCATCTCTTTTTTTGTTGTTGTTTTTCAAGGATTACATTCCTGTGCAGATCCTGAACATGATGTCCTGTGTAACTACAACACCAACCTTATCTTTTTTTTGTCAGCTCCATTGTGGGTTAGTTTATAGGCTGTGAAGCATCTTCTGTAATATTACCTTTCAGTGTTAAGTCCTGACTTTCTCCATCCATCCTTCCCTTGTGGGGTAAACCTTGAACAGAGAGTCAGTTCATCAGAGGACAAACCAAAAACACAAATACAGGACAGACAACCATTGATTCAAATATTAATATGGTCAACTTGAACTGAATCAATCAATCATCGTCTTGCTCTGTGTGTGATGGAGTACCCAGAAAAAGCCCATACATGCAATAGGAGAACATGCATGTAATTCAAACTCAAGACTTTCTTGATTCAAGGCAACAAAATTGTCAAGATAGTCATGCATGACCAATGGATGTTCAGGTTTAAACAGAAACCCTCATTTAAAGGATCATGCTCTGATTTTTACTTGGTAATGTCCTAAAAAAAGTTTGATTGGTAACATGAAAAGCTTTGTGCTCCTCATGGTCTCTCCCTCTCAGTCTCCGTCATCTGTCCAGATACTGACCGTGGAGTATTGGTGCTGGGCTGAATAGGAAGGAGGACGTGTGTTTGTGCCAGCAGGTTTAGATCGGCAGCTGTGCTCCGCACCTCGTCTCCAGCACAAAGGTGACCACAACGAGCAACACCTCGAAGATGGATAAGCCGCAGAGTTCGTTCAGCTATTAGTGAAGTTTGTGTGTAGGAGATTACCGAGACACAGTCGCTTTCCGCCTCATTAGCGTTTGTTCCATAATTACTGCATAATTACCCTCTTTAATTGCATTCTATCCGTTAAGGTAAACTATTGTTCTCAAAGAGGGTATTGTTCTGAAATATATTTCAACTTGGATCTTATGGAACTGATAATGAGGCGTACAGCTGCAACTTCAATTTCTGAAGTTTTTGGTTTGTTTCTTTGAGGTTTGGTTTAAAACCTGGATTGTTTTATGTTCTTGTAGCAATTTATGGAGTTGATGCAGAAGCAGATTCTTTTAGGCCCACTCATTTCAGTTTTACTCTTAAATCGAATAAGAGAAATCTATTGTCACAATTTGCCTGCAAAGTCACATTCCAACTCCCTCATTTGCACATGAGCTGCCCAAATGTGAAGAAATTGGCTAAAACTGATTTGGATTCTTCATCACTGGATCACTTTTCCTTTCTATTTACTTTCCAAGTGAAATTTAAAAAAGCAATCCCTGTCGAACACTTCTGAAAAGTTTTCAGGAGATGAAAACCTTTCTTGGCAATTGGCAGGAGACAGAGGGATTGATGGATGATGGACTGAAAAATCGATATTCTGCTGGATGGATGTATTGCAGATAAAGATAATTGGAGGCTCAATGAATGAAAGGTAGAAGAATGAATGACTGGATTGATTTGATTCCAGTTTCCTCCACTGGAACATTTTGATTTCCCCCTCTGCAAGGTATTTCATCCAGTTTGCCTACTGACCTTTGAACCTGTTTTTTAATAAGAGTGTTGTCTTGGGCCAAACTGCTTCAAAATGTCTCTAGTGTGATGTCAACAAAAGACTATAAATTCAGTTCCTTTTACCATTTAATTGGTTAAAATAAGTGGATCAGTGGATGTTGTTTTCGGACTAAATATTTCCCTCCAGATAGAGAAATACACCTGGCACATGCTTCAAATTAGACCTTCAGAGGAGGATTCTTAATTAAATTTATATATTTATTAACTCAGGTTAATGTGCCTGGATTAGTAAGTAAACAGCACACTGCCAAAGTTGCATAAAAAGTAATAATTGGATCGTTTTTAGCCTCATTTCATTCTTCGCCACATTCTCGGACCTGATTCGCTCTTTCATTATATTTCTGTTATTGTGTCTGAAGATGTAGTAAACACGGTGGGGTAATTGTGACTGTGATTCATTTAGCCGAGGCTGCTGATCATTTTACCAATCCTTTTATTTCCTGTCCTAATTTCAATCTCCCCGTTGCCGTATCGGTGTCTGTCGGGGTGCGTCTCACCATGGTTACGCCCCGTAATGTCCTTGTTCCTCCTCTCTGACATTTCATACTCCTCCATCACCTTTTACTATCCACGTTTTCCATCTCGCCACACAGGAATTACCCTGATTATGATTATAGCTGTGATGATAATGATAACTGCTCCAAAATTGCGCTGCCTCGCTCGTATACAACACTCAGGAGATTATGATTGACTGAAAGGATGTCTGCAAACGCTTCTCCTCTCGTCTTCTTCATGCTTTCTATGTTCCTCTCTTTAATTTTATTTTTGTCTTATTTAGCTTTTTTTGTATTTTTGTTCTCTTGCCTCTGATTTCTCTCCACTTCTCAGCTCACCTTTTGTGTCCTTCTAGTCTTTTTCAATTTTCTGCCACTCTTTCATCTCGGCTGTTGTGTTCCTTTCAACCTTTCCTGGTCCATCTCACCGCCGCCACTTGTCTCGGCTCCCCATCTCTATTTTTTGAATCCTTATTTGTTCACTCCCTCTCTTCGGCCACAGAGGACCAAGATTAATTTGCTTTTGCATTCAGGAAATAATTAGTTGCCTTGCTTCTTCGTGGAGTAAAATAGACAGCATGAAATGGCTCTGTTTGTCTCCACCGCCTCTTTTTATGTTTTCTTCTCCATTTTTCCTTTTCTTTATCAAAATATATTTCTAATGAACTGTTTTAATTTAAAATATATGCCAAATGTGGGTAGCATGGTTCCAACTCCATCTGGATAAAACTCAAGACTGATAATTTTGGAAAAAAGAAAACATTTGTGTTTCTCTACTTTACTCGCTGTTTATCTTAAAGTTGTACCCATTCATCCACTCATCTCTTTCTTGCATCCATCAGTGTCCTTTTCATCCATCCATCTTTTCAGGTTTCATTTTCAAAGTTTTCCCTTTGAAAATAGAAAAATCTCCATTAAGCTTGCTGTGAACTTTTGTGTTCCTACAAATGGGGCAAAACATGAATTAAAAACTTTATCCTGTAGATCCTGAAAAGTCTTTGGTTGAAGGCCAACCTAGCCTTTTTCTTTTTTAGTTTAAATCATTTTACATGTTTACTTCTCTGTCTGGGAGATGTCACATTTTACTTTCAGCTCAGCTTTGAGACAAAACACCAAACGAAAAGTTTCCTATGCAAACATGACATAGTGTCTCAAATCTATCCACAGAAAGGGAAGGAAAAAAAAAAAACTGAGAATTTGAGTTCAATTCCAGAGTTGATTTGACAGCATGAAATTATTTCAATTTGCTGCAGCCCTGATATTAATCAAAAACTGATTGGAAATACTGTTCTGGTAATCACAGGATATTTCAGAATTGTTTTATCTTTGATATGCCCTTGCCTTTAGATAGACTAGTTTTGAAGGACGTATCACTGTTTTCCTGCAAATATATGCTTTCTATTATTTCAGCTGCCCTTTGTTTTCATTTGATGCACTGATTATGCATCAAATGCATAATCAGTGAGACGCCCCAGAAACGTGGTTTTTCCTCCATTGTGGTTTCCTCCTTTGAATACTTGTTGTCTTGGTGAAGATGGATGCTTGACTCTATCATAACTTTTATAAAATATATGCAATTCCTGTCTTTTAGTTTCTCTACTTAATGCTTTTATATGTCTTGGAGTGTGACTCAAAATCTATAGTAAGACTAGTTGAGTTGGTAGGTTATTTAAAAAATCTATTCAATATACTTTCACATAATCCTCGTAAAATAACCCATTATTAATGTTTATTTGCCGGTTTAATTCTCTTTAGCCTTTCAGTACAGTTGAACATTTCATTTACTTCACAGTAATATTCTCCTGCAAGCAAACTGGTTCAGCATTTTGACTCTTCCTAGAGAACATCTAATGTTGAAGCATTGCCAAAGGCCACAAACAAAATAATCTATTGAAATTTAATTCAACAGATAACTGAACAGGTCTTAATGTTATCTAATTTCCATCGTGTAAGATCACACATCTGTTTCTAGATCAGCCCTCGGAGGAATTAAAAACTCAGTGGTTGGTCCAGATAAGTCATTCAGTTCTGTAATTGTGTACTTCTGTTTCCTCAAACCCTCTTCACTCACTCCGCCGCTCCTTCCGCTCGCTCGTCCCTTTAGACCTGAGATAACATCAGCTCCGTATTTGAATATCAGCGCTTCATCAACGGTACCGTTTATCGCCTCTTGTAATCTCCCACCTCCTCCTAATCTCACACCAGTACAATAACAGAGAAATCTTGATATGGGCTTAGCATTCATTGGAGGATTTTCACATAAAAGTGGTGATGATGGGTTTATTGAGAAAACGGCAGCGCTGGGTTTACTCGTTCATTGTGGGAAATGTTGACTGAACCCGTCGCAAACTTTTTCTGTTTTGCTCATGAATGTTGACTGTATTGCTGTGATGGGCAGATGTTTTAAAGAAACATATTGAGCTTTATTTTAAGTACAATGCAAAAGCTGACCAAACTCGGATGGCCTCTGCTCAGTGAGAGTAGTCGTAATGTTTATTCAATTTAGACCAAGATCGTTTCAAAACAAACAAATGTCCAATATTTATCAAACTGTTCCAGGTCAGGTGTACCTTCAATGTGGAGGAAAAACATTAAGGGAGCACAAGAAGTAACAATTACTTTTTCTTTTAATTAGTTTGAAATTGTGATTACTTTGCAAGACAAAGCATGAATGATTTTCCTTTTATTTGGGCCTTAATACTCAAATCTTGATGGTGCTTGATCATGAATGTTTTACTATTTAAAACCAACTAACTGAAACTTTATGCCTTCTTTATTCACCTTCCCGTTGCAGTAGTTGTTGCACATGCACTAGTGCTCCATGTCATGCTCACATATTTCTGATTTTGGCTGCGATAAAGATTTTCTATACCAATTTGTGGTTTGCCAGGAAGTGGGGAAGGTGATGCAAGCCTCATTTGTTTTTTATTTGTGTCTAAGTATCATTGATTGCATCTTGTTTTGATCAGTAAAGTGTTACTTCAGTTAGTGAGAAAACAAGCCTCAGCCTGCACATGGGATGACTTTAAAGCAAAACTAAATAAACTTTATTGGAATCAATCGAAAACAGGTTTTCATCAAAGAATGAAACCTTTTGCAGTAACTGAAATTTTTGTCAAAATAAAATGGTTTCTATTTTTTTCAATAGCCAAAGACTTTCTTTGCGTTTTCACTTCAGCCTGAACAGCACTCCATGTAAATAAATACCTGCTTCAGAAAACAATTGGAGTTGAAATATAATGTACAGCAGATGAACACTATCTGAAGGCAATGTCTTACAACAGGACCAAAACATAGCAAACACTTGAGATGCATCTCAAGTTGGTTTAGGTGTATAAATTAGTACTAAATGTAATTTTCTCTTCTGTTACACTGCCCATTTTTATTTGCAAGAGGCTCAGCTAAATGAAAATGTTAAGTTAATTTCATTTGTTTTCTATTTATCATTCTATTTTAGAATCATTTTTTGCCAGAATGAGAAAATTGGAGGCAAAAAGTAGCCAGCATCCAAAACACTTTGCTGCATTTTTGCTCCAAGATGAGGAATTTTTTTTAAAAGATCTGGCAGCTTGAAGGGAGATTAAAAGAATCGAGTGACAACTTGAGGCTTTTGCACATTAAACTCTCTACAGGAAAACACCAATAAGACATATGGTGAATAAAAGCCCCATTATAGTTCTATGTGAAGAATATCTGGAATGTGGTAATGGGTAATCAACATTATTGTCAGATCAAGCCTGTTTTGGGGAGTTGTAAAACTGAGACACGTTGTTATGGCCGTTTCTGGTTTGGGGAATAATAAAATCCCAGCGAGGGGGGGCCGGGGTGCTCCTCATTCATATCGTTTTTACAGATTTCCCTGGCGCACAATTTGGCACGTTTATTGCTGGGACGGTCTCAGAGACAAGATGATGGATGAGGAGATGGACTGTTGTTTAATAAGTGGCTGAAGTTGATCAATTCTAATATCATATATGACAAACTGATTGATTCAGCAGGCACTAATATGGATGTTTGTGTGTTTTTCTTTCTCCGTGCATGTATCAGATAACTTCATGTGTGTAAAAGCCTTCTGGGGAAAACCCACCCGCAGGACTGCAATCCCGCTCCTCTGATATGAACACAGCTTTTAAGCGAGCGCTCATGTAAACATGCTGAAAACAGACAGCTATGTTGTCCATTCTCCTCCTTGCACACTGTGCAGCAAATTCCCTGAAGCATGAAACCACTGTGCCTCAATTCAAAACATTCTGTCCACTCAATCCCGCACATTTCCACCATCGATTGAAGAGGTCCTCATCTGCCACGCTCCGATCTCTTTGCTGTGTCCGCTGTTTCTAAGTTTTCTTAGTTTGAAGCTCCTTTTTATTTTTTTTTTTAAGATCTCAGCATGCGGTACGGCTAAAAGCCAGCCTGTAGCTGGAGGAGAAAGAGCCTCTCTGTACCAAACTCTGGTCTCTGCATGCTGCTGTTAGCCACATGCGACTGCAAATCAATAGCAGTACATTACTGTAGAAAACAGCATGGCTCTTCACACTGCTGATGGCTTTTGTATTTAGTACATTTATTCCTTTTTAATAATGTCTGAATGGGCTTCCATTAATGTTGATGTCACTCCCTCAGAATATAAGACATTTGGGCAATTTTTTTTAAAAAAAAAAAAAGAAAAAGAAAAATTAAAGGGGTTGATAGAAAATTGGGTGCATTAGTGATCTCAAGTAGAACCTTCTGTTTTTCCAGTCACCATGTGACAAAGGGAGAGACTTTCATAATTGGAGCCTCTCGGTACAAAATTTTAGGCTGAAAAGAGAAATCTTTATCCTCATTGGGACGGTAAAATAAATTATGTTCACAAGACAATGCACAATTTGTCACATGGACACAATATATGATTTTAACTATTTTTGGGATGAATAGTTTCACATTTAAGACATCACAAAGGGTGCATAAATGGTATTTGTAATTAATTTAGAGTATTATGTCAAAGTTGGAATAATTGTTGTGGTTTTCATGATTGCTTAATTTAAAGTGGCAAATAGGAAGCTACAATGCAAATGCTAACTTCAGCAGTGTTAGCTGCTACGCCCAGCTGTACAGCAGCCTTTTGACTATATATTTTTTTGAGCATAATGGGCTTATAGATACTTATTGTTGAGGAGATGAGACAAAACACAATGTTCTGATCAAGAATAGATATGCTAACGTTTCTATCAGCATATGGGATTGCCCTTTTTTTTTCAGTTTGAGATTTAGCAAATCATAAATAATACTTTAAATAATCTATGACTACTGTACAAATTGTTGGACTAACATGTGCCCATGTGTTGTTCTCTAATTTAATGATGATTAATAACTACCTCCAGCCAATATTTATCACTGTAGACATAAAAACGTTTTACCCATGTATTTAAGAAGTTATTATACTATGCTATATAAGTTCAGTCCATTTTTCCAGTCCATTTATGCAAATTTTAGTTGTTAGAAACCTGTATTTTCTTTTATTTGCTGCTGCCACATGGTAGTGGTTGAATAAGACTAAAACAAGAGTAAGACTTTGCTATCAACTTCCTGTTACTGATGGGAATCAGCAGCACAAGCTTCATCCAGTTACTTACTGATGCAAATAGGAAAAGTTAAGCATCTGTAAATAAGCAGAGTAACAGCTGTCATTAAATATTCACCAATACAACACAGATTAAATAAGTTTGTTTTGCACATCACTGCTGTGAATGTTACTGCTGCATTTATAGGGAATATTAATTTTCTCAAACTGCCGCTGTTACGCTCCTGATCTCTAGTAAATTGAACACTTTACATAAATTCTGTTTGTCAGAGTTATTTTTCTGTCATTTTGCATTTGGTGATCTCAGAAAAGTAACTCCCTTCCAGCTGCATCTTTATTCAAGACAGCAATTTAAGCCAAATTACATTTTGGATCTGGAGACGGAAACAATTTGTATTTGTTGATCTCGATGTAATCATCAAAGCTTTGTGGCTTTACTCACTCCTTTTTCTGTTTTCTTTCATCAGAAAATGTAAAACTAAGAGCACCTCTTCAAAAACAAATGTTTCCATTTTGTTGGTTTACTGCTCTTTAACCTCTAATTAGTTTTTAAATTTGTAGAATATAAAAAAGCATCAGAGGAAAACAGATGCAGCATTGACCTGCATATACTTGTTTACAGATTTCCCGGACGAGTACACTTCACCAAATGCACAAGACCAATAGTACATTAAGTGCATACAGTTCAAAAACACGTCTTGACTGAAATCTTTACATACATTTAATTTTTCCAGCTGTCAATGGGCATAATTTGTACCCAACAATCCCTCCAATCCTGTAAATAACGGTAAAGGAGTTTGGATTCCTGATTAAGTGACATTAATTACTACTTTGAATAATTACCTCTGCTGTCGCACAATTAACTTCTTTCATCCTTTCCGGTTAGCCACATTTGAGGAGGTGATTCTTCTCTCTCACTCTCAGTCTGCCTGGAGAGAAAGCAGAACTTGATTACTTTATGTGGCCACATCCATAAAAGCAAGTGTAATGAGTATGAAGGCAAAGGAGATCACAGAAGAAACTGTTGCTGCCCATTAATCTGGAAAAACTTTCTAATTAGTTGAAATCAGAAGAAGGGGAACTTCTGAGACATTTGCTCATCTTTTCCAGAAAATCTGGGCTATGCATTGCTCAAACTGCAAAAAACACAAACCAAGAAGCTCCACCAAAAGATGTATAGGTCTCCATCAGCATGTTTTTTATTATTCTTATTGGGCTGTATCAAATACCAACTGTCCACAAATAGCCGTGACTGCTTGAGACTCCTTGAAAAACGCTTTTAATTGCCCTTTTTAATAGATCAAACCCAAATATACCTTGGTATATAATAATTCAAACCATTTTGGCACCACCACAGAAGCTAACATCTACAGTCTTATCGCCACTTTTTGGATTACGGCCAGTCAGAAGCAAGGAAAATAAACTTTTGGATTGGCTGCTTTGCATACAGCAGTCGGTACCATTGTGTAGGGATTTCAGATTTCCAAACTGCAGTTTTTGAATATTTTTCATACGCTGTCCAAATAAATCTGAGAATTGGCAAATTTTCCACAAATAATTTAGAGTGACGTTCCACAGACAAATCCACAAACAGAGGAAAAAAGGTGTGTGAATAAACCACAAGACTTCTGGAGTAACGTTTTCTGAACAGACCACAGCAAAACAGATTTTTGTAATGCAAACCTCAAAACCATGTTTAGGGGAAAACCCAACCCCTAAAATCTACAGCTTCACCACCGAGTGCTCACAGGCTAACCATGTGCTCATCTTAACACCAGCATTTCCTCAAGTCATATGTAACATTAGCTTATCAACAACAGAAGCAAATCTGCAACAGAACCTCTGCAAAAGAAACAGAATCAACCAACTAAACACAATTTTTTTTTTTTTCTGTGAGATTATCTATTGCTTTGCTCAAATCTGATAAAAAAAAAAAGTGGCATGCCACAGACTGACTCACTGCTCAGTTACCTGATCAAGCGAGACAAGAACAACCTGCACACGACTCTATATGATCCCACTGGGGCAGTCTTACAGATTCTGCTTCTCACAGCAACATGGTGTCCAATGTTAGTTTCTAGCCCCCTGTAAAGCCCCCCCTCCGTCTTCTCGTTCTGAGAAGCCATGCTTTCTCTTGTTTCACACCTCTTTGACCCGTAGTTCTCAACGAGTGCATTAACACAGATGAATAGCCATGCTTGTGCGGCCGTAATTAGGCCAGAAAATTTCATCTACTAATGTGTTTGGCAAGGTACTCGCCGCGAACACACACACCAGCTTTCAAAGCCGTCGACACACAGGATTATGAGAGGGGGCACTGTATGATTCACACTGTATAGTGCTTCTAGGCTGAAGAGCCTCTGCTTTTAATGGCGCTCAATTTCTCTCCAGCAAGTGAGTGTGAATTGATGTCTTGGCAACGTGGGATTTCGAGCCGGTTTTGTATATTTTTGATTCATTTTGGATACAGCTTTAGGCTTTCAGGTTTCTCCCCTTCTGTTCTCTCAGTATGTAAGAATAGCACGGGTTCATGTGTTTTGTGGCGAACAGTGAAGAAAAAAAACATGGCAGAAATGGAATTAATTTCACCGGTTGTTTTCTCATGAAGGTGCATGTTCCAAATCATTGCTTTGACTCACTTTTAATAGACCTGCATCCTGGAAGGAAACCTGAAAGTGAAATGGTAACCTTGTGTATTATTAACGGTGTTTGTGTTCGAATGTGTGCATTTAGCCATGACTCAACTCCTGGTAATTAAGAACAATCTAATTACATTTGAACCAAGCCAGACTTGCAGTTTGGAGCAGGGATGAACCCTATTCTTTGATTTTCTTGTTAGTCATGCCTAATGTTTGTTCACACTGTTTTTATTTAGAAGAAAAGGAGATTGCATTGAGCTAAATGGGCTTCAAAGTAAAGCACTGAATGCAGGGGGCAATGCATTAAAAACACAAAATCTTACAAGCTCTGTTTGAAATGTACGTTTTTATTCACAACATGAGTTAGAAACTTTTTCCAGTGCAGTAGAAGCTGTGTTACTGTGTGCTCACAGTTGGCTAATATTATTGTCAATGTTCTTACAAAATGCGTGAAGTCAATCTATTTCATAACAATCTTCAAAGTTTCAGCTGTGTCTCATCATTTACACACACATATATAAAGTTCATTCAACATTTGCCTGCAGATGTTGTTCACTGCACCAACCAAAAATCAATAAAACATGGTGCAGCACATGAAAGGAGACATTTTTGTGCACACTAACTTATCCTAATGTTTGGGCTAACATAATATTTTACCTTTTGTTAAAATTTTCATCCACATGATTTACTAGAAATATATTTGGTTGTGTAACTGTTGTGTGTGAATGTTACAGCATTCAAAAAACTATGCTGAAACCAGAGATGAAGCTTTCACATGCTAATTTTAGCATGCTGTCTTTCAGATGCTAGCTTTAAGTTGTACACTTATGTCGTGAGTTAAGTTTAGTTTATCTTTTTCTGGGTACATACATGATTTTCATACATAACAGGGCATGGATGCGTGTGTGTGTGTGTTATTACAGCTAGCATTTCTTTGCACAACATGTAATAGCACAGTCATAGCTTATCCCGACTGAAGTATTGTTAAAACAAATTGAAACACCTGCTACTTTGTCCTTTATACAGTGAATACAGCATAGTTGGGGGGTGAGTCAACGTTTGAAGGACTGCACAATTTTGTTGGTTGAAGAGGAGAGCAGGGAAGACACAAAACGGTCAGGGATGAGATCATGCAAATACTAGCCAAGATTGCTCAAGTGTTAGCCGTTTCATGTGAAAGAGAATCTAGCACTTGATGCGGAAGGCTGCGAGGATGCGACATTTCTAAATTGGTGTTTGTGTGTTTGTAATTTTCCTTTCATTGGTCATTGTTACTGTCATTTTAATTATGTTAAAGACAAAACCGATGCACACAGTAGTCCTAACATCCCCTAGATAACGTAATTACCGCCTACACTTTTAGAAGCTTCTGTTTATCATGTTAAGAACAGAGGGTCGTGTCTTCGTATGAATCAGTGTGTTAATTGTGGATTGACGCTTGGTGTCGAGCGAACAAGGTCTAGCATGCAGGGTGATGCTGTAGCTCAGACCCGAGGCTCTCTCTGTAATTGGAAATGACAGGGTAGATACTATAGCTGGAAGGGTCAACTGTCTGCTGCACACACACACACACACGCACACACGCATGCAGTGCACATTTTCTTTTTCTCTTTCCTTTCCACACATGCATGTTCTTTCTTGGTTTTCTGACATCTCTCCTCAGTTTTTCTTCTCCAATATACTTTAACTCTCATCATGCACATCGCATACACACAAGCCCCCATGGCTTGGTTGTAATTAGTGGCACAGGTTAATGGTCACCCATAATGCCTCTAATTGGACTAGCAGGCGCCATTACCCAGGGCTAATCACCATTCCCTGGGTGACGAGGCGTCCTGAACCTCTGACCAATCGCTGCTAGCAGGATCTGTATCACATATTCAGGGCTCCATGAACTCTACTGCACCAATTAACCAGCTCTGACCAACTCACTGACTCCCACCATACACTACTGAGCAAACTGTACCTTCGTTTGCAGTTGTTTTGTTTCAAGGTCCTTTATGGGTGATTTTCTTGAATAAGCATGAAGGTTTAGGTTGTCTTTTGGGTTCCCCACGACATAAGACATCTCTTAAAGATGTGTTTAGATCAGGGGTGTCAAACTCAAATACACCGTGGGCCAAAATGTAAAACTTGAACAAAGTCACGGGCCAGCACTGAACAAATGAACCTTTTAATATCAGAATATCTGTTTACATATGTAAAAGACAAACAGGTCTGTCTTTTACATATGTAAGCAGATATTCTGTCTCCCACCTGTCCAGAAAGCTCCTGTTGTCTGCCTTTCTTTTCGGTTCTACAGTGACAGTTGTAGCTTGAGATCGCTATAACTACTGTCACAGAGGAGAGGGCGTTTCTGGGACCCGTCCTGATTGACGCGCCAAAACAACAGCAAGGCATTATGGGATTTGTAGTATTAGCGATGAATGAATGCGCTGTATCATACCGGTGGGCCAGCTCGCGTAGTCATTTGGTATAGCCTCGCGGGCCAAATATAATTACACTGCGGGCCAAATTTGGCCCGCGGGCCAGAGTTTGACACCTATGGTTTAGATCATCAGTTGCCATTTTATCTATTTTGCAACAACAACTTCTGACAATTTGTATTACCATTTCAAAAATATATTTAAAATGGCTTAGCTATAAATGTTAAATTATGTGAAGTAAAAGTTTATAATCATTAAGGGGTTATGTTTTATATGTGGTTGATATTCAGGCTCCTTAAGGATATGTTGTCCCTCCAAATGTGACTTGAGTCAACTTCGTTTCTCCAGAGTTTCCCAGCCAATCGCCACAAACCCCGAAGTGCCTGTTCGTCTTCAGGAGAGCCCATCACAGCCTTATGGTGGAAGCCATATTGTTCCAGAAACGCGTAGATGAATTCTGCTGTTTCTGAGTCTATGTCCAGAGGGTTCTGTCATAAGATTTTTGTTTTTCTCTCTAGTTTTGAGTGGTTTGTGCTAGTTTTGTATTTGCTGTGCATTGTTTTTGTCATTTCTGGTGACTGTGTTTAGTAATTTTCTGCTTGAGTATTGTTTAAAGTGTAATTTTCCTGGTTAGCCACTCTCAGCCTCTTAGCTCCTTACAACCGTGTCCCCGTTTATTCAGTTTGATTCAGTTTATTAACCCTGCCACAACTAAAACCTCTACAAATACGCCTTGTTTGGGCATCTTTTCAATCATAAAGTTGTAGCTTCTATCCAAGGCTAATATTCCTGACCTCCGTATTTCCTCTTAGGTGAAATGTCCAAAAAAAAAAAAAAAGTTTTTGCCCTTCAACATGAACCTGGCCCAAAAAAGCCTTCAAGTCCAGCCAAAGCTTGAGGACGGCGTTTGAATGGGAAAACGAGGGAAGGGGTTTGCTGTCTAGAAGGATGGCAGAATCCTGAACAGTAGCAGAGAGCTTTATTTAGCTTTCCACATCACGAGGCTTTCATTTTCATGCCCATTAAACATGACCTGAGTTTAATTGCATTTGCAAGCTTCTCAACCAGACCTGGTTTCACATTAAGGTTTTGGAGCTCTTTTCCACAATGCTTGATTTATCTTGAGCTGTCTGCAGTGTCAGAATGTAGATGTTTCTGTGTTTATTCTTATTATTGAATTTGTACCATTTAATATGCTCTTTGCATAACGCACACATATGCAAACATGTTGAATATTTCATTAGACACTATTAAGTCAGTTTGAGACTTAAACTATTATTACTGAACACACTTATAATCCCTCGGTGAGGAAGTTTTTCTGAGAAATATGAGTTTATTTGAAAAAGCATTGTTAAAGTTTTAGTGTAGCACTGCAGAACATTCTGCGTGAGTGAAATAACTCACGCAGATTTACGTGTTTTTAACCATTTCACTGTAAACCGTGTTACAACAGATGACGCTTGATTTGCTTATAAAAACCCGACCTTATATAATTCCCAGGTTTTCATTATGTTGTAACCTGTTGCACCCAAGGAGAAACAGAAAAGGCTTTTCATTACTGAGGCTTTTGCTGGAGGTCTCAAGGCGGGAAGAAAGGCGCCAACGAGGGAAGGAATTAAGGAGACGCAGGGAGAAAGAGCACAAGGATGAAAAGATGGAAAAAGGAGTGAGAGAAGGAACAAAGAGGACACGAGGAAAAATGGGAGGATGGGGTAAAGCAGGAATTAGGATACAAAGGCAATTCACACAGGAAGAAACAATAAAACAAAGAAGGAAGGAAGGTTGGACATACAATTGAAAGTTCAGTGGGAGAGACCTAAGGGAAGGAAGTATGAGGAATATACTCTATTAAATTCCTTAATATTGTTTTTGAATATACTCTTTTTATTGTCACATTGTTTCACTTATAACAAGACATTTTTCCAAGTTTATAAGTGAAATAATACACCAGTACAAATAGTGTTTTCTCATCAATATGAAGGAATTGACTTTAAAAAGCTCCTATATCCTCACTGAAAAGTTGCTTGTAATTTAATTAGGTCTTATTTCAAGTGTACTAAGATGACTGCCCTAGAAACTAGGCTAAAAATACTTAAGATTTTATGTTTTTGTAGTGTAGTAATAAACATGTAATGCAGTTGTTCCTTGAGTACAAAAAGAAAGAAAATAAAACATTTTTTATACTTTATTAAAAAAAAGTACATCTGTCGCATTATCCGTTCCCAATGGTTAATCTGCTCATCTCTTATTGTGTGCTTAAAATTCCTCAAAAATAATTTCAGACGGAGTAAGTCCTACATTAATGATGGGAAGATTTGAAGTCACGTATTCAGAGTTATCACCTTAAGGTCCTTTTAAACAAAGAGATGTGGGGGATGACAGGGAAAACAATTTTCTCGAGTGCTGTGAAGTATAATGAAGTTCCCGGAGTACAGATGAAATGTCTTCCCCCCAGACTTGATAAACTAAAATTTTAATCCTGTAACCACGAAGCTGAAACAAAGAGAAAACAAAACACAAAGTTCAAAACACCAGGAAGATTAAGCAAGATCACAATCTCCTTGAACATTTTTTACTTTGAGATGAGCTTAGATTAGGGAATCAGAAGATAGCATATATATCAGAAAGTACCACAGAATTTTTTCTTTCTTTTTTTGTGTGCATGAGCCCTTGCAGCTTGTTTTTTAGATGAATATCCTTCAACAAATGGGGACAAGACCTTTGAGGGACAAGGACAACTAAGGCCTGCTCTGAGGCATAAAAAATAAAACTGATTTGAGTCAGATTTTGAGCCTTAGTTACTTCCTTCTAAATCATAATTTTAATTTGGAAGTATACTTCTAGGTTACTGAACACTACAACAATTTTATGGCACTCGTCACTCTTTCTTTTAGCTTTATTCTGCTAGAATTCAAAATTTTCAACATTTCTTCCCTGTCATTCTGTTCTAAACGATCCAACAAGGAAGAGATTTCATACCTGCTTGTATGGTTTGCGCTTCAGGAAATGATTATTTGGAGCAGATCTTTTCTTTAGTATTGCTAATTGATTTTCCAATTAATTTTGTCTAATTGACTGCAGAAAAGCAAGCAGGACACCGGTAGATTCTGAACAGTTTACTGTAGAGCTACAGCAATGCATTCTGGGTGCTAAACAGCCATAATTTGTTGCACCTCATCAGAATGCGAGGAAAAGAAACGGAACTTCCTGCTTCGAAATAAAACCATGAATAGTAACGTCCAAGTATTTCAAGAGTTCAGAGGTCAAACTTCATTTACCTGAAAATTTGTGAAACATCCAGTTAAATTTGTGCTTTAGAATTCATCAAAATTTTATTAAAAATTTATTTCAGCGAGGCTAAGTGCACTACATCTTTTCAAAGATGGCAAGAATGCTAAAACGATAAATGTAAATTAGGTGCACAATTAGCAGATCAGCAGACGTATGCTCACCATTGCTGTTTTTTTGTTTTGTTTAGGTTTTTTTGTTAAATTTTGACCATTACTGTCACTAAATTATTCCTAAAAATAGTCAAGCAGCATTTTGTTTCTATCAAGATCTGGGAAATAGGGAAAGGAGTTCCCAGACATTTCACACATCGGTAGGAGCTTTGGAAAACAACCATAAAAAAAAATAAAAATAAAAATACAAAAACATGACAGAACGTGATGCAGGTCTTCCAGTTTGATTGTTTCCATCATACGAATTATCACCATAGTGTGTGTGATCAGTCTGTACACACTGAAATGTTTGCCTTCTTGTTTCACGACTGAACAGTGCTACCAAATGGAAATCAAAAACCCCAACAAAAAATAAATCCAGAGTGCTTTTTCCTGAAGGTGGAAACCGCTGTTGCCGTTTCTGCCCGTTGACATAATCTTGCACTTTAGGCAGTCACCCATGATGCCTTCCATGTCTCAATGCCTCCTGTGGAGTTTCACTGCACTTATTTCCACTTTGCCTCCTGAAAGCAGCTGAGCCTGAAGCATTAGCAGGTTTGAGACAGCGATCAGTAGATTGAAAACATGCGGCCCACCATGGGAACATAAGGGCCTCGTACGTCTGTTTGTAATGAAAGCTATGCTACCCAGAGCTGTTATCGGCTGAGACGTTTCACTGAAGTGCATTATGATTATCTTTGAGGTTGACTGTTTATATTTGGAGTTAATTTATTTTGACGGCGCATCAGATAAGATGCTGGTTGAGGAAAGTTTAGTGGAGCTTCAAATACAAGTTTCCGAGTTTAAATATCTACATGCTCAATTCCTGTGCACATATGATCCTGGTGCTATTGTTTGTCCTCCAATAAAGTGTTACAGATCCAAATAAGTTGTTTTTATTTAGTGGTGTGAAAACATTTGTTCAAAGATTATCCAGCATAACTTTAAAAAAAGAAGAAGTTAATCATATTTGGAATGGCTGTAAATTGTTTTCCCAATATTGCAAGGATTATTGCACATTTTTGGAATAAAAAGAACATTAACCTGTTTATACATGTCATGAATAAATTAAAGATGCAAACTGTAAGTTTATCTACAGTGGCTTGAAGAAATATTTATCCTGTCAGTGTCTTTCTGTGTGTACTTGTGTAATATATATGAAATGTTTCCTGTAAAAAAATAACCTGAGTTCCAATAAAATAAAATTTTCAAATTATGGTACGATTCATTGCAGCAAAAAATCAATCCAAACCTACCTGATTAAAAGAATCTCTGTCAACCTGATGACTGGGATTCAGGCCTGGACATTGACGAGGCCACTTCAAGACCTTAAGATGATTAAATGGTCCGCTTCAGATCATTCAATTTGTGGAGAGCTCAGATATACTTGAGCTTACGGTCATGAAAGTATTAATCTGAGTCACAGTACCATAGTTTCCTTTCAGCAAACTGCGAAACTCACTACTATGTTTCATACCTTTTCTCTGGAGGACAGCCTGGAAACGTTGTGGCTTAGATTCAAGAAGGTGTCTGGAAAAAAAAAAAAAAAACATTCCCCTATTTATTTATTTATTTATTTATTTTAGACCAGTCTCTGCAAACCCAACTAATGCATGAAAATTCCTTTAGATCAGCAGTTTCTAAAATACTGAGACCAGTGTGTTTGGCACCAACATGAATGTTCAAGGTCGCTTAAATCATATTTGTTCTCCATCCTGACATCTTCACCACATCTGGATGTGCTCAAAAAACTGAGGAAACTAGGAAAATGGAGGAAGAAATGAATGTCAAAACCAAGAAACCATTCATGAAAGTAATTTTTTATTTTTTATTTTTTTTAAAGAACTGTCTTTGTAATAGACTCCCGGTGAAGTTACAAAAGATTTAATCAAATCTCAATAGGCCTTCACAGCACTTTCACTTCTCAGGTGTCGGCACAACTAAGTTTTTGTTAAATTAGGTCAGAACAATGTAGGCTTATCCCTCAAGTTTGGAGCTTTTGTATGTCTGCATTGTATGTTGAAAATTACGTTTTTTTTGTTTCTTAGTGAAGGATTAGTAGACTGTTTCAGAATGAAATTTCGTTGTCTTTCTAGTGCCCCAAGGTGGTCAAATATTTAGCCAAAGTAATCAAAAAGTAGGCCATGCCTGTCAGTTTCAAGCTTCCAACATGCTGAGGTGAGAGAGACATCTGGACATGCATCACTCTGTTGTAGTGATGCATGTTTAGTGTACTTTTGTGTGAGAGCGACATCTATCTTTCAGCCAAAGTCTTTACATACTCCATCTGCCTAATTTGGAAAATAAATGTGCATGTCAAATATTTGGTAAGGGAATGTCAGCACATAGTTTTCCTGTGACATTGTCTTCCTATGCTAACGAAACAGAAAACTGTTATGCAATGTTGTGACAGTTTAATAGGCTGCTGGACATCCAGGTGGCCTAAATGATTCATAGGGCTTTGGCTTAATAAACAACTAAACATTGTCCTGAATCCATGTGAAAAGTTGTCAAAAACCAAAAAAACCTTGAAAAACCTTCAGGAGGTCAAAGGAACTACTTAAATGGAGTCTTTTTTTATTTTCTGAAGGGAAAACAGAGATGACTTTTGTTCAGTGAGTTTTTTATTCTGTTTGCAACTAACCAGATAATTTAGAAAACATTTTGCTGTTTTTCTATTTGTCCGATTATCCTTATTCCAAAACAAGCTCAATTGTTGGCTTGCTATTTTCTTGATGTGACTCTAAGTGCTGCATATATACTTCCCCTCAATGACAAAGGAGTGCTTCAAAGATTTATGTGCTTTCACAAAGACTAAAGGGGCATGGACGAGTAAGTCACCTTACTATATTTTTGTTGTGTCGCTTCTTTTTAAAACATCCTTCATCTCCACAGGATGCTCTTCTTCTCTCTTTCTCTCTCACATTTACGTTCTCTGGTCAATTTCCTACCAGTGTGTGCCATTGACGCAATTTCTTCTTCTTTGGTCCCTTCGACCCCTCGCTCTGTCGGCTTCATTGCCTTGGCTTCATTCAGCTGCCAGTTCGCATGCTGGCCGCAGTGTGACATTCAGGGACAATTGAGTCGTAGCAGCTTTAGATGGGGACTGTGGCGTTTCAGACTGACGTTTCTGACAGATGGCAGAGTCGTGTGTTTCCTGAGATCTGCCAATATGTTTCTCTGCTTCGCCGTTACATTATACACAGTCATAACAAGAGTATAAATTTTGCCACTCGTACATAAAAATAATAAAATAATTGCAATGAATGGAAGATATAAGAAAACTGAATGGCAAAAAAAGGAGTATATCTAGAATTAATTAAATATCTACCTAAGGAGTTAAATAAATGAATATGAAACATGTATGATGTTTGCAATATCTAATTCCATTTAATATTTGATGTAATATTTTCTGTATTGTTCTTCTAAGAATTTTGTAATTTACCATGTGCGGCCTTTCAGTTGGAAAACAATACATTTAAAATACTCTTTGAAATCAAATTTTTATGGTCTTTTTATTAAATGTTTAATTGTCTTTAACTAAATATTAAAGGAACAGCACATCACGCTTCTGTTTCCTGTTAATCTTTTAAAGTCAATCTTCCTTTGTGCATTCATGTTCCATCTGAATGAACAAAGACAATTCACATCAAAGAGGTTAAAATTAACCTCAGCTCCAAAAAGAAGATTTTAAAATGAGATAAAATATCCTAAATGTGTTGCTACTTTTTGTTTAGTGCTGCACAAATCCTGCAGTTGTAACGTACAAGTCGTGTCCACCGTAATAGAAAGAGAAGAATAAAATCATCCCTGGTCATTCACCAGGAACGAAGTGAATGAACGAAGGAAGGATTGTTTCTTTTGGTGTTTTGTTTGGTTTTTTGACTTTGGTTATCCAAAGTCTTGGTGACTAGTCAGTGTCTTCAGTGGAGTTTGAAGCTTAATTTAGCTACATTTGCAAGAAGGCTCATAAAGTCGAGCTACTAGGAATAAGAGGTAGTTTAGTTAAAGTTTACTGCAAATCAGAGTCAAGCTAATATCTCGTTAAGTTTGAGCTAATGGCAATTAAAGTTGTTAAACCAGCTGATCAGCGTCTAGCTAACAGCTACACTGATTCTTTGTACTTTACCAGTCCAGTATTTAGTATTTAATTGTCTTCTGAAATTCTGTATATCTTTGAAATTATTTTAAATGTAATAGTGTATGATATGTTTTTTGATATAAAAAACTCTGACTAGGGTAAACAGTCATAATTTAAGACATGTCACTGTTCAGCCGTTTAGCTGTAAGAGGTTTGTCAACAGAGTAAAGAATATGATCCTTTTGCTCAGAATTGCATTGGCTGGTTCAAAAAGCACGACAAAGGCAAAAATGAACAAACAACTTGATCTGATAAGGACGTTCTGTATGCAATGAGGAGAAACGACGCATAATCGGTTGAAGCCAATGCAGGGGAGAAGACTGGCGAAATGTATTCATGATTGATTTGGAAAAAAAGACTCTTTGTTGTGGGCAAAAATGATAGTAAGTAAATTATGGCAAATTTTGACACAACAAAAAAATACAAGAAACCAGCAACACAGCAGCAGATTAAACTTGGCATGCATTGTTAAAGTCAAGACTTGACTGAAGCAGAAACTAATTTCCTTTGCACCAAAGCTGACTGATGGACTCAAGGAACCTTATTTTACCCTATAAATGTTTTATTCCCAGATCCTCCAAACTAATAGCTGCTTCCCCTTTGTCCGTCTCCTTTCCCTGCACACATTTCTCTCACCTTACTCAACCTTTCCTCAGCTCTCTGATGGGATGAAATGTAAAATAGCCTTGACTTTGTTCTTCAACTTTTTCTTCAAATTATTGGTGGAAAAAACCCTGGATCTATGCAGGGTTGGAGTAGGAGTTTTAAGCTCATGGGTTTTGCATTCATTATCAGTCCACTTATTATGAAAAAGCAAATTCGATGAATTAAGCAAAAGATCAGTTACTCTCACTTGTAAGTAACCAGCCTCAATATTTTAGTTAAAATTCTATGCTTTTACTTGTAACCTTCTTTTTGTTGTTGTTGTTATTGCTGGTATTCATTTCTTAAAACTTTAAAATCATTTGACACCAATGGATAAGCACTTCAAATACTAATTATATAAGAAAATTAAAAAAAACTTAATTGTGGGCAAAATGGGAGATTTTTGTACTTGTACACTTTTTCATATAAGTACATTAAAATCTGGTGGTACAAAAATTCAAAACGCAAAGCTTTTTGTTTGGCTCTCATCATTTGTGTAGATTATAAACTTAGTATAATTTCTGTTGAACAAATAAAATTATTAATTTAATTAATCACAAAGGATAGAAATGATAAAGCTTCAAGTTTTTCCAATTGTTAGTCTGTTTCATATTGTCTTAAACATTTCACACAAATGAAAGTTATTGTAAGAAAAGTCAATTCTACAAAAAAATTATTTCCCTCTTTAAAGAAATATTGCAAAACCTTTCACTACTTTCTCAACAGATTTCGATTGTTTATAGATTTTACTTGTGAAATGATGTGTAGTTATTTATTTACATAAGTCTCTTCACTGAAACTGGAACTGCTGAAAAATCTCTTTTTTTTTAGCCGACAATCGGTGTTTGGATTCTGAGATCACCGCTGATCTTCCTGGGTTTGGTCAGATCTTCAGCATCTCTTCTCATCTTGTCTTGCTGTTGAGAATTCATGAAAGTGGTCCAGTGGTTTAACAAGTAGGAATGAATCCTGAGGACATGCGAATAAAACTGCCACATTTAAATCCACTATGTTCTTGTGGTAAATTACAAAGGGGAAACTTTGTACTTGATATTCTACACGTCTTGTAACAATAAAGCTGAAGTGAAAACAGGTGTGTGTCTCTCCAAGAGGCAGTATGTGTTTCTTAGTGTTATAATTACGCTTTTCCTGCAATAGAAAAGTTTTTCTTTTAATATAACACTGAGAGTCTCGAGCAGGTGTGTGCTTTCTGTTTGATTATAAAAAGCAACCCCCCGCTGTGTCTGTGTATCATACCTGTGTGATGCTGAACACACGTCTCTCTGTTTTCCTGACAACTGAGAAGATCTATTCACAGCTGCTTCATTGAGAAGCGAATGTGTGGGTTTTTTTGAGGAGAGCTGTCACTCAGCTTTCCGTTCCTTTTATTCTTTCGGTGTGAATTAGATTTGGCAAAGTTGAGCTCTAGTTTTATGTGATCACAGGAGGGTTTTGCTGCTGCCAAAAATTTATTTTTCCCTTCACTTCACAGAGGAGTCTGTGTTTATCTTGTCTTAATGATTCCAGGATTCAACACTTGTAATAACTCGTAAGCTTGACAAAAGTTTCACTTTTGCTTATTTTTCATTAAAAGCGCACACTGAGCCACATTTCCTGATCTTTTCTTTGTCCTTGCCTTTCTCAAATTTGCCGCCTCACCTGTCATCAATTCATCCATTTCTTCCTGTTACGTGACTGCCTTAAACCAAATTCACAACTGTAATAAGCTACAACAGAGGACTGTTTGCTGTCTGGATAAGAACTGCATATCCTTCTGTGTCATCTCCTTCATTTCTATCCGCCTCAACTCTCGCTTTGTGGATCTGCCTGCTCTCCACTTCTCCACAAGCTGTGAGTGTCAGCTGTTATTCCATCAGTCCTTCTTGCTGCTTCTGTCTTGTTGTTCGACTCCATCCATTTGGCTGTCTCTTCTTCTCGCTGTCTCTTATTGTGGATGTCTGGCTCAGCCCTCCCACCCACATGCTCTCCTCAATAACCCTGTTTTGATTGACTCTGGTGGCTGAAATGCCTTTTGAAGACAAGGAAATACCGCAGTGCTTTAAATGTCTTAAAAACTCGATTTTGAGGAAAAATACCAATTTTAAGTTTTTTTTTTTTTTTTTTTAAATGATGGCTATCTGAAACACCATAGAATTGTCAGTTGCTCAGTTTCATGTAGAAGAATTTCTTTCTGGAAAATCTGGCTAAAAACATCTCTGGGTTCAGCTTCTGTAACTACATGTTCCTGTGTGCATGCATTCTGCCAAAGAAGGTTTTATTTGATTCTCCAAACTTGCATCACACTGTCCACTGTTTGAGATGAGAAAGTTGCAACAACTCCACACAATGCCAATTCAGATTCCCAAAGCAGTCTGTTGAGTTAAATCGTTATATATTTTTTTTCATAAGTTTAAACCTAATTATTTCCCTTCTCATAACAGGGTGTTATTGTTTTCACCATCCATTCTATTCCTTATTCAGGAGGTGCCTGTGGGAGTTCAGGCAGCTCCTGATTATTGGTGTTAACTGAATTTGGACTCATGAATACAGATTTGGCATTTTAGCGGTCAGAGGTCACACATTTTAGCAAATAGTAGGTTCACTGTTGATGTTTTCAATCCAAAAGGTCAAAGACCAACATCTCTGTTGGGATTTTTTCTATTTTGCACCAACTAATACATAGACTGCAGTTTTACTTTTTGGCAGCGTAACGCAACTACATGACAGTAATTCTATATTTTTAGATTTTTTTTTACTTAATTCTCATTTGTGCATGGTAAAATGCTTTATGAATATTTGATTGATTTGTTTTATTCAGACAAATTTCTCGCTCCCTGTATCGACCCACAATTTGCCGGCTCTCTCACGCTCATCAGCATGATTTGCAGCTATTTATTATAACAGTGGGGGCCTGACTGTCACTTTCTATGGCTTGTTGCTTTTCTGACACGCCTCTCTGTGACAAGGGAAATGTCACTGTTATACATCAAGCAATTTGTTTGTTTGGTGGAAGTCAGTTTTTATTGTCTTTCCTTTGATTCATTTTCTTTCCTCCGTGTCACCCTATTGCCTTCGCCTCAGAGGCATAAAAGAAGCAGTAGGGTGGGTACAAATGGCTCAGGACAAAATGACAGCCAAATAACTTCTACCTTCACAAACAGGTTTGAAATATACTCACAAACTCTTCTGACTTAATAAAGCAGAGTTCCTGTTGTTTTGATCACTTTGGCTTCAAACTGAAGCTTAAAATTACAGGATATGTTAATAAATGGTCCTTTCAGTCATTACCTGAAGTCATCAGTTCAGATGCATTACGGTGACTAAAACCATAGTATAAAAGTGATACAAGGTCTATATATTCAGTCACAAGGAGACAGACAAGACATTATCTCAGGACTAGTTATTCCTGGAGACTTTCAAAAACAAAATTACAACCATTCAAAGTGGACATCCTGGTTTGGATAATTCGAACATTATCCAGATTTGTGCTGCACATTAACTTCTATTTAACTTAAATCCATAAACCAAGCATAGTATTTAAAATGTATCCTATAACGAATTTACAGCAATTTAAAACTTGGAGTCAAAATTTTAAACACCACTACAAAATGACAGATTCATATTGCTTGTCACACTAAACAGATGGTGTAAAAGATATATTGGTGAGATCTAGTGAAAAAAAAATTCTCCACAAACTTTCATTATGCAGGATGATGGAGTTTTTAGAAGAGTACAGAATAAATGGTTGTTATGTTGAATGTTTACTAAAGTCTTGACTTTCACTCTTAAACAAAACTGATGTTAAAAGGTGATGCTCCTTAAAATAAAAGGGACTCTATTCAACAAAAATGAGAAAATACTTTCAAATCAAGGACACATTTAGTTCACTATCCGTCTGGAAAAAATAAGGTTTATATGAGGACTACATTGTTTTGCTGTTAAGATAAATCAGAATCAATCATACCACTAATGTCTAACCAAAAGATTTGAGCCAAAGCAGCATTTACTCATCGCTTTTCCCTTGGTACAACTGTTGGATTCCTATAAAATTGTATGCAAACAAATGTTGGATAAACAAAGAAAGGGAATGAATATCAAACCCACTCAGAAGGCAGCAAACAAAACCGAACAGCTTCAGGTTAGTGCCTCACAAAATCTTGAAGTCTTCAAGCCATCACCCTTGTAAAACCTGCAGATTAATCTCTGCTCCATGGAAAACACCTTTGCCTTTAATGCTGGCACTACAATAGATACCACAGTACCTCAAATAATGTTTTAACATTCATGTGGGTGTATAGCCTCCTTCAGCTGTTTCTTTAATGGGAAATTTATTGCAGCTGCAGTCAAAGGTACTGTAAATAAGTAGCTCACTTTTATTGCTCCTGCTGCTTGATCCGACTCGTTTCACCTGTTAATGTAACATTTTTCCCTTTTAATGATACAAACTTCCACACAAACTATCCCAGTTTATAAGCTTGTAGTTTCTTCAGTTTCCCAGGTTGAGTGTAGCTAAAGCAAGCACCAATGCCCTCTTGCTAAGAAACAAGAATGTCACAGGTTTAATTGACACCAAGCAGGGCGTTGCATGGTGTGGAGATAGGATGGTCACCCCATCTAGTAGGGCTATGGTACTCGACGCTGCCATCCTGGCTTCAATTCCTTATTTTGTGATCTTTTTTGCATGTTTTCCCTCTTCTTTCCCTGCCCATTTAATTGTCTGGTAATTGTCAGTAAAGGTCACCGGAGCCAGAAAATCTAAAACAACCATGTCTCCAAAAAGTCCAGTAAACAAGTTGCAGCTGCTGTCTTGGTATCTGAACTTCCCAATGACAATAGCAAAGGAACTTTTCTTTGTGTTTTGTTCTAAGATATATTAGTACATGATTTCAATCTCATGATTTCCATTTATAAACCTGAATTAAACAGCGTGACAACCTTTATATTCCTCTAGATCTGACTGAGATCAAAATCAGCTCAGCAAACATGTTCATGGTAAAATCTATTGATCAATGCAGTCAACGTGTAAAAACAACAGTGACAACAATAACTGGAATTTATGCATGACTGATTAAATTTTTTTCTTTTTTCTCGTCAGAAATCTGCTCTGAACCACAAATATATGCATAACTGAAGCAGAAAGGGCCTTTCATACCCTGCTACAGGAAAGTCCAATTAGATTAATGGATGATGACAATCAAGCTCACGCGCATGAGACAGACGCTCTTTGCATGTCTGTTGTTAAAATGTCTCTTTCTTTCCACTTCCACCTCCAGTGTCTGAGATCTAGGGAAGAAGCATTTGAGTTCGTCTTTGGTGGGTTGGGCTGCATTTCAAAGCCAGCCCTTCAAGATGAGTTATTTACTTTTGACAGACACTTGCAGAAGAATGGCAAGCTTAAGAGGGAAATTAAACAGCCGGGAGTGTCTCACTGTGGCGTAAGGGGACGATGAGCAACACCTTTACTGCACCTTGATGTCGGTTCTTCAAGGATTCAGTTGAGTTTCTCCCTTAGGGGATCAGTTTGCTGGAGATCTGGTAACTGTGATCTGCAGCATCAGTTCCGTCACATTTACCTCATGAATTTGGGCATGCTGAAACTGTGTTCACCATGTCTTCTCATTGCTGGTTGAAGGTCGCTTTATTGAATTACAATTACCCTGCAGCTAAATGTCCCACACAACACAAACAACCCGTTTTCATCCATCTATTTAGACTTGACCTAAGATTGTTCCTCCATTTATAGATGACTTCAACTTTTAGTTTATTAAAGAATAACAATCTATTCTTAGTCTTCATCATATACAACAAACAAGAAGATAAACCCATAATAACCTAATGTAAATCATCTTTCTAACCATAATATGATAAATATACATTAATAGAAGCATCATATGGGTTTTAAAGCAGACAATGTTCTGATTTATCCTCTATTTTATTTCTTTCTTTAGGGGAATCGCACTGCGGCTGCACCACAATGACTGGGACCATGTCAGTCCTCCACCCCCTGCTGAGGGCCCTCCTGGTTGCAGAGTACCAGCACCACCAAGTGGAGAAATAGATTATTACAGCCTTGTTCATGTCACTCTTTCCTCGCCTGTGGAATAGTACAAGGGCTATTTAATCACTTATACAAATATGACATCCCTGAACAGACTCACTAAGATTTAAAGCAGCCGAGATTTGATGAACTATTGGAGAATTGTTAGTAACGGGATACTATGTGAAGTGATGAGGAAATCAGTTTATGAATGAATGAAAATGCCTAGATTAAGAAACAAAATACTGTGCTGTCATTTAAGATATCGCATTCTCATAGATTGAAACTTTATTTATCCCAAAAAGGGAAATCCACTTATCTTGTAGCACCAACTACAAATTTAAAAAATTGCAATAAATAAAAACAATTAAGCTAAAAGACATGAAATAACAAGCTACACATATGGTATCAAAGAGCATTGAATTGTCCAATTGCCCTATGAATAAAAGATCTTTTTAACCGCTCAGTTCTTGTGTATAATGAGCACAAGCTAAATGTGCAACTGAGTAAATAAAAAAGCAAATGAAAAAGCTGTGCAAATAACAGCAGCTATGTAAACACTTGCTGACTTTGTTGAGTGTGGAGATTATCATAGAGTCTTAACAGGTGCTGAGAGGAAGGATCTTCAATAACACTGCTTTGTGTGACGACTCCAGTTTATTGGTCAGGTGAACGCCCAGATACCTACAAGAGTCCTCTATCTCAGTATTAGTTTCCTGGATGGTCTCCTTACCTAAAGCTCAGTGAAAACTTTTGTTGGTTAACTTTATCAAATGTTTTGCGTCTAGAGTATTCACAGAGCCACACTGATTCCAGAAAAGTGCACACTGTTGTCCATTCAACTCTAATGTGATCCTGGTGACATCCAAAAACACTTTCTCCAAGAACATGTTCATCTTTTCCTGTTCTAGTCCTGTCCCTGTGGTTCTCCTTCTTCATAGTCCAAGAAAGATTTAAAGGAGGAGTTCCTTAGGTTTGGTTGCCAAGTGTTGACCATATAGAGTTGGAGATTCTCAGATTTTGTTTGAGACTTATCTGGTGAAAAATCAGCTGAATGAAAAGAAAAGCTGATGGTCAATGGGTGCATCAACACTCTGCTCCAACATCTGAGGTTTCAGGATTTTATAGATTACCAAAAGGACGATTCCCGAGACAAATGGCTAAAACAGCAATTCCTTTGCTTTCTTTTCTGTCTCAACCTTAGAAACAGAGTAATGAGCAAAGTGACGTTGCTGTGGTTCTGAAACCTCACCTGGATGCATCCTTGATGATTCCCTTTGGAGGTTTTTCAGAATTCATCTCACTATTTGAAAGTTTTCCTTGGACCCGCGTGTTCCCTACCTTCAGGTCATGTTAAAAATCGAAAGATTGATGGAGGCTCAGATTTCACAACTTAACTTGACAGCCTTGATGGATGGAAAACCTGAGGGTCAGCTAGTTCATATAAAACCAAACTGTGATGTAGACCACACATTTCTCATGTACACCTCTAGAGAATGCACATCATCTAATGCAAGCCAGAATTAAATGCTGCCAGTAGAAACTAGCAGCATTTAATTGTATGGATGGGGTCTTGTATGTTATGTTATTGTATGTTATTTAATTCCTAGTTTTTTAGTGCGTAAAATATCATCAAAAACCTGGTAGTTAAGGTCAAACAGTTTGTTAGTCTTCCTGCCAGCACACACCGCTTTTCACATAAGCAGATAGTTGCAGAGACTCAACATTTTCTTCTGACAGCCTCCAAAACTGACACCTTTTGAAAGTAATCACTCTTATTTCACATCTCAACATATTCTTCCTTCCTCCCAGCTGTTTCTTTTACTCTGCCGCCCTTTTCCCTCCTCAGATGCAAGGGTAGGAATGAAGAAGTGCTTGGATCAATAATATTGAAACTGCCACTCCTTGGAGAATGAATCTTGTAATAAAAAATTAGTCTCGAAAGCAAGGATTAAAACTATAAAGAGAGCCTTTAAAAAAAAAAAAAAAAAAAAAAAGGGGAAGTAATTTCATGTTCACTTACAACTAAACCTCCTTTTTCCAAGGATTTTCTTTTTTGTACATTTTCTACAGACTGTCTGCTTTCTTTGTTCTAAAGCTAGAGTTCTGTGGCTGTGGATAGATGGAAAAATGAGTGGATGTAAAAATACATGGATGGATAGATGATGAATGTATGGATGAAACAACACATAAATAGATAGATGGAAGAATGAATTAAAAATGGATGGATGGAATGAAATAATGGATGATGGAAAATATACATGTATTGAAAAATACATGGATGAATGGATGCAAAACGAATAAACAGGTGGAAGGATGGATGGGTGGTTAGCAAAATTCATGGATGATGGAGGAAACATGCAGGAGGAGGGCAGTAGCTGGTGAAGTGGAGGAAGAGATTGATGGACGGATGAACAAATTATGCATGTCTCAATACATACTACTAATACTAAACTGATCCATTCTGGTTTTATTATCAGAGGACTTTCTCATTGTGTTCCGAAATCCTGTCCTTGTTATGCTCCTCGTCTACAAGCCTCCATTCAGGCTTCTACACATATTTCTGTTCGGGTTTTCCTATTTCAGTACGTGTTCACTGGCTGGAGAGCTTCCTGACCCTGAGAGGCTCAACAAAGCCAATGTTTGTGGATGAATCAGAGTGCAAAAAGAAACATAGATCCCCTGCAGCTTGCTCCTTCTTATAAAGACCTTGAGAACATTGTGTAGCAGTCAGAAGTGTTTCACTGCTTAATGTAGTGTGTTTGTGTGCAGTTTGTACTTTAACTGAGATATTGGATTGCTATTAGGGGCCGCTGCCTCCAGCTTGCCTTCTCTACTCTATTAACCACCTGCAAACTGGACAACTCCATCTTCTCTGGTTCCTCACTCATACACAGGCCTTGTTCTGTCATTTGACTAAGCAGTGCTGTACATCTGGTCTAAATAGGCCATCTGTCCTGCTTATTTATCCCTTCTAGCCCAGTTTTTTTTCCATTCTACCCCCTCCTTGGCACGGCAACCCAAGTCTGAGAGTCTGAGATTAGACTAGTGGCTTTTAGTTTCAGCCTGTCCGTCTGTCTCTGGACAATTCATCTCTGAAAGCTTCGAAACATTTGCAGTGCCAGTCATAAATTTACATACACTCATCATTCGTGCCATAGTAATGTTGGGCTTTTTACTTCTGTTCTTATTTGTTCTGTTTTGGTTAATCATTTGTTTGATTGAGCCGGACAATTATTCCCTCTGGTTTTGAATGCTGTCCTGCAGGAGGGATTTATGCTCTCACCTTTTTAAATTCCAGACGTTTATGATGTGTAACCATAGCAATAAGGTGGTGTTTTGTTTTTTGTTTTTTAAACAACTGGGAGGAGCGGATTCTCATCCTTAATGCTCAAATAATACCTCATATGATCCCAAATCCCAGAGAAGTTTAAAAAATGAAGATTCATGGATGCAGAGCAGGACCAAACTTCCTCCTCCTCTCTGCTCTTTGAAAAAACGGCTATATTAAATGTACCAAATGTAAATAATTTCACATGTATAAATTGTAATGCATAGAAAGCCTTACTTCCAAGCTTCTTCTTACTTGAACTTTTGCTTCTCATTTGTTGTTTTATGCTCAGATAAGCATCTTATTTTTAATTATTTCTCTTCTTCACCATGAGGAGATCATTTCTAAATGGTCTTGTCATGTTTTTCTTTGGACTTTGGCTGTTTTTCCTCTCATATTGCTGCGTAAGCCAGACCTATGTAACATTCAGGCTGTCAAACTCAAGAAATAAACAAGTATTTAAACAGATATCTCAGCAAAGGATTAATTTTAAATCAGCTTCTTCACCATTTTCTTACCTGAAGCAGCCTGTCACTAACTTAATTTGTCTTCATGCATTTAACAAATTTTAATAAAATGTAAAAAAAAAAAAGAAAACAACATAGTTGGAAAGAGAAAATTGGATTTTAACACCAGTAACATGATCCCCAAAGAGCCATTTGCTAAAACTGTCTTCTCTCAAAGTCTGTCAATTCTTTATTTTTTTCCTAACCCCTCCATTTCTTAAAGACCTGCCTTTCAGATTCAAAGTAAAACAATATAGCAGCAGGCTTAAGTGTTTATCACAGTTCTTGCCACTATGCTTGACATGAATAGAACACAGATGTAGCAGCCCTTGCAAGCTATACTGTTAAGCAAAACAGAAAACGTAGAAAGTAAATGTGAGGTTATTCATTTGAAAGCATATTATGTATTTCTACATAGGGGGGAAAAGCCTTGAGGAAAAAAAAAAGTCTGCACACAAAGGGTCTGGATTCAGTCAGTATTGTTAGAGAAACACCAGAAGTCCCTGCAGGAAAAGACTTAAAACTCATGAGAGGGGGAGAGAGATGAACAAGAGAGGAAAATGAGCCGGGAGGAAGAACTTTCTTGTAATGAGTACGGCAACGCACTGAGGAAGGAGAGGGTGAGTTCAAGGTTGTATCCAGAGTTAAAGATTGTCCTGAAAGACCAACCACAGACTTCCTCAGGGTTTGTCTGAGAGGGAGGAGGGTGCATAACCATGTGTAGAAATGCTTTTCTGGGAAATTTCTTCTAGTCATTCATGCATATGTACAGAAACTGCTCAACAATTTAGAATATCTCCAAAAAGTTGAATTAATCCACCCATTCGTTTCAAAAAGTGAAATTTATGTAACACTTGGGTTCATAAAAGTGACACATTTCAACATTTCAAGCATTTATTTTGTTTATTATGCTACCTTATTAAATATTCCCTAGATGTATTTAAGTGAAGTAAAGAAAGAAGTTAATTAGTTTCAAGTGAAACGGTGAGTTTCCCACAAATGTTGGAATGATTGCCTTTTGAACAATGGTCAAATTAAGCCAAGTTTTGCCAGTGATTGTAGGACAGACCAGTTACGAGATACCAGTCATAACATAACGTCAGTGTTATATATTTGTACTGCTATTACCTAATATTGGATTTTCATTAGTCATAATCATCACAACTAACACAAAACACCTATTTTTTGTAATGAATTTACTAAAAGGTTTCACTAATTATAGAATTTTAACACTTTGAAATCACCAGTAATAGAATAAAACTTGCTTTAATGGTAAAAGCTGTAAGTGGTTGAGAAGCACCGTTTTGGGATTGTATAAGTCTCGGCTCTTTTGTTTTGAGAACCGAGCCAAATGATCCGGATCCCCGAAAAGAAGCTGGAATGCCCATGACTACCGGGGGGTTCGGCGGTTACTCGTTTCCATGACGACGTCCTGACACACTGAGAGTGGCTCAGGTTTAAATGGAGGAAAGAGAAGAAACAAATGCGATAAAGTTATATAAATAACGCGCACATGAGCTTTTAAAAAGTTTTTTTATGGTTTATGAGAACAACCGAAAGCTGCTGGGTGACTTAAGCATTTCTAAACTGCTGAACGCTGGAAATATAAGCAGTTACTTTGAAACCAGTGAACATTTACGTCTCCTGCACCTTTACGTAAGCTAACCGCAGTTCATTAGCTGTTCGATAAGCTTCAAATACACAAGTAACGTCGATAGAAACGGTTGTCGTGCATTGCAGGCACCCTGATGCCTAAGGATAACGCTTAATAAGAAGCAAAAACATGGAAGACGATCAAATTAACAACATCCGTCAGGTAAAGATCAATTAATAATCACAATTCACGTTATGTTTGAACAGAATCGCTAACTACTTGGTTTTTTTATTTATTTTATTTTTCTTTTTTAACGTCTTTATGTCCCGTTTCTAGAGGCTTATGAGCTGCGTGTGTCTTTCTGGAGTCACTGAGACGACATGGACAGAGGAGAACATGAATGCCCTGGATCAGTTCATTGTGGACACTTCAATTGGATCTGTAGTGGTCTATATGGACAGATCAAACGTTCTTCAGGTGGACTTCAGAACCCCACCTCCGGTTAGTTTCCCTTTATTACACTCTTCAGGAGGTTGGCAAAGAAAAACAGAGTGTCGTCAGTCGGAAGCGTCTTCAAATTCGTTGTAATACAGACTGCTACAGGAGGTCTATTTTTCTTTCTTTTTTTTCCTACTCTTTAGTTAAATTTGATACATTACATTTTCCTTTAGGATTAATAAAGTATTCTTGAAATGCATTATCAAAAAAACTTATTACTTATTTGTGTTATAAGTGTGATCAACTTATAACACAAGTTATAAGTTTAGTTATAACTTGATGATAACATTGAGTTATCATTATTTAGTTAAATGTTGATAACTAAATGATCAACATTTAGTGAAATGACTCACTTTATGAAACACATAGCAGAGTTCCAAATAAAGTACATTTGTTTCTGCAAAGCTCTTCCTCCAATGGCATTTTAGTCAACTTGAAGGATGAACTTTAATTAAGCCATCTTAACACTTGGTTGTTGTCTTTTTCAGTCAATCTCTACTAGAGTTGCCGCTGTGGCTTGTATTGTCATCATGTTGGACAGATAGTCTCACCCTTGACTTTTAAATTATTTAAATTAATCCAAATTATCACACCTCCAATCAAGATCTTGAAAGCTCTGGAGATTCTCTTGAACCTCAAGAGCTTCGTTCAAGAGAACCAAGCTCTTGTGGTTCTCAGTGTAACACAACCTGAGATTCAAGTAAATTTCTGGGGCATCAACTTCGAGAGATATTATGTGCCATTGTAAATATTTCTCACTTACAAATGTTCTCACTGTAGAACAAGTGATTTTAAGTTAGTCTAGAAACGTTTATGTAACCAACCCCAAATTGACGGTCTGCTACGATTGCTTCTTCAAGCTCCTCACTGAGGTCATTCTGGAAACCTGCATCATAATTCTGAATATTTTGTCATCCGTATTAATATTTGTACTCTGTGTTTTATAGTTGACCGTTATTTGCCGTTTCTCTTCATGCTCTGCATCTGAATGTTTTTCCAATTTTGTGCAGGGAGAGGCGGTTGAGGGGCAATTCTACATCAGCCGAACGCCAGGAGCCATAATCACAGAGGAAAACTTTGATTTGGTGGTACAGTTCGACACAATGAGGGACAACCCCCTCCGGGTGCTGCTGCATTACATGACCTCCTTGCATTCCATTCCAGTTGCCTACAGCAGCTACAAGAAGAAGGTTAAGGATGAATATAGCAGGGACATGCATTACTTCATATCTTGCCTTACTGGTGAGAAAAAAAAGTGTTTTTTTTTTTTCTTCTAGTCAGTACCAGTGTTGTTTATCACATGTTTCTGTTCTTGAGCAGATGACTTGTATAAGAAGGTAGAAAGAACAGTTCTGTACATCCCAGTGGAAGGCCTACTGTGCTCTGCTGAGGAAGCCAGCAAGGACAAGAAGCTGGTGAACAGAATGGAGAGTGAGTTTAAGGTTTACAACATAGTTTGTTTGTGAAAAACAGCTTTTCACTCTCATCTGCGGTAGTAACTCACATGAAAAGTTCGACATAATCCATAACTGAGACCCTATATCGTTAAACTAACCTGCTTCTCTTCAGGAAGACTGTAGACCCCATTTCCTGTTTTCTGACTCACCTATTACCTCTGCTCCAGTTACGATAATCCACTGGACAGATCAGATCAAAGAGTTACTGAACATCCAAGAAACTGTGGACAAGAGAGAACACTGTGGCCCGCTGCAGGAGATCGAGTTCTGGAAGAGTCTCTCCACCAAGCTGTTGGAGATCAGCAATCAGCTGCAGAAGCCAGGCGTCAAACACATCCAGAAGATCGTGCATCTGGCCAAGTCCTTATACCTACAGCGCTTTCAAGAACTTGCTGCAGAAATACAGGTAAAACTGTTTTCCAGGCAGTGGATGGGAAAGTTTGCCTGGTCTTTATTTGCATTGTATAGAAAAACATACACACTATTTCTTTCTCTTTTATTTCTTGTTAGATCAGTTAGGATTCCCCTCATTTGTTTGTATTTGCTAAATTCCAGAATGATCATTTTTGGTTTATTTTTACATCAGAGGTTTACATACATTTCCTCAGTACTAGGTAGTATTGCATGTTGCAAGTGCTTCAAAATGGATTAAGGACAACCAGGAGACAATGTTTCATTATCTATTGATCTCATTATTCCATTAGTTGATGGCCTAATGCTGAGGGTCATTATCCATTTAGAAGACTCTTTTTAAGTGGGAAAACTTGAGAGGCACTTTAGGTTTACAAAATAAAAAATATGTCCTTTGAGAAACATAATGAGTTAAAATGTTTTGCTAATGTTATTAAAGACAGAAAGAAGTGATAATCATCACCTGTCCATAATATCTTTCTGCCCAGGAATGCTCAGTGCAGGCAGAATCAAACCTGACCTTCCTGTCCATCCTTAAGAAGCCCTGTGAAGAGCTTGCCCATCTCAAGCCACAACAAATTGCTTCAAAGCTGCGACACATCGTGGTTCTCATTCGAATCATCTGGGTCAACTCACCCTCCTACAACAGCAATGAGAGAATCGCCGGGCTCTTCTGCCAGGTACGCGGACATGTCTAATTTCCACCATGTGTGCTGGTGGCTTGGCTAAAATCTGCCAATGATAAAACCGAACTGCAACTTTCAGCCAAAATTCTGAGAGTTTTATTTGATGCGACGTTCCAAGTTGGCTGAACATTGAGTGTTTCTTAAGTTGTTTCAGTCAGTTTGGAGCCAAAAATCTTCAGGTTCTTACTAAAAAGATGGTGATGAAAAAGGATTTTATTTTTCATTTTTATATTGGGGACACATGGTCCAGTCTACCTTTGTTACTGGTGGTTGTTATCATGTATATAATGAAATGTACATTATGAGAAGATTTCTTCAACAACATACAGTATTACTTCTAAAGGTCTTCACACTTGGGTATTGTTCTCTATCTACAGACGTTGGGGTTCCTGATAATACATTTGTCTTACAGTAAAATAATGCAACATGTTGGTCACATTAGAGACATTAAAGGTGCCAAATGTTAAATTGTTTACCTCTGTCTTATCACTGGCAGAAAAATCCAGTACCAAGGATATGTAGACTTTTTATATTCTCTGTAATTATCATTGCTAACTTTGACCAACGTGTCAGAATCTAAAACTCATGTTAGATTGTGGACAAAATTTTTTTTGACTCAAATGTAAACCACTGTATGGCGGGCCAAACGAGACAAAATGAAATCAATAAAAAAATCAAATAAAATCATTGTTCAATCAATTTTGTCCCCTTTGACACTCCGTATCACTATAGGTGGGTGTGGACAGTATACATGCAGTTTATACTGTTTATACAGTGAAATCATATGTATATGTAGTCTAAGCAACTTTTTATTTTCAGTCAGCAGCGTCCCAAAATTGAAGGTAATGAACAGCACAGCAGATAATGTTTGGAGAACATGTTGCTTTGGTAAAAAGTCATGTAATTATTTTTGTTTGTTTCACCAGAAGACAGTCAAACAGAAGAAGAATAAAAACTCAACCCTGAAGTACACTTACTGTGACAAATGTTTGTGTTCTGCAAACTTTCAGATGAGTAATGAGATCATCCGTCTCTGCAGTGAAAACATCTCTCTGGACAGTATCTTTGAGGGCCAATTGTCATCCAGCAAGCGAGTCCTCCACGACTGCATCCAGTGTTGCACGTCCTGGAAGGACACTTACATGCATGTCTCAAAGCTTCATCACAAGTAGGACAAAAGTAGCCTCTCTGTTGAATTTCTGAAACATCCTCTGAGGCCAATGTGGTTAGAAATATTTGTTATGTAGATGTTGTAAACCATTGCAGTAAAACTGTTTGAACAATCAAGAGGTTGGGCACATTTAGGATATATTTACACTTGAAATAGGTTCTTCTGTTTATTTTTATTTCTGCACATGCTTCCTGCCTTAACCAGGAAACTCTTAGAATAATCTTAAGTTGAACACTTGCATTTGAAAGTATCTGAAGTTTATTCTGTGGTGTAGCAATCTCCCTCTGCGTCTCTCCTGGCAGGCATTCTCACAAAGGCTGGGTTCTGGACAAAACAAAGTTTTTCGTGGGGATTGATGCCTTCATCTTGAGGCTCAGAAACCTGCTTGAGGTCAGTTTATCTTTGTTTGATTGTTTTTTTGTGCTGGTTTCGCTGAGTCACCGTTTCCGAATGATTTGAAGTAACCTCAGAAAACAGCAACCGTAGCCAGAATCAGAAATCCATCAGACTAAATTCTGGGAGAAATTGAGAATTTTTACTGCTCCCTGTGTACCGGCAGCAAGAAATAATATTCCAGTGAAACAGCTGCAGCTCGTTAAGGTTTACCTTGTAAGTCCTAAATGCAGCGCCGGCGATTCAGTCAAATTGCTTTACTGTAATTCCGCCACACTTTGCGCTGTCTGAAAATTTCCAACGGTTTCTGGAAGGGATGACATTGAGCTTTCCGGCCAATCTTGGGTCATTACAGTAATTTCATCCCCTCCATAGCAGGGAGTGAAATTAATCTGAGGGTTAGGTAAATTTATAGTAAATTGTGAAAATAACTTGGTAGATATTGAAAGTTCCAATTGTTATGGCTAAATGGGCAAATATATTTACTCACAGGACATTTAAAGAACTGCGTACAATTAAAATAAGCAAAAATATCCTGGTGGAGATTTGAAATTTAGGACATAAAGGGTTTTAAGCAGTGTTGTTGTAATTTGCAACGTTGTTTTATCCATAATAACCCTTTCTTGTTGCTATTGTTTAGTACTTTTTTATGTGTTCCTTCAGGTCTGTGACTGCCAGTACCAGTTTGCCCGTTGGGACGATGGCCAGCAAAGAGATATGCCCTGCTTCAGAGGCAGCGCTGGACCAGAGCTGACCCGCAGCCTGCTGAAGATAGAGACCAGCTTCAACCAAGGACTGCAGAAACTGCGCGCATTTGACAAGGGGATCCTTGATGTCCAGCATCCCACATGGAGTAAGGAGTTCAGCAGGTTGGTCTCCCTTGAGAAATCCTTGAATCTCTCATAACCACAGATAGTAAATGTTACTGAATTGTGCTATAAAAGCAAAATGCTGGTAATCTAGCAGGCGTTTATCTTTTTGTAATTTCATTTTATCTTAACTTCCAGAAGATATGATCAGTTATTTAGATAACTGATTTTAGATATTATTCACTTTTATACATCAAACAAATATTTTAAACTATTCTTTTATTGTATAAGTTTAAAGTTATTCTCCCAGCATTTTTTTCACAAAGAAACCCCCAAATACAGATAAACAGCAACAAATTGAATGAACACTTCAATAAAGTTATCAGTTTAAACATTAGTTTGTCCAAAACACATTTTTTATTGTATTGTGGGCCAAAGGTTTTTAGTAATATGCACCTTTTTTTGTTTTTGCTTGTTTTGTTGAAAATGTTAATTTTGTCAGAACATTGAAGAATAGTGTGAATGTACAAGAACTGATCACTATCTACAGCAACACCTCTGCTTTCTGCTTCGATTCTGGTTTACGTTAAAAATACTCCATAAATCTATATTTAACAATTAATGTACACATTACAACTCCAATTACCGATGTAAATAATCCTTCATATTTTCCTTGACATGAACATTAGATTGGAAGGGTCAGACACAGAGCAGCATTAGCAGGGAAAAACAGCAGTGCTGGCTCTTAACAGCCCCGGCTAATGGCTGTGTTATCAAGTTAATTAGTGTACAATCTCTTCATTCAGTCTTATTGAAATAAACAATGAAGGACAATAATAACTCTCAGCCCATTCCTATCAGATGCGTCGTCATCAAGAAGACATTGTAAATACCACTATTGCTCCATGTGACCTATCTGCATTGCTTGTTTACCTTAGTGTGCATATATAGAATTGAATAAACTAAAAAGGAAGTCTCTACCTTATTAGTTGTTTAATTGCAATTGTTTTTTTGTTTTGTTTTTACTAAACAACTGTAAAATGCTAATTTTATCACACATAGCAACTAAATTTACTGCAAATGAGCTTTTACTTTTACAGAAAGTAAAAGGAAAATAATAGAAAACTTGATTGACAATAACGCATAAATGCAGTGCAGTGATGATAGCAAAGTAAAGTAAAAAGTATTCAGTATGTTGTTTAATACCCTTAGCTTATACTCTATAGATATCGATATATCTCAAGGAAAACATGAGCCATGAAAGATTTAGGGTGCCTTCAGACCAGCTCTTAGTTGCTTTGATAAAACTGATTAATTTCTTTGGAAAGTCTGGTTTGTTTAATAATCTGCATCGCTCTGCTACAAGTTGACTTGGGTGATGTTCATGTCTACTTATATGTGGTGGTTTGCCATTTTATTAGGTTTTGTACATTTGTGAAGGATCTGGAAATGATGACCCAAGAGTTGATGAACTCAGCGTTCCGGACCGTGAACACAGTTCAGGAAGGAGTCAGGCTTCTGGACATTTTCAGTCCGATGTCCACACGCAAGGTGTTTGATGCACACACACGACATCTTCATTTTTACTCAATGGAAAACCTTTTAAATTCCCATCTTTAGCTTTTCCTGTTTGTTCTCTCTGACGTTCTCTTCTCATGTTGATCTGCGCCGTCACAGGCCATACGGCGCACAATGGAGGAGAAATCAGAGGAAGTGTACAGCATCTTTAGCAAAGAGCTTAAAGTGGTGAAGAACACATTGGACCAAAAGGGTCGCTGTTACCCTGATCAAATACCACAAATTGTGGGGCAGGTCCTGTGGGCCAAAGCTCTCAAGCAGCGCCTAGAAAAACCCATGAAGGTACATCTATCAGGCTCTTTTTTGCGCCAAAATGTAGTAAAAACTAATTTCTTACCGTTACTCATGGTCTCTTCCAGATCCTTAAGAAGTGCTCCTTTATGCCGGAATCTCCCAGCCGCAAGGACATCATTTTTACCTTTGCTCAGATGAACCATATGCTGGATGAGGTGGTGAGGAAAAACTTCTTTGAATGGACCCAGAACTTGGATGGACAGTACCTGAAGAAACTGCAGCAGACTCTCTTGGTGCGCCTCAAGGGCACTCCCTCCAGGCTGGAAATCAATTTCGACAAGTAGGTCAAACTTAGAAAAACAGAAAGAAATAGTCATGAATTTCTATGCAGTTAGAATTGAGTTTCTGCTTGACTGTCTGGTTATAGACAGCAATCCTTTTCAGTTGCATGGTTTGGCTTGAAAAATAAAATTCATCTTAGAGCATTAATGTTAGACACAAACACTGATATAAAACAACAAACACAAATATAAAATTCATTGTAATTAAAAAAAAAATCTGGAAATGTTATACTTTATGTGTCAAATACCACAGAAACCAAATAACTCAAAGTTTATGGATGTCATTAAATGACAGAGCTTCTTCTTCTCTTTCTACCATATCTTACCAAAACCACCTGTTTGAAAATTAGTTGAGTTTAATGTTGAGAAGCTCAACCTTAGGCTCCATTCACACAGCAGGCAAACTCAAAATCAATTTTCTTGCCCATCTGTGACCCTCTTCCAATATTTCACAGCAGTCTGAAGGCCCATTTTCGATTTTTCAACCGCCCAACCCAACTCCAAAATGCGGTGACCTTTAATTACTAGTATGAATAACCATGCATAAAGAAGAATCGGATTTTAGAAAAAAAAAAAAAAAAACGGGATTGAGCATCCAGGCAAAACCTTTTTCAACAGACCAACAAAAGTCCCAGACCGGTTAGAGCGATCCTAGTCCTGAAATATACCTTAACTGGCTGCTTTGCAATTGCCAGGTAGTATTGAGCCTAGGTATTTCAGCTTCCCCAGCTGCATTTTCTTTTGAATATTTAAATATTCTTTGTGGAATAACCCATAATTAGTCTCTGTTTATGACACTGAACTGGCAAAACATGGATCAGAACCACAATCAACGAACACAGGATAATGCAAAGTTTTCAGATTACAATTGAATTGAAAGTATTATTCACATTTGTCTCCCCATAACTAATGAAAATACTGTATGTCAAACACTGTTTGATCCAGCAACCTGTTGAGGCTGTTTTCTGAGATCCAGTACTGGGACCGAATGAAGTTTGAGATCCCACAGATTGTGTCTGACATGTACCAGAGCAGGGAAGAGATCCGGCTCCTCCGGGAGAGAGTGCTGCTGCTCATCAGGAACTACAACAGGTTTCATCTATACTTTCTTCAACAGTAGATCACAGTACACCCTCCTTCAAGTTACCTATAAGCCATTCAACATTTTTGCTTTAATTTCTGCAATAATTTTTGTTGTTGTCAGGATTGTTGGAATGCTCTCTCCTGAAGAGCTGGGTCTGTTCCGGGAGCGGATCCGCTTCCTTGACAAGAAGGTGGAGCCCGGCATGGCCAAGTTGCTTTGGTTGTCCCAAGGAGCTTCGAACCACTTCATCAATGATTCCCTTCTCCACATTGACAAGGTTTAACACAAACCCCACTCAGTAGCTTTTGAATACAGTGGAGTCTCTGTATTCATGGAGATTAGGGACAGTGACTGCTGGCAAATTGCTACAATCCACCAATACTTGAGACAACCACTAAAAATGCTTTAAACTACCTATATCAACAGTTCTAACACTGAATATACCTTAATACACCTCAACACACAATAGAAATTGTCTACCATAGAAGCTAATATTCACAGGCTTCTTTTTTCTGCTCTTGGGATTACAGTCTACTTTGATTTCTTTAATAATGCGGACGCCTCCTTCTGTTCTCTCTTTTTATTACTTCTCCAGGTGCAGGCTGTCATTGATGGTTACAAAGTTTCCAATCTGTCCATCTCTAACCTCTGTAGGCAGATCAGTGAAACTTTGCTGATTAAAATAGATGGGAAGACAGTCTACAGGTAATAAGTTCTGATTTCTTCTTTGTTGTGTCACTATGATGGCACACTAATCGAACACGGAATCCTTAAGAAATGAATCGGCTGAGCGGTTCTGTCATTCCCCCACCCCCTGCTGTTGGCTAGAAACCTGGAATTTGAGGAGGACCAGAATGCTCACCAGCAGAGCCGCCTCCAGGTGCTGCGCTCGGTACACCAGGAAATTGTTGATATCATGAGTCAGATTCACACCACCTTTGCCGGCGATGGAGCTGAGGTTGGAATTTTGTTTTTATGCTTTTCTATGCTTAAAAATCACTTTCTGAAGTATTAAGTGTGCTTCTTAAAAAAAATATTTAACAAGTATGTTAAAAAAAAAAGTGCTATGCAAAGGAAAGAAAATTGACCCAGATCTAGGCTGTCCACAAATGTGTACTTTGTAAAAACCTGAGCTCTGACGTTGTAGGTCCAGGAACATTGGGAGGCATATTCAGAGAAGGTGGACCATATAGTGGAAGAGGCATTCCGGTTCAACATCAGGGACTCCATGAAGAAACTAAGCAGAGCCATCAACGGGGATAGCAAGACGTCGCCCAGTCCACTGTTCAAAGTGCTCGTACTTCTGCGGCAGGCGACTCCACAAAGCGTGCCAAAGGTAACGCAAACTCACACAGCCTTTTAAAACTACTGTGATGCTGTAAGCTAGAGATTTCTCTTCAAACAGGTTAACACTCACAATGACTGTTATAAGAAAAATAAAGATTTTTACAGGGACAGTATCATGTGAAGTTAGAGTGTTATTCCTTCATCCAAAACATACCTGGAATGTTGCTTTGATTCTTTCATGCTTGTTTGAGAATTTTTTTAATCTGGCAACCATTCAGCTGTGCAAAACGCCTGTGGGGTCCAAGCGGCTCCTCCTCAGAGCTACACGTTCTAAACTTCCAAGCTTTTGCATTATACAGCAGCCCTTCTCCTGTGTCTCCCCCATTCAGCTCCTTCAGACTAACCAGAAGCAATTAGCATCTACTGGCCTCTGTGCAACCCTGATGAAAATGTTGAAGGGTTAACAGAGGAGTTCTGTTGTGAAGACTTTCTGAGTTTCAGAAAGAGCAGGAGTTTCTTAAGGATACAGAGACCCAATTTCAAGGAGCTAAATTCTAAAGTCCAATATTCTTTAAGTCATAGTCGATCTGTACAATAATTTTATTACAACTGAAGGTAATATAGTTACTTGATTGTGCTGTAAAATGGTCTAAGTTGATCCTAAATTCAAATGTAAATATAAAAGAGGTTTTGTAATGCTTAATTAGTGTTTTAAAGAATCACCTTGCTCTGTAATCCAGTTTGGGATTTTTGTTTACAGCTGGAGTACTCGCCAACTCTACAGAAGCTTGGACAGATTGTGAACATTTTGCCTCAGTTGATCAAACTCATCTCTGAATTTAAGCGTCTCCCTGAGCTTCTCTCTGACAAAGAGTCTCTGACTGCCCCCATATACTTCAACATAGGTTGGAAACAAATATATATCATAGCGTACACCTGCTTTAGTGCTTTTTCATATTTTGTCACGTTAACACTTGATTGTTCTTCACTGGGACTTTATTGGATATAGCAACACAAATGAGCACACAATTTTGAAGTCAAATAAATATCTCAAAAGTGTGGCATACATTTTTGTATTCTTACCTCTCTACTTATTCACCCCTACATAAAATGCATTATTATATACAGTGAGACCAGAGTCTAATGTGTGGATGTAACATGACAAAATATGGAATAATTAAAAGGATTTAAATGTTTTTATAAGAAGCTCAATGATTTTTATCACCCTCCCCATTTCGATTTTGATTGATCTCTCAGAGCGAGACGATCGGATTATGAAGACACAGGCTGCAATTGCAACTGGCATGTCAGCCAATGCCAGGCAACTGGAGGCCTATTTGAAGAGCTGGGGCAAATACAGGCCCATCTGGGAGAATATCAAAGACTACATTATACAACGCTACAGGACATCCAACGCTTCAGTATCGACTTTTGATGCAGATATACAAAGGTATATAATTCTGCTGTCTCTGTTGAAGAAATTTCTGCAAATACAGTGTGTTTTGCAAAGATGTGTTTTATGAACGGTTGATTAGGATCACAAACAATGTTCCTCTGGTCTGACAGATACACTGAGAACGCCAGCAGTATTCAACAGGAAGAGACGGTGGTCACCATACAGTTTGTGATGCTGGACTGTTCGCCGCTCAAGTCCACCCTGGTGCACCATTGCAATGAATGGCAGAAAAAGTTAACACAGCTTCTCAGCGAGATAGCAAGCACTCATCTAAAAGAACTTTATGACTCAATGCAAAGCAATGCCGATAGGTGTGCAACCATTTCTTATTCTCCAGCTGTTTTGACACATTAGCACTACAATAAACTCAGGAGTAGCACAGTTGTCTGAGATGATAGTATTACCAGGAAGCATTGCTGACGCAAATGCTCTCATTTACTGTGCAAATTTTAGTAATGCTTCCTCTTGGATTCAATATCAAACATCAAATCATCAAACATGATGTATTTTATATAATAAAAGTGCAGAGCTAGGACCAGTTCTCTGACATAAAGGAGTCCAGAGAATGAATGAAATTCTGGAAGAATATGGGGGAAATCCTTGAGTTTAATAATCTTCATTGTTTGTGTTCAGGTTGATGAAACCACCGCAGACGCTTGAGGAGCTTAGTAATAGCCTGACTCTTTTTGCGAAGCTCAATAGTGATTTGGCAAACACAGAAGCTCAGATTCCTCTCATCCATGAACGATTTGCCATCCTCGACAAATATGAAGTCGAAGTGGAGCAGAAGGTAAGTATGCAACTTCTCAACAATGCCTAGAAATGTATTCAAGGTATGGGAGTACATTTTCAATAAACAAAAGCTAACACTGCTTAAATTGGTTGAACATATATGTATACATTTTTAAGCGATAAGCTGGAAGTTATAAACTAGAGTTATTACCACATGTGGAGTTACACTATTGTATTGTTACACTAAAGCATACATCTTTGCCAAGTATGTTACATTAGCTAAAATATTCTTTATTTTTTCTTGGGAACTGCTGTATTAAATATATTTCAGTGTTGGGTTTATCTATCAGTAATATGATTCTGAGAAAATGAATCATGACTTTAATCCATTGTGTCTTGTTTTCAGGTTCAGGTCATGCGAGAGAATCTGAATGACAAGTGGATTTGGTTTCAGCAGGTGTTGATTAACAGTGACGCAGCGCTGTTGAAAGACAAAGAAAAGTTTAAAACCGGCCTCATCCGCTCCTTTGAGGACTTCAAGAAGAAGATCGACATTGCCTTGCAAGAGTTTAACATCAAAGGTTACATATACATGTTTTACCATCAACTGGTCGAATTCAACGAATTCAGTCCTAACTGTTTGGAAATTAGTTACTAAACAAAACATTGTTGATTAAAATATGCCTTGCACACATTTGTATATTTGCTTTTTAGTGGTTGCCATAAGTAAAAGTCTATGTGGATGTTTGTGTGAATCTTAATGTGCGTAACGCTACATTTGCGTGTCCAGGTCCTTTTCACAGCACTTTAAGCTTTGAAACGGCCATGAAACAAATAGAAGAACATCGTACCCAACTGGAGGCTCTAAAGCAGGAGCAAAACACCATTATCAGTGGGCTGGCATTCTTCAGAATCGAACAACCTCCCTGTAAATTCATCATGGCCATGGAAAAGGTCTGAAATTGCTCTTGGCTCTAACAGTTACATCAGCATTCAGTAATACAAATTAATTTCTCTGTAAAAACTGTAAAAAGTTTCAACGGATCAATAATTTTCCTAAGTTGTTCCTGAAGTTGTTTATTGTTTTTTTACGCGTCACTTGTGTCTGACGACTTTGTGCGCCTTTCCAGGACATGGATCAGCTCCAGGAGGTGTGGGAAATCTCTGAGGAATGGGACGAAAACTGGGAAAACTGGAAGGTTCTTCACTTGTCACAGCTGCAGACACGGACCATGGAGGAAACAGCACTGGAGATGTACAAGAGACTTCGCGCCCTTCAGAGAGATCTCAAGGTTAGTTCTGCTATCCAGTGCTGGGCAGGATGATCAGCTTAGGCATTACATAGCAGTTTCATCTATATACATCAACTTTGTCTTTTTAGGTTTTATTTTTCAAAAAAATATTACGGGTATAATCCAATGCTTTCCCAGTTACAGACACAGTGATGCCTCTCCACACCATAGTACTTCCTCTATCATGTTTCATGATAGGGATGGTATTATTTGGGCTATAAACTCTCCCTTTCTTTCTCCAATCATACGTTGTTCCAATTGCCAGGACTGCCAAGGTTTTTAAACACATTTCTTACTGGTTTCCTTTCCAGAGATTTGGGAATATTTTACTTCTTGCCTCAAGTAGAAGTGAATTGTTTGGCCCCCTTTAAAGTTTTTGACTAATTCTCCCTCCATTTCTTATAACAACTTTGTTTTTCAATTTCTTGCTGTGTGAGCGTCATCACTGTTTTTAAATCAAATATAAACTAAATTAATGTTTGTTACAATCCTTTTTCAAGTGACAACTGAAATCCTGACTGAAGATCTTCCTCTTTGTTAATCAGTGGAAAACCATCACTGTTTAACTTCATTGAACATTATGAAGTTAATGCGCTTCATTACACAACAATGGCTTGTGCTACTCAATAAAAAGTTTAGTTCCTAGTTTTTAGTTTTTGTTTTGATCCAAAGTGATTCTGTCATTGGGTGCAAATGTAAATGATCTAAGCTTTGTAAAGGAAGCTAATCTGTTAAGAAAAGCTGCTCAAAGAAAAAAACCCTTGGGAAGATGTAGAAAATAATTCAATTTCATGGACTGATTATTTAGCTATGTGCTGTTCATAGCAGATCAACAAACACCTTAATAGATTGATAAACCAATTTACATCGCAATGAATCTCATACCACAAACTGGACATCTGCCTTAAAGTAGCTAATCCCATTGACTGCAATCCCAGCTGCACAAGAAAACATCATATTTTGTGTGTTTTTACTGCAGGGTAAAGATTGGGAGATAGTTACTACCTCCAGGGTGAAGCTTGAAAAGTTCAAGCACATCATCCCCCTCATTACTGATCTGAGGAATCCAGCCTTGAGAGAAAGGTAACGGTTAAAATAATCTCGCTACGCTCGTAGTCCAAAACTACAGCATGTCCGAACGAGTGTTGTGTCTTTGTTACACGTGTTTATTATGGTCTGGTGCCTTTCAGACAAGCTCTTCAACTAAATCTTTTGACTCTTTGTCAGTTTTGAGGCTTATTTCTTATTTCTCCAGGGGCCGTGCAGACCGTTGTAGCATCTGTCCTTAATCGGGAAAAATGGTCTCACAATTATGTGCATAATCCCTACAGTAAACTCCTACTGGATTTGTATTTTAACATACGAATAACCCTAAAAAGGTTTGGAGTTTTTTTTATAAAAAATGTGTATTAGGACTTAGGATGCAATTGATCCAGTTTGCTGGACCTCGAACATGAACCCTGTTACCTGTAAAACTACACAAGAGTTGCAAAGAGTTGGTGAGTTATGTGGCTGTTTGAAGTAAGATCCAAACGGATTTGTCAAACTGGTCACGTCAGATATTCGTAACTTGATTTCTGTCATTTTGCATCTTCTTTCTGGTAATATTACATCTTTATTCTGTTAAGGTTATGATTCTATTTTCACTTTTTTGAAAAAACCTGAATTCTGAGAAAAAAGTCAGAATTATTTTTTTTCAGTGGCAATAATTCTCTCTCGTAAAGCACAAAATTTTTAATATAAATACATGTATGTAAACAAATTTTTTTTTTTGCCTTTTAAGGTAGAATTTGAACCTTTTTTTATTTCAGACACTGGATGCAGATTTGTGAGGATCTAGAGCGCACATTTGACCACACCAGCCCTGACTTCACCCTGGAGAAGATCATCTCTCTGAACCTGGATCATTATGCTTCGGTCATTTCGGAGATCTCTGGAGCTGCCAGCAAGGAGCTCTCCATAGAACAGGTTCGAATCTGATTTCTTGTTGATTCTTCATCTTAATTTACTCTGGAATAATGTTAGGGAAGATCTGAAAATGCAGAAGCGCGACTTTCCTCCATTCTGGCTTCAACTCTGGCAGCTCAAAATTTGCCATCTTAGTCCTGCCAGCAGCCCCTCTTTCCCATTTCCCTTCCTCACTCTAAACCCTCAGAGGTTACATCAGAGCAGCATTACAGCCAAGTTTGTGCACATTGAAGTGTGGAGCAATTAGCATTTGCCATGCAATTAGCACCTCATTTGTGAAATCAGCCAGTAATTGTTCATTCAGAAATTGGGATTCAATTCAAGGAGCTCTGAGTGAGGAAGAGCCTGAAAGGAGCAGTCATTTGATAATTTTAAACTACAAAACTCTAAAAATTTCATATGCTAATGCACCATTATGATCTAGTATTTCTAAGACATTAGAAAATTATTTTATTGCAACTCTATTTTTTGTCTGTTTGCATTAGAGTTTGCATTTGTTTTTCAGGGTCTGATCAATGTCAGCAAGACATGGGATGAAGTATACCTGGACATCGCGCCATACAAAGAGGACGGCCACTTCAGGCTGAGGTGAGGCGGTTTCAAAAAGTTACAAATATTATCACATTTAACATGGGTCAATTCTTTACTTTGAGATGATGCCACTGCACAGAGCCTGCAGATGGCAGATTGAAATTTTCTGTCCCAAAAAACTCTAAAAATATATATATATATCAGCAAACTTACTCATTTCTGATGCATAGCCATCATTTCAATCTTTTCCCATATTCCCATATAGTTTTAAAACGACAGCGGATTTACAAAGCTTTGAGATGCAATGCGGTGATAGTGTTGTATATAGAATAACAATGAATTGGCCTTTAACAGGTTGTGGATTGACGTATCACCATTCATGTTCTCTCATTCTCCTCAGAGGGAGTGAAGACGTCTTCCAGACGCTGGACGATAATCAAGTCATTTTGTCCACAATGAAGGCCTCCCGCTTCGTTAAAGCCTTCGAGCGAGAGGTGGACCAATGGGAACGCCAGCTCACCTACATGATGGACGTCATCGAGATGATCCTCTCCGTGCAGCGAAACTGGATTTACTTGGAAGTACACAATTTACCTTGCTCATTCATCGTTTATGTGTTTACAGACCTGCACCAGAACGCTTTCATCCAAAACAAGCGCTCTTCTCTTTCCCTGTTGCAACCAGTTGTTTTCTTTTTTTCTCCAACTCAGAACATTTTCCAAGGAAAGGACATCAGGGAGCAGCTTCCTAACGAGTGTGCCGAGTTCGCGGGTGTCAGTCACAACTGGAAGACCATAATGGGACGACTCCATGAGAATCCGAATGCCCTGCAAGGAACAAAATATCCCGGTACCACCACAGAGTTTATGTTTATTTCTTTAGAATATAATTTATACAATACATTACAACCTGGCTGCGTCAATGTACGCACTAATAACATTAGTGATGAAAATACGTTTTTAATGGAGTTGTTTTGGAGTCAGTTTGGTTGTTTACATTTCTTTAAATTTGTGAAAAATTAATCTGAGATCATAAGCAGGAAAAAGCCACAGATATACAGTTACAACCAGATGGCTAAATCTTTTCTATTTTAAATCCTTTTGATTATGAAAATTATTCCTATATCAATACATGGCTGGATAAAGAGAGAATTTTTATTCCTGTCACTATGGCCTGACTTGCTGCACGTCTTCCCTTTCTCACTCCTAATTTTGTGATTATTTGCTGTTCTATAAAAGTCACTAGTGCCCCCTCAAAACAGTAAAATTATTAATACCTTTGAGTTAAATGGAGGTTTAGTTGTGGGTTTGATTAAAATCAACATCTGAAACACGGTGCTTCCTTGCATGATCTCAGCTCCACAAGGTTGGGTCATGTTTGGTAAAAATTTCCAGATGTCTAAATATTCCACATTTATCTCTTGAAACATTTTGAAACAAGTATAAAGAACAGGAGGGTGACCAGCCATTATATAATTTGTTGTGTGTCTCAGAATGACATGTTGCAGCAAAGTGTTATGAGAAGCTTGAGAAAAGACACCTGGAACATTTGACCCAAGTTATAAAGCTACAAATGTGTGCTTGTCCAAAACTGGAAAATATCTAATCAAATTCTGAAACATTTCTTATGTTGGCTTTCTAATATAACATAATATTTGATACAACTTAACTTTGATAAAATTTTAAAATTCTGTCATTTAGTCAAATCATCAATTGTGACATTACCTTGTCCGTTCTTTTTTTTAGGCTTACTCAACACTCTGAATGACATGAGCTTCAAGCTGGAAGAAATCCTGAAGGCCCTGGACATGTATCTGGAGAACAAGAGGCAGCTCTTCCCCAGGTTTTATTTTCTGTCAAACGACGACGTGCTGGAGATCCTGGGCCAGTCTCAGAACCCCGAAGCCATGCAGCCTCACATGAAGAAGTGTTTTGACAACATCAAGAGCCTACGGATCGACAAGGTGGAGAACAAATTGTATAAATGTGATGGTTTCCACCTTATTCCTAACCCCCATGAGGCTTTGCGTGATTTACTCAGATCATAAACTTTATTATTTTTTAAATACAAACGAAAAATAAAATTCACGTCACACCAAGCTGATATTATGTAGTTCTGCTGCTGGAAGCGCTGATAATCCACGGTCATTCCATAACAAAACTTAATGATCATGTTCCTGTCTCTCTCCATGATTAAACTTATAATTATGATCCTCTGTACTGAGCAGCTTTCTGATAGCAGACGGTGTGCTTTTGACCAACTTTAACTAAATATTGTATTTTTACCAAAAAGAGAGATGTTACATGAATATAGATTAGTAAAAAAAAACCTACAAAATACAGTGAAACCTCGTTTTAATGCAGAAAATGCTTTTGTTTCCTTCATATGTTTCGCAGACAACTAAAACTGTCAGAGCTGATGGGATGTTTTCAGCTGATGGCGAGTTCATTTTGTTCAACAAGCCCCAGAACCTGGACAAACCAGTGGAGGTAAACACAGCCAGGTTCAATCATTTCAATTTGCTGTTTGGGGTTTCTTGTAGTGGTACTCCTGGTGATTGTCATTGTCCAACTTTAGACATGGCTTGGCGATGTTGAGAGACTCATGCAGAGTACTCTGAAAGCGTATCTGAATGACTGCCTTATCGACATAAAAAAGATAATAGGAACAAGAGAGAAATGGGTCAAAGACTGGCCAGGACAGGTGAGTATATGTTGAGCTCCTGTCAGCCTGGCCTTCTGCATCTTCAGTTCTCATACCTCTGATTAACAGCAGGCTTTAGAATCTCCCATCAAGCATCCAAAGTTTTAAACAATTTTCCTTCCCGTCTTAGATTGTAATTACAGCGAGCCAGATCAAGTGGACGAGTGAGGTCACCAGAGCTCTCAACATCAGCAAGGAGAGAGGAAACAAATCCTCCCTAAAGTCTCTGAAGAAGAAACAGGTGTCATGTGAAGCCAAATTTTGGCTTTATAGATACTTTGCACACATCTCACCTGAATGTTTGCGTCTTCCTCAGGTCGCTATGCTGCAAAGCTACTCACAGATGATACGTGAGGAACTCCCAAAAGTCCTGCGTCTGAAGGTGGTGGCGCTCGTCACGGTGGAGGTTCACGCTCGGGATGTTATCGATAAGCTGGCCAAGACCGGCTGCATCGACGTCAATGCGTTCGAGTGGCTCTGTCAGTTGCGACTGTACTGGGAAAAGGACAAGGACAGGGTGAGACAAGAAAAGCAAAGCAGAACAAATCAAACTTCTCCAAAGAATGATGACGCTTGAAATGACAAACTCGAGTAATGAATGAAAAAAGAATCTCATTACAAATGTAGTGATAGAAAAGTTTCTAACTCCAATTTAGTTCATAAAGTTTTGATTTATATGTGAGTCATACAATGAGGAGGTGGAAGTCAAGAGAAATGATCACTAGGAGGTGTAGCCAGGGGACTTAATAAACTGGCACTCTATGGATGGATGTAAAAGCTCTCTGTGGCAAAAAAATGTTCAACCATAAACTGGTCTGGTCAGATAGATATAATTTAATCTACCTAAAGTGACTAGCGGTTAGTCAATTTCAAGGTGTCAAATTGATGTTTGATATGTACAGCATTTTTATAATGACTGAACGTACAAAGTTTCTTGACTGTTCTATAAAATGGCACTGTGTGCCTGAAAATACATAATACCTCCTCTTAACTTTTCCTCAAGCAACATCTGGTTGTATGAAGAAAACAGATCTAAAGATTTCTGTATTTATGTCAACATAAACATGAATTTAAATGTGTGTGTTTTCATTCTTAGATGGAGATGAATGAATGCATCATCCGACAGACCAACACACAGTTTAAATACGGCTACGAGTACCTTGGAAACTCTGGACGGCTGGTCATCACTCCACTCACTGACAGGTCACAGTTAAAGTCACACTCAGGAGCTACAATGAGCTTAAGAAGACTTGCAGTTAGATTAGTGTCTTAAATGAAATATTCCTGCATAACAATTAGAGAGATGATTGTTTAGGGATTTTTCTTATTTCACTGTTACAATGCACAGCCATGATAAATTAGTCTTGTGCTTAAATTTTGACATCCCAGCAGGTTGGATTTCTCCTGTTTTGTGTTCTGTGGAGTTTCTCTGTGTCTTGCGTTGTAAATGTCAGTGGTTGAACGTGTCCAGGTGTTACATGACTCTGACCACGGCTCTCCATCTCCACCGGGGCGGCTCTCCGAAAGGCCCTGCCGGCACAGGGAAGACAGAGACTGTCAAGGACTTGGGAAAAAACCTGGGCATGTATGTCATTGTCGTGAACTGCTCTGAAGGACTGGATTACAAATCAATGGGTCGCATGTTCTCCGGCCTTGCTCAGGTCAGGGGAAATTTAAAATCCACTTATAGGTCATAGTCTGGTAAAAAGTTGAAATTTTAGTGGGGAAAGTAAGTTTTGTTTTTGTTTGCTCTGAGTAGACGGGTGCATGGGGATGCTTCGATGAGTTCAACCGCATCAACATCGAGGTGCTGTCAGTGGTCGCCCAGCAGATTCTTTCTATCCTGTCTGCCCTCTCAGCTAGGAAGACTAGGTTCCAGTTTGAAGGGCTTACAATTCGTCTGGTTTCAACGTGTGGCATCTTCATCACCATGAATCCTGGTAGGTCCACAAAGCTTTGGAAAGGAACAATGAGGATTTTACTTGTTTGAGACTTCCCTACTTAGAAAAAGAATGAAAACATTTTAATTCTTTGTCATTTTTAGGGTATGCTGGTCGCACTGAGCTTCCTGACAACCTGAAGTCCATGTTCAGACCTATCTCCATGGTGGTGCCGGACTCTACTCTGATTGCTGAAATCCTGCTGTTCGGAGAAGGCTTTGACAACTGTAAGGTACTGTACTCCTAAATACTATAGGGAAATTGTGTTAAACACCATTTCAGCTACGTTTTTGCCTGTCTTTTTGGCACTAGGATGAGGTGTTTTTTTTGCTATGTTAATGCTTTTAATGAGGCTAATAAAGCCTTGAGACCCAGCTGGATTTATGCTAAGATTAAATAACACACAGTTGAATCCTATGTAGAAAGCCAGGGATAAATTGTCTTGGATGTTCTTTGGCATCATCATTCTGTAGATAACTTATCATTTTCAGCTGTTTCTGTGCTAAAGGTTTTGGAAAACCATGTTTTATTTTCCTCCCACTTCACAATTATGCACTGCGACTTGTTGATCTAACATATAAGATACACTAAAATTAGTGGTTGTAATGCAAGAAAATGTTGAAAAGTAATGTGAATACTGCACTAACTAATGAAGCACATTTATTAAAGAAGATATCCTGTGCAATAATTCCATGATGCAGACTCATTTAAAACATTTTCTTTAGTTTAGACTACATGCAAAAGAAGCATTAATAAAGTAAAAACAGCAGATTAACTGCTTGTAAAATAAATGATCTTCTTTTCCACACAAGACATACTTACCATGTTATTTAATGTCTCTATTATTTGTGTCTGACTATCAGATGCTGGCTAAGAAGGTATTCACACTCTACTACCTGGCAGTGCAGCAACTTTCCAAACAGGATCATTATGATTTTGGTCTCCGCGCTCTCACCTCTTTGCTTCGCTACGCTGGGAAGAAACGGCGCCAATCCCCCAACATCGCAGATGAAGAAGTAAGTCTCTCTCTGAAACCTTGTGCCCAGGTTGCAAATTATGGATTCGTGCAAGTTCGAAAGATGCAGACATATAACCAAAGCAAGAAAGCAGAAATACAATGGACGACTCTTTGCATGTCTGTCCTCAGATTCTTCTGATGGCCATGAAGGACATGAATATTGCTAAACTGACCTCTGCAGATCTTCCACTGTTTAATGGCATCATCCAAGATTTGTTCCCTGCTGTGGAGACACCTGTTATAGAATACGGCAAGGTATGCAGTTCATATTAACTTTGATCTATCATCTATAATACAAAGCAGCGGGTTGGTTGTAATCAAGACTACATTTTTATTGAAAGAAATACATTTGTTTTAGAACTTAATAACCCTTTTATTTATAAGTTTAGCCAGCTTATTTTGAAGGACTTAAATATAATAAGATAACAAGTCACACTATTTTAATAAAGCCAGGTTTTCCTAATGTGATTAGAAGTTGACATTTTAAGATGACAACTTACCTCTTTGTGTTGTGTTTTTCAATTTATGCTTAGCTTTACTGTATGATTTCCAATTAGTTGCCTAAATTTCATATTTCAGCATGTTCTCTGGTAGACATTTAAGGGCTCAATTGGATTTAACATCAACTTAATAAAATGTTCAGCGTTTCTGTTATCTGCTGAAAATCTTAGTCTTTCTTCATTGGAACTAAATGTTGCAGAAAATAACTAACTTTTCAGTGTTCTTCCCTCAGTAATGGTGTCACCATAGAAGAGTGTTGTCAGTGTAGCCTGTTAAGAGTCTGGGGTGCATTAAGTGATTGGAAAATATAATATTCTCTTACTGTAGTTGAAGGAAGCTATCGAGACAGAGTTGCGGCGGATTGGTCTGCAGGTCACTCCTTTTGCAGTGACTAAAGTCATTCAACTTTACGAGACCAAAAACTCCCGGCACTCCTCCATGCTTGTTGGCAAGACGGGCAGCGCCAAGACTGTCACCTGGAAGATCCTGCAGCAGTCCCTCACTGCTCTGAACCAGAAAGGACAACCTGACTTTGAGACAGTTCATGTAAGTTTTCACTATTTGCATATACTCAATCATAAATTAATGGTCTTAACACAGACTTCATTTTATGACTTAGAAGAGAGGAGCAGAGTCACAAGTAGAAACCTGCAGATTGCGGTCTGAGACTAACATAAATATGTAATATTCAGAGTGATCAGCTAAAAAAATAATTAGGTCTCACCATAGAAAATTTATTTAACTGCTTAACACCTGCAAAATGCTTAAATTACTACAAATAATGAAGGGATTATTAGTGTTATTCATTTACTTTAATGTTAGGCCTAAAAACCAATGTCAAACGTCTTGTTTATGCACACAACCTTGGCCAATATCACTGATTCTGATGTTTTTATTTTATTTTAGAAAGTGAAGCTGATAGTATTAATCTTAACTTGTCCAGGTTTATTATTGTTTTCCAATTCTCCACAGATCTATCCCCTGAATCCAAAGTCGATGAGTCTCGGGGAGCTGTACGGAGAAAATGACCTTTCTACTAACGAGTGGTCCGACGGAGTGCTGTCCTCCCTCATGAGAACAGCCTGCGCAGGTACATCTATCAGAAAAATATCCCCACGCACACACTCATGTTTACACAGAATACATAATGAATGAACACCCAGAACTCACCTCTAAACTCCAGCTGAACTGGATCACTGTACAGTATGGCAGAGGCCATTTGTTGAATCGAAGAGCGTTTTTGTAGTTGTGACATCAGATGGAAGACCAAATGTAGAAAGATTCATGGCCACAGGTGCAACAAATGTAGCTCAAATAATCAGAAAAGATCTTTCTAACTCAGTGTAAACTGCTGCTTTGAAGCTTTCTCTGGGAAAAAGTGCCCCTCAGCAGCTGCTCGCAAGGTTGATTAATTCATCAATTATTATTTTTGGTGATTCACTGATCCTTCATCTACTGTCTTTGTAATTTTTGATCAACAAAAAGATGGCAGAATGCTTTTCTTCTCAATCTTCTGGGTTTTATTGGAACTAAAATATCTTATGAGCATTTTCAGACAGCAGTTATTTCCTAAATGATTTTCTTGCATCTTCCACCATGAAATTGTCTTTTTTTGTTTGCTTAGCACATTAAGCTGAAGGGCAGTGACGGGCACCGTTGAATAAAAAGTTTTCTGCGCTACACCTAAAACACTAATCATAAACATTAGTTCTGTTATCCCTAAAACACTACACCAACATGTTAGTTAGCAGAAGCTAATGGTAAATTCAACCTTGTCGATGCTCATCGGGTGTCAATGACATAAGGTGTTACAACACGGTATATCATCCTCATCGGGGTCAAGTTTGTTATTGTTCACCTTAACAATCAGTAAGTAAAACTTCAACATAGATGTCAAACTTTATTCAACTAAAAATTTACAAAACAACTAAGTAAATTAATGCTTTAGGATTTATCCCCAAAAAATTATCTTGGAGAAGCTATAAGCATTTTCAGAGTTTGCAAAAATGCTAAAGCACTAAATAAAAAAAAATTGCTCTGCTATTGACAGATTAGCGCACATCAGACCACTGTTAAAGATAGTTTGGTGTCTGTAGAGAGGCTGTGGTCAGTCAGTCTCCAGCATGCTGCAGACAGCTCTACAGACGTGAGTGGGTTTGTGAGTGGGTGTACGCTGCCAAAAATCCACTTTCGTATTAATCTCACTTTAGCTCAACCCACCAATCTTAGCTTGCAGTTCACCAAAGTTCAGCAAGTTGTTTGCTGCAGGTAACTTCATTGTCTGCCACACTGTGTTTTTCCACCTAAGAGGAGACGCCTGATGAGAAGTGGATCTTGTTCGATGGGCCTGTGGACACCCTGTGGATTGAGAGTATGAACTCTGTCATGGATGACAACAAGGTGCTCACTCTCATAAACGGAGAGAGAATCTCAATGCCTGAGCAGGTGAGAACATCAGTGGAAAGCAGTAAAAGAGTTTACCTTCATCCACACATTGGACAAATACAGATGTTTACGTTATTTCCTCAGTGAAGGTAAATAAAACCATTCTTTTCTTGTCTTATCAGTTAGAATTACCCAAAGGATTTCTATTTCGAAATGCCAGAGTTGATTAAATCATTATGGTTTTTAAAATCAGAAGTTTACGTACGTTTCCTCAGTATTTGTCAGTGTTCGTTCTGTATGTAAATGTCTGCTTGTGAAGACATTTACATACAGTAAATGATTAATGATTAATGAAGAAATCTCTGACATACTTTTGTCTCATTATTGTGGCTTTAAGCAAACAGAAATACCGTTGATAATTCTAACAGAACAGAAACAAGACAAGTTTGGTTTGTATGGAGGAATTTTTCTGCCATAATACAAGAGGACACATTTTCAATCTAAAAGCAGATTGTTTGTTTCTTTCTGCTTGTGTGGCTACTATCGATTGTAGCAACCTGTGCCACCCACATGCGAAGCTGATGGTTTGGTTTCTTTTTTGCATGATGGTGCTCTTGTTCAAATCCATGAACAAGATTTGAACTTAAGATTAGATCAATCAATCAAAATTACTGAGCTAAATTATGTATTTTTCTTCAAACAAATAAACAACGTATGAGAAAGTACAAAGAAACATTTGTGGTATTTATTTTGTCCAAGGTGTCTCTTCTCTTTGAAGTGGAGAACCTGGCAATGGCCTCTCCAGCTACCGTGTCCCGCTGTGGAATGGTCTACAACGACTACGTTGATCTTGGATGGAAGCCATTCGTTCAGTCCTGGCTGGAAAAGCGTGACCCAGTACCACTTTAATCTTCCTTTAACATCTAACACAGGACTTTGAAGATCTATATGATTATTAAGCCCTTTCCTGACCTGATGATAATTTTTTTCTGTGTTTGTTTTGTTTTTTTGTTGGATTTCATTTTTACAGGCTGAGATGGAGCATTTGAAAACTGCCTTCAATAAATTTTTGGAAGGCATTTTATACTTTAAGAAGACCAACTGCAAAGAGTTGATCCCTATAAATGAGCTCAACGGCGTCATGTCTCTCTGTCGACTCTACGACGCTCTGGCCACACCCAGCAATGGGGTACTTTTGTCTTGTAGTGGGGGGGTAAGTAATACTCTGGCATTTGTGAAGAAGTGTTAAAAATGTCTTTTATTTTTCAGGTGAATCCTTCAGACACGGAGAACCTGGAGAGAATAGTGGAGCTCTGGTTCACCTTCAGCCTCATCTGGTCCATCTGCGCCTCTGTGGACGAGGACGGACGGAAGAAAGTGGACAACTTCATACGATCCATAGACATCACCTTCCCTGTCAAGGTCTTGTGAGGGGTCAAGTTTAAGGTCACAAAGTTGTGATTTAAGCTACATTTATGGTTTTTCTTGTACTGGTAGACAGACGACTGCTCCTTCCAAAAACATGTCATGTTTTCACTGTTGCTAAATATATTGTTAAATTTAAAGATATCTACACATTTAAAAGGGATTTAACAGTTTACTAGCCAGGATCTGTCCGTTTGCTGCTCTGAGATATAAAAGTTGGTACTAATACAATGTTTTGAGGAGCAGTGGGAGCATTCACTCGTTCCTTCTACTGTAGTTTTGATACCAGGCAGTAAACAGATCTCCATGAACAAATATTATCTACCAAACTAGACTCGTGTGTAGTTTAAACTACACATCTTTTTTTACATCATAAAACATCTTTAAAAAAATACAAATATTTTATTTATTGAAGCTTGCAGGAAGTCTGTCTTAGAGCCTGAGAGACAACAGGTCATTTTATGATGTCCTCACCCCTATATCTCTTTCAATGTGAACTCTTTTAGGACACAATTTATGAGTTCTATGTGGACCCAAAAAATAAATCCTGGGTGGCTTTTGAAGAACAGCTGCCAAAGGGCTGGCGCTACGATCCTTCGTAAGTAGCTTGTGCTCCTCTTTGTGGTTCCTTTATTTTTACAATAATAAAGGGCTTCCATACATCCTTTCTGCAGTGCTCCATTCTATAAGATTATAGTACCTACAGTGGACACAGTTCGCTACAACTTGCTGGTTCAGGCTCTGGTGATGAAGCAGCACCCGGTGTTGCTCACTGGTCCAGTTGGCACTGGGAAAACCTCTGTGGCACAGAACGTCCTGCAGGGCTTAAGCAGTAGGTGGACTGCTCTCACTATCAACATGTCTGCCCAGGTTGGTCTCTTTTAAAATATTGTTTCAAATAAGTCTTTAGATTTCTGTTTTAGATTTAATGCGAATGCTAATTTATGCTCGACACTCTTGCCCTAACCCACACATTATCGGGGTGATTTGTAACACCTGAACATGTGAGGTGTGTGTGCCGTGTCACACAGAAAGCTGATCCACCTTCACCTGCAAAGTGAGAGGCTTGAAAAATGACTGATAACAGATATTACCCATACTCCTGCATGTTTCAGTGTGCATGAGTGCATCCGCCTGCATCCTGCCACATGGATGTTAATATGCTCCATCTCAGCAATATCACAATTTCAGTAAAAGTCATACATTGTGCCAAGGTCCCACCAGTAGGCACAGTATTACTAGACGGCTCTGATGAAGGGCTGCAATGATGAGGGGTACTCATAACCATCACACACCTTTACGGCTATTACAGTTATTATCATGCACTCTTACAGCCTTCCTTTCACATCCATCACTGTCACCACCAGCTTTTCATGGCAGCCCGCCTGGACAGAAGAGATTCTAACAGAGCTCATATGTTTTATTTTACATTTTATTTTCATTTACACAACCTGAACCTTTACATTTTGTCATGATAAAAGCACTTTTTTCTGAAATCTTCTGCCCAAGTATTCACAGTCAGGGCTTACGGTATTATTTAAGTGATGTTATTGACGGATGTCTAATTCTCAGTTTATCTGTGTCAGGACATGTTCTTGCTGATATTTAGGTTTGGACTTTGACTACGTCGTTCTAACACTCAAATATTCTTTGATCTAAGACGTGGGTATCCAAGCTTTTTGTCATCCATCCATCCATCCACCCATTTTCTGACCCTTCTCCCTAACGGGGTCGGGAGTTGCTGGTGCCTATCTCCAGCTGCGTTCCGGGCGAGAGGCGGGGTACACCCTGGACAGGTCGCCAGTCTGTCGCAGGGCAACACAAAGACAAACAGGACAAACAACCATACACACACTCACACCTAAGGATAATTTGGAAAGTCCAATTAACCTAACAGTCATGTTTTTGGACTGTGGGAGGAAGCCGGAGAACCCGGAGAGAACCCACGCATGCACAGGGAGAACATGCAAACTCCGTGCAGAAAGACCCCGGGCCGGGAATCGAACCCAGGACCTTCTTGCTGCAAGGCAACAGCGCTACCCACTGCGCCACTGTGGAGCCCAGCTTTTTGTCATGTGGATCAAAATTGTCAACTCAAATGTACTGCCAAGAAAAGATAAACAATGAAAATCACCAAAAATTATTTTTTTATATCCACTATATCACAAATTAAGCATACACTATTTTAATTAACAAATTAATCAGATTTTTTTTTATCCTACTGACTTATTGTATGGCCTTTATTTTATGACAATCTGTTGGTTTTTGCAGCTAGTCAGCAGCTACTACTCCGTAGAAATCAATGTCATGTGGGATTTCCTTCTGAAGAAGACTGACTAACAACAGATTGTTATTTATTTTGTACCCAGATATCCTCCAACAACATCCAGGCCATCATAGAGAGCCGAACAGAGAAGAGAACCAAAGGCATGTTTTTCCCGATAGGCGGGAAGCAGATGCTGTGTTTTCTGGACGACCTCAACATGCCGGCCCACGACACGTTTGGCTCCCAGCCGCCGCTGGAGCTGCTGCGCTTTTGGATCGACTACGGCTTCTGGTACGACCGCCAGAAACAGACACTAAAGTATGTCAAGGTGAGAAGTGATCTGTTGAGGAAAGTAGAACTGAGGTCTGTGGTCCAAAGCACAGTCAGGGCTGATGGTATTATTTCATTGATTTTATTGACGGACATCTAATTCTCAGTTTTTCTGTGTCAGGACATGTTCTTGCTGGCATCCATGGGACCTCCTGGTGGAGGAAGGACTCAGATCTCTCCTCGATTTCAAAGTAGATTCAACCTCATCAATATGACCTTTCCAAGTGTAAGTTCTGCTTGTCTCCATATAAAAAAAAAAGCACTTGAGTTGTGTTCTCAAATAGATTAGTAACCACTGTAGAATGTTTTTTTTCTGCTTTCATAATACCAACAGTTATATGTTGCATATTATTTTATTACAATTTTGTTTGGTCACGGTAAAGGAAATATGACAATATCAGATTCTGAAATATCAGAAGACGCAGGCAGTAACTTAATAACAATTTCTAGTTTAAAACTCAACAAATTGGGGATATCATAACATTTGTAAATTTTTTATGGATTTGACTTAAGGGATCAGGGTTTTTATCATTGTTTTTGAACTCTTTCAGTGATTTTCGCGAAGTAAGAGTGGTATTGGCCGTTGCTTTGTGTTTAGTTGTGCCCAGACAGACTGCTATCTGTGTGAGAGAGATAGCAGATGGCAACCAAAATAAATACTAGTGAATAAATGTTGACATTTATGACAAAGTTTATAAACCATAACAATCTTTTTACACCAGTCGTGTACTTGAATTGCACCAATATATGTTACAAGCTGAATAATCAACAAGTCACATCAAAACTGTAAGGAAACATGCTAACACTAGCCTAGCACTTCTGCTAAGTGCTGGAAATAGTTGTATGTTCTTGCCAGATTTTTTCTTTTCTTTAGCAATGTTTTATTTTTTACCTCTCTGCATGCAGGAGTGCCAGATCAAGAGCATCTTCAGCACCATGTTCAACCAGAAGCTACAGGTCTTTAGGGAGGAGGTGAAGCCTATTGGAGACTCCGTGACTCAGGCCACTTTAGAACTGTACAACTCTGTCACAGCATCCTTTCTTCCTACTCCAGCCAAGATACACTACCTCTTCAACCTCAGAGATATTTCAAAGGTGCACACAGAATGGGCTGGAAAATGACTCACGCAGGTTTTTCAGGATTGTCCATCTAAATGATCTGTTTTTATCTTTAGGTTTTTCAGGGTTTGCTTAGGGCTCACCCAGAGTTCCAAGACACTCAGACTGACATCATAAGACTGTGGATCCACGAGTGCTTCAGGTAAACTGAACATCTCTCAAGGTTTTCATAAGTTAAACTCATACAAATAAAAAAATGCAGTCTCCATATAAGTAAGTTCATGTACATTTTTCTATTAATCCCTCCAGTTTTTTGAAATTCTGCAGTTGTCTAAGGTCATTCAAAATCTACAGATCCCCATAATTATTTGAGCTAATGCATAATTGTTTAATGCAGATTTTCTGCAAAATCATCGGCTTTAAGTGATTGGTAACTCTCACCTATAGGTGGCAGTATTTTTTAGTTCTACTACTTGATGTTAAGTTACAGGCCGTGATTGATATGGCGTGTAACAAAAATCGAGCCATTTAAGATCTTTAAAGAATAAAAACTCATATTTTTTTATTCTGTTGTTAAATTTTAATGGTGGTTTAATAAGGGAAAAAAATTCAAAATTTCTAGCAAATATTTTCAAAGTAGCACCACACAATCAGTGATTAATAAAAAAAGAAATCACAAAATCCTGGTGGAATTGATTAAAAAAGTTTTTACATATTTCATGTTATGAAAATTCCCCCAATCCGTTTTTGCCAACAAAACTTTCATGAACCTTTTTTGATTTATTGTAACTCTATTTTCTTCACAAAATGGCACCTTTATATACTTTTGTGCAGGGAATTTTAGCATTTAGGGTTTAAAAGGTGGCATAATAATTACTCTCTACCATTCCTTTTGTCAATTTTGTCCTGAAAGTTTCTCTCTCTGAAAACTTAAATTCATCTCAGTGGCTTGTTTTCTTTTGTGTTTGTTCCCAGTCCTCTGAGAATCCCTCTGCACATTTATCAAAACAAGACTCAAATTATTCCAAATCTTGTCGCAAACCTGTTCTGAAAGAATGCATGTGCGACACATTTTTCCAACTTTTTACTCCAGTTTGTCCACACTGATTCACTCTGAAGAGTAAATATGTGCACAGATTGGGGAGGATATCATCCTTGTGTCCACACATTTTCCGGGTTTTGTCCTTTTTTTTTTTTTTGCTTTGTTTTCAAGAAGCAACCATGAATCCATTTCTCATATTTCTAGTGGAAAGGCAACTTACATAATTAAATGACATCACATGGGATGCACATAAAATGTCAGAAGGGGGAGAGTGAAGATTAAGTGGAAGCAGATGCTTGTGTACCAGCATGCCCAGGTTCTGTCCTTCTGGGGAAATATTGGCAACTCTTTTCTGCTTGAAGTGGCTAAACTTTGTTCTCAAGGATTGCAGCAGATGTTCATTTACATATAGAACGTTATTTAATGTGACCACAATTTGTGCTCAGGAAAAATAAAAAAGTAATGGTATTAAATTCAGTGTTCTCCATCCACTAATGCAATCTTCTTAACGTGTGTGTACAAAAGGATTTCATTCAGTGTTTGCTTTCAGGGTGTTCTCGGATCGACTCGTAAACCAAACTGACGCAAATACATTCATAACTCTCCTGGAGGAAAAACTGGCCTCCATCTTCAATCTCACTTTCCACGGCATCTGTCCGACCAAACAATCACCAGTATTTGGTATCTTCATCACAAATACCACCCAAAATAACTTTATTACACGTTCAATTCAAATTATAGCACAGGCAAGATTATGAAGAATTTTTACAATGTTTTTTTTTTTTGCTTGTTTGTTTGTGCTGATCAGGTGATTTTATGGGTAACGCCGGTGGATATGAAGACATTGTGGATATGAAGAATCTGAAGAAGTACATGGAAAACCAGCTTTCTGAATACAACCACACACCTGGAGTTGTTCACATGGACCTGGTGCTCTTCAGAGACGCCATCGAACACAGTACATCTGAAAACACAACTCGCAATATCTGAGCTTTCCAAATTGTTATTCAGTTCAATGTCAAAAGCTTAACCAGTGAACCAAAGAACATTTGTTCTGTAGATGTCTTTGGGCTCTACCTATGAACAAACTCTGGCTGGGTTAGGAAACCACAGCTGCCCACAAATAGCTGAAACCCACAAATATTTTAACTTACTGAGAAATGCTTATAACTGCCTATTTTTACATAAGATACCTTAATATGCATTAACAGTGAAAACTGTTTTGGCACCATCACAAAAGAAAACATTGACCTTATCCCCAGTCTTGGGGATACAGCCAGTCAGCTTCAAGGAAAATAAAAGGTGCTTCTGGATTGGCTGCCTTGCAAACTCCAACCAAGAAGCAGGTCAAGTAGCTTTGCCCCTTGGTATTTCAGCTTTCCAAGCTTCATTTTCTTTCAAATGTTTTAGATACGCTGTACGAAAAAATCCAGCAACAGGCAAATGCCACATATTGAGAAATTGTAGACATTCAAATTTATGTAAATGCATCATCTATCTAATAGAGGGAAAAACAAAAACTAGTGGACCCACAGATATATATATGATTGTACCAAAACTATATTAATAATGTTTTTTATTACTGTTGCTTTTGATTATTCCCTTCCCCTGCTACATTACCTCAACAATTCTGGTTGTCAACATGTGAACTAGTCGGAAGCCTTGATGAATCTATGGCCTCTTTCCTCCACAGTAACCCGTGTTGTACGTGTGATCAGCCAGCTGAGAGGCAACATGCTTCTCATTGGTATCGGTGGCTCCGGTAGACAGAGCCTCTCTAAACTGGCTGCCTTCATCTGTGAATATGAGGTGTTCCAGGTGGAAGTGACCAAACAGTACCGCAAGCAAGAGTTCAGAGAGGGTAAGACCAAGCCAACAACTTTACCTTAAAGTGGTGGTTATTTAATCAACAAGCCCCTCCTTCCACACATAGGAAGGCCAACTCTTTTTTTAGCTGCTTATGTACCTTTCAGTATAACATGTTTAAGTTACCCCCTCCCTTAAGCCGCCCTAGGAAACCACCCACATGTGAAAAACCATCACGAAATACACACACAGATATTTGAGAGACTGAAAAATATGGGAATAGTGAAGGTGTCCTCTTCTGTCTGATAAGTTTCTGACGTGTTTGTGTTTAATTTCAGACATCAAGAAGCTCTATAGGTTAGCTGGGGTGGAAAACAAGCCCACAGTGTTTCTCTTCAACGACACGCAGATTGTCGATGAATCCTTCCTGGAGGACATCAACAACATCCTGAGTTCTGGAGAGGTTCCCAACCTCTACAAGCCAGATGAGTTTGTAGAGGTTTGTGTTGTCTTCTCGACTTCCCTCTTCCCTCTGGCATCTGTCAATTTCACTAACAATTCCAATACAACACATCTCATTGTAAGTTTAGTCAGGTGACTGTAATTAATCACCTCTAGTGTTTGTTTTGTTTTTGTAGGTGTGTAACGCCCTGTCAGACTCTGCCAAGAAAGACAATGTGGTGGAGACTCCTGATTCACTGTTCAGGTACCTGATTGAGCGAGTCAGGAACAACCTGCATATAGTTCTCTGCATGAGCCCAGTGGGAGAACCCTTCAGGTGAGTCTTCTGAACGACTGGGAATGCATTCACAGCACATCTGTTTTCAGGTAATAAAGGCTGGAAACAAGAAGCCAAGGTTTTGTCCAAGTAGCCTCCCTTCACAACAATTATGAGCTCATATGGAAATGGTCCACTTCTTTATATTTTTGTTTTTATTCTCCATCCTTCCCTTTCTTTTCTATCTTTTTCCTTTCTTCCATTTCTCCTTTCTTCCATTTCTCCCTTCACTCCCTCTGTTCCTTTCATTCCTCAACTTCTTCCTTTATTTCTCTCTTTTGCTCTTTTTTCTTCTTTTCTTTCTTGATTTCTTTCTATATGATTGATCACTGATTGTTGATCATGTGTTTAAAACTGTTAAAATTTCGCAATAAAAGTGTGTAGAAAGCCACAGAAGGGGATCAGCACGTGGCGACCTGTCAGCCACGTAGAAATTCTGATCCGTTCCTCCAGAAAGTTATTTCTCCTTTTTCACATTTCACATCTGTCATTGAAGCAGATTTCTCCTCAGTGCCCATCTGCACCTAATTATCTCCCTTACAACTAAGAGACAAAATCATAATTTAAAATGTTTCCCAAGCAATCACAAGAGTACTTGTTATTCAGTCAAAGACAAAGCATTTCAGCAGTGATTATTTTTTTAATGTTTTGACATGGTGGTCAGAAACACAGAGAGAACACGGAGCAGCTTTGAGTCAACAGGAGCAAATAAACTCACAGGAGTGATATTGCAGAGAGGAGACTTGTTGTCACGGCAAACACCACTGTTCGTAGAAAAAACACTTCTCTCCCCTGTGGCGTTTGTGGCCCACAGGACGATGGCCACACATGCTGTTGCTAATTGAACTGGCAGCTCTGGCACTTTCACATTGCCATGGCTAATCACTACTCTCTGTGTGACCTGTTGTACCACACAGCACACTTTGCTTCCCTTCACCGTGGGAAGGGCCAGCATTGGTTTGTTTGAAGCTTGTGTGGCATTCTAGTAACAGATTGCCTATGTTATTAACCCCTCCAACTAAATGTAGTTTTGTGGATGAAAAAAGAGTATAGTGTTTTTTCTCTCCGTAAAGGACAGGGAGATATATGATCCGACAACTTTGAGTGAGTAAAAATGTGGTTTCATGCTATTAAAACTAAAACGCCTAAAAGTTGTCATTACATTCAGGCTTAATGTTCTGCTGAAGTCTTCAGCTCTGTCATTGCCTGAATGACTTACAATCAGCATGTCAAAGAAATGTAAAATTTTCTTTTAAACAGCTGCTGACAGCATTTCGATTTCCACTGACTTTTAAATACATACTAAAAATATCTCACCTTGCATTTTCTCCCTTCAGTAAAAGTCATTATTGGTTTCCCGGTAATTTTCAGATCCGATTTTTGAGTTTCTGACTGGCCGGTGACCAGTTCAATCGTCTGTTTCTATCAGGTGCATCTCTGCTCTTCAGCCAACACTCTTTCACACATCCTGTCGCTATATAAACATCTATGACCGTCTCCTAACAGAAACCGCATCCTGCAGTTCCCAGCGATAGTAAACTGCACCACCATCGACTGGTTTTCTGAGTGGCCCAAAGACGCCCTGCTGGAGGTGGCTGAGAGATACCTGGATGGACTGGATCTGGGCTCTGCGGAGGGGGTGAACGATACAAACACACACTCTTCCTTTTTCTCACTTTGAGATCTGCTTTTGGGCCATCTTCATATGTGCTGCTGAATGTTGTAGATCCACAGGAAGGTCGCCAGTATATTTGTGACCACTCACCAGTCCGTGGAAAACATCTCCCTGAGGATGAAGGTGGAGCTGAAGAGATATAATTATGTAACACCCACCAACTACTTGGAACTAGTGTCGGGATATAAAAAGTATGCAGTTACTCACACTCTCACTTGTATATCCACACTAAAAACCAAAAGACTCAACTAGCTGATTTCTATGTGGATTATAAATGTGCTTTTTGAGTGCATACATTATGCATAAAGTTATGATAAACACTAACTGCACCCATCTGCATCCACAAGATTATGTAGAAAAAAAACGTATCAACCAGATGCTGCTGATTAAGTAAAAAGTCCAGACCCCAAACTGACTGAAATCCTCTGGTGGGACCACAAGAAAGCAAAGACAAATGTCAACAGACAAACATCTATGATGTGTAATGTTCTTGGTTACTTTATTGCTTTTTATCCATAACTGTACATTCTAATTATTATTAATCCGCAAACATAATCCCCCACAAGTGAAGGACTCATGGGGAGAGATTGCAGACGTTTTTTTCTGTTTGTTTCTCTCCAGACTGTTAGGGGAGAAGCGCAATGAGTTGGGGGAGCAGGTGAGCAAACTGCGAAACGGCCTTTACAAAATCAACGACACCCGGGAGAAAGTAGAGGCCATGACTGTGGAGCTGGAGGAGGCCAAGGAGGAGTTGGTGGAGTTCCAGAGGCAGTGTGACCAGTACCTGGCTGTCATTTTGAAGCAAAAGGGTGAGGCTGATGAACAGCAGAAGGTAAGTGTGATGAAGATGTGTCAGTGAACACTTTAAAAAGAAACAAAACAAAGTGGATGAAGTCATCGGCTCTGCTTTGTTCAGATGGTGAGTGAGAAAAGCGAGAGGATTCGAGCAGAGGAGCTACAGTGTAAAGCCATGGCTCAAAATGCACAAAGGGAGCTGGACAAAGCCATGCCTGCTCTAGAAGAGGCCCTGAAGGTAGCCGTTTGTCTTCCATCACATTTACAGCTTTGACTTTATTTCTTCTTTCACTGCCACTCAATTTCCATTCCTTACTCTCAGGCCCTGGAATCTCTAAACAAGAAGGACATGACAGAGATCAAGTCTTACGGCCGTCCTCCAGTGCTGGTGGAGACCGTCATGCAAGCTGTCATGACCCTTCTTGGCAAAGAGCCGACCTGGGCTGAAGCCAAGAGACAGCTTGGTGAGACAAAACAACAGCTGACATGTTTGGAAAATAACCACGTTGGTCCTGTATTACCAAAGTAGTGTGTTTGTTTAAAATCCTGAAAATAATGAAATACTGAACAGAAAAACTCAGAATTATTAAAATGTCAGTCTATCACAGAATTCCATTCTAAAACTTGGAGATACTCATCTTCCAAGTTTATTTTGTCCCAGAATGAGAAATATATGCAGCAGAATTTGAACCAATACTCCAATAGTTATATATGCAGATTTTTTTCCCACTGATTTAATGCACTCAAATTAATGTCTGTTATTCAACACACACCAAGGTTAACACATGAAGCATTTTGCTGCCATCTAATGGTTAAAATTAGAACAGACTTGGCTGATTTGCACACTATAAATACCTTAATTTATATGTGTCCTATGTGCTGTATTGAAATCAAAACTCTTACTTTATTGACATTCATTTTTTAGAGCAAGAAAAGTAATTTGCATAAAACTATAAATAGGCACAAAAGGTTTAAAAGGTTTACAATATCTAAGTATGAAATTACACCACTGCAGTGAAAGTTGGTTTTATTTTATTGCTTTGTTTTATTGCATTTCACACAAGTGGTCTGTAAATGTACTTTGGAAGGCATGTATAGTGACCTTAAACTGTTTCTGGCAGGTGAGCCCAACTTCATCAAAACATTGGTCAACTATGACAAGGATAATATAACGGACCGTGTTCTGAAGAGGATCGGCCAATACTGCAGGCAGGTGGACTTCCAGCCAGAAATCATCGGGAAAGTGTCACTGGCTGCCAAGTCCCTCTGCATGTGGGTCAGAGCCATGGAGGTAAGAGGGTGTTTATGCTCACAGAACACCATGCACAGAGCGGTTTATAGCTATGGCAGAAAAATAAGTCAACCAATCAGCACACATTAAAATGAACTCTCCAGGTGTACGGACGAATATTCCGGGAGGTTGAACCAAAGCGGGCGTTGCTGAACACTGCAATGGCCGCTTTAGCAGAAAAAGAAGCTGCTCTGGACGATGCTATGAAAAAACTACAAGAGGTATAAATAATGGTGGCTTTCTTCTCACTCTTACACATTTCAAAGTGATGCTACAATCAGTGTTTTTGGGGGCTCAGGTGGCGGATAAGCTGAATGCGCTGCAAAAGCAACACGCTGAGAAGCTGGCTATGAAGGAGAGTTTGAGAGTCAAATCTCACGAGATGGAGGTGAAACTGGACCGAGCCGACAAACTGGTGACAGGACTGGCTGGGGAAAGGGTCCGCTGGGATGAGAGAGTGACTGTAAGCCTTACATTTCAAGATGTTTAAGTGCAAGAGGCAGATTAGGATGTAGATACATATTTCAGCAAACTGCTGGGGTCTTAAAAAGCTCCTGTTTAACCATTTCACCCATAGACACTCATAGGTTTGAGTTATTTAAGTGAAACAAGAGGTTTACATACACTGAATAAAAAGACCCATCCATCTTTTTATCTCACTCTCAAGTTAAATGAAATATGTCAATACCTATGTGAAACTCAAAAGAACACTTTCCGTAAACTGTGAGTGCAGATGACGGCAATCTGTTTGTTTAGTTCATTCACAAAGGTATTACTTGGTGTTTTATCCGAGCCCTTTTAGTTTGCTGTCTGGCTTTGATGCTTCTTTTAAACTAAGTTTGTTATGAATCAACATTCAGACACAGGAGAACTCTGTCATGATCAGTGGATGTGTTGCAGGGTCTGGAGAAAAACATGGGATACCTTGTTGGAGACTGCCTGCTCGCTGCGTCCTTCCTGTCCTACATGGGGCCCTTCCTGTCCAATTACAGAGACACGCTGCTCGGCATCTGGATGAAAGGGGTCAAAACAACGCTCAACTTTAACATGAGACTTCAACAGCTTTCACACGAATTCACCAAAGAATAAATGTGATTTCTCTCTCTCTCGCTTCCTGTCCATGTTCTCGGCTCAGGTTCTGGAGGCAGAGATCCATTGCACGCCAGGATTCAATTTTGCTGTATTTCTGTCCATACCGACAGTGGTGAGAAACTGGAATATTCAGGGTCTGCCGTCTGACGCGTTCTCCACTGAGAATGGAGTTATCATCACCCGCGGGAACAGGTAGGGACACACAGCAAGCTGAAGAGTTGTTTAATTTTTCCTTATTATTTTACTAAGAAGTCCTTCCTCAATACATTTTTTGAAGGAGACCTGACTAAGAACCACACTAGTGTACAGAATACAAAAAAATATTAATGTCTGCAGACAATTAAAATATCATAAAATTCACTGAAGTATATTTAATTGAAATATAGAAAAAAAACTTTCAAGAATAGAGTGTAAGATTAAATATTTTAAAGATGTTTAAGAATAGGTTGTTTTAACTTCCAGTACCAAAAGAAACGGTTTGTCTTTCATTGCTGTTGTTTCTGCATCAGGTTTACAGGAGTACCAGAATACACAACTAATTGCTTTAAAATTTTCTAAATTCGATGTAGTTCATTAATTAAAATAAAAACATGTTAGAGTCAAAGCCAAAAAAACAGACAAAAAAAGATTGTACTTTGCAGTCTTAAACTTTATTTTGAAAGTTTCTACGTTATTTTCACAGTATTTTGCAAGCTGTGGAACACCGAAAGTCCAAAAATGTATATATAATAATATATACACATGTATATATATAATATATACATGTGTAAATTAAAGGTTTACGATTATAACATTGGATCAGTCCAATAAAAAACACATTTTAATACAAAAATGTGAGCTGAATAAAAAGTACGTTTAGCAACTGCTTAAGGGTGGATACTTTCTAAAGGACCTTTAATCTGACAAACAACCCTCATAGGAACATATATGCTAATTTACTTAATATGACCATTTATTCAGCATGTCATTTAGGTCACTACCACAACTTTCACCATGACTTTATCATCTACTCTTCAGTGTGACCTAAATAACTTCTCCTCTTTTAGATGGCCACTGATAGTCGACCCTCAAGGCCAGGCTATGAAGTGGATCAAAAATATGGAAATGGAAGCGGTAAGAGTGACTCTGCACTGCTTTCTGCTGTGATCCTACCTCTTTCATCCTGCTCCGTCCGTGGGATTCCTAACAACTCCCCACCTTTGGACCTTTTCTCCCCTCTTTCTGCTCATTTCCTGTCTGATCCATGCAAATAAAGGCTTCTAGTGCCACAAAACACCTTTAACAAAAACAATGTATTTATTTGAATTTATCTGTGACATTTTGTTTTAGATCACCAAAATGTATTGTGACTCGTACGTTGTGTTAATAGTATAAAAGAAATTTATAACTTTCTTTTCTTTTCGCCCAGGGTCTAAAGCTAGTAGACCTTCAAACGCCAGACTACCTTCGGGTTCTGGAACTTGCCATCCAGTTTGGGAATCCTGTCTTGCTACAGAACGTCCAGGAGGATCTGGATCCGTCCCTCAACCCTATTCTCAACAAGTCTCTGACTCGCATAGGTCTGCACACACATGTCAACTTTAGCTTATTTAAACACCAGATTTGAGACTTTTGTGGTGTTTTTTTTCCCCAGGTGGCAATCTGCTGATGAAGCTGGGTGACAAGGAGATCGAATACAACCCTAATTTCAGGTTCTACATCACCACCAAGTTGTCCAACCCCCACTACTCCCCAGAGATTTCTTCAAAGACCACCATAGTGAACTTTGCTGTCAAGGAGCAGGTGTGTGGAACAATATGTTCCTCCGGCTCATCTGTGCACACTTTCAGACACAGTTTCAACATGTCTGTTTGTCTGTTTTTTTGTTTTTTTTTATTTGCTGCACAGGGTCTGGAGGCTCAGCTGCTAGGGATTGTGGTACGTAAAGAGCGTCCAGAACTGGAGCAGCAGAAGGATTCACTGGTGATCAGCATTGCTGCTGGCAAAAAAAGTCTGCAGGATCTGGAGGATGAGATCCTCAGGTTTGTATAGCCGACTCTTTGACGTTTTTACATCGGAACACAGAGCACTAAATCAACCGTCTGTCCATCCATCTGTCCACTTATCAACCATCCATCCATCTATCCATCCATCTTTTTGTCTGGATGGATGAAATTGTAAAAGAAATAATGAAAAATTAGGCGCATAAAAGGTTTTCTATGACACTAGTGACCTTGATTAAGAAATTTGATAAGTTTTAAAATTAATTCATATAAAGTTTACTTCAGCAATATCTCACTATGAAACAAAATGCAATTTTTAATTTTAAGAAATTAAAGATGAATCAAATCTGTCATTTGAGGAATTTAGGCAATTTTTTAGGCCTTAAAACAAAATTGTTTGTCAAATTATTGACCCCATTCCTAATTGCTGCGATAAATTTACCTGAAACTTTTCCCCCTGTTGTTCAGTTTCTTTGAATTTTGAAAGTAATCTTCAACTTCCTAAATAAATTTTAATTGGAATGCTGTGCATTGGTTTCTTAGAAATAACTGGGCATTGTAAACAAAAATCAGATGGCATTTAACCAGTAAATAATATTTTCTCACTGGGTCATTAGACAGAGAAGGGATTCACTATAAGGTGAGCCACATAGAAGAAAGCGTAAGAGAAGACATATTTTGAAAGGCTGTCTGTAAATTTTTTAACTTTTTTGCTCATCTTTACTATCAGGTTCAATCATTTTGAAGGTTGTATTAATTATTTAAAAAAATTGCAAACTGTTACTGCAGTTTTGATGTCCCTTGCGATTGTTTGAACCCACCAGGCTCCTGAACGAAGCCAGCGGCTCTCTGCTGGACGACGTCCAGCTGGTAAACACCCTGCAGGCCTCCAAGGTGACGGCCAGCCAAGTTACAGAGCAGCTGGAGACCAGCGAGCAGACCGAGCTGAAGATCGACTCAGCCAGAGAGGTCAGGAGGGGAGGAGTCACTGGGGATAGACAAAGACATCAGCATGAGACGCTTGCCTATTAAACACAGCAATTAATGTCATTTATGTAATATGTATTTCTAGTATTGCTTAAAAATCTTTAAGTAGTTAATCTGCAGAATATGTTGGTATTTTTATCCGGTTAATTTTCAGAATTGTCAATAGATGAACCGGTTACTACAATAATCGTTAGTTGTCTTGCACAGATGTGAAAAATGAGTATCCTGCAGAATCACCCACTATTATTAAAGTGATAGTTTGGATAAGCTAGTTTAAGTTTAAACTTGCTTATCCACTGGAACTGCTACGTGTGGTTCCAGTTTTATTCTTTGGATTATAGATTTTTCTTGTTTTTATTGGCGACCACAAGTAGCCAGAGACTTTCTGTCTCAACAGGCCTACCGACCCTGTGCTCAGCGAGCCTCCATTCTCTTCTTCATCCTAAACGACATGGGCCTCATCGACCCCATGTACCAGTTTTCTCTGGACGCCTACATCAACCTGTTCGTGCTCAGCATAGCAAAGAGCAAACAGGCATACAGCTTAAGGGTCGAGGAACGAATCAACAACCTCAACGACTACCACACATACGCCGTGTACCGGTGACGATGACTCAAACTTTTTAACCGCAAATCGATCAATACTTTATGGGTTTCTCAAGCTAACTCTACGTTTATCTTCTTCTCCTTCAGGTACACCTGTCGGGGTCTCTTTGAAGCTCACAAGCTTCTCTTCAGCTTCCAGATGTGCGTCAAAATCTTGGAAGTGGCCGGGAAACTGAACATGGATGAGTACAACATCTTCCTCCGAGGCATCGTCGTAAGAAACACACAAACATCTTAGTAACGGTGCCCCGATGGGACAAAAAAGAACAAAAAAAGCTCCTAACGTTCTTATTCATGAACAGCCTACCTGTTTCTGAAGCATTAATGTGTCGGGCATTTTGAGAGAAGACACTCTAACTTATGGCCTATTGACAGGCTATTGATAAGGACGATCGGATGGATAATCCATTTATCAGCTGGCTGCCAGACTCCAGCTGGGACGGCATCGCAGAGCTGGATAAGCTGCCCAAGTTCCATGGCATCGTGGCGTATTTTGAACACTACCCACGAGACTGGAACCTCTGGTATACCCACCCAGAGCCAGAGAACGCTCCGCTACCAGGTCTGTGCAGATCGGTTGGCCTGAATTTATTACAGTCCAGCAAACTTAAGCTCATGTTTGAATTTGTCAGGGTTCAAGAAAACCGGTTCACTTTTCCTCAGTGCCTTTTGAAACGTGAAGAGTTCTACCGAAATGGGTTTTCTTAGGATTTTAGATGTTAGAAGTCCATACATTTCCTTCAAAAGAGTTACTTTCGTTCTTGACTCCTTACCCTCTTGTTTGGTCTTCAAGGTGATTTGGATCACAACTACAATGAGCTCAAGAAGATGGTAATAGTTCGTTTCCTACGCCAAGACCGAGTGTCTTTCTGCATCACCTCCTTCATCATCAAAAATCTGGGCCCGCGCTTTGTGGAGCCGCCTGTCCTCGACATGAAAGCTGTAAGTTTCAACTGCAGTCCCATTTCATCCCGGTGCTTACATTTTGTGAATGATATGTTTTAAATGTTTAAAACTTGGATGAGCAACTGATTTAAACGTTCTGCCTGTTGTCTCCACCTTCCTTCCTCACTCCCTTCGTCTTGTGACAGGTGGTGGAGGAGTCCACCTGCTGCAGTCCTCTGATCTTTGTGCTGTCTCCTGGAGTGGACCCCACAGGATCGCTGCTGCAACTAGCTAAGGCTTCGGGGATGAGCCACCAATTCAGTGCTCTGTCTCTGGGCCAGGGGCAGGCGCCCATCGCCAGGAGGCTCATAGAGGAAGGAGTGAAAAACGGTACAGCACCAGCTGCTGTCGTTTTAGCTGAGTCATCCATACATATTCAAATGCAGTCTGGAAAAGTGCTGAATAAAAGTTAATTGGTTTCCAGATCTGGACAAAAGGAGTTGGAAACCAAGGTCTGTTTGTTTCCAGTCCTTGGGAAGTCCAGAAGTAGAACCAGACTTTCTATTCCGGGTTTCCTTCGCAACATAATAGATGTTTAAACTTAAACTGCTTCAATAGTTCTCAATAGAAGACGACCACAGGAGAGATCGATTCATCTATCCATCTATTCACCCACCCATCTCTCCATCCAGCCATATACTCACTCTTAACAGTTCGTTTCTTTCACAGATTTTATTTTTAAGGCCTTTTTACAATATGAATAAGCAATTTGTCTTTACATAGGATCAATGCTAAGCTATGCAATTTACTGCTTAAAATGGAAAATAACAGAACTGAGGTAAAGAGACATCTGCAGTAAGGATGTACAATATGTCATAAAATTCATATCTCAATGTCTACTGTGATGGCGGCGTTAACAAAATATATCACAAATGTTTTTATATAAAACTTACAATAGAAAAAAAAATCACTCGTAATTGAGTGGAATATATATACATGTATATGTGAACTTTTATTTCACATTTATATCATACAAATATCAACAAGTGATTGACTGATATTGGTCAATTTTCCTCCAAATTTCCAAAGTTCTTTTTTGGATTTTGGCTGCTTTTCGTTCAATAAATTTCACATAAATAATCGGAATTTAGTCATAACAAAATCCAAAGTCTTTAGAAATAACTCCAAAATCATACTTGAAACATATACACAGTACTCAACAGAAATCTAAGCTTAGAGAAACTGTGTTGTGACTTCCCAGGTCACTGGGTCTTCCTTGCCAACTGCCACTTGTCTCTTTCCTGGATGCCGGAATTGGACAAACTAATAAAGGAGCTGCCGGTTCAGAACCCAGAGCCCAGCTTCAGGCTGTGGCTCAGCTCTTCACCGCACCCGGATTTTCCCATCACGATTCTGCAGGCCGGTATCAAGATGACCACCGAGCCGCCAAAGGTACATAAGCGTGCAAATGTCACTGCAAACATGAAAACCTTCGTGTTATTGCTTTAGGGATATTTTAATAAATCTTGCCTGCTTCGTATCCGCAGGGTGTGAAAGCCAACATGAAGCGTCTGTACCAGCTGGTGACTGAAGCTCAGTTCAACCGCTGCACCAAAGCCAGGCTCTACAAGAAGCTGCTCTACGCTCTCTGCTTTTTCCACAGCATCCTGTTAGAAAGGAAGAAGTTCCGACAAATGGGCTGGAACATCATCTACGGCTTCAATGATTCTGACTTTGAGGTGTGAGAAACAATATCTGTCAGCTAATATTCTACTTTGTACATAAAATGTTTGAAAGGAGTTTATGTGATATTTAGGTTGGCAGGTGTTTAAGAATATTTTTCTCTTGTGAGTAAACTTTCTCAGTGGTTAATCATAGACCTCCAGTTGTTTATAAATGGACCTATAGCTCTTCTCGCCTTGTCTTTCTACCTTGGCATTGTGCTAACTCTCCTATATGCTTAATTTTAAAAAGCAATAGGTTCCAATCATTATCCTGCATATTAAATTTCTCAACCATCATCATCTTTGTGTTTAGAATACAGAAGCAAAACACTTTATTACTCAATCTGCAATGCCTTTGTTAGGTGAGTGAGAATCTGCTCTGTTTATACCTGGATAAATATGATGAGATTCCTTGGGATGCGCTCAAGTACCTCATCGCTGGTGTCAACTACGGCGGCCATGTCACAGACGAGTGGGACCGGCGACTCCTAACCACATACATCAACGACTACTTCTGCGAGGGAGCTGTAAATCAGACCTTCTACAAGTGAGACTCTTGTTTTTAATTCTTCTTCTTCTTCTCTTTAATGCTCACAGCTCAACGTTTAGGTCTGGGTGTAAAATAAAAGTCACATTTATTCAATATGTCTCACATTATAGAGGTAATCTGTGGTCTGCTGAGGCTTCTTGCTGTTCACAGAGCACCAGCACCACCAAGAGGACAGGTTGAATATTACAGCAGAAAATTGAGCTTTTACACTTTCCTCAGGTTGTTTGCTGTATAAATTTTCTTAATTGTTGTTACTCTGAGAAGAGAAAGAAGTGGAATAAGATGAAATAGGTTTACAGATTCAATCTTTCTAAAGAGCAGTAAGTGATCTGCTGGATATTAAAGTGTTAAGTACAACACAATGTATTTGTCATTTTTGATAATGAAACATTCATAAAAGATGAAACAACATCTTTTCTGAGAATTTTATTCAAATTTCATCTGTGCTGCACTCAAATCAATTTATAGTGAAGTTATTAAAATTAGATTCTTTATTATTATATTTTAGTGGCTCACTTGCATTGTGAATTTAATGCATTATAACCTATTTTTGGATTAGACAAACTCTAATCCAAAAAAAGTTTAAATTTGTTCCCCCAATTTGTTTTTTGAAACATCACACCACTTTCCATCCAAGAAAAAACAAACAAAACGATCATTTAATTTACATGTATGTAAATTTCTGACAGGGATATATGCAGTTCATTACATTTGCTAATCTAAAACACATTTTCTACTCAACTCTTTATTAGGCTATCAATCTTACCCACCTACTATATTCCCCGCGAGGGTCCGCTGTCGTCGTTCCAGGAACACATTAACACGCTGCCGGCCACGGAGCACCCAGAGGTGTTCGGTGAGCACCCCAATGCCGACATCGCCAGCCAGATCGCGGAGACCCGCACGCTGTTCGAGACGCTGCTCTCCTTGCAGCCTCAGCACACAGGAACCGCGGCGACAGGGACCGGGGCCAGACCCAGTCGAGAAGACACGGTATGTCAGTGAGAATGAGAAGATGCTGGGGTCTCAAAATTTATATAAAACACCAGAACACTGATGTCCTTTTGGTGAAGCGGTACCCAGTCTGTTTCATCCAGTTTAAATGGTTTTAGACTTTTATTTTGAAGTAAGGCAGGAAAGAGACTTGTGAGGAGAACCTCTGTGTTATTTTCTCAGCCGCTTCCTAGATGAGCTTTCAATGTACTATAGGAGTAATTTTGGTAATCCTGGGAATGTTCTTTCCATTTATGGATAATGGTTTTCAGTGTGATTAAAATTAGGTTAAAACTGCACTATGTCATTTTACAATTTTTTTCTTTTTACATAATTGTTAAAACTCTCACTATGTTGTGACAGTAAAATATGAAACAGATAATCTGTGAAAAAATCAAGCTACCTCCTTTAGCCATCTGCAGATTTTCATTGAACTACTTACCATAAGCCTTTTCTATGCAATATTAGAAAAGGCTATAATACAACAAATAATTGTTGTATTATTTGGCCTTTTTTGAGTCTGTGTACTCTATTTAATAATGAACTGATTCCTGAATTATTTGACATTTATTTCATCAAGTTTAATCGTTTCATATTGGCCATTTACCATTGACAACATAACCAGTTCATTTTCTGACTTCCTAGTGGAGGGAGTTAAATCATACCCTGATTTATGAGGTAGATGGAAACGTTGCATTAAAGTTAAAAATAAGTTAACCCTCATCATGTGGTAAACAGTAATTACGTGGACTGTTGTGTTATTTGTGGAAGGCTTGGCATTATCAAAACAGACTTCCAGACCCTGAAGCTCATCTCTTTTATTCTCACATGAAGGTTTTAAATGCTTGCAAGGAATTAAAACTTTTACATAAAACCCTGTTGGAAGATTTTTTGGGGGGAACAGAACCACTGAGAGAGAGTCAGTGCTCTGGTGTGGTTTTCATACCAACATGCTCACATTGCAAAACATGTGTGGCATGTTTTGGAAAAATAAGCAAACATGTTACGCTTTGGTGCTCCTTCACCTCAGCTGTCAGGTTCACTCAGGTTTTTATCTAGTGGTACTGACGCTATGTGGTGGTTTTGTGGCAAAACCAATCAGCATTTTACCATAAACCAAAGATTGATTTTTCATCTTCTTTTTACAAAGTGTTTCTTGACTGTCTGGAGGTTGATGTGGTTAAACATTTGCTTCCAGCTTATCCGACGGCTGTTATTTATTTTCAGACGCGGAGTGTAGCGTAACTGAATGAGAATTCAACTAAACGTTAATAGTTAGATTTTTTTAGATTGGCCTTGGCAAGTGTATCTTCTGGCAGCTGTTTTCTGCTTTTGGTTTCAAAGAGTGGTTACATGAAGCCAGACATTAGACCTGTGGTCTGGTTAGCAGTTGTCAGTGTAATAAGATGCAGATCCAGGAATCTTTAAGAGATGTAAACTGAGGTAAAGAGGATAGACTCTGGAGTCAGACATATAGTTTTGTTTCATTAACTTTTTTCCTGCTGCTTAAACAGTCTATTAAATGTTTTCTTTGTTATTTCACTCTCCTTCCTTTTCAGCTGCGTACAGTTCCCTCTTCAAATTGTGTTTGCTTGTGCCTCTTTCCATTTGAATATTTTAGATTATTAGCTAAATGTAGCATCAGTTAAAGATAATCAGAGTAAAAACAAAAAGCAGTTTTCAGATAATGATTTAGTTTAATATTTAATCAATCCAAATAAACTGGGTCCAATGTTAAAAGGTAACACTGCCTTTTGTTAAATTATGAATTAACAGTAGTTAAGATTTTTTGTTAAATTTCACTTGCGTAATCAAGACCTGAGTCCTTTTTTATTCCAAATGATTCATAAACATATTTATTCACAGTGTTGCATAGTTTACGAATCATTAATAAAAAACTCATACCACTACTTAGTCCTTCTTTAGCAGAAAGAAGGAATATATTTAAAGAACATTTACATAGTGGAGCATCAAAGCTGCAGATTGTAGCTTTAATATAAGTATGTTTTTTACATATTTGTTAAAACTGCCTCCATGTCAGAAAATCTGTGAAAATAAATCACTCTCCTCTGTCTGTCTCCCTGTGGTCCTACTGCCATTTGCAGAAACACACCACTCTCTCAGAAACAACCAATCACAGCCAGGAGGATGGTCTTAGCACTGTCAGTCAAGCTCATGTATGTGCTGCAGCTGTGTTTGCCACAGAAAAACAACTTAGTGTTACAGGTAAACTGTTTATCTGCCATCATTTGTGGCCATGCTAACTACCCAGAGCATTCATGACAGGCTCCAAAGTAAGGTTCAGAGAGCAAACATGTACACAAGCATCTGCACAAAAAACACAAATACTGATTACACATTTGCAAAGAAAAGTAATTCAAAAAAATTCAAAAGTAAGAACATCAAAACTACAGTCAAACACGGTGGTGGTGGTGTGATGGTTGTGGTTGCTTTGCTCCTTCAGGACCGGGATGAATTTCTATGAATGATGGGATGAATTCAGCTGAAGGAGGAATTAAACATTAAAATAAAATTTAAAAACTGTAAGGATGTGAGTAGTTTGTTGATTTTTTTTTTTTTGCCAATCACAACTTTGTTTTCGGAAGTTTTCCAGTGAAAGTGTCTGCATGTGGTCTTTTGATTTTGAAGCACTTCAGTGTAATTGAGCCAGTCTTGTGTTCATGTGTAGGTTCTGGAGCTGCTGGTAGAGGTCCGTTCTAAGATCCCACCTCTGATTGACTGCGAGGGGACCAAGACTGTCCTCCAGGACAACCCCACGCCCCTCAATGTGGTCTTACTGCAAGAGATCCAGAGATACAACTCTCTGCTGGAAGCCATCATGTAAGAACTATCAATTTGTCTATTAGGCGAGACATGTTACACACCTACACACCCACCTAACATTTTTGAAGCCTAGATGAAAAATTTTAATCTTTTCTTGCATTTATTTTCATACTTTATTCTAGTTTCTCCCTGGTGGAGCTGCAGAAGGGAATAAAAGGCTTTGTGGTGATGTCACCAAGTATGGAGGAGACCTTCAACTGTATTTACGACGCCCGCGTGCCCCCGGTGTGGGAGAAGGTGCAGACACACAGAAATTAGAGTCACGCAGGAAATTTTTAGAGGACATTTAAGGATCTTTACTCAGCACTTAAGATATCATTTACACATTCAGCATCGCTTCACTTCAGCAGCATCTGTTCTCGCATCACAAGTTTGGCTACATTTAGCCACATTTAAAGTCTTCCTGAAGAAGGTTGGAAAATGTTGTATGATTTGTTTTAAACTAAGTAAAAAAAAAAACTACAAATATTATTCAACCACTTAAGGCTTTTCTGAATGTCATTACAAATGGCTTGCAAATGTGGTACACACATCATTTTGTTGATTTAAGAGTTTTTCACATGTGTATTTCACATGTCTTCATGACCTGCAAGCTGCAGCTGATAAACAAGAACAAATCAAACTACCAGAATCTGGAGTTGAGGTTTATTGCAGACTTGGATGCCAATAATTAATTTGGGACTTGATTGGAATGACTAGATTGAAAAGATCTTTCTGCACAATAATCAAATGCTCTAACACTGATCTTGTTGTTCCCACTCAGCCATTAAAACAGCTGCAGAAAGCGGCGTGCTGCTATTAAAGGCATATTCGTCCATCTATCCTTCACCCTGGTGACTCATACAGAAAAAATGCTTTTTATTCTGCTCTTTTCATCAACATAAACACACACGGTGATAGAGCGCTGGCAGCCCTCCAGTTGTGAATGATCTGTTCTTGCTTCGTTACCACTGGACCACTCTGTACAGTGGTGGGCCGGAGGGGGTCGCGGACGGGATGGGACCCCGGGTGCTGTCGGTTTGGGTCAAGAGGCTTCAAATGATTCTTGGTCAGAGGAGTTCATGTTTATATCCAATGATTTGCTCTTTCTTAATGCCGCTCATAAAAGCGTTGTTTGGGTTTGTGAGTGGGCCCTCATGAGGCGGAGCTCACCTTGGCCCTCAGGGCCCGAACAAAGCCACTGTCTGTGAACTAATCGGAGAGCAATAAGCAAAGTAAACCTTCCAAGGCCTGCTCCACTTTCCCAATAAGACCCTGAGCTCATTGTGTTCCTGCCAGCAGCTTATTATGGCTCAATCTACTGTATGCGTGTGTGTGGATGTGTGTGTGTTTCTTTTTATAGGCGTATTGGATAGCCATTAAGGCTGCAGCTTCCAGCTGAGCGTCTCTATTCAAAGGACTGCTTGTAAACTACACAACTCTTTGTTTCTAATCCTGGCTCTAGTCCATGTCTCTGTTTTTTTAACTATCCATTACATGTTTCTCGTTTTCTTTTACCTGATGTTCACTCTTTCATTTAATCTGCTCCAGTTCTGCCTTCAGGTCTCGATGCAGCAACGACAACCCCATCCTGCTTATTTATCCCTCCGTCTCTTCATCTCTTTCCTCCTCTGGCCGTCCTTGGCATGGCAGCCTGTCATTAGCTCTGAGCTCAGACTCATGGCTTTAATTTTGGCCCCCCTCTCTCTCTCTCTCTCTTGCTCTCTGGCCATGTAGATTTCTCCTCAAACCCCTCAATGTTTGCATAGTTTTTTGAGTGTGAGGTTTGTGGGCAGAGATTTAAAATAATCCTGTTTGAAACCAAAATTGTAGCTAATTCTTTGTCGAGAGACATGCGGAAAGTGGGTGGCGATATGTGGAAGCTGTGTGGAAGTAAAAGATGAAGGAAATGGTGAGTCGTTAGTGAGGCTGGACACCGAGGAAGCAAAAAAGGATTTCCATCGATTGGCTGGAAAGGATGTGCAGCAGGTTAGAGTGATTAAGGAAAGAGACGGAAACTAAAGATCAAAGTGTTGAACAGAAGAAAGAAGGACTTTGAGAAGTTCATGAATGAATGATGGAGCAACATGTGAAAAGGTTAGTTACTCAGTGGGAATTAGGTTTGGACCTGAATATATACAAACCACTCCGTTGCAGCTCTGACTGTGTTTGAGAACCAGAAGGTGAACCTCCATCCCAGGCACAAGTTCGAATCAAAAATACTTTCCCAAAGGGAAATTAATGTTATTGTAATAGATATTAATTCACAATCCTTTAAAGAGTTATTGTGCCTGGTGATATGCCAGCCATCACCATGAAGCTGTCTGTATTGCAGTGAATGTGAAGAAGCCTCTGACTAAAGACACTGTGTTTCTCTAAGACATTTTCATGAAATATTAAGGACGGAGCTAAATAAACGGTTTTCCTTATTCATTTAGCTCCATCCATCTTCCCATTATCCCTGACCAACTTCCCATGATCTGGCCTTTCTGGAGCAAAACATTCCCACGTCATAATGCTGCCATCACCATAATTCAATATGGGAATGCTGAGTCCCATCTATTATGTCATCAGAAAATAAGTATGTTTTTTCTCATTAATGCGTGAAATTAATCTCAAATTTCAGAGTTTCTGGGCTGAAATTTACTCCTCTGTGGCTTTTTTTAAAATTATTTTATTTCTGGTAGTCCTAATACTCGGTTGTAGGAATTCAGTGGCTAAATTAGCAAAAAAACTGAATAGAAAATAAGTAGTAGCAGCCAATGATCTGAAAAACCCTTTAAAATACTTCTATTAAACCTGAAGCACCACTTCAAAAGATTACCAGAAATTCTTGCTTCCAAGGGGAAAATAAGCAAATGCCTTTTGCACTGTTTACTCTGTGATCAGTTAAATTTTCTCTCATTTCTGCCCTAATAAGCCGTCCAGTGCAGAAGCCACACTGCTGTTGAACTCATTATGAGGGGCTGCCAGCAGCTGGACCGCAGCGTTGACCCCACGTCTGTCTGTGTCCTCAAGGCGTATCCGTCTCTGAAGCCTCTTGCAGCGTGGACGCGCGACCTCTGCCAGCGAGTGGACCAGTTCGCACGCTGGGCAGAGAAGGTCCAGCCGCCCGTTCTGTTCTGGCTGTCCGGCTTCACCTTTCCCAACGGCTTCCTCACCGCCGTGCTGCAGTTCACCGCCCGGCATCACAACGTGAGCACTCACCGACGTCTCTGTGGCGATTTCATAAACCCGTCACAGCGAGGGATTCATTTTCACTTGGCGAACTCAGTTTTAGATTTACTGGTGTCGGAACAACCCTGCAGTCTCTCCTTGTGTGGGTTTGGCAGAGAGTGCAATGTCTCTCACTCCTTCTGAACAAAAAACACTTAATTAATCCCAACTTCCTCCAGCTTCCTCACACCACACTGAGACCTGGGGGAACTTTGGCAGACAAGTTTTTGTCAGCTTAGCCAGAAATACGTCTGAAATGTGACAAAAAGATCCCAGATGATGAAGTCGTGAGGGAATGATTACCAACTTGCATACAGTTTTTTATTTTTTTTATTTATTTTTTTTTTTTTTTACAAAACTACATTTATTTTATTTTCTTGTTAGTTTATAGATGGGTTAAAACTGAATATTCACTGGGATGTTTATCATGTTCTCTCTAAGGCAACTGAATACCCTGCAGACTGATGTTTTTATCAGTCTGGTGTTCATAATTAAAACTGGAGACATAGATAAGTTCAGAAATGATCAGTTGAATAATAAAAAGTGGAAATAGTAAGAAAATGTGATGGAGGCCTAAATGTCTCTAGATGTGTGGAAGATGCATAAGTTGAAGCTTAAAGGAACAGGGTCAATATCAGTGCATCTTTTCCTGAATCCAGATCTGGTTCACCAAGTAAAAGAAAATGTAAAAAACTGACCGAAATGCTTTAGCAATAAGATCCCAAATGACTTTAATATGTGGGATTTTACTATGTACAGTATTATTTTAACTTGATCGATTAAGCAAAATCAAAACATTAGAACAGATAAACAAATAAAGTCTGAATAACAGGTATTGATGCATGATTTCATGTGTGTATTTGCAGATCTCAGTGGACACGCTGTCCTGGGAGTTCATAGTGTCCACTGTGGATGACAGCAACCTGCTCACCCCCCCTGAGGTGACGCCCCGTTATCATCCAGATTTCCCTCAACCCGCCATCAGAATCTCTTTTACCTGCCAGCCTGACAGCAGCACATTTTATTTGTCTCTCTCATCATTTTCCTCTTTTTGATTATTTCATGAAGTTCTTTAAAATCAAGTAACATCTCCATCTGCCCCCATTTTTCCAGCTCCCATCTCGTTCTCTTCGTCATTTATCCTCTATTCCCGTTATGACTTCACCTCCTTTTTTTTTCATTTTTCTCATCCATCCTGTATTTTTTTTAACATTTTGTTACCTGAATGTTGTAAGAACTTGTTGCCCTTTTTTGGGGGCCAATCAGAAATGTATATACACTCACCATGAGCAACAACTTTACATCCAGACTTGTGTTCAGTTCATTGACAAATGAAACTGATGGGGACTCGATGTAAACTTTAGGACCTTTTCTCTCCGTCTCCTCACTCGTTCAGGATGGGGTTTATGTGAAAGGCTTGTACCTGGAGGGGGCAGGTTGGGACAGGAAAAACTCGTGTCTGGTCGAAGCTGAGCCCATGAAGATGGTCTGCCCGATTCCCACCATCTACTTTAAACCAGTGGAAAACCGCAAGAAGATGTCCAAGAGTGAGCCATCCGTTGAAATGCGTTGATTTGTTTAACCATGCCTTTGTCATTTCAACGCCTTCACCTCATGCCGTCTCCTTTCCGTCCGTAGGTATGTACCTGTGTCCGTGTTATTACTTCCCAGTGCGTGCTGGGAAAGACGGACGGCCGGCGTATGTGGTCGCCATTGAACTCAAATCCGGAGCTGTGTCTCCAGACCACTGGGTCAAGAGAGGGACCGCTCTCCTCATGAGTCTGGACAACTGAATGCTCACACATTTCTAATATTTCCTTTCTTATTTTAGACTTTGTTTACCAAATGTTTATAGTTTCTGAATCATAAAGTAGAAAGTTGTTGTAAGTCGTTCTTTGATGTTTGTGCTTTGGTTTCGTTATTTCTCTCCCCTCTCTGTTTGTCGTCCATCTGTCTTTACAAGCGTATTTATTCCACTGAAGACAGAACACTCTCTGTTTCACTGGAATCACCTTTGAAACATCTGGACCAAGTGACTGTTTTGGTCCGAAAATGTTTGGCTGTGTGCGCTTATTGACTTGAAGCACCCTAAAGTACTTTGAACTTCAATAAACCTCAAAACATGTTGACTACGATTGTAAGGACAGACAATTTAAAGCTTGTTTAATTCAAACAAAAACCCAGCCATATTTGTTTAAGTGATAAACAAATATGGCCTGATTTAAGAGAATTAGAAGTAAAGCATATTGAAAAATAAAAACTTCAATTTTTAGGGTGAGTTGAGGCTCACCTTCATCTCTCAAGCTAAAAAAGAGAGCAGAAGGAGACAGTGACTGGAGGAGAGCAAATGAATCCTAATGAAGCTTCATGGACAGGACGTTTGGAGTCAGTCGGCCGTTTTGAGAGCGAGAGAAGGCCCAGATTTCCCCTCCAGATAGACTCAACCCAAACTTCTCAAAGGGACAGAGAGAATAAAAAAACAAGAGAAGGAGCCTGGAGAAAGAACAATCCAGTAATGAGAGAGGGGAACCGGGAAGGGGCTGGTGGAGGGGAGCAGTTCAAGGTTGCATTCAGCAGTAAGGACTGTCCTGACCAAACACGGACTTCCTTTTGGGTTTAAGAGGCTCTTTATCAAATCCTGGTCTTTGTGAGTGTGTGTGCGTGTGTGTGTGACAGCACATTGGTGGTCTCCAGTTGGTGGGAGGTGGAGGGAGGGCAACTTTGAATTCAGATTCAAATGGGCTTATTCTTCAGGCCCGGTTCTGACTGACATCGGACTTGAAGCTGGAATGTAAATGTGGCATTTTTGGATGTCTGTACTCCGGGATTAGTTTGTTTCTTCTAAAAGTCACGGGGGAAAATTAAGTACAGCTTTCATTGTTTCTATAAAGTATGGGTCGAGGTTGAACTTCACTCTCTGCTCTACATGAATGTAAAGCCCAGCCACTTGGGAAGCTGAAATACCAAGCCCAATGATACTTGACATATTTGTTGGTGTTCAGGAAGGAGCCAAATAGATTCATTTTCCTTTGAACTGATTGACTGAACCCTCAAGAATGGAAATAAGGAAGATTGTAGATATTAGCTTCTGTGGTAGCACTAGAATGGTTGTATATTTACCAATTACTTGTTTTTTTTTCTGAAAAGTTTCTAAGTTGGTATTTAATATTGCAGCTCCTTCCATCAATAGCAGGAAGCTGTGGTGGAAACATTTTATTTTACAAAACACCTTTCAGAACCAGCAAAGGTACTTTCAACTCTAACCTGAACCAATTAAAACAATTTATTGTGAATGATAGCGGCTTGGGTTTCGCCATGTTGAAAGTTTTAATATCTTTTTTCTGATATTATCAAATATCAGAAGAATTTGAGTAGAAAATTGTGTCCCACATGACAAAACATTGCACCTAGATATTTCAGCTTCCAGACCTGCTTTTGCTTTCAAATATTTTTTAGACATGCTCTATGAAAAAAAATCTGCATCCAAGCAAATTTTGTGAATAATTTGTAGTCAGAGAAAAAAAGATTACAAGGACCCCCCATCTGACCACCCCTAGCCCAGGGCATTATTTATGTATTGACCGCCACTGCATGCAGCTATTAAGTAAGTATTTTTCAAACAGTAAAAATTTAACTAAGCCTTATGTGACCTTTTTTTGACTTTTCCCAGCATGAAATTTCCTCTAGTTTCCAGTTTCTTGAACCTGGTGTAGTTAAAGTACCGTCATTACCACAAAGGTATGAGGTTAAAACCTGCGATTCTCCAGCGTATTACTGTAAACCAGCGAATTATCTGGGAAGTCCTGCAGAGTGACTCAAAACGAACCTGGAAGAGAGGGAGGAAGGCTGCCAGGGAGGCAGGGAGGGAGGGAAGAGGAAGGGGGAAAGAGGCGTTCAGCGGTAGAAGAGAGAGAGAGAGAGAGAGACAAGGGGGGTGGGGGGGAACCGGAGGGAAAGACTCCTCTGCTTCAATGGAATAAAAACTGCGCAGTTTCTTTTAAGGAGTCCCCATCCGCCGCTCAGTTCGTGCGCAGTGGACACCTCTGGAGGATGATTGAGGGATAGTGGCTCCAGCCTTCCAGCTATTTTTCTATTTATTTATTTCAGTTCCAGCTCAAGAGGAGGAAGAGGGAGCCGTGCAATCATTCAGAAAAGGCGATGCGACCATGCAGAGGTGCAGCATGCACACACGGTGGCTTTTCTTTCTTTCTGTTCCCCTCGCTGCACCCAGACGGGTTTTGGATGCTGGATGGAGATCTATACGTGGTTTAGAAATGACAGAGGAGAAGACGGGGGGTTTTTTTGTAAGGGGGCTGCGTCATCCCCGGATGGGCATGGAGGTGGACTATACTGTGCAGATCTTTCTCTGGTTTTCGCTGCTGATTCCTGGGACTAACATCTAAAAAGGTGAGAATAAGCGCAGATTATTCTCACGTAATGTAGCAGAGCTACCGTCCTCTTCCTGTAACAAATGGAGGATTTTTCATGACGTTATATAATTCCTAATAATGCCTTAACTTTGCACGCATGCTTGTGTTGAGTTGGAGCTGCTCTGCTCCGTCTTGTTTTGTGGGTTTAATCCATCATAGTGAAAGTGGAATGATGTCACGTTTTCTACAGTAAAGGAAGGGGATAGTTTACGGGAATGAAGCCGATGTCGCAATCATCTTGTGTCGGCCCCACGTTTCCACGATAATACGCAGATTAAAAAAAAAAAAAAGAGTCGATAAATGGAGTGGGTTGGCGCGGCCGTCCTTGTTTGGCTCATTTATGCGGCTGCAGTTGCGGGTTTGTGGGGTGAAATGCGGGCTCTCCGCTTTTTAGAGGAAAGGGGTGTCGCATTTTCTTTCTGAAATGTCATGTGGTGAAGTTGTGGCGGGTTCTCTACTATTTCCAGGAAGAGCGTTTGAATTTTCTTCCCCTTGGATTTTTTTTCTCTCCCCCTGTCTCCACCCCTCTTCGTGCTGCTTCTCCACCTGCCATTTGCCTTGTTCGCCACTAGATGGCGACACAGGACAGGAAATCAGCTTGACTTATTTACCGGCACGTTAGTTCTAAAGTTTTGGGCCGCTTGCATTTTTTAAAACTTTTTCTCATGTTGCAGACTTCAGTGTATATTATTTGGATCTAATTTAATAGAGCAATACAAATTACAGCGTGATTGTGAAGTGAACACTGACTTTGTATTGAAAAATATTCTCAAATTAAAGAGCATTTAGTGCTTCAACTCCCTTTACTGTGATACCCATAAATCACGTGTGTCCAAACGTTTTATCACGTGGGACACAATTTTCTACTCAAATTCTTCTGATATTTGATAATATCAGAAAAAAGATATTAAAACTTCAACAAAATGTTTGAAAACGGATGTGTATACCATTGTAAATCTAATAATTTTTAAAGTTTAGCTTGTTCACTTTATTTTAAATAAATTAATTATTTACTTTTTTTTTTAGTTGTATCAGAAAAGTAGAAATTTAGCAAAGTAGCCACAAAAGTTTGTTTTTGAGTGGATGTCACTACATAAATGTGGTCATATTTACGAATAAATAAAAGACAACACAGAAAACCTCCTTGTGTCAAAGATAACACATTTTGTTGTAAAAAGATTGTAATTACCTTTTAAAACAAAACTTCCATCTCCATCAACAATCTGTGCTGTGTGGCCAGTTTAACTGCAGGTATTTGCTCTTTCCTCTAGAGGGCGACACACCCAAACTCCAGCTTCTTTATTGTCTGCAGGTTTACACCTGAGTGTTGGTCGGTTTCGTTAGGAGAATTAATGGTTTATGTTCGAGGAGAAGACAGTAAAAGCTTCATAATATGACTTTTAGGTTTCGGTTTTTCTTTAAAACGTAATTTATTATTCATCTGTACTCTTCAGTTGCACTGTTGGTAGCACTGTTGCCTTGCAATAAGAAGGTCCTGGGTTCGATTCCTGTCCCCAGGTCTTTCTGCATGGAGTTTGCATGTTCTCCCTTTGCATGCGTGGGTTCTCTCTGGGTACTCCGGGTTTTTTTTTTGTTCTTTTTAGTTTCGACTCATTTAGGAAAAAACGTTTCACCTTCATAAGTGTCTGTGTTTCTTCGCTGCAGCGGAGTGAGGATGGGGAGACGTCTCAGTGCTGTGTTTGAAGAACCGCCAGCGCCTGACTGAAGTCATGAGATATCACTGCAGGCTCCTGACTGCTGGAGGAAGATGGATGAGATTCACTTCGACACCTGCAGCTGGAAAAATCCTCCAAAATGGTAAAAATGGTAAAGTGGCTAAAGCTGCCCTTTTGTTTTATCGCAAAACAATTGTATGTTGTAAAAATATTATAAAGTTAAAAAATATGGGTGAATCTATTTACTTAAAATTTATCTAAAATGTAATGTTTTTATCAATTTATATATTTCCACTGATTTGACTTTATTTCAAATTTAAATTAGCTTGTTTTTATTAACCATGTAGGATTTTATGATTTTAATATTTTATACGTTTTTTTTTTTTGTTTTTTTACACGGAAATTAAAAGCAAAAGATGCTCAAGCAAGCAGAGTGCTTGTCATATTACTTATGCATTCATAAAATATTCATTTAAATGCACAACATTTGGCATCTTCTCTGTAAACATGACTGTCACAACTTAGTTCTGCACCAACAATCAGTAGCTTTTTCTGTTTTTACTATTTGGAAGCAAAAAGATAAAAAATAATAATAATAAAAAATCAACAGAAAAATGCTGAAATTTTACATCTGGAAATGTGTGGAAAAAGAGTCGGAATGATGACAAGCAGACAGTTTGTTACTCTTCCCACTCATATAACATTTTATTGAGTAATCCACTTGCCAGCAGCAGACAGATTGAGCTGATCCTTATCAAACTCACTGGCATGTTATTTTCTCTTCCTGCTGCAGAACAGAAGGGCTGACCTGCATCCGTCTGCAAGCGAACAGAGCGTACCTGCTCAGGTAAGACCTCCTGACCTCTTATCTCCACCTGCTTGACTAGTCAGCGGTGATGAATGATACGCGCGTGACTTCATGGCTCAGCTCTGTTGTGATGTGGGAACGGCAGAATGTATGTCGGAGTTGATCGGACAACAGTACAACCTTTAGATTTGTGCACAATATGCCACAGTTTTGGAAATGGGACTGTTTCAGTGCTAAAGCGGTCTGCATATGGGAGCAGCCTCCACTCAGAGAGGCTAATCTGTTTGAAGTTGTCACATATTTCTTTTTCCTGCATTCTGTCCTGCTCTGAGTCTGTTTAGACATCATGAGCCAGTCCTACTGATTCATTTCTTTAAAACAGTTTTTTCTTCATTGCGTTTGTTGTTGAACTGCCAACTTGCCTTTAACCGCGCTGCTGGTTTAGTAACGAGTTCCCTTTTATCAAGAGTACGCTGCATTTGATTCAGTTTATGTTTCACTGTTTATTTAAACTTGAGAAGATTTAAAACAATTTACATACGACATTTTTCCAGTTTTTTTTTTCTTATTTATTGCTTTTACTGACGTACGGAGGGCAAATGCTGCCAGAAAATACAGAGCAACTGCAGAAATAAACAGGAGATGAATTGCTGTGATGATTAATGTAACAAAAAGTTTTTAAAAAATCCAAAGTAGTCCAAAAAAGTCACAAGCATCCATTTTAAACGGAATGATAATTAAAAGGGGGGAAAATAAGAAAGAAATTGTGCAATAAAATGAATTTTTAAAATATCTGAAGACAAAAAAATTTTGAAAAATAAATGAAAGAAAAAATTTTTTTTAAGTAAAAATAGTCTATGGGGTTTTGATCTACTAAATTATTATAAATTAAGATATAAAAAATGAAATTAATTATTATTAAGCTATTAACTTATGCAACATTGCAAATATTGTGTTTTTTGGGGGGGGGTTGCATTTTTCAGCCTTGTTATTAATCTACTGCCTAATACAATGATAAAAATTAACAATAAAGTTTTTAACATAAAATTTCTAGGTGTGTTTTCAATCTTAAAGCAAATAAATTAATCTGAAATTATGCATTTGCCACAATTCGTGAAGAAAATTAATTTTGGGGGGGTATGCATGCACATATTTATAATTTGGTAGTACTAATTTTCAGTCACAGGTTCTCACCCCCAACCTGTTACTGAGGTGCTCACACACCTAACTTAACAGCAGCTCTGTTTCATTTTCACACACCTTCTGACATCTGTCTCAAACAACCAGTCTCCCTTCTCGCTCACGGTTTTGATCCGCCGCTTGGGGACAAAGACACACGTTTCCTCTAAATCCGGTGTCTCGCAGGACGCAGCTAAGTCTTACACACCTGAGGGGGTTTGTTACGAGCTTTGCAGCTTTGTTTCATACATTCACAGCCGGTGACAAATCAGATCAATTACACACTGTGAACAGACGCAGAAACACACACAGTCGTTTTTTAATAATAAAATGGCAGCCATGCTTACAAATTCTCATATTCTTTGGGCTCATCCCAACAAAACCATAAAATATGCATAATGAATGTCTTAAAGATTACGTTTTTAGTGTGCCAGCTACAAAATTACATAAATACAGGGGACAATGAGATGGAAACAGAAAATGTTGCCCAGATTTAGTGTGCTCTCTGTTATTGAGATTTTGCAATAGTTTCCTTCGTCGCCCTTCCCTATAGTGCTCTGTAGTACTACAGAGTACTACAGAGTACTCTCTAGGAAGTTACTAGAGAAGTTAAGATGTTGAAACAAAAATACTGTCACATTTAATGAGTGTATGGACTTTGTCAGAAAATGCTTTGTTTCCATTCAGCTCCAAACAGCTGGACTGAAAATGTTGAGCTTCAATCTGTGGCGGCACGCTGCCTGTTTTGCACTCTCTGTTTGGGACGTCGAGGTTGTAAACTGATTTTCTTCCAGGAATAATGAAAAATATCAACTACAGGGAACTCATATGGTGTAAGACTGCATCTCATTTGTTTCCACTGGAGATGATAAAAAAGGTGTTGGGAGTGTTTTCCTTTTTTGGCAGCGTGAAAAGAAACTGGTGGTGAGGTAGAAAAAGATGGTTTGTTGTAAAGCCTTGTGAGGCTTTGTTGCCACCAGATTGATGGTTAAAAACTGGACAGGGAGATGGAGATAAAGGTGCCTGTCATAGAAAGATACTTTTTATTCAAGTAATTGTAGCAATTCAAGGTCAAAATGAGACAAGTCATACAAATGTCTTGTCTCATTTTGTATTGAGATGTAAAGAAAATGTACACAGTTTAATTGTGCACATTTTCACAGTGTTCAAAGAAATGCAAGGTCTAACTGCGCTGCTGTGTTTTACTGTTCGAAGCATTCATCCGGCTGAGGTGAATTTTCGTCGCTGCAGACAAAGAGTCTGCGTGGTGCAGGATGAGATCAGTAAACATTTGCTTAAATTCAGAATCAGGAGAGTATACGTTCAGTTTAAATTGCGATTCTTGTGCTGTGAGATTTATTTATTTATTGTTGTGTTTAAGTCAGTGTCAAACTGTCTATTAAACATATAGAAAGAGGAATGCTGGTGCTTTATTTACTTAAAACTACATGTATTCTTAAACTACAAAATCAATTTCCTGGAGTTATACCTAATTGTAGATTCTGGGTAAAGCCAAAATGTAAGAAACAAGAGGCGAAGTGGGACTTGAAGATGAGCGTACTGTATCTGAACGGCATGACAAAGAACATTTCCAGGCTTAGTCTTTCAGTATGTTCATGACTTCAGACACTGAGTCAAGCAACGCTGTCTGTCCAACGTGCCATAAATAATGTGGGTTTGTGTCGGATCGCAGGTTTTCCTCTCTGCTTGGGGTGATCTCAGTAGAGCTCAGATCGTGTCTAAACACTTGACTCTCCAGAGTTTGGCAGAACCGTTAACACTGCTGTTTTGATGTCGGCTCGTTTTAAGTAAAACGACTCCATGTGGCGCACCTGGTTCCAGTTTGGTCAGTCGGCTTATTTAGACTGGGTTTTAGTGTAAGACTTGAGGGATGAGTGGCACATGCTTCGTTTAAGGACTTGGTAGTTAAAGCCACATTTAACTACCGAGGGGTTTATGCCCTCAAATACTTTTACCTGTATTTGAGGGCATAAACCATAATATGCAGTTTATTTTCAGTTTCACTCTTAAACTATTGATTATTGATTTATTTGTCCAGCTTTTCATCCTTCTCTTTCTCTGCCTTTCAAATCATTTTTTGATCTCATAACTCAATAAGTTGATATTTTTCTCCCCTTGTAGTGGCTTCAGCCTGTTTGTAATTTACGTTTTTACATTAAATCTTTTCCGTCCTCTTTAGTTTTCTCTGTTCCCTCCTTTCTACTGCACTTACCAACGAAAACAGACCATCTGAGCGCCTGAGAATGAAGAGAGTAAGAGGTGGAGGGAGCTGAGTCAGGATGCCTGGAGGCTGGATAGCAGGAAGCAGTGGGTGAGGTGGAGGACAGGAAGGACGGAGGGAGACAGAGGCTCCTCTTCACCGGCCTCTTTCTCCTCCTCGTCATCGTCAGCGCTGTCAGCGAGGCAGGAGTGGCGAAGGGAGAGGTGGAGCTGACATCATTCACTTCCTGGAGGGCCTCGAGGGTGTATTGTGGTTGTCTGCCTTTTAGAGGCCTTTAATGGTCCCAAACTGCAGCTGGCTCAGAAACGCTGTGGGAACACTGGCTTCAGTAAAATAAATAACTGAAGCACAACATGAGAGCAATTTTAAAGGCGTGATGAAAGTGCGATGCAGACAGGTTATATAATTTTTCTGTCATGTTAGGTATCGGAAGGTTTTTCCTACTTTTTTAATATAAACTTTATTTAACCATGAAATGTTGTGAAGCATCAAAACTTACTAAAATGAGCCTAATGAGATGATCTTGTGAAAACATTTTTTTTTTTTTTTTATTTGACCTGGAAACCTGGCTGGGATAGGCAGCAAAACATGGGACCAGAATAGAGCTGAAAATGTGCGGATTACTAAAACAAGTATATGAGAAATGGAATCAGGTTCAAATACTTGTAAACTGGATTTAGAAATAAACCAGTCCTGCTATATTTCTCATGTAAAAGGAGCAGAAAGGACCCTAGTTCATCTCTGAGCCGTGGATTTCTTTGGCGCTCCAGCGACTTCATGGTGGTTCTGGTTCTGATCTGCAGTAAGATCTATTATGCACAAATGGAGAAAACAGAGCATCAGTGAACCTTTGGAAGAGTGGCTGGTCTATCAGAATAACTTGGAGCTGCTCCTTTATTCACGAAAGAGCCTAAAAAACCGGGAAACCTCTGCAGACTGAGCCAAAACGGCTGCTGCTGCTGTCCAAACTGAACACCAACCCATAAGTCATCATTCCCATAGACATCTTTATGATCTCCAAAACCCTCGGGAGGAAATGTATCTGGAATACAGATACATTTAACAGTGTCTCCTGTTACATTTGCAGTAAAACTGATACAACTTTTCATAAAAATAGATAAAACCATCTCGTCAGTGGCCAAACACGGTGGTGGTAGTATGATGGTCTTAGAGTGTTTTGTTGCTTTAAGACCTGGACAATTTGCTCTTATTGCTTAAATCATCAGTTTGTAACATTAATCCAACAACGATCCAGCTGCAGACGTAAATGTACGATTTTTGTTCCCGGTTGATCTGAGCTGACCAACATAAATAATGAAATCATAATAGAAGCAATGTATATTTCCTCAGATTGTCATTCTTTGATTCTAAAATTGTCCAAAAGATGACAATAAAGGCAAAAACAGAGGAAAGCAGTTAGTCAGAAGATTCTTTTTCACTGTACATGTATGGGCTCAGTAGTGTGTTGGGCTCACTCTGATTTGGACCCTGTGAAGCCTAAATGTTGAAGCCCTTCATGAGGAGTTTAGTCACAGAGACATGCAGTCTGCTATGGCGGTCTTTTACAACGAATACGTTGCTTCATCAGTGTTGATTCGCTGCGTGTTTGTTGCGCTCTATGGACGAGCTGCCATGGAAACCGGGATCTGAGAAAGTATTTCTTGTTACTTTTATATCCATGAGGACATAATGACGTCCGACCTTGGTTTTATTTTCCCTGTAGCTATAAGAACAGGACAATGAAAATGTCTCTTTATTGGCTAAAATGTTTCATGATTCACTCACTCCTGCCGACACGTTTTCATTTTCACCCCTTTTCTGAAGATCCTTCACAGCAGACACTATTCACACATTTGGTTTTAGGTATGGAAGAAAGTCTAGCAACTGATTTTGTTTTTAAACAAAAAGAGGATGGAAAACACTGACACTGAAAGTGTCTGGAACGGGCTTACGCAGGCTTTAGTGGTCGGAGGATCTGCTTCTCTGTTCTAAGGAAAAAGTGCAAATCTCATCAAATCCCAGCTTCTCTCCAACCGAATCCCTTTCTTGAACAAATCCAGCCCTCGTCGTGTTGGACTCTCTCACCCTTGAACCCCCCTCCTCCCTCCGTCGCTCCCCTCCCAAAGCTCCTGTTCTGGCTTTCTGCCTCTCAGGTTTCTCCCTGCACCCCTGGCCCCCCTTTGACCCTGTGTTACCCCCACATCTACCCCCCCCTCCCTTTCCCCAGGGCATGCCCACAGCTCCCAGTCCTTTGTGCTCCTTCGCCTCGGCCCCCCCTGCCTTTGTGTGCGAGAGGCCAGCGAAGGGTGATGGGATAGGCGGCAGAGAAAGAAAAGGATCCAGTCGATCACACATGATGCATTTTATTCTGAGACGCTATCATTTGATTGGTTGGAATTACGGGCCGAGTCTTTTGTTTTCCTTCTCTGAAAAACCCAGTCAAACATCCAGAAGGAATGGTTTGATTTGGCTGTTATTTAGTAAACACTCCAATCTGATTGCTGACATGTCTAGTCTGAGCAGGTCCAGCATCAGAACCGGATAAACTTCTGAGGCAGGCAGTTGATGGAGCGTCCGATGGACGGTACAGGGAGTGCAGCTCATCAAATAAAGAAAACACCGGAGTCTGCATCTCCAGAATGTGTGATGTCACGTTCTGGGTGTTTATCAGGACTGGTTGTCTTGATATACAATTACCTAACAAATATGACACCAAATAGAAATCAAGTGACATCAAGTACATAGTCAAATTTTCTCATTTCCTGTCAGCTTTTCTGAACTCAAAAACATGTTGGATCCTAGTCATCGCCACCGGGCTTGGAAAATTTTCTGGAGGAAACCCTGATGGACTGCTTGTGAAAAATTGGCAAAAAAAACCCAAGTTAAAAGTGGATCATTGCTAATTTCTGTTGTGCTGACACAACAATGATTTATTCCTCAAACAGTTATTTATTGAAGAGATGACATGACTCATTCATTTATAAGTTTTAGTTAATTAAAGAAAAAGAAAATCCTGGACAGAAAATTAGTAGAAAAAAGATTCTGGTGTCCAAAGAGGAACATTATATATTATATAAGTTTTCACAACTAATATTCTGGTAGATGTTTGTTTGACTGGGGACCAAAATTTCATCATTTGTTTCATTCCCAGCTGGTTAACGATCCAAGCCCTTTGAAAATCATCTTCCCCGTCCTCACTTGTGGTGGCGCTGCATCAAGAACCACTGAAAGAAACAACACAAGAACTGACTAAATGACTAAACATGGCGAGTGTGAAAGTGTTAATCACCACTATTTAAGAAGAAATGGTCTATTTTCAAGGAAATGATGAAGAAGTAGTGAAATGTTCAAACTACGAGTAGGTGAGGCTGTCACATCTGCCTCTAACCGCATGATTCCTTTGCAAACATTCAAACCTGATGACCTGACAGGTGACACGGGTCGCTGAGCTTTAACAGTGGAAGTGAGCCATTATGTTACTAAGAGGTCTTTACGGTGTGTCAGTTAGGAGGCCAGACACTCAAGACATTATTCACTCACTGACTTACCTGCTGGCAGGTCAACAATAAAAACATCCATGGATCTGCAGAGGGAGCGGCATGTCAGCACCTGTGGATCTAAAACCCATGACAACTGTTGTGTCTGGGAGAACAAGGCCGAAGTGTGAATGTCGAATTGAAGGCGTTATTAAGGTTGTCAGGGTGTCTGTGCATGCATTATGCATCTCTTTGTTCCCATGCATTTTTCAAAACCCGCGCAACAAAAAAGGTGGGTCATGCTTGGTGCCGCTGCTGTTTTGTGTGTAATCTTCTCGCTGAGAGCGGACGCTCTGCGGGAAGATTTTATTCCTGGAAAGCCGGCTGCCGCCGCTGTTATCATAGCTAACTCGATTAGAAGAGCTACAGCTGCCGTGCCCTCTGCTCCGAGCTGCAACGTGACACACACAGCCATTAACCCGTGCCGCCGCAGAGCAAAAGCCGCACTCTACATATGAGATGAAACAGAATTATCATCTAAGCTCTTAAACATGTAGCTTGCTTCAATAATATTTTATTGAAATGTACATTGTGTTCAGTGAGGCCTAGGATGCCAAAGATTTTGCATTTTAATAGATTCTGTGAATTTAGACCAAACAGTTATGAAGCTTCCTGAAAAGTTACAGATGCTGACCCTGTTTCCCCTTTCCTGTTTGTTGCATTAAAGCTGGAGTATGTAACACTTATAAGAAAAAAAAAAAACATTCCTTACATACTTGTTAACAATATTATGATGTCATGACATAATGTAAGACAGACAATCTGTGAAAAACTTGAGCTCCTTGTTTTTAGTTGCAGAAAAACAACCTTCAGTCAGAAACAACCAATCAAGCAAGGAAGAGGGTCTACTCTTCATGCTGTCAATCAAGCTCATATAGATGAGGCTCACATTTAGCAGCATGTACACAAGAATGATTGACAGCGCTAAGACATTTCTCCTGGCTCTGACTGGTTGTGTTTGATGCATTTTTTCAGATGGCAACAGTAGCTCTTGGAGGAGGTGGAGGAGGTTTTTTTTCATGTCGATGATAACAAAACATATTTTTGTAAAAGTTGCATGCTGCAGCTTTGAGGCCCATTCCCAGTAGAAAACTTGTCATTGCAATGTTTGTTCATGTGGGAATACTTATAGTGTATGAAATTTGTGCAGAAAAAATATTATTGGGTTGTTGTTTATCTTCTTTTCCATCTCGTTGTGAACCATGTAAGCAGTTGAATTTACTTGCTACTGCTTTATTTCTGGTTTCATAATTTTATAATGTTGTGCTACATGAGCAGCTCAGATGGTTGGCCTGTGAATGATCAGGGTGGATTAAATCATGTCCCGACTTTAGGTCCGTATTGTTTTGCTGTCTGGTTAGAAGACAAGAAGGTGGATGTTCTGGAGTGGCCCAGTCGAAGCCCAGACCTCAACTGGATAGATTAAATTAGTTACAGAACTCTGTTTCCAGTCGATTCATATTCAACCTGACAGAGTTTAGCAGGAAGAATGGAGGAAAACAGCAGCGTCCAGATGTGCAGCCTGATAGTGCAGGTTGTGATTGCATCCAAAGGTTCAGCGACTAAATACTCACTTAAATTTTTTAGAAACCTTATTCGGTACTTGTTTTGGGTCCCAAATAGGCATTCGGAAAATCCAAACATGCAAAATCCAAGACCCAAATGGGTCCCATTTTCCACCCAGAATCCATCCCATAAAAGCAATGACCATGAGAGCCATCGTGTGACCCACATATAATCCAGTACAGTACGTCTTTAAAGCAGCTGTTATCTGAAAAGCTGAGTGATCAAACTCCAGTTCAACCACTGGGATCTGAGACCTTTAATAGCAGCAGTTCAGGAAACACACGGGTCCACTGAGGTAAAATAAGAAGCTGAGTCAGAAGGGTAAACTGTAGATTCACTGGTCTGTGCTCTGTTCCTCATCTACAGTGAAAGGATTAGGGTTATGACTAAAAGAATGAGATCACACACTGTCATCCTTTTTTTTGGTTAACATCTGTAACCTTCATCCAGAGCAGGTTGTTCAGACTGTTTTTCATTAGCATATTTTTCTTGCAGTTTCAGGTTTAGCTGCTGTTTAATAAATAGCTTAATTTTTTTTTAAATAATCCAAATTGCTTGTGATGTATTTATCGTTTTTGTTCAGTAACTTTACACTGTAAAAACACAGAGTCTTACCTCATATTTTGTGTTTTTTCTCATGTGTTATAAGTGAAAAAATCTGCCAGTGGAACTAGCATATTTAATAATTATTTACATTAAACAAGGTTGTATATCTTGCTGAAAAGTTACTTGATAGTTTTGTCCTATTTCAAGCGTATTAAGATATTTGCACTAGAAACTAAACGAACACATGTATGATTTAGGGTTTTAAAAATATATTCCAACCAATGTGTGACATTTTAAATCAATTGCCTCCAAAACTGCATGGTCTCTTCCACTGCTAATAGAAAATAACAATTAGCCGCTGTTGGACCAATTAACAAAATAACAACAGAAGTCTCCATTGGCAAACCAGCCTTTCATGTGAGGTGTTGACCTTTGAGAGGGATCATGCTAATTATTGATCACTTATATAAACACAAGCCACCCTAAAACCTATTATTGCCTCTTCCACTGCCTTCCTATGGAGGCTCAATGTAATTAGGCCCTGAGGTAATTGGCCGACTAATTGTAGTCGGTTAGATACATACATTGCCTGGCGTCAAACTCCAAACAAAGCTCTGTAATTTCTTTTAATTACCGGCTGTTGGGTTTGACAGCTGACCCTGAGCCCCTGTTCGTGGGGATTGTGGGTAGGTTTTGGTTCGTGGTGGGTGAAGGGATCCCAACCTTCCCTCCAGTGTGGTCATGGCCCAAATGGATCATTCTGCCGGAGCCCACATACATCCACAGAGTGGGATGAGCAGACACACTTCCCTCGTCGTCCCCTGCTCCGGCTTTTCAGGCAGCAGACCCATTCATCATGCGTCTGTGTGCAGAAGAGCTGCTATTCATCGTCTTCCCTCCTGCTTATTCTTCAGGAGCCGGCTTGTCTCATGCTCTATCTCTCCACCTCTCCCACTAGCTTGCTCTTTGTCTTCCTGCCCCCCACCTCTGTCTCTCTTACCCCTGTTCTTCATACCTTTGATTCGGTCTCTTGTCTTGCTCTCAGCTTCTACAAATGTGGCCTTGCTGGCAGAACAAAGGCGAAACAGCCAGTTACCTTTTCTCCCGATGCCTGAGTGTTTGCTCAGGCATTGTGCAGTTCCACATTGACGACTCGCCCTTCAAGAAATCTTTTCGCATTCCAACAATTTTATCCTAAACTGTTTACTTCATGACAGGAGCTGGAATTCAAAACAAATAGAGATGATTCAGATGTTAGAGGAAGGCTTTATTGTTGGGAAAAACAATTTGAGATACTAAATTTAACCAAAAGAACTTCGACTTCTAGATGACCTGTGACTTTGAAAACACTTTTGTCACGAGACTGAAAGTAGTAAGACGTCAATAGCTTTAGGAAATGATCAAGTATGGGTTAAATTATAAAACTTAAATTGCCCATCTTTATGCTAACTCCCAAGACTGAATATGCCACTGCCTACAAAAGGCAGTAGATGCATGCTTCTGTTCTTGGTGGAAGAACTTTATGCACTTCTGACCTAAACGGACCTGAAGAGGCTTAACAATCTGGAAAAGAAAGCTGGTTCTGTTCTGGGGCGACTGTGGATGATGCAAACAGGGATTCTTCATAAAATTAAGAAAATTATGGACAACCTTGATCATCCTATTCATGAAACTGCTTGGGAAACAAAGTGTTTTCAGTCAGGCTTCCTCAAATGCGCTGTAATACAGACCGCTACAAGAGATCTTTGCTGCCAGCAGCCGTCACTATCTACAGAAACTCTATGAAGAATTGAATTAAAATGAGTTGCATTTGATTTCACTTTGGGAATCAATGAAGTATTTCTGAATTTGAATTGAATGGAACTGACCAGGTAACAGGTGTGAATAGGAACCAGGTTTTTTGTTTCCTGCTGGTAATTATTGACCTCAGTCCTAATGAAAACATAACTCTTACGTAAAAGTGCTCACATTAAGGTGGGACTCGGGTCCCTTTATATCCATTTTTGAGCGTTTTCTGAAAGGTTTGCAGGAATATGGGGGGCTGAAGTCTCGCCACAGTTCAGTCACTAAGTCGCTCGGACACTCAGAGACAAAGACATTCTAAAGGTTGTCTTTAGTAAGACTAAACTGGCTACAGAACTCAAGAGTTTGATGTAGCAATGATGGATGGTCTCTGGTACCAGTTCGCTTCAAGATTTAAAGTGAAAACCAGCAGGGGCTGTCACTATGCATCATGTCAGATGTATAATTTGTTTCAGTTTCATACACTGGACCAAGTTGACAGAATGAATCCCTGGATTTAGCTTCAGTATGGAACAGTTTAGTGAAAATGGTTAAACTGGCAAACCGACACTTGCCACACCAATGTCATTTTAGTTACACTTCTTGTTCTTACCGTTTTATTAAGGTGAACAAAGTGCATGACTGGCTGGAATATTTCCAAATGTAAGGAGAATGGAGTAAATTGGTGTTGTCCCTGCCCCCATCTGTTGCTGCCTGCTGAAAGACTGGAAATATTTCCAGTTTGTGAAAAAGTTTTAAAGCTAGAGTTGGCACGTTAGTTTGTTAATCAGCTGACTGGAAACCGGAATCAAATAAGGCCATGACGGCGGGCAAATCTGACCCAAGTCCAATTTTTTTATCTTTTTGCCCATATCCAATCTATATCCAGCTTTACATGCATCGCTGCAAATAGTAGCACTGCAGAGAACTGCTTATTAATTGCTACCTCATTTACTTAATGGTTTTACTTATTTATGCTTAAGAAGGAATTTCTGTTATTAAATAACAGCTAATTTATCATCTTTTAGTTTAGATTTTTCTGTAAATACAGTATTACTCGAGGTACACTGAGAAATGTAGGTTTTTCATCATTATTACTGAAATATAAGTGATGTGATTTACGCTTACTTTAAACTATGGCAGTGATTGCTCCAACCACATGAGGAGAAAATCACTGAAATTCCACCATATTCAAGAAAAAAAAGAAGAAGAAAAATGGCAGCATGACCTTTTACAGACAAATTAAAATGCAATTATTTCTCCAAAGGTGAAAGAAGCTGGAGGTAAATGCTCCGGAGCGATTTCAGAGAAGATGGGCATAGTTCACGTCGGAGGCGGAAATAAAAGATTAATTTTCTAGCTCCTCTCGCTGTGAATTCATGGAGTTAAACTCTTCTTCATGCCACCTTGTGAGCTTGGACATCAGTTTGTCCAGATGTGAGCAGAGATGCAGCTTCTGCCATGTGAGTTGTTTTTATCTGTGGTTGAGCTCATCAGCTTTGCTCCGCTTTGTACTGTATGTGCAGTACAGTGTGCATGGAGAAGCACAGGCCTCATCCAGAGCTAGGATCAGGCTAGTGTTGCCATGGTGAGAATCAAATCCACAATGCAGGATTGTAAGGAGACCCCTGATTGGCCGACGGGACTTGTCAGGGCTGGCCAATCAGGCGACTGCAGAGCCCGGGCTGTTGCTAAGGGGAGTAGCTTGGAACAGTCAGCTGGGTTCTCTCTCTCCTGCTGCTCGCTCTACCTTTGCCCTCATTGACTCCTTCCCCCTCCTCCTCCTCCTTCCTCCTGCATCCCTCTTTCTCTCTCCCAACATTTCTTTCTGCACTTCTACATGTGCAAAATGGGAAGGAGCACATGTTGAAAAATTCACTGAATATTTCATGCTGTTTGTTGTTTAGGCCCGAGTTCATGGAAACTCCACACAGACAGCGGGACGTGTGCAAGTTCTCACTTTACCTGTGTTTTGTACCTTTTTTTCTATAATTTTTTTTTCCACATGTGTTTTTATTTACTTTTGGGTTCATGCTGAGTTTAAAAATAGTCACTGAAATACTGGCTTTTGCTAAACTTATGAGATAAAAAAAAAATACAAAAATAAAGTGCTTCAATAGGCTTAAAACTTTAATTACATTACTAGAGTTTTTTTTAAAGCTGCAACTTTTGCAAAAATCTGTTTTTCCAGATTTGCTTAAACTGTTGCCATGTTGTGACAGTATAATATGAGTAAAGATAATCTGTGAAAAGATTGTCTCCATCTCCTCCCTGAACTACTCAAAAACAACCAATCAGAAGCCGGGAGGAGTGTCTTAGCGCTGTCAATCAACTTGTGTATGCCACTTAATGTAATAACAATGGAAAAACAACTCACCATACCAGGAAAATAATTTATTCACTGTCATCGGTTGCTATGCTAACTAGCATTAGCAGTTGTGTCAGGCTGTGTTGTGGTTAACAAGCTGTAGCTTAGCAAAGAGCATGTGGAAGGGGGTGAGCAGGAGAGTGATTGACAACGCTAAAACCCTCCTCCTGTATCTGATTGGTTGTTTCTGACTGAGTGGTGTATTTCTGCAGAATCAGAGGAGCTCAATTTGCTCTGATACACCCAGTGGAAATAATCTTAACACCACCACAGAATCTAGCATGAACAGTTTTTCTTATTGGTGCTCCATTTCAGCTTCCCAACAATAATTTCAATTACAGACTAAAAAGCCAATTATGTGTCTTATTTGACACCGTCTTTCACGGGTTTCCCATGTATTTGACATGGCACCTTTAAATGGATCTTCAGTAGATTTTCTTTCAACAATAACTTTCTTGTTTCCAGTCTTCCTGTTCTGATAAATCAGGGGACTTATGAAGATGTTCGGTTGCACTTTTTTTTTTAATGGATATTACATTGAAGGTGGCAGACTAAATATGCTCAGCAAACTTTTCAGATTTCAACTGCAAAACAGAAAAACCCACTTTATTTTTTTTTTACGTTTTACAATCATGCACCACATTTTGTCTATCACATAAAATCCCAATAAAATATCTTGACGTTTGTGATTGTAGTGAATCAAAATGTGAAACAGTTAAAGCTCATGAATACTGTTGTAAAGCACTGTGTGGCGATGACACGCTGTTTGATATTAGGCTGTGGGACAGTGTTATGAATGGGGTTTGTTGTGAGAGCGTCATTATAATTTCAGTTCCTGGATGAGTCAGACCCACTTCTGTCTGATATCGGATTCCTCGTCCCCCAGGCAGAGAGAGCCGAGGCTGGTTGGGTAACCAGGAAATGTGGGCTATGACACTGGAGCATTGATGGTCAGCAGTCAAACTGAACCACACAGAAAGCATCCTTTTTATTTCGTTTATGCACATGGGGAAAGTTGCACGTCACCCTATGAGTGGACTAAAGCGGAAACAAGGCATCTGCATAGTTCTCTTTCTTTCCCCCTCCTCTTTTCTCCCTCCTCTCATTTCCTCCATCTATACTTCCTGTTTTCTGACTCTCATCCTCTCTTTGTTCTCTCAGTTTTGCAACTTCCTCTGTCATTTATCACCTCTTCTTTATTCCTTTCCAAGCCCTGGTGTGTGTGTGCTTTGTAAGTTTATGTAATGCATCTATTGCCCATGAGGGCAATCTCTCCCACTTATGAATCAAACTTTGCTGAGAGGGCGAAAAAACTGAGACCCATTCATAACAATCCATCCTATCAGGACAGGCTGAGTGATGAGAGTTGAGAGGGAAAGTCTGTGCTCTCTCCATGTGAAAACAAAGGCATTACAGGTGTTATTGGTCCTCATGGCAGCATGTGTTTGTGTGGAAAAAGATCAGATGAAAAGCAGGAGTCCCATCTGGTTCTTCGTTCTCCCACTGGTTTCATTTAGGTCATTGTTTATGCATGTGTTTACTCTTGTCTCTGTCTCTTCTTTTCACATCGTCAAAGTGACGCATCTATGGAAATAGAAACAAAAATCTCTAGGAACAAGAACGTTTAGGCATGCTTTGTTCCTCACACTCCAGAAGGTTTTTCCACCTCTGCAACAATGGAAACGAACACGTGCCCGGCCACACACTCCGAGAGTTTTCCTGTGCTGGTGCAAAGTCTCTGGGACTTACTGAAAGAGGAGTAAGGAGTCTGCTGCTGCTGTTGCTGCTGCTGCCATGGAGTTTAAAAATAGAAACACACATGCATTCACTCACACACAGAAATGGATGAAGCAAAAAGCATCTGTAGCGCTGAGTCTCTGAAGTCCTTGTTTTCCTTCTTCCCTGCTCAAGCAAAACACAGGGTTCAACTAAAAGCTCTCTTAAGAGCTCTGAACATGTATTTGGAGATGTGGTTGTCAGTGGTGAAGTCACAAGAATTGTTCTCTTCTTCCAAAACAGAGAGTCAGTCTGAAGCTATGGCCAATTTTCTAGATGGAAAGGAAGTTTTAAGGCCATATTTGAACTTTACTTTTAGTGTTTGAGCTTTTAGACATTGATGGTTTTACATCTCTGAAGTCAAGAAATATGTAAAAGTGAATGAACCGAGGCTGCCAAGGACTCGGATGGAAGTTGCTCAGGAAGTGATGATGATTGATTTTATCAACCCAGAATGTGTGTAGTGGTCACTCAGAAAGAAAGCAATGATTGGAAAGTTTTCAACTCAAATGTGAGATCGGGATTCATGCGCATCTTGATGAATTAGAGGGCTGAACGATGTTGGTAGCACTGGGGTCTCTGCATAGAGTTTACATGTTCTTCCCATTCCTGTTCTCTATATAGGTTCTCTCCTGGTTCTCTGGTGTAACGTGGCTTTTATTGGATTATTCTAAGTTGCCAATGGATGGAGGGATCTTAACGAATTATAGTATAGCTGAATAAAGCTTGTTGCTTGTATAGATTCATTAAATTAGAGGGATATATTGGTAAATTTACTTGGCTATGGACAAACAGAAAACCAAGAGTTTGGATTGTAACTCGGCTATATGTTGAACAGCAGCTCCTGATGTTTTCTCTTTTTTTTTGCTGAAATCATTTGTGTGTGTGTGTGTGTGTGTGTGTGTGTGTGTGTGTGTGTGTGGTTGTTCATACTAATTAAATGCAACTGCAATCAGACTTTTTTGTGAACGTTTTACGACCTGAAAGCGACCCGTGAGCTCAGAAGAAGAGCAGACGTCACACATCAGCTTATTGTTAATGGAAGTAATCATGGCCGCCGCCGCCACCGACTTTGGTTTGATTTTAAAGTTGCTGAGCAACGGTAGCAGACAATAATGTTTACCTCCTGAATTACTGGGTCTGGCTTCATCTGATACAGAATTATGACTCATGTCTCACGCCAGTGATGTAAGAGTTAAATAAAATTTGACATTACCATTCAAACTGCAGAATCTGATTTAGTACCACATAAGGGTACCAAGGGTATAAATCAGATTTTGTCTTTGGGAGAAGGGATTGGAATCGGACATTTCAGAAAGCCATGAAAAGGTGATACGGGCCACATTTACCTTTTGTGGGAACGTAGCCATAAAGCTCAGCAACGGTGCACGGAAACACAACAACCTACTAAAGAACCCAGAAATGCATGTGAATTTCTGCAGGCATCACTTACCCGAGTTAAGGTCAGTTGATGATTCAACAATAAGAAGCAGGGCAAAAATTGCAAGCGTTGGGGAATCTGAAGGCGAAAACCACTGCTGACCAAAAAGACTGCAAAGAATACATTTACAAGACTCTTTCGGTGAATCAGATGCTGAGTGTAAAAACTGCGGTGATGAATAAAAAAAAAAACACCTTTTTTTATGCCACTTTCCAACCCAACTGCACGTGTCCCTAATGCACCACAGTGGCTGTTTATTATTATTCTGATTGCTGCTGAGAGAAATTCAGAGAGAGAGATGGTGCAATGATGAAGGAGGAATCTGCTGTCTTAAAAGATGTTGAAAGGCTGAGGGAGGAGAAAGATGAAAGCACAGCAGAGACCAGAGAGGATTACACACTTCAGGAAAACATTGACTTGGAAGGAAGAAAGAAGACTCAGTCTGAAAGAGGAAGAATAAAGCATGCGCCAAATTGTTTTCATCTGCAAACTATCTGTACCTCTGACTCCGCTCTCTGCCTTCTTCTTTTGTAGCAGATCTATTTTTATCTTCATCTTACCGCCGGTGAAAAGGTCAAATCTAATTTCAACCCAGCATTGCTAATAGCATATTTTCCTCTTTTCCCAATTTAGCATCAATCAGAAGAGAAAAGAATGCAAATAAAAACAGGATGATGACTCTTGTCGCTGCCCTTTGATGTTGCGTCTGCAGCCATTATTACAAGCTCCGCTGCAGACGAGTTAGACAACAAAAGAAACGGATAAAGCTGGAGGTGAATGTGTCTGCGCACGGTGACACAGATTACAGCAGATTCTGTCGTTTGACAAAATCACAGGAGCAGAATCATTTGAGATGAACACAAGTGAAGATCAAAATGATGTTGATGATATCACCAGATGAGTGTCAATCAGTTTCTAAATATATCGCAGAGGTATCTAAGTTGATGACACAGCTTCTGTCCCCACCTTTATATCTCATTCTGACTGGTCACTGATGATCCAGTAACAAATCAAACAAACCAAAAATGAAATCAAGATTCTTTGGGATTTCCGCTCGAATTGTTTTAAAACAATTTCCTTGTGGCTGTAGTTAAGGACTACAACTGTCCGCAAATAGCTAAAATTTGCGAATACTTGAGATACCTTCTAAAAATACTCATAATTATCTATTTTAAGTTTTTAAAATGCCAAATGTGCCTTGAAATGCATTAATTCGCACAGTGAGAACTATCTTAGCACTATGGCAGAGGCTAACTTTCACGGTCTTCCTCCAGCCAATTAGGAATCGGGGAAAATAAACGGCGCTCCAAGATTGGATGATTTGCAAACCCCAGTCATGATAAGCATCATTTCATCCTAGAGTTTCAGCTTCCTACGCAGGTTGTTCCTTTTGAATATAGGAAAAGCTTCTCTAGGATCTAGAAAAATAAGCAATTTATTTTGCAAATAATGTGTATTTATGTTCTACAAAGACATCCACGAATAGTGAGGGATCCAGTGTAGTCCATTTAAAACCCATGAAGAAGTTATAATTGAGCAATTATTTAACATTTTTAATTTTTTTTGTATGTAATGGAATTGACTCTCGATCTGAATAGACTGGACATTTATTCAAAAAAGACAAATTTTGATTTGCTTCCAACTCTTGACTGTAATCGCATTAGCTAACGGTCAGAGACTTGGTATGGAAACGGATTCCACACGTATAGCAGTATCCACTTTCACAAGTCTTTAAAGGTTTGTAGCAACACCTGAAAATGTCGCTTGTGGCTAGCTAGGCTTATAGCAAAGAAATAATAATAAAAGGATCAAAGAAGTTGCTAAATAAAGTTTAGGCTAATTGGTATCATTGGTTTAGCAAGTCAATCAAGAAAGATTTCAAAATAAGAGCATCCTTGTAAAAATAAAACACATTTTTGGGGGTTGTTTTTGATGAGTATGTTGTGTTTGTATTAGCTTATAGGGAAAATGGAATGATAAACTGGATTAATTGCACAATAATGACATAAATGAATTGTGTGGGGTGGTCTTTATGTGGACTTCTGCAATGTCTTAGAAATGGTGTAAGGACATAAATGTGTGCACAGACTGAGGGAGTGCACTGGTTATGCGTCTAGATATCTTTAAATTGAATCTTTAGACCCTTTGCCAGCAGTTGGCCTCAAAGACATGCCACTTATATTGCTGAATCTGTGAAAATCACCAAAGAAAACATCTTTAGAGACAGAAAACTTTCAGTATTCTTGATCAAATCTGGTTCCTTGGAAGCAAAACATGTAGGGGTGATTTTCGAAGTTTTGAACAGAACTCTCTTTCTCATAAATATGTGCTTCTTGTGAGAGGAAGTGGGTAAATATGTCTGAGAAACACAGCAGGAAGCAGCTGAAGTTAAAAACTTTCCACTCGTCAGGATTTTTGTTTTGTTAGTTTGAAAAACTGACTTCAGTCTCATCTAGAGAAACTTCCTTTTGTCTAAAAACGGACGTTTTTTGGGCAAAAACAAACTTCCTTTTCCTTTTACCATCTCTCCATTCCTGTTTTCCTCCAGTGGGGTCTGACCTATTGCTGGATGACCTCATCTATGTGGAGCTCATTTGGGGGGAGGGGAAAGGTCAGAGGTGAATGTGTGTGTGTGTGTGTGTGTGTGTGTGTGTGTGTGTGTGTGTGTGTGTGTGTGTGTGTGTGTGTGCCCAACCCTGTTGAGGCCCCCAGGATATTTCGATAAAGATGTCGTGTGGGGGGCCCCCCATCTTCCTCCTAAGGTTTCAGTCTGCTGAAATCCGTTACTGCCCCACATTTTGTCTGTTTTCGTAGTGGCAGTCTCACAGGTGGACAAGACAATCAGTGAATCCCATCGCTGTCTCCCGCTGTACAAATCTCTGCATGTCTGCTCCCACTCCACCCTTTCATTCACCGTCTTTGTCCTCCTTCTCCTCCTCCCTCCATCCGGTCTCCGGCTTCTCATCCTCACATTTCAGCCCATGCTTGGTGCCGTCCGCCGGTCAGGTGAGACAGAGGTGAGGGGAACAGGAGGAGAGTCTGGAGCCAGTGGTAACCTTATATCTCAGCGGAGACTGAGAGAAGAAGGACTGGCCGTAACTCGAGACTCGGTGATTGTAGGATCAGCATCGAGGTCATTTTTGGAAATATTGGATATGAATAACCACACAGACTTCACCCTGGGGCAGAATGTACAGTATTGAGAATTAGAAAGCATCTTTTTATCCTGGTTTTCTGTGATGTAATAGAAGTGCAATCTTGTGTTGGACCCTGTGGTTGGCATCCGATTGGTTTATGCAGGTTACTGGAGAACAAGCGTCTGTCAGATTGAGCTGCCTTCAAACTGTGATGCATAAATGAAGACATTATGTGATAAATGTGTGTTCACCCACACATTGCTTTGTTCTCGATTTTGTTCTGTGTATTCTACCCTTTTCCAATTCCATGTTCATTATTGCTTTAAAGATTTATTCAAAAGCCTCTTTTGATTGTCAACTTTTATTTTGATTGAAGGTACATATTTTTTAAAGTTGACCAATTATGCTTCGTAGAACAAGTTAGGATGGGTCTATAGGCAATAAAAAACGTGTTCATTACATTTATTGCACAAAATAATTCTTAGGTAATGATATTTTAGTCTGTCAGTTCTGCCTGTTTTAAACTCCCTTTGAAACAAGCTGTATTGGTACTTATGTTCACTTTAAATTCAAATAAGATGATGATGTCCAGGCTGCACAGTGGCGCAGTGGGTAGCGCTGTTGCCTTGCAGCAAGAAGGTCCTGGGTTCGATTCCCGGCCCGGGGTCTTTCTGCACGGAGTTTGCATGTTCTCCCTGTGCATGCGTGGGTTCTCTCCGGGTTCTCCGGCTTCCTCCCACAGTCCAAAAACATGACTGTCAGGTTGATTGGCCTTCCCAAATTCTCCCTAGGTGTGAGTGTGTGTGTGCATGGTTGTTTGTCCTGTTTGTCTCTCTGTGTTGCCCTGCGACAGGCTGGCGACCTGTCCAGGGTGAAATCCGCCTCTTGCCCAGAACGCAGCTGGAAAGGCACCAGCAACTCCCGACCCCGTTAGGGAGAAGCGTGGTCAGAAAATGGATGGATGGATGGATGGATGGATGGATGATGATGTCCACGCTCCTCCAACTCCATGTTTACACTCAAATGTGAAAGTGGATGCTCAATTAAACAACTTTGAAAAGGAGAAGTGGAGCCTCCTGAACAACCAACAAGAATGCAGAAAGTGGTTTCTGCAGGGAAGTCAGCATCTGAGGACTTTTCAGCAGCCATTGTACAGAACATACAGCTGAAAAACCAGCTGACCAAATATGCTGGAGCTCTACTGGGGTTGCTAGGTGAGGGGCAGGACTCAGCAAGGGTTGCTAGGTCACATTTCTCTTCGATTGTAACTGAGCAATCGGGATATGACATTACTCTCTGAATTTTATGATAACAATGTTACGTTCTGCAGAAATATATGCGAAAACTGAACTGTGAGTCGGCGGGGGTCCAGTGCAGCCACTCTAAGCCACTCTATCTAAGAAAGTCTTAAAAACATAAGAGGCTCAAGGCAACATGCTTATTGCTTATTGCCATTTTAATTGTGACTGTTTACTTTCAATTTTGAAAACTTCCTGCAAATATTAATCTTATAAGAGTTTACTGGCATTGGTTCAGTGAGTTTTCACATCGATATTTCTGCGGTGCTTGAAGTTCAGAGAAGTTGACCCACTTCCTCGAAGTTGCTCGGTCTGTTTCCTATCGACTGAGCCAAGTCGACGCGTGGATCTGTTAAACCTGCTGGCTGAGGATGTTGGGAAAATAAGCTGTTAAAATCTTAATTAGGCAGATGTCATTGTCTGACTTGGAAGCTGCTGTAAGAGATCTAATTAGTTGGCACCAACACAGAAACACACATTTTACCCACAAATGATTGCATCAGTCAGAACCACTGTGCCTGCTCTTATTCAGCAGCTGTTTCCTTTCACAAGAATACAGTTATAAAAAATAACAGACTTTTCAAGTATTCATCATTAAGATCTGAATATTTAAAGTTCATGTGTGGCAATTTTCACAACCAGCTGGTTAGTAAATCAGATCCAGAGCCGCCACCTTTTCATTGTCACTGAAACCTCATCTGGAGTTTAACGACTTTTGGTGGTAAAAAAAAAAAAATATATGTATTTTCTAGTAATTTTAATAATCTTAACATTTGAATTGTTTTTATTCTTTTTGAAACTAAGGATTTATGTCAAAGATTTAAGCTAATAGGTGGTGATCGTCTTTAGAGTTTAAACTGGTACAAATCCATTTTCCCACTTTGTGGGTCGTAAATTAAAATTTATTGCAGGACACAGGTGAGGAAAATTATTCTACAATTTATTGTTATCTGGGGGAGGAAAGTTAGCATGATGGCCATTTAAATGATCTTTTTTTTAGCATTTCCTAGGATCAATCAATTAAATCAATACTTTTGAAAATTGGATTTAATGCAATTTTTGTCACATTAATGTTGCCTGTTGATATGCAAGTTGTCGTAAGTTGCTGAGTTGTTTGGTAGTTAATTTTTAAATAGTTTTTTACTCTCACCTTTCTCTTCATTTTTCAGAAAGTATCCTGATTTATACCTTAAATTTATATTGTTCCTCCCTACTGGAAGCACTTTTGATTGTCTGTATGTATAATTTTGAAAAGTCAATTAATTCACACGTGAGCCTCGTTCTTGATTTGCTGTTATATAATTATTTTACCCTTATTATCATGTTTGTTATCACAATAGTGGTGATGAAACTTTAAGTCTTTCTCAGCCTTTATTGGGTTTAATACAAAGTGTTAAGAAAATAAACTAAATTAGGTTGCAAATTAGATTTTAGTTAATTTACTGCTACTTGTATCCATAATTCCTGAAAATACTTATCATGAAAGAGGAACTGATACCAAGTAGTTGCAGAAAATGGGCATTAAAGCATCTGTTTATGTGCACAAAATTAAATTATTAACTCATAACGTTTTAAAGGATCATCCCACTTTGGATCCTGAATGTGTCGTGCTTCCATTAGAAATCCTCCTCAGACTAACTACTTCACTAACTGTGAATGAGGCACCACTCAGAAGTTTAACTTATAACATTTACTCCGCTGTTTGTACAACCAGGTTCAGGTTCTTGCACAAACATCTTTGTGGGCCCCCACGGCTACAGTTTCATGCTGGATGAGTCCTCGCCAAACTGAAGGGACCAGATGTGTCAAGTGGTGGAGCTCCGGGCACAATGGGCCCCCTGGGGGCCACGCTGAAGTGCTTCGGGAGGGCTGGACTTGGGATCGCTCCACCACCCATCAGCCGGGGCCATTTTCCCGGGCAACGTGGCACAGTGTGTGGCCTGGAGCGGGGCCAGGAGCCGCCCGCCCGCCTGGCCGCCTGCCTCTGCCAGCCTCCCCTCCCCTGAGACCAAAGACAAAGCTGGGACGGGGCCAGATCTATCATTCTCCTCCGCCTGCTGCTGGATTTTTATTATTTTCTTTCATTTTTACATTTTTTGGCTTCTCAATAACTAATAATTTTCACCTGAACTCTGACCCGTCTTCTGAGCTCTCACTGTCCCGCCTGTGTTTCATCTCGCATTAATCTGTTCTCACACCCTCGCAGCCAAAGCCATTGTTGTCCCACCTGCGCGTATGTTTGGGCCAGCGCGTGAGCTAAACCCCCCCCCCCCCTACCCCCCCTTCATCCCACATCACGTTCACACACATCCAATTCTCAAGCCCCCCGTTCCCTCACGTTCAACACATCCGTTCTCACGAGGCCCCCTTATGCTCGCATAAACAGTCATACCGCCCGGCTCTTCCCACATCCTCCTCCTTCGCTCTGCGGCGGTGTGGCCGATGCTCTCTGCTCGTCATCCTGCCGCTGTGTGTGGGCTCCACATCAAACCAGCTGCGTAACCCATAAAGGTTAGCACTAGCCGCCGAGTTCAGACCAGTTAGCATGTGTCGCTCTCTGCTGAGACGCGAGCACCTTCTCCTCCTCCACCACCCACGCTGCTGCCTCAAACAGCTCTGGCCGACTCCAGAGCGATAGAGACAGATAAATTTTCCTTCCTGACGCCTCTCCCGCTAAATGTTTATTGTGACATTTCATTCTCTCCTGTGTTTTCCCTGCTGTTTGACTTCGGCTCCCTCCCCATCTATCTTGAACCTTAAGCGAATGTCATCTTCTGTTTGTTTGCTCCTTCATTCACAACGTGCTCTCTGCTTTGTTTTCCTTTCTCATAACTTTCCAATTACTGCTCTGTCTGTCACTTGGCTGTCTCATAATAGGTTTGAAAACCCATGCTGTACAGTTCATATGAAAGAATAATATATATACATAACCACTTCTGTCAAGCTTATTCCAAATAGGTAAATATGTGCACAATTACCTGATGCGGCAGTCTAACTGGATCTGTTTTCGATTTTGATTTGTCTACCTGCATTTTCTGCCTACTAAAGTATCATTATGTGCAACCATAATTGGTTCTGAGTGCCTGAACAATGGAGCGGTAGGAGCAACTGGTGCTCCATTTTCAAAAGTAGAGAGCAGAGTCTTTACTCTCAGGTTTTTTTACTCGATCACTCCATCCCGAGTGGATTTGCTTATGAAGTCTGTCTTTATTCATATACATATTTGAAATAATTGGGTGAATGATGGAGCAAAAACTAGAAATGGCCAAACGTGTGAAAGGCAAGTAGATTTTGTCAGCAAAAATGGGACTGATTGACCCACTTTTAAATATTATTTAGTGAAGTCACATGAACCCATGTTTGTGTTATGTCCTCCAAACTCCAAACAGCTGGGTTTTAGTCTAGATTTAAAGTAATTTAGTGTTTCGGCTGTGTTGCGGTTTTCCAGAAGGTTTTTCCAGATTTGTGATGCATAGAAGCTGAATGCTGCTTCCCCATGTTTGGTTCTGGGTCTGGGGAAGCAGAGCCGACCATCTAACTTGTCATGGCAGATATAGTTTCCTAATAGAACCTCAAAATGTGGTATGAACCAACCAAAATATTTTGCTTAATTTTTAAACAAGTAGATGTCTCAGCATTGAATTAATTTACCATCTGTGAACATCTTCTGCTTTGTTAGTTTCTTATAGCATTAGCAGCAGGCTTGCTAGTTTTCCAAAGCCGATATAAGGACCGCCCCTTTTTGGGGGAGGGACCAGATCTTACCTCTAAAAATTTTCCATGCTATCCCTGTGTTGATTTGTGTTCTGCAGAAAAATTACAACCATTTACCAGTTGGAAACATAAATCTAGTCAGTTTTGTTTTAGGCTGAGATAGAAAATTTTGTACATAAATTTATTTTCTGCATATGTAAAACTTCTGCCGGTACTTTTTTCCTTAATTCTGCTCATAAAAAAAACTACAATTTCCTAGAATTGCTCCGATTTTCTTCCAAATATGTAATGTAGCTTAAAAAATGGAAAAGCATTTAAAGTTTTATAACCAATGTGCAACAAAAACAAAACTATTTGTTGCACAATGGTTCCTACTAAACATACTAAACAAGTCGGTTTTAGTTTTTTTAATAATCTGCATCCAAAAAGAAAAATAATTTTGCAACTAAGAAAAATTTCTGAAAGTATAATTAGTATCATTACTGTGATGTCGCATATATAATTAAAAGCTGAAGGCGTTCTTAATAGATAAAACAAGGTATTTCTGTTTTTAAAGGAAAAACTTAACTGTACACAGTTCACCTTGTGAACTATTCTACCGACTTAGTTGTAAGGATTTACAATAATCATTCCTTTTTTGTAGTTTTGAGTGACTGAAACACAAATTTGTGGGCGATCTTTGAGATAAAACTGTTGCTGAGCCCACATTCCACACGGTGAACTGCTGTGGCCTTCAGATTCACTCCTCCTGCTCCCCAGCCTCTCCTCTTGACCTCATTGACCTCCTCTAACCTCCCCACCAGAGTTCCCAATTAACCCTGAAACGGGGAGATTTTGTTTAAGGGAGAGACGTCAGGGCGAATTATGTCAACTTTTCATGGTACTGAATACGATTTCTGTCTGGAATTTATATTTCTATTACATCTGTAAAACTTCACAAGTCAATCCTTGTTTTCTCGTGTTTCCTTCATCTCCGCCTTCATTTTCTCAACTAAAATGTCCTATTTAAAGGAGAAAGAACGCTAGTGGTTTGGATAACTACTGCAGTTTTTAGATTTGTGCTGTTTATCTGTCTGGGACTTTTGTCTTGGGGATTTTGGGTCATTGTCATGATGAGCTGGACAAATCCTACTCTGGTAAAAGTTTTCCCAAACCATGACTCTCACACCTTTGTGCTTCGTAGTTGGTTTCACATTCCAGGAAAAGTTCCTGGAATGTTGAATGGTTTATAGAAAACTTGTTTTCTGGTCTGTCATCCAAAAAAACAAAAAAAAGACTATATCCTGGAAGTCCCGGCCTCGCTCTATATGCAGATTTGCTTCCATGAACGATGTTTCCTCCTTGGGCGCCTCACATTCCAGTTTAACTTGTGGAGTCTATTTCTGACTGAACAGGCCTGCACTCTGAAATCTAGAGTAGAAAGTGTTTGCTGAAGGCCTTACAATGACATATTTGGAGAATTACTTAAGCATGTTGAGGTCTGGTTTCGGGGTGGACCTCCTCAGTCAGCTGGATTCTTTTTAAGCACATGTTTTTGTCAAATGTTGTGAGTTTGCACATCTGCAGGACAGATACCAGCTTTCATTTAGTCTCTTGGTGTTAACTCAAGGGCGCGCTGACCTGTTGTGCACTGATAGTGCCTCTGTGTACGCTGAGGGGAGGCAATATCTACTTGTTTGCACCCTTTGAAGTCTTTGCGCGGTCGGCAGCCCCTTCATCTCTGGGCGCTCGTCCTCCTCCTCACTCAGATTCGCTCAGGAGCGTCCTGCTCAAAAAGTCCACCAGATGTCCTGCAGAAACCTGAAGGAGCGCAGGCGCTGAGTGATGGCCGTTGTGCATCGGACAGCGCTTGGATTCGGCGCTGCTGTTTCATCATCACTTTGCAATCGAGTTTATTTTCACTCTGCAGCCAGATCCTGCGAGTCGCTGCGCATCAAGCAGACACACAGCCTGAGGATCTCCACTGAAAAAAACTTGTGACTCTTCCAAGCTCACACACATATATGCATCTACCTCTGTTGGTAATTGTGTGCTGTTGTCCTTCACGTGGCCCTTCAGTAGACGCAGAACAGCTGCGTGTGGTTTGTGTGTCTGACAGCGACTGTGTGTGCGTGAGCGTGTGTGTGTGTGTGCGTGTGTGTGTGCACGGACTCACGCTGAGTCTTCTTTCAAAGCGCTGAACAGATCACACTCAGAAAGCCACATTTAGCTTGTACTACTCCTTTAAGGGGAGCCAGATGTAAAGTAATGTGCATAAAGAGGAGTGTGTGTTTTTTTTCCCTTTCTTCTTGCTTGTGTGCACATAGCTCCTCCTACAGCATGTTTTCTACCTTTGTTTTCCTCTTAATCTCCACTTTTTCCACAGTTTTTCTTTTTTCTTTTGCGTGCTGAGTCAGCGTATGTGGGGCATTTATTGAGGAAATGCATCGCGAGTGTGTTTAACGGGGTCTGGGTTCGTTCTGGGCTCAAATTCTCGGCCAACAAGTCTCTGAACAGAACTCATTACGGCACACATGTTGGCAGAGGGATCCCAGGTAAGTATTTACTGTATACTGGTCTATAGGTGGCCTGAGTGCGTGTGCGTGTGCGTGTGTGTGTGTGTGTGTGTCCTCTGTGTGTGCACACACATGTGTACAATATGTATTGACCTTGTCTCTTGTTGCCCGTTCCAGGAAGGTTGATGAATAAATAAAGCCCTGACGCCTTCCCATTGAGGCTGTGTCTGCTGCTGGCAACATGAAATGACAACACACACGCACACACACACGCACGCAGAGCTATCTCCTACCTGTTTGCAAGGCCATGTTTGCACAGTGGAATGTTGATTTTCTGTAGCACTGTGACCCAATATGAAGCCTTGTTTCTGCCTGAGCTGAACTGTGAGCTTTAAAAACGTTACCAGGTCCTCAGGTGCTCTGCCAGTTTCACGGCTGAGCCGATAAGCTATACACACCAGATTTATTTTCCCCACATGCATAAACAGTTCCCTCAAAGGTATTTATCCTGCCTGGACCTTTCCACATGTTGCAACAGTGCAAAGACAAACTTCAGTGTTTTTTGTTTGGATTTTAAGTGACAGTCTTTTGGGGAAGGTCTCTTGCAACGTCTTTTTCTTTTTTTCTGTTCCTCCTTGCCCAGTTTGGAGCCCAGTTTGAAAGAAAATGTTTCAGATCTTCCACAGATCCTGTGTTGAAGTCACCATCATGAGCCTCTTGGCTGCTTGAAACCCTGTCCTCTGCTCATAAATTTATATAATATCTTAGAATTGAACTTGTTTGGTTCTAAATATATAATATAGTTTAGTTTGTTTTCAATAAAAAATAACTCCCTAAAAGTAGGAGTAGGAGTTAGTGTTACGAATGCGGTACGTTTTTGTAAACCATGAATAAAAAATGCGCATTTCACAGGTCAGGTTGGAGCGCCACTGAAAACACTGCAGTTAGTATGCCAGACCAATCGGTGGCGCTGCAACGCTGGAACAAAAGGACACAAAAGGCAGAATCGAATCTGGGTGGCTCCATGTTTGTGAGAGTGAGGGCCGTACAGGCGAGAGAGCTACAACATAAAGATTAAAAATAATAATAGTGATGATAAAAAAATAAACCGCATGTGGACACGGAATAATGAAACCGGCGTTTTGAAAAGTTTCCACTCCGGGATTGAATAGGTTGAAGCAGAGCTCTGCTCTGTGGCTCCGAATAAAAATATCAAAAACCAACCAATGTTTTAAAATACAGACAAAATGACAAATGCAAGTTTCTTTTTTTTATGACATAATTGAATTTCAACATCAGAACAACAATAATCTTCTTTTACTTTTTTCCCATTGTCATTAATTGGAAACATCAACATCATGTAAAGGAAAACGTATTCATCCTGTTTTTGCAAAGGTTTTCTTTGCTTTAAAAACCTAAAATTAGAAATAAAATAATGATTCTTTTAACTAACTCATAATTCTTTCTGAAAAAGAATCATACGTTCTTTTTCAGAAGGTAAAATGGAACATTTGCAACTCTTTTGTTTGGCTGGGCTGAGTTTGGTTTAGTTAGTCCAGGTTTGCAGCTGTGCTCTCCTCTTTCCGTTTTCACATGATGGATTGAACAGTTGTCTGACAGCTTCAAAGCCTAGGATATTGTTTTACACCATAACCCAGCTGTAAACCAGATTTCAGGGACCTTCAAGATGTTCTTTGGCGACTGGAAGCCATTTCTTCGTGTTCTTTTTAGCCAGTTGCTCGTTTCATCCTGTCAAAGCTTTTCTCTGTTTCTCACCCTCTTCATTCAAACCAGACTCTGTGTCTGTAATTTATCGATACCTCAAATCCGACAGTGAAATTGAACTGAAAATGTTGCTAAAAAAATTCCATTGGGGATTCATACTCTCACAAACTAAACCAATTCATAAATTAGGGTTAATGAAATCAATCATAATTTTAATACAATTTTAGCTCTTTGTTTGAGCTAACTTTTACCTTTTTTGTAAAAGCTAAACTTTTACAAAAAAGGTTGTCAAAACAAAGAAGTGTTGTTGTATCAAACCTCCAGGTCTGTTAGCTCAGATCTGCTTTGCTGTCTCTCTGTGTTTGGTTCTGGTTCTTGTTCACCTTATGCATCACAAATCTGGAACAAACTTCCAGAAAACTGTGAAACAGCCGAAACACTGAGTTCTTTTAAACCGACACTAAACCCCCAGCTGTTGCAGTTGCCTTTGATTCCTAACAACTGCAACATCGATCAATACAGTGGATGTGCATGATTGCATTTGATGTAATGTTTGTTTCTTAATTGGATACTGAATGACGTCTTTATAGTGTAAAGCCAGGCTTGACTCTCACCACTTGTGTTTCTGCAAGGCCCACCGATGCATTCAGAGGAAACGCAACGCAGTCAGAGATCCAACCTGCAATGAGGTGAAGATTGCAGGTATAGAAAGGAAGAAATGCTCATCAGCTGTAAGAAACAGTGTGGCACTGTTTCTTACAGTGCATGGTGATTTCTAATCACCATGCATGTGCAGCAGTCTGAGTTACTGCATTTACATCAGTTCGTCGTCTCCGCTCAAGTTCTTTTTATTCCGCTGCACACTTTAGCAGAGCGGCGTTTGCTGTTCGGCTGCAGCTTGAACACTTCTTCACAATTTCACCTCCAAGTTCGATCTCCTCCTTCATGTGAAGTCTTGTGATTTGGAGAATGTGTGGCATGTTTAGCTTTTTCCTCAGCTTTGCGTGCATCACCTTAGCAACACAGACAGGGACCAGGCGCACGGACTCTGTCACGACTCTCATTAAAACCGTTATAACTCATATTAATGGCCGCCATGAACCCGGGCGGGGGGAGCTGAGGGCTTAATGGGAAGCATAAATCATAAAAGTGTAGGTTACATGTGTCCGACTTACTTAACATCCCAACGATGATTTGTGTTTCAGCTTCGCCCATATCGTCCTCATCCGCCGACATCTCGCTAGACGCTCTTGGCGCTCACATCTGGTGTTGATGAAAGTCAGCTTCTCGTTTAATGAAACACAACTTACCACATACATGTTGTTGAAAGTGGACAGCTTTGATGTGGGTTTTGGTGGGAGTTAAGGTCGCTGTGATTTAAGCGAGCTGTAAATTCCTCCTGGCCCGGCCCGTGTCCCCGTCTGACACTTGCTGACTCGTCCTTTCTCGGGTCAGGGCTGCACACATCAAAGCCGAACCGGTAGCAGCGTTCAGACCTCAGCTTCCCTCCATTCATGTCCCGTTATTTAACCTTTTTTTCAGTCTGAACCAAAGCAAAACAAAGTGCATTGTTATTGTTTTGAAAACATGGCAGGTCCAGATTTTTTTATTGGTTTTTTTTTTTCGGAAAAGGTCGATAGCTTCCTCTCTGCCAAACATTTTTCACGTCCTTCTTGAAATTCTGGTCTGGACTTATTGCAGTCCTGCTGCTCATAACCCTGTTTTCGTTTTTTGGTTCTTCTTTGTAAACCTCCAAGTCTGTCAGCTGTTTATGAGTTGCTTCCAGACCAAACAGGTTCTCTGAGGAATGTCAGACAGATGATATGCTCTTACTTTATTTAGACTGCTGCTTGAGCAGACAAGTACGCTGCATTTTTTTACCATCGAACAATAAGCCAAAACTTTTCTCTTTCTCACAATAATTATTTGTTTTTTTTAAATTACTATTACTTCCTATTTTTCATTTTAGGCTTTGTTTTTGTTTTTTGTTTTTTTTTTAGACGAGTGCAGCAAACCCCGAGCAATGAAAATGCAACTTCTCGAAAAATGCAGTTCATTAAATCTATCCCTATTTGCATCAAAAGAATTGTGTAAAAATATCAGATTTATGGTATTTACTCCAATATTGGATATAAAAGTACAACCTGATTTAGTTGCTTTTAGTTGGTTAAGGTAGGATCTTTTTCTGCTAATGCTAAAACGTCAGGATGAGCTTTATTAGCCAAGTTCGACACCTAAGATAAAATTATTTTGGCATTTTAGCAAATGTCTAGAATAAGTACTTGCTAAACTGGAATAGACTATAATAGATTTTTAAAATTTGACATCTGCTTGTACCCATCTCTGGTATAAAAAAACAAGAAAGGAAAAAAAAGGGAAGCAACTTCCTCAGTCAGTTGATAATTGATGGTTTTAAGTTCTGTGGTACAAATAAAACCCCAAACTGGATCATTCACAGATTACCACCAAAGCACAGGTTATTAATCTGTGAATAACCATTACCCACTGCTGCTTCAGCACCAGATGACTAATCTGCATGGTTTTGTTAATTGGAGGAGCTCAGACAGGATTCCTACAACTTTTCCATTTTCAAAACTCATTTTCCTAAACCTTTCCATCTGTTTTTCATCACATAATTTTAAGAATATATTTTTAATTGATTTTTCCTCTAATTATGAAACACTTCTGAAGTTGGCTTTGGATTTAGCATTGTGGTACAGAGCAAAAATACTGTTATAGTGATTTTGTTAAACTAATTTTGGATGAATGTGAACTAGATTTAATATATATTCTTCAATTCACAGTGTGTAATAACAAAAATCCAAAATAAAGTCATTTGAATGCCCTGTTTGCCATCTAGACATCATCCAGATCAAGAACCTTGGGTTTAGCTTCTGCTTCCAGCTTAGAAGTAGAAGCTGTCAAGAAGTTTAAAGCGATCAATGAATTGACCAAAAACTGAAAAATGTGACGAGCAAACCGAATTTAAATGTTGTAAATGTTCTCATTCATTTGTTTTCTCTTAGTTGATGGAATAAGAAGTAAATCCACTTTGTTTTTTTATGCCCATGCTTGTCCACACTGAGAAAATGCAGCCGTCACGTGAAACATATTCAAGGTAACGAGCGCAACTCGCTGGGCCGACTACATGATCTGAGTAAATCATCGACATGAAAGCCAGTGGTTTAGTGGGAAGCATGAAAGATGGAGAGAGTTGGAGGAGAGGAAGCTCATTATAAAAGTTTAGCTGGTAGTTAACTCCACGAGGAGTTAAAATTCCCACGTGTTGGATGAAGGGGAATGGGATGGATGAGGAAAGACGTTCCATATGTTCTCCATGTCGATCCTCCCCTAATAAGACATTGATCTCGCATCACGTTTCTTCTCTTTGTGCATCACTTTTCTCTGCTTCTCTCAGCTTTTCCTCAGCCCCGCAGGTCAGGCAATGTCACACACACACACACACGCACACACACACACACACACACACACACGGGCCGTGGTCTGGCAGCGAACGTTGAGTGCGTGACTGTTTGCACACACTTCCCCAAAGCACCGGTGAGGAAGGCCTGCGATCTGTTGATGCATTTCCCTCGTCTGCATTGTTGTTTGTTTTCGGTGACTCTGGAATCTGCGAGTGGACGCAGTAGCTCCTAAATCTGAGTTGTCCACGTGTCCCCGCTTGTGTTTCACCCCTTCGCCACAATGTAGGAAACACACCGAAAGCTTAAATGACACGTTGTCTAAAAATAGCAGCTCAACTCCTTCACCCTTCCCTCGGTCAGACGCCTCTCTGGCCGGATAACCTCGGCCTCACCCCATCGCGGAGCGCTCCGCCTCATCACGAGATGCACGCTTATCCCACTGTACCAGAGCCACCTCTCCCTGTAAATTGGAAGCAGGGGAGGCGGTGATTGTTTTCAGCCAGACAAAGGCAGCCTGTAAACTGGAGTGGAGCAGCTCCAAAGCCGCTGGTTGGTTGGGTCTTTTCTGTAGCCCGGAGGGGAAGCCGCCACTGCTGTGCCACCATCTTGGAGCGCCTCAAGGCTCTGTCCCGGGGCTCAGCTTTGTTGTTTTTTCTTTTCTTTTATCTTTTTCTTCGTCTCACTTTTCTGTAGTATATCTATACAGAGCCATTCTGTGGGCCCCCAGGCCATGTTGTCAGTCTGATCACAGTGGCTGTTGTGATCAGACTGTCTGTGTTTCCCTCCGTCCCTCGCAGGAGAGGAAAAGCAAATGCAGAGAAAGTAGGGAGATGTGAAGTGAAGGGTGAGGTGCTGCCTTTCCTCCTCCTCCTCTTCTGTCCTCCTTATAGTTTAAGCCATAGGATAATCTGTGGAGGAATTCCAGACGGCAAGAATCCAGGGATTAACCACCAAAAAAAGAAGAAGAAGAAGAAAAAAACAAAAAAAAACAAACGAGAAATAAAAACGGTGAATGATGGAATTTTAAAGCTTTTCCTGTAATGATTGCTCGGGTTTTCTGTTCTCAGAGATAAATTTGTGACAGCAGTGTGTCAGGTGTTGATAAGCTAAAGAATGAATTCAGATGTGTGAGACGCACTCATTAATGCCTTTGAGCTCTTGGAGTTCCACAAGATTTACTTTGACAGCTTAAACCAAACATGATTATATTCTGATATTTCTATCTGAAATGTCTCTCAGCTGAATTTCTGTCCCGTTTCCGACCTGTAAACAAATAATTTGTTATCTATCTGTTTATTTTTCTGTCGTATCTAAGAAATTTTCAACGTTTTTGGAGATAAACAGTGGTGCATCTTACACGAGGTTTTATTTATTTTTATAAAATAAATACAGCAAATTCTGACTTCCTGTCAAACTAGATACTTTCTGGACTTTTATAACCATATTTTCTCAGTGCAGAGTGAATAAAATATATAGAATTAATGAATGCACACAAAATATTCTTTAATTGATATGAATTGGTGCTTGCTTGTCTAAAAAACTTTCACTGATGATAAAAATGACCAAATTTGGTTCTTCTTCCCTCAGTAACAACCTCCACACTCAAGAGTGTGGCTGTACCTGTAGTAGGTATCAACAGAAAATGTTGGCTCTGCCCACTGTCAGATGAAAGTTGGCAAATAACAGCACTCAAGAACATGATGATCCTTTTCTGAGTTGTTTTCATGGCTTTAACAATACCTCTGCGTCCAGATGATTATTATTGACAAAGATGTTGCCTTTTAAACTAAAGCTGCAGTCTGCGATGTCTCGCTAAATAACAGCCAGTTACTTTACGGAGAGCCTGAGTATTTGTGTTTGGTTCCAGTAAATATCCATGAGGCTGGCAGCAAAGCGCCGCGGCTCTATCTGAGCTGTTATTGTAAACACGCTGCATCTTCAGGGCTTAGCTGCTGTCCCACTTAACTGGACGAAAAAACAGGCTTTAGCTTCAATTATGTGATGTCTGATATTGCGCCTTCTTACATCATGCTTGTGGCTTGTTTATGTGCTTTATTTGGTGCTGTGTGTGTGTGTGTGTGTGTGTGTTAGTGTGCTGGTTTGTGTCCATGTTGTGTTTGTCCGTCATTGTGTTTTTGCCAGCCTGGATGTCCGAGGATATCATCGCTGTGGGTGTTTGTCTGGCAGCTGTAATGGCTGCTGCTCCGAGTCGTACATCAAGTTCCGTTCATTAGTTTGCCTCTTTATTTTCAAAGCCATGATTACATCAGATCATTCAAAAATTATGACTACTGTGTGCTTTTTCTGCTAACATGTCCTCGCATCTCTTAGTTTAAGGCTTTGTATCTTCAGAGCTCTACCTTCGATTGCCTGATTCAAAACTATTCAGTTTTTTGTTCTTTTTTATATTTCTAATTTGAACTTTAAACACTAAAGTTGAATGTGAAGCATCAACATTCAAGCTTTTATTTCCAAGATACTGAATGTAGAACTTTATCTGTTGCAACTGTAAAGGTGAGCAAAGAGTGAGATTTAAAAATTGATTCCTTTAGAGGAAAATGCAGCTCAGTGGGGTTAAGGTTTCCACACTGAATTGGTGTTGTATGTGAGCACAAATCCTTTTTAGACCTTTTTAGAATTGCATCCAAAGGAAAACAGCATTTAAATTGAAATTATTTTTATAGGTTTTTTATTTGTATCTATTTGGATTTAGCTAACTTTATCGCTTTCCTTTATGTGCTTCAAACCATCTGTTGCCTCGTGCGTGAATGTATTTCATGTTTTGTTGGGATTTTTATGTATCTAAAGATACAAAAGGGACAGAAAATTATTTGATTTTATTTTTATTGAGTAAAAAAAAAAATCAGAACTGCTTTCCTCTCATTTTTTCCCCATTCCTCTTAGAAAAATTCACCAAACTCACTCAGATTGACTGAAGAGGATCTGCACAAATCCATCTCCTAAATCTTTTAGGCCTTGAACTTTAACTAGGCCATTCTACCACTTGAACAAGCATTGAGCTAAACCAGAAGTCGGCAGCTCCAGTCCTCAGAAGCTGCTGTCCTGCAGCTTTTACCTGCATCCCTGCGCCAACACACCTGAATCAAATAACAAGGGTTAATGGAAAGGCCTTTAATTAAGCCATTTGACTCAAGGATTTATCCAGAAATTACAGGACAGTGACCCTGTATCTAAACCAGGCATTGCTTTGACTGTGTAGGTATTTGTAGCATCTCACCTGCATGTAGAAATGCAGGTGAAACAATTTAAATATATGGTGTTATTTGGTCGAAATGAATCAAATTAAGTTTATCCAAGTTGATTTATTAAGTTGTCTAGTACAAATGTAAATGTATTAAGTTTTACAAACGTCTTGTAATTATTTATAATATGTAAAATTTAACACTACTTTTTCAAGGTGGAGCTGTCCTCTCTTTTTTCGCTGCAGCTCCAGCCTCCTCACAGCAAACGTTGACCATGATGCAGCCGCCTCCGTGTTTCAGCTGCAGTGTTTCACCGTCACCTATTTGCGCTTCGATATTTGTGAATATTTCTGAGGATCTCCAATTTATTTGTGGAAATTCAGTTTTTCTCAGAGAGCATCTAAAATATTAAGAGAAGATGTAACATGGGAAAGTTGACGCTACTTGACTTCATGCCAGAAGCTGGCTTTATTTTCCTTGGTGCTGATTGGCTGAACCCCAAGACTGTACACATGATGCTTTGCTGTAAGCGCTTAGATGATTTCCATTATCTGTAATTAGTTATATTAGGTTTTTGAACTATTAAAATAGGAAGTTTTATGATGGGTTCTCTAGTATCCAAGTATTTCATCTACTTGTAGGTGTTTTGGACTGTCGCTTGATTCCGACTTATTTCTACCGTCTGTTTTCTGTTTGATTTTTCAGGTTGGCCCACCCACTTCCAACCCACTCTCACTCGGTGTGTGTGCAGCTGTGGCAGGTAAGCAGCAAAGGTTTATGAGTGTGAGTGTGTGTGTGTGTGTGTGTGACTGAGTTTCTCCTCTGATAGATTATCGATGCCCTTCTGGGTTGGTTGGCTTCAGCAGACAGTGGAAATGGGCCTGGGCTCCCCCGAGGAAACAAGATATGCCCAATACAAACTCCTCATGGCTAACACACACACACACACACACGCACACCAGGCGAGACCATAAAGCGCATTTGTACAATTAGACACACCACACACCTGCTGGGTTTTCAGAGAAAGCCGAGCTCCATTCTGCCTGCATCTAGAGATGAAAGGAGGAGAAGAGGAGAGACGAGGAGGAGGAAGAGGAGGAGGCAAACAGGGAGGTGCAGGACAAAGAAAGGGAGAGCAGATAAAGAGGAAGAGGAGGAGCGAGTATGAAGAGTGACAGCCAACTCTTCCACCTCTCCTCCTTTCTTGTGTCCCGCTCTCCTTTGTGAGCAGATGGGTGGAGGTATAAGATAGTAATGAAAGCCAAAACAGGAAGAAGGAAAAAGAAAAAGCCCATAAAAACACACCGGTAGTCCACACACACACACACACACACACACACACACACACACACACACACTCCAGCACACAGGAGCAACACTTCACATCTATTGTTGCTCCTGCTCTCGTGTTTGCATTCATGTCTGTGTGCGGCGCGGCGCTGCAGGCGTATCCATGTCAGCCCTGAAGAGGAGCTGAGAGCGAAAGACGGGGAAGCTGTCCGGACGGACGATGAGACGGGAAGCAGAATGAGGGGACACAGGCGGAGCCTCTGGGTCAGCAAGACATGCTGGAGAATTAAAACGTCTCAGTGGCTTTTTACCCTTTACACCTCGTTACATTTTAACCACAAACTTTTATTTCACCAAAATATTTGCGGTCGCACCAACACAAAGTAGCACTCAAAACTTTTGAGCAAGCAAAATTTGGAAATGTCACATCTGTTTCTTTTCAGTCTCTTGTTCTCCGATTTCCTCAAATAACATAAACTGGGCTTCAGATGTCAAGGCAAGTTTATTAGTTTATAACATCACAGCAATGATGCAACTAAAAGTACTAAAAAACATCGCACTGCAGCAGCAAAATATAGGAAATTGATGTTGAAAAACAGACTTCAGTTCATGATGTTCCAGTTAATCAATCATTTTTCTCCCTTTATCTTTTTTAAAGAAATTACAAATGAAAATATTTTTGAAAACTTTATTTCAATCACTTCAAACTGTAAAACAAGATGGTGTCTGGGCTGAACTAGAGGAACTCCAGGAGAGACTTTGTGAAAATAATCCAGTTTAAAAAAATAAATAAAGTGGAAGATGTCCACACATTAGCACATGTCGACCGAGGATGTCGACTTGACTCTTCCTGGCTCATTGGCAGCTGCTCCTGCCGCTGTGGCTCATAACGAGGCAAACCTCAATTTAGTGGCACCAGGATTAAAATACTTCCACCTTTTAGACAACTTCAGCCGTCTGGAAATGTTAACATTCAGAACCCGCCTCGTTAGGCTGCAATCAGATGGCTTTTCCGCCATGTTTGTGTTGGAAGCGCAGCACTGATGGAGCGAGCTAAAGACCGGAGCCGAGCTCACGCACAGATGCACAAACGCTGCTGCAGCAGGCGACGCGACGCAGCACATAATGCTGGGGAAAAGGTGGAACTTTGAGCGTTTTTCAGACACAATATCAACAAAGAAATTAATATAAAAAAAAGAAAAACAATGTCGTTGATGGGTTATTAATCAATTACCTTGTCAATTCAAATTGCAACAACCAACTGTTTTGTGAAAACCTCAGAGGTTTGTTAGAGAACAAACAGCAAGAACACAGCAGGCAGGTCGAGGAGGAAGTTTTAAACAAGTTTTGGTGATGAAATAATGTCCCACGGTTTGAACGTCTCCTGCTAAGACCTGGTGACGGTTCTGGAGGAGCTGAAACCAGAGAGAGGTGAGGACAAATTTAACGATTCCGGCACATTACTGAGTTCCTCCAGGAAGATGTGATGCAAATTCAATCATCACTTACAAATTAAGCACAACTTTTTCTGCAAATCTGACCAATCGTTGCTCTCGCCTGAATTTCGACAAATCTGAAGCTTTTTCTGACTCAACTTCCTGTTTCACGACGTGTTGAAAGATGAAAGCATGTGCTAAACAGTAATATTTACCTTTTCCGTACTTATAGCTCATGGTAACTTGAATGACCCAAACAGAATAATTATTTTACTCTCTGACAACTCCTCAGGACTTTACTTGTGTTAAAGCTGCCATTTCTAGAACCAAAAAATAAAAATTCTACTATTTTGTTACGCTTAAAAAAATAAACAACTTTGACCTCAACGTCTTGAAAAAGGTGCCACAAAATTGATTATTTCAGACTGCAACAATCACTAAAAAGCATGTTGACAGTATCGGTATCAGTCTAACGGACTGATGCAGTGAATACACCATCCTGCAGTGAAACATGGAGGTGGCAGCATCATGCTGTGGCTTATGCTTCATTTCAACAGGAAGAGTCAAACAGCCCTAAACGACCAAACCAAATATTTATTTGTGGAAACGGCTTAGTCAAAGTAAAAAAAAATCCAGACTGGAATTTGGGGCAAGCCGTGAAAACTGACACTCTTCACAGCACTTTTACTTCCTGTGTGCAGTTTATTGTGGGCCTTACGTTCACACCACCTCCACCTCTGTCTCTGCCGGAGCGCAGCGTTCCTCTGATGCCTTTTAATTTAGATGTTGCTCATCCAAACACTGGCGCATGAAGCTCCCCTCTCGAGTAAAACTTGAGGAACAGAACGGAAGGAGAGGTGAAGGTTTAACACTTGAGCAGGGATAAAAGAAGCGAGAGAGACTGGGTCTGAAGCAGTGTTAATTGAACACAGCTGTACCTCGTTAAACATTAATTGGCAATTAATCAGCTCACCCACGCCCTTCAGTTGAATCATATCTTTATGTCTTTTAAAAAGGGAAAGGGAGAGAGAGGGAATAAAGTGAATTATCCACAGCGTGGCACAAAGGAAGTCTGTTCCAGCTCTTCCTTCCTTCCTCCCTGTCCCGGATCGTTCTCTCCTCCATCTCCTCACCCATCTTCTCTCTCTCCGTCTCTTTCCATGTGCCTCATTCAGCACATTAATCGGATTTTCTGCCTTTATCTCCATTTCCTTTCCATCACATGCCTGTGGCCTATCCAGAGATCGAGACGGGAGGGGGGGGCCAAAGGGAGATGTTCCGACAACAAAGAGGAAGTGAGAGGAGGGGAGAAGATGGAGGAGCTGGTGGTCCTGATATTCCTGGTGGAAGGAAATCAGCAGAAGAGTCAGAATTTCAGTGGGAAACAAGAGATTTATTCGTCTAAATTCTCTGGATTTTGTGTTTTTATGATCAAAGTGTATGCAGAAGGTGGAAACTGGCAAAATGCGCAGGAGATGCGGAGTCTTTTACGTGGTTTTCACAATGTTACCATTTAAAATTCGGCATGCATTTGATTCAGTTAAAGATTAAAGTCACGATCAAGGAGGAAAACTAAACTATTCATTTTTAAACTGCCACTCTGGCATCTTGTTTGTCCTCCTAGAGCCTCGTTTCAGCTGCAGCATCCAGTCCTGCAGATGTTTCCTTCATGCTCCTCGCTTCAACACGTCTGCGGCTGCCGGGTCGCAGGCGCAACGTTCAACATTCGCACCACCACTGCGCTGTTGTGAATCAAGCGGGGTAGTATCACTCTGATCAGTTTTCTCACAACATTAATTAGAGTGCCAAGCGTGCGCAGGTTGAGTAAATTAGGGCGGCGCTGGAGGGAAAGCGGCTGAGTGTTTTGCTTTAAGGCCGGCGGCGTGGCAGGCGTCCCGACTGGGGTCTAATTTGTGACGACTAAATTGCGATACAGAGAGAACGAAGGTGTTCTCCATTAAAAGAAGGAGATCTTTGGCTTCACTCGAGCACAAACTGATCTTATTAAGCGGCTCTGTACAGCAAGATTCTCAGCCTTGGTTTTGTCTGGTTTTCAAGTGTTGAGACGTTTTTAGTGACTTTGACTTTGTCCCTTGATTTTTGCAATTCCTTCTTTGTATGCTGATTTTTCTTTCTTTTATTCTTTTCTTTCATTTTGCACCCTTGCAGCCCTGCTTTGTGAGTTCATGCAGCTGTTCTCGATGTATCATCTGAGCAGAACCTTTTTCTTACATTCAGTTGCTGCCCAGCACAAATGCCGTGGCAGAAAGAAAGTATCGGCTCTTCCCAACAGTTCCGTGCTTCAGTTTTTGTAAAGTATGAAATGTTTTGGCCCGGAAAATTTTGTCCTTGCCACGTTGAGTAAAAGAATAATTTTTCTCTGCTCTTGCACTGTTTCCATCAGCGTTTATAGTTGCTGATGAGGCACCTTCCCCTGAAGAAGGTGTGGACTTTCTTCCAAGGTCACGCAGACTTGCAGGATAAATTTTACACTTTCTTAATACTCCCAGTGGCTTCTGTTGGACTTTTACCTTCCCGTTAAAACCTCCTTACAGCAACGATCTTGCAGATGTGGTGAAAAGACCATCTCTCGTTTTCTCTTTCCACATGATCACAACTTACTTAGTATTTATTTTGTGGGAGGGATTTATAGTTGCATCAGCGATTAATTACATGGTTTATTACATTTCAACTCCACTTTTAGCCATAAAAACTGTCTGACTGAATTAAAAGCAACATCACCAACAAGTCAAACAATATTTGTGACAAAATACAGACTATTTAGGTTTTTGACGTCTTTGGAGAGAGCAAAAGATTAGGGTGATGACATAGAGGCCTGAAAGACATGGAGCTCATCACTTAATAATAATAAATGATTATTGTGAAGGGCATAAACCTTTTTAGATATCTGTTCACGTCAGAAACTAACCGATCGTTTAAATCTGCGAAGTTTATGCCTTGCTCAGCCCTAACCCTGTCACTCCGTCTTTTTAGGGGCTGAAAATACATCTGAGTGTTTCATACAGTAATAAATGGATTGACTCGGCTCCTACTCTATAATTTAAATAATGTAAAGACTTAAGAGGAGGTGGTTTTAGTCTCCAATCGAATCAAGGTCTGATTCTCTACTACTAGTTTATTATTACTGGAAATAGTTTCCAAACCCTTTTATGTCATTAAAGTTGGTCATTTCAGTCTGCTGTGTGAGGCACTGTCTGTTCCTACAGTAATCTGTGCCGTAAACCCGGTTTGACCAGTGTTTCTAGCTGCTCTGCTCCAGGCCTGCAGGCTCTGTTATTATCTCCACTGAAAACACCAACAAGGATAACCTGCCGCAGCGACACAATTGGTTTTTACACGCCTGTCCCTCGATCCGTTACTGTCCCGGCTCGCACCTTTCCTCTCCGCCTCTCCTCTGGATTTATTTCCATCTCGCTCGATTAAATGCTCTTTTAAGCGCTTTGTTTCCCCCTCCGTCTCGTCTCATTATCCGATGCCTCTTCCTTTCTCTTTGCTCTCTTTATTTGCGTTGTTTTGGCTGCGTCCCAGAGACCTCTGCCGTGAATTTCTCTAGGTTTCCTTTTTGTTCCTATCAGTCGCCATCTATCTTCGCTCGGTGTCAGAGTTTCTCTTTCTCTCCCCCGTCTGGCTCAAATATTACAAATGCAATTTCATATTGGCTCGGGGCCAAACCGGCGCAGCAATGAATCAATGCAGCGAAGGAGTTATGTAACTTGCCACCTTATTGACCGGTCTGCCTTCTTGCTTCCCTCCTGGTTGATTTCTTCTCTTCTTACTCCATTGTTTCAGACTTTTTGTTTTAACTTCCTATATCTGCGGCTACAAGCTATTTAAATCACAAGTAATTTTTCTACTGAAGGCTTGTAACTCACAGCAGAGTCTATGCTGTAATCTGTTATTTCCTTTCCAAATTGAAATAGAATAATTGCTTTCATTTCATCACAGAGTTCAACAAAAACACTGTTGATACCTTTTAGTTGATGACTACGTGGAGATCCATTTGTTCTTTTGCAATGATTAATTACAGTACACTCAGAGCTCCTGGCAATACAGCAGAAATTAAATATTGACAGACTAACTATTGGCTGCATTGTGCGTTCTCTCTTCAGTAGTAATCCATGAGGTCAGGCGGTGAGTTCAAGCCTCTCTTGGAGCGAAGACGTTGCAGTGAGGTGAGGTTAGCTTTTCTTTTGGTGATTTTCATATTCCTGAGGAGACGTGGCTTAATGATTAAACATTCTGAAGGTGGTTCTGGGTTTAAATAAAAGTTGTGTTAAATGCCGAGGACATTCGCCTTTCTGCTCAAATGGACTGTTCTGCTCTGTGCAGAGTTTGCAGCGTTTTTGTTTTCAGAACTATCGTTAATTATTCATGGCACAGATTCATCAAAGTGGTGGGAAAAGTCTGCAGAGACTTCGGTCCATATGAACTCCTTGTCAAGTTCAAGAAAGTGGTTTGAGATCATTCAGGCTTTGCAACACGCTGCATTATCCTGCAGGAAGTGGGGATGGGGATAGAATATGTGTTCAAGAAGCAGAAATGGACAATTCTGCTGTAATTTACGAAGCACAAATATCAAGCTAATATATAGCTTATCAATATACTAAACTAATATATACCAAACTTTAAGTCCTGCACAATATATCACCAATGTATATCTGTATCAGTCTGTGCAACGTTCATATCATAAAGGACTGTTTGGAGTCCAATAATTGTGAGAGAATATATTCTGAGAGTTAACGTTCATACAGCCCAGTTACTTTTGGACCTCAGTGCTGAATTTGATAATGATGCATTATTGAATGTTTCTGGAGAGCTGAGTCAGATTTCCTGGTCCAGTACTTGACTTCTTTGCATCATACATAAAGAACAGAACAGGGGCTTCTTTGTGTCAATGGGTAACTTCTCACTGGAGCAGACAAAAATCTCATGCGGGGTACCCCAAGGTTCAGTCTTGGGGTCCCTGATGTTTAATATCGACTTTCTCTCACTAACTTAGGTGTAACAAAAGAAAGATTACCTACCATAACTTCACGCATGATACGCGGCTCTACATTACAATGTCACCAAGGGACTCCAAACCCATCCAAGCACTCAACAGATGCTTGGAAGAAATCAATATGAGGATGTGTCATAACTTTCTCCAGCTGAATAGAAACAAAACTCTGAAGCTTTTCATTCAGAACCAGAACAGACAGAGGGGCAGTGAAATGCAGGTGCAATGGCTCCAACATGTGATGCACAGATACTTTTGTCACCATAACTCCACGTTATCTGATGCGTGGCAGCCGGCGTGTCGTGCGATCCAAACAGGAGCAGAGAATGAGTCACACAGGTGCAGATTAGGTCGGAGCCGTAACAGAAAGCAGCTGATTGCGAATAATAATTTACTATCAGTTAGTGATGAAGTGAAGGATCTTGCACTGGATTACTTATGAATAAAGTTATCTGTTTGCTCAGACTTGGACTCATTGTTAGTGATTGGGGTTATTGGTGCGCCATGTTGCGTCACTAATGGATTTATTGTAGCAGTCTGTGACCTTGGGAACCTTCCATTTCTTGTTATTTCTTTGTTTGATCTTTCTCGGTGGCATTAAATATTAAACTTACTCAAAAATGTCATGCAGTCATTTTACTGTTGAATAATAATAAACTCTTTCACCACACAAAAAAACTCTGTTAGCTTCCAAAAGCTTTGGAAATTAATTCTTAATAACATACGGAAAAATGTTTATTGATTAAGGATCTTAATCAAAATAAACTTAATATCTATTAAAATTAAATATTTATTCAGATTAAAAACATCTTAAGATGTAAGGTCGGATACATTTGCAGCTTTCAGTGCCCTGCATCTTGCATCAGCTTTTAGTGATCCAGCAGGAGATTAAATTAAGCTATTACCGAGCACAGAGGCTTTCAGCCTCTGTTGCGTGTGCTCAGCTGTTGAGCTTATGGACCTTTACCATTCAGTGTTTGTGTCTTGGTATTGAGTTTTCAATCTCGTCCTGCAGTCAGGAGTTATCTTCTGGTGCCTTGCTTCTTTATAGAGCAGACAGCCGAGCGGTCCATAGGAGTCGGAGAGCGCACTTTTTTTTCCTCTCCGCTATGCTCTGAAAAGTGTGCAGCTGTACTTTCTTCTTTTTTTTTTTAAACGTGCATGCTGTATTTTCCATACCATCACCCTCCACCCACCATGCCCACCCCCACTTCCTTCCTCCTGGGCTTCTGATTGTACCCTTTCCGCCGGCTGTGGAATCCAATCTTCCTGCACATGGCTTGCTCTCAGAAGGACATGCTTGTGTGTCGTTGGAAACCCAGTGGTCTATCCCAGGCTGTGAACATGAGCTGCAGGAAGCGTCTTCCAGAGAAAAAAAATGAGAAAGTTTTGTGCAACACGGCAGCTCATTCTGCACTCTTCCCCCCGCTCTTTCTCCACCTCTTGTTACTTTAAAATCCTGAGCACAGCGTCTTTAGTTTTTTCTATAGTAGAGGTTGTACCAATGGATTCTTTAAAGAGCACAGAGTAAAAGTTAAGCTGAATAAAACGGTTGGTTGTTAAAATGCAGGGTTTCTAAATGTCATTTTGAAAACCTTCCACACAAAGTAACACAAAGCAGCCTTTCAACGAGAATGCAACCAGAGTCAAATCAACTTTGATAAACTTGAACTGGAATGAAAACCTTTTAAATGAACTCAGGAAGTGGAAAAAGAGCCACAACTAGAAACGCCAGAATAGCAATCATCTGGTTATATTAATTCAATTAGCATGAATAATTTGGAGCTTAAATCTAATCAAAGCGCTAACCTGATTTTGAAAGAGGTTGTCAGACATAAAGGTGAGCACTATTTCAGTCCTATTTCAGACTTTTAGTGCGTTGTCTCGACAGAAAGCCAGTGAGACCTTGCCTGTTCAGCATTGATACTTTTCTAGGTCGACTTGAACAATTTGACGCAATTTTGTGACTTTCTCCTCCGCAGATGATAAATTACCAGTTTGTCTCAAAAGTCCTTATAGTTGTGGTAAAACTTAAGTTTCTGTTTGTCTGCTGTATCTTTACAGCCACATTTCAAATGGGAGTGTTTTGTTTCGCATGCATCTTATGCAGTCATGAAATTTGTGACTTAGTTATTAACTGGTAGTTATGATTTTTTATTTATTTTTTTTTGTCCCATTAGATCATCTCAAGAGAGTGAAGGTCCATTTTAAAGGAAGTGTTGCGCTGGCAACGAAAGCAGGATGTTTTCATCCATTCATTGTTCCAGGACAGGAACAAGCAAAGTCTGCTCTGGCTGAAAACGTGGCTTTTTGGTTCTTGGGAAGGGAACCCTGACGCTTTGAAAAGTGAATGAATGAGAAGAGAAACTTGTTGAGTTGGTGGCTGCCTCTCCTGGGAAACGTGTTGTGAAAAAGGTGATTAGCGTAGCACCATAAACGTTGAGCTCTGAGCTCCATGTTTGACAGTCATGAGACATTGACTTATGCCAGATTTGTTACAAGGATGATTGCTACTGAAACTCTAAAGATATTACTAGGGCTGTTGTAAAAGAATATTGTAGTAATGGAGTGCTCCCCCAAAGCCTGATAAAACTCAGCACGATTCAACACCATGCTGCTCGCACTTCACAACAACTAACAGGTGGAAGTGAGAGCGCTGCCCATCACAAATAATGCTCGGGCCGGAACACGGTGCACCACATAATAAAACATAATCTACCGAAGCTTCGAGGCAGATACATTTTCCTCTAGGAATTTTAATAATCGAGGTGCTTGAATCATTCAAGGAATCGTTTCAACCCTAAATACCATATTGGCAAACTCGCAATCAGCTAATGGAGGAGAAAGACGAGGCAAAAGTCAGACTGGCTTGTTGGCATCCACCACCTTTAACCCTTCCAGACCAAGCAGGTCCAAATTTCCTGTACCGTAATTCCACCAAACTTTGCGCTATCTGAAAAATTCAAACTGTTTCTGAAAGGGGAATTGCTGCACTTTCCAGCAAACAGTGGATTATTACGGTAATTTCACTCCTGCTGTTGCAGGGAGTGAAATTAATCTGAGTGAAATTAATCTGAGGAGCATTCTAAATTGTGAAAATAGCTTGCTAGATATTGAAAGTTCCAGTTCTTATTAATAAATGGGAAAATACATTTACTCACAGAACATTTAAAGAACTGCGTACAATTCAAATAAGCAAAAATATCCAGGCGGAGATTTGAAACTTCGGACTAAAAAGATCAAAGAGGTTTATCATTTTCCCACAAACTCATTGTGACCTAATATTGTGTGGCTACAGACATATTACTGATATGTTTACTGAACCCAACACCACACTGAGGTTTTCATGCCTGCTTTGCAGTTCATCATGTTTGTTTTCTTTTTGTTAACTTTGTTTGGAGGCTTCATGGGCCGGGCCCCACGTTTAGCGCCACCTGCAGGTGTGGAGGACTTTATTTGGTCTGTTCTGTGTGTCAGTGCGGATGAAAACGAACAGTTTTTTTTTTTGTTTGTTTGTTTGTCTCTTTGTTTTTTTTTTTGTTTTTTTTTATTTTAATTGACAACCCATTTTAGAAATAAACGTTCCCATTTGGACAGAACCCTGTGAGCCCGGCTAACTGTGGGACATGTGACTTCAGTGGTAATGAGAGACCAGATGTGGGTCCCGAGCTTGGAAGCCATTGTTCTCACCCCACCACATGTTTGCCGGCTCTTTTATGCTGAAGCCTTATCACCGACTTCACACATCTGTTGGGCGTGAAGATGTCGGTGTCATAAATCCACATCTGCGAGGCGAGACGTGGCGCTGACTTTTTATCACACCCATTAAAGATTATCTGCGTTTTCTATTGATTTCATCTTATTTATTTATTTATTCTTTTCCTCGACCACACTCTGGGTCAAAACGTTTCTCCATCAGGCTTACATCACACTAATGGAGAAGAAGAGAAATCGAGGTGGAGAACGAACGCAGAGGCTCCTTTTGCTCTCCAATCCCATCTGTTTCACTCGGAGGGAGGGAGGAAAGAGAGAGGGGGGGGAGAGAGAGAGAAAGGGAGAGAGAGGGAGGGAGGGATGGATGGATGGATGGATGGAGGAGGAGGGGAGGTGCTGTTTAGAGAAAGAATCAGAGGGAGGCAGGCTGGGGGGTTGGGCTCCAAGCTTGTGCATGTGTGAGAAGGGGTGGGGGGTGGGGGGGGGGCGCAAGCAAATGTGTGTTGTATATATATGTGTTTGTGCGCGTGTGTGCGCTCGCTCTGTTCCTTTTCCTTTCTTTGTTTGACTACTGAGTGGGAAAAAAAGGCGAGACAGAATACAGAGAGACAGAGAGGGTGAGCAAGAAGAAACACAGACAGGAGGTGAGGAAGAGGGAGATCTGAAACCAGAATCACTTAATTTTTTAACAGAGGCAACAAGAAATTCAGAGGATTGCAGTTTGATTTTATTTTATTTTTTTCTCTCTCACTTTTCAATCCCCCCCTTCTTACTTTAAGACCCTTAAAGGCTGAAGAACAAGGAGAGCTTATGAAAGGAGGGGAACAAAAGTGGTGCAAATTTAGTGACAACAGTGTCATATATTCAGGAGCAGCGTTGTGTGCTGGCTCAGTGCGCAAGTGTGTGCAGCGAGGAGGTGGGGGGAGGCGACCCGTGCTGTTTAAAGGGAAAATACGAGGCACACACAAAGCTGGGAGCTCAGGCAGGCAGGCAGGGAGAGGAGAGGAGAGGAGAGAGGAGAGGAAAGGGAAGGTTGTGGGAATCTGCTGAGCTGGCTGACTCTCTAACCAACAAGCCTCATCTCTTTTTTTATAATTATAATTATTTTCATTATTACTAATATTATTGGGATTTTACCCCACCGAGCCGGCACCGTCTCCCCTCACCTAACCCCCCCTCCCCCCCCCGCTGCAGATCGCCAGCCTGAGCCCGGACACGGTAAGGCAAGCTTCCTATCCGCCTCAGCTGTTGGGCTGCTACCACTCTGCAGACAAAAGCAGGAGAAAGTTGCTCCGGTCTGTATGCGAATGTGTGTGTGCAGATGGAGCTAAGCTAAAGGCTGGAGCTCAGGCTGAAAGGCGTGAGGAATGCAGCACAAAGGGAGCTTGTCTGCTCCAGCTGGGACTCTCTGTATATGTACGTGTGTGTATCTGTGTGTGTGTGTGTGTCTTTGTGGAAAGGCTTGAATGTTTATCTGTCGGGGCTGCCTGAAAGTTTTGCATGCGTGGGACACCCTAAAATACATGCAAAGTTGGTTGTCTTTCAGGAAAGCGTGAAAAGCTCAGTTCTGTTCAGTGAAGGCTTTTATCCTGTAATGGTTTACTTAGTGACGCCTGGTGCTTTACATAAGAGCAAATACTCCACTTATTGTTGAGGAATACAAACTGAAACATTTTTACTCCATCCTTATTTTTTATCTTTTATTCTTCTCGCTTGCTTCGAACATCACTTTTTCTCCTTTCTGAGTGGGTCTTGTGACTTTTTCCACCTTGAGTGTCTCTTAAAAAGCCGGCTCCCGTCAGCTCGACACACACAAAGCCAGGATAAACAAAGTGTGTCCTGTCCCATGCAGTGAGTTGTGGTCTGCTTTCAGGGGTCCTGCATGTGGTTAGCAGCAGCTCTGTAAATTTGTGTGTGCGTTACGGAAAACATTAAAGGGCTCACAGGACCCGGCTCGACGCGTTTGTGTGTGCGTGTGAGCGTGCGTGCGTGTGTGTGTGTGTGTGTGCATGCTCCGCCTCCCTCTGCCAGTGAGTGTGTGAGAAACTCAACACTTGTGCCGGCGTCTGCCTGACGTCGTAGGACTGAGCGTGCACGTCCCTGTCCTAATTAAGCCCGACGCAAACCTTCCTGGAATAATGGCGCTACTAGAAAGACATTTCACACGCACTACTGCAAACCGATCCCTTCCGTACTTACAAGCTCTCCACCGACACATTGCATATTTCCACACTCAAAATCCATGTCTCCATTACATTTTTAGCTCCTGCTATTTCTGTTTCTCTTCCCCTTTAGGACACTTCCTGCTCTTTCTCTGCATCACTTCATTCGCAGTGGAAGAATATCTTGTCTGTTTGATTTTAAAATGAAAAAATCTTTTTCTTTTTTGTTTTTTTCTGTTTGCTTCTCCTCCACTTCCTGTCCAGCTGGGTTGATCCAATAGTTTTCAGGCCAGGCGTGGTTCAGCCAGGGTCACCTTCTGTGGCCTGGAGTACATCATAGCTGTGCTCTCAGGCTGACAAAGGCTTACCCAATTAGGAAAATGCAGCTTTACAGGAGCCATGCAGAAATAATGCTGCATTAATCTTTTTATACTGAACTGCTGACTTAAAAAAAACAACAAAGATTTGTAGGAGACAAAATGAAGATCTTAAATGATAGAATGCAGTGAAGCTAATCAGATAGGCTGGCTTAAATGATAATTAATACACATAAATAGTGACATAATCTATCAAAATTTAATTTTGAACAATGGCTTTACCTGCCCCAGTGCTTCAGTCATACATGAAGTGAGGTGGTTCTGGATATTTCTCAAAAAATTATCCTGTTTGATGTGTGAAAAATAAAATCCAACAATTACTTTAATGTGAAAATGAAAATATAAAGACTTATCAACATATTCTTAATCTGTTTGGAGTTTACAGAAAGGGTTTCAAGTCAAAATTAAGGGTTTAACATTTCCAAGATCTTTGGAAGTGGTGATTTTCTGCTCAAAATCACCTCAGTAAGGGGGAAGCAGGAATCCCCCTTACTGTGGTCCGGATCTAGTTGTGTCTCAGTAAACCAGACCGGATCGTTTGACTCTTCCGGTTTACACGGCTCTCTAAAACTGATAGCAGCTGACTTAGATGTCTGCCTGGTTTGCTCAATTTGCATCACTCCACAGCCCAAGTGGATTGACTTAAAAGGGAAAAAAAATGTGGCTGGTTTGGTGGGTTTGATTTGACTGGGCCTTTCGTTTCTGATTCTGTGTTTTACTTCTCCTCTCTAAGGTTTGTGAAGAAAATCCTCAAATCTTTGTAAAAGTTCAGTTTGTTTGTTTTTTGTTGTTGTGGGCACTACAAAAGCAACTAAATGTCAGATTAAACAGGATTTATTCTTGAAAGACATGTTTCATTGAATGAGCAAAGTAGGTGGTAAAACAGAGAGAATGGGTCCAAATCACAGTCATGACTTTGGCTTTTAAACAACACGCAAATGTGAAAATCTGCTAGGATTAATCAAGTGGGATAATGAAGCCTGACACTCAAGTTTGGAACCAATATGTAGAGCCAGAACTTTGTCCCCATATACGGTTCCTGTTACGAAATCTTCAAAGAATCTCACTTTTGCTCAACAACTTTTCATCCAGACTAATGGAGGTAAAGACCAAACCTGTTGACTTGTGTTACCATATAGAGAAGAGTTAGCATAAGTGACCATGCTAACGTCAATATGTATCCTCTCCATTTCTGTGTGGCAATGAAAATGGTTATAGTCAATCACTTTAAACTTCCCTTTATTAAATTCACCGACTTTTATCATGTAACTGTTTTTGAATTTATTGTTTCTTTTCCATTCTTCCATTTGTCCTCACTTCTGCACACACGCAGGGCACAAAAGACTCAACATTTCTTCTAGATGATGAATAAATGAATGAGAACAAAATCAATCTTTTATAAATTTTCCTAAGATGTCAATGATGTCTTGTTTTCTGATTTGAAAACGTTTTATATTTAAAACAAAATTAATTTTCTATTCCCTAACCAAGGAATTTACAACCTAACCATAACCAATCTGTGCGGAAGTGAAGTGAAATAAACTAGAGGTTAAATAATGGCTCCATTTGGATTAGATCTCAGAAACCACATTATTCCTTCTGCTCAACTCCAAGATGGATTTGATGAACTTTAGTGATCTGTACAAGTTTGTGGATGTCTAAAAGTTTCGTATGTTTGAGTACTTCAACTCTTATAAACGTCTTGAATGAATACAGCGATAACTCATGTGCACTCACTGCAATTCAAGACGTGGTACTAAAGACGCAACAGACAAATAAAATCAAGACAATGTCCAAAAGTAGAATAAGGAAATATGAGGAACTTAATAAATAAAGTATAAAATGATAAATCCATGATTGACATGATTTTTTGAGCAGGGTCATATATGAAATTGATATGTGCAGAGATCAAACCGTCAGCACCATAAATGTTAAGACTGAACCTTTTGTGAAAAATAACTATCAGAAAACTAACAACAGTGTGCCTTTTTGTCCCTGCAGAAAACATGAAAAGAAAAAAGACTTTTGGTTTAAAAATATGCCGTAATCGAATGTATGATGTGATGGGAGAGATCACAGAAAGTCCTTAATGGCCGTATTTTTTTCTCTCCAGGCAGCAATTTTGCATAGTCATTAGTTGGGGGAGGGGCTGACCCTGCGAACTGTAAGAGAATGTGTGCCTCGCCAGTGCAGGGATAAATATGGACATGCGGCATCTGATGACAGTTGATTCTGAAGCTCGACAACAAGCCATTTCCTGCATAGAGCGCCATTAGGATGACTCCCCTCAGCCCCTTATCTGTCAGTCACCACGCTCCCCTGCTTCTCTGCAGATGTGCACAAACACACATGCGAGCAGGGTAGTGTGGTTTTGGTGATTGAAATTGTCTGTGCATGTGTGCTGCACTCCTCTCTACCCCTACTCAGCCCTGGGGCAGTCCCCCTCACCCAAAACAGCTGAAGGGGGAGATTGTGCATTCATTGGAATGGGATATGAGCAGGAGGAGGAGGGTGATTGAGCGTCCTGCCTTGGGAAGAAAAAGAAAAGCCAAAAAAGAGAGCGAGAGAGGAGAAGAAGGGGGGGATGGGTGAGTTGTTTTGCCTTTCAAAAACAGGGAGGGAGCGGAGCAGACAGGCAGGACAGAAGAGGAGAGGAGGTTCAGGGGTAGAGGTGAGGGGAGGACGGCTGGGTGGCTGGCTGGCGCCGTGGCACGGTTGTGTCTGGAGCTTGGCTAATAACAGATCGTGTCCAACTAATATTGAGACAAGCTTGTGCAAAGAAATGGCTCTTTGATCATTTAACTCTGTTTAGGTGAAGTAATGTGGTGGCTGACGAAATCTAAACCTTGAGCAAATGAGGGCTGCAAAGATAGACTGCATTGGGTTGAAATTATTTATATATCACTCAAACACAACTGACATTATTTGCAATATAATCATTAATTGCTGCCAATTCCTTTAGGATTTGGCCTCTGTTTCTAATCTGACTTTCACCTTGTATTCTTCTTTAAACAGTCTCCTCTGTTGCTTTATCAACGACTGCACTGATTTCTCACTCAAAGAAATGAAAAGGCTGGGGTGGCTAATTAAATTATGTTGGGTCAAAGGGCTTAAGGAGATTAGTTTTGGCCTTGGAGCCATTATCTAGCACAGAGAGGCTATCGTCTGTAGGTAGCAGCGTATGATTAGCCGGGAGACAGAAAGACAAAGGAACCAAACAGAAATATGATTAAAGACCGAGGAAAGAAAAGCCAGGCATATCTATGAACTACGAGAGAAGGCAGAGTGGAAGAAAGGGGAAAAATACTGGAGATGAAGTGATGTGTAGGAGCATGAAGTAAAAATAGCCATACTGAGAGGCTGACTGCATGCACACAGTGGCAGAGGTAATATGCTGAGAGTGCATGTGGCTTCTTTGTGTGATGGAGGAAATATATGGTTTGTTGATTCAAGTTAATGGCTTCCAGTCAGCTCAAGCTGTGTTTAAAGTGTCCACTGGTTCTCTCACTCCTTTTATCATGTTCACCATATTTAGTTCTAAGCAGCAGATATGGTCAGCAGGTGCCTTCGTATTTCAGCACAACTTCAAAACTGTGCACCAGATAGGCTATATTGAAGAAATAAAGGCCAGCTGGATTCACTGGAACGCTAGTTAAACCTGAGGTGATAGATGGCATGATTTTGTTGCTGAAATAAATTAGCATTTTGGTAAAATTCATTGAAGAATGCATGACTGATCGGATTTTATTCCTTACGCATTTCTTTTGTAATGTGCACTTTAGAGATATGCGTTTTATCATGCTTTCTTTTACAACACGCTCCAAATCTTTATTCACTGGTGTTTACTTGCTAGCTCTGAAAACATGCTGATAGTAGCCACATAATAGGAGCAACCAAACATTTCTGTATTCATTACAGCAGGGCTGTCAAACTCAAGTCCTTGAAGGCCAGTGTCCTATAACACACCTGAACCTAAGCTTTTATTTTCCTTCGTACCACTTTTCTGTGGTAACACAACTTGAAATTACTGGAGGAAAATCAATTGGCAGGATTTTTTGTAGATCTTGAATATTTTAAAGAAAATGCAGCTTGGGAAACTGAAATATGTAAGCACAATGACAGTGGACATGCTATCACTTGTCGTTTGCAAATCAGCAAATCCAGGAGACTGTGGTCCTTTGGCCCCACAAGTACCGTGGTTGGGCTGCTCTACTGAGCCCTATGTATGACCTAATTATGTGATTCAGAGAGATGCATCTAAAATGTTAGCTGTTAGCATGCTAATACTAACAGCACATTCATGTTAAGGTTATCATGCAATGCAGTTCCAAAATAAATTGCTTTAGCTATTTTTTGCTAATCTTAGTAGTCAGTATTAGCATGTAAACATTAAATGCTTCGGTTATTCTGTAAGTCTTACCAGGAATGTTACCATGCTAACACTACAAACATTTATCAAGACCACGAAAAACTTTTGTAGCAGTTAAAATGTCGATACATAAAACTATGCTAACGGTATGGAAAGTTAAGCACAATAACCATAATCTGACAGTAAAATTAGCGTGCCTAAATTAGAAATATAAGCATTAATTAAAACATTTCAGTAATATTTCCATGCTAATGCATTGAAAACTAGAGCATGCTAAGCCTAACTGCAGCTGCAAATACTAAACCCTGCAGAATATGTGCAATGATGTAATAATAGGATATGCAACAAACTTTTTTTAATAAACAGATGTTGGGACATGTGAAATATTGAACACGCTAATGCTAACTGCATATACTTGTTAATGTCAGAATTAACAAGCTTATTTCTATAAGCGTGCTTGGTTGGCTCAGGCTGATGAAATAGTCTGTTTTCACTTGCATGAAGTATTTTCACTGAACCATGTGTCACCTAGTAGACTCTATGGTGCATATATAGGCCATAAAATGTTTAATGAAACTCCTGAACAGCACTACAGAATAGCTGGCTTGTTGCATAATAAACCGGTGAATGATGTAACTACAGCTTCAATTAGGAGAGGTGTGTCTCCATTGGACAGACTATATAAATTCATCACACTCTCAAACAGCTTTATGATCAGATATTGTGTGATTAGCCTCTGTGCCAGCCCATAAACGATGGTTACAATGGTGCGTCTGCACGCACATCCAATTTTTATGGCTGCTTTTTAGTCATCAGAAGACTTGTGTGTAGTTTCAGGGCATTTCTTTAAGATGCACATGCATCTTAAAGCCTGTTAAAAGTTGCAGAAATGTTGAAATATCAAAGCTGCAGTCAAGAATCCATATTTCTTTGTAGGTCTTAATAAAAGAAGAGAAGAATGAAAAGATCTTTGAACCATTAAATTGTAGTAAAATATGATAACAGATATGAGTTTACTTCTGTAATTTTTAATTTCTGTCTTTGTTGCTCTTTTTTTTTGTTTTTGCTCCTGGCAAACCAAGCACAAGAAATATATACCACAACAAAAAGAATCTGTAGGGGTAGCAAACAGAACAGACTCCCATAATGACGCAGAGACACGAATGCTTTTACTCTGCTTTGTAATTGCATCCAGCAAACCCTCACCACCTCTTTGAAGGTTTCTGGTTTTACTGTGCCCTCTTTTGTTACTGTGCCCGTATTTGTTTATGAGTGACGTTTCTCCAACCAAAGGTTCCCATTGTGTGTGTGTGTGTGTGTGTGTGGTGTGCGTGTGTGCGTGTGTGTGTGTGTGTATGCGTATGCGTTCTTATGTCTGCAACTGAGTTTGTAGTGGAATATGTGGGAAGCTGAGTGTAAAAGTTCTCACCAGTAGATGTGGTGTCTGCAGGACCTACAGACATTCTCACTCTGTGTAAAAGCCTAATATCAAATGCTAAGTGGAACCAGTTACATACGACAATTTATACCCTGGACCTGCTGTACTTGTGTAATCAGGTTAGTGCTCATTGACATTTTTTTAAATGATCCATGCACAAATCAGCCACGACCTATTAACAACCCCACAGTCACCACCATTGATCAGGTGGCTCAACAGTTACGCATTAATTGAATTGTGTTTCTATGGAAACGCATGTTTAATAGGAAGAGTAACAGGTCAGCACCTTTCAGGTTTGTGCATGTGCATCTTAAATTTTATTGTTTTAATGCTTCTTCACCCTTTCTTTTATGCTCTTCCTCTGATACGACCGAGTCTTGCATCACTCCTCCCTTTAGCCCAGTTCCACACTGAACCCTGACCATTCTGCGTTGTGTAACAGCTATGATAGCTCTGCTTTTATATGTCCAGTGACGCTTTTCGCTCCAGTTCTTCTTCATGTATGGGTCAAGCGTTACATCGGGCATAATTCTGCTGCGGGGTTTGGACATTTTTAGCCTTGCTTTTCAGTCTTCTCTGCAGTCTTAAGTGTGCCTCTTTTTCTTATAAACCAGAAAAAGCTGCGTCTGTCTGGGTGTGTTTTTACGAGGATATATCTGTGTCTGTTTGGGTGATTGTGTCTGGAGGCCAGTGGGTACACTCAGGCCTTTATGGTCTGAGAGTGTATGTTTGTCCCTAGACATGTAACACGATCTGTGTTGAGAAGTCCTTCATCCCTCCTTGGTGTGCTGTGTGCCCTCCCTCACCTTCCCTCCGCTCTGCATCCTACCCCCTATCTGTTCACAGTCGTCTCTCCTTTGTCTGCCCCTTTTCCTGCCTTTTATCCCCATTTCTCCCATCTTAAACTTGTAACAATCTGAAAGTCATGGCATTGGAGGGATTAAACTTCCTCTCCGCATTGTTTCATACACATGCTGCAGCCAGACAGCTTTAAATTCAGAGAATTAGCCACCAATCTTTCTTAGTATTTTTGCTTGTGAGGATTGTCTGTATGACTGTACATTGGGCGTGGTTGGTCGATAGAGGAGGTCAATCAAACAGCCTGAATTACTCCCTCAAGATTTTTATCACTGATGTATTGAATTACAAGCTTCTCTGGGTGTGTTTTCTCTCACCTTTTTGCCTCTGACTTAGCAACCGCCCCAATTTAATCAGTAAACAACAGAAATAACACTGGTGAACTGAAATGCTCAGGTTCTGTCTGACGAATCGCTTCTGCTTTTGAAGGACTTTCGAAAAGGGGTGAAAGTTTCTAGGTAGTTAAAATATTTTTATGTACAAGCCAGCACTTGATAACTCTCTTTTGTCTTCATTTGTGGCCCTTTCCCACTAACACCTAGAAGTGCTGCTTGTTTTAGCGCAACTCTGCACAGTTTGGGTGATTTTCCCTGAGAGTTGAGTAACAACTAGTGGAAATTGTGCAGTTAGGTTCAGAATCCAAAAAGTGAAATGATTTATATGTGACACAAACTCAACTCAAACTCAACAAAAATGGAGGAGATGGAAGCTATGTTGAACATTATGTTTCGTCTGCTGTTCGTTCTGGTTAGTTTTTACAAATGGCAGGCAGATTTGGATGAAGTTATGTTGTTATGTTGTTGTACCTGTAATGAACAGCTGACATGCATCCACACAAAATACTTTTTTTGTTCCTGGACATTTCTCACTCAATCTTCTCTTCAGCTCTCAGTCACAACTGCCTCACTGAACAGCAACTTTCTCTGAGGTTCTGTAATAGTCAGATTTGAGGCTGTTTTCACATCTGATTGTCTGGTAGACTTTGTTCGATGGGGAGCAAAATTGCAACATTTGTTAAGTTTTTATCTGGTGGAGTTCGCTTTAACCTGCACTTTGTCAAACGAGCCAAATCCTTTTAGCAACATGGCACCTCGTTGGCTATGGTGGTGCTGCACCATGAACCTGTGAAGGAAACAACACTGAACGTAATTTCCGTATTCACAAAAAGCAAACAAAAATTTAGTAGCGTCTTATTTTAGCGGTTGTAGAATTTTGTTTTTGCCATTTCGAGCAAAAGTACTAGGCACACGTGTTAGCTTTGGTTGTATTTACCCAGAATGCCATGCACTATAGATCAGAGTTTGCTTTTAGATTATAGTTCGATTGAGCATTCACACCTCCCCCAAAGGAACCAAACTTTCTAGGCAAATGCAAATGTTCTGTGAATGCAGAATAAGGTCAAGACAAGTTTATTTATAGTATATTTCATCAACAATGCATTTCAAATTGCTTTACATTATAAAAACATAACACTAGCATAACAACTTGTAACTTTTTAACTGAACCTTGCTTTGAAAGAAAATCCAAGACGATCCGGTTTTAAATATAACGGCAAAGAAATCACACCCTCCTACATTCACAGCCACATTCCAATATGTAGGTGGTTTTCAAACTAGAGTCTTCCAACATCCCCTTGCAAAAAAGCAAAAAAATAAAAAAAAATAAAAAAAATCCCTTCAGAAGTGTCCAACACAACCAGAGCTCTTCACACTGCCAGAGCGCAGACTGTTTGCAGTTTCCAGGAGCTCAATGTCCTGTACTCTGTTGCCATATGGCAGCTATGTTAGCTCACAGTGCAAACACAGCTGGCTGCGTCCCATGGTTGCACGGCCGAGCAGCAGCGTAACTGCAAATACAGGGATTGTATTTACCAGCAGCGCATTAATATGGCTGGGTTTCATGATTGCGTTTGTCAGATGCATTAGCGTTCAAGTTGGAGCCTGCTTTAAAGGCTCTGTTATGTTAAGATGATTGTTACCTTTCATATTACACTGCTCCAGGCAGCTGATGGAAAGACACAGCGTCTCATTTAAAATCGGGATTAAAAGTATAATCATCTGACATTAAACAGCGCTCGCTGTATCATTCACACTTGAATCTATTTCTCCGTGCGCAGTGTGCGCTTCACGTGCTATAATCTGTTAGTTCTCACATGGCTGGTTGATAAAAGCAATTTATGTGGTCGTCTGAAGAAGGGACACATTCAGACAGGGAGATAAAAAAAAGGGAAGACAGGGCAGGTACAGAACATTGCACATCATAAATAAAATGTCAGAAACACCAGTGCATGCTAGCCAGTGCTCAGGGTAGCATGAAATCTGCTCTCGTCCCCTCCTCTCTTATCTCCCCAGCCTGGCTCTGTGTTTATGCGAGTGCAAGCGTGTGCGGGGTAATTGAGGTGTGTGACCTTGCTGTGGGGCTGGCAGGTGTACGGCCTGGTGATGAAATAAATCTGGGGTTGGAGGATGGGTGGGGGGGCCTGATACCCTGCCTCCATGTGCATAGATGTATGTTTTCTGGCATTCTGTTGTGGAAGAAAAATAGATATATGTGCGTGTGTGTGCGTGTGTTTGTGGGTGTGTGGGTGGAAGCACAGTGTTCTGCATGGGACTTGGAAATGAAATCATGTGCATGAATTGTCTGCGTGGGTGTATGTGTTATTGAGTAGCGGAGATGCTATATATCACTTTCTATACGCTGCAGAGAGTGCAGAATCTGCTTTGCATGAAAATGCCGGGACGTTTTTAAACATCACTGTCAAATTGTGAACCCCCTGTCTCTGTAATTACCATCCAGTAAAGAGAACGATGGGCAAATTCTGCCCATATATTATTTTCTATTACTGTGATTATGACTGAATCAAGTTGAATCCTGACTGAAAAATGTTGACGAATGTTGGTTTGTTGTGCCACTGCTGGTGTTTTTCTGCTTGATCAAGAACCAGGAAGCAGCCTTGAGCCTGTAGTTGCCTGGTCGTCTTTATGATGCAATCTGCATGGGAGTGTGTGGGGTTTTCCGGGGGCCAAGATTTACATTTTTCCCATACTAGAGATGCACCAGATCAGGAGCAGAGGCTCCCAATTGTGAGAGTTTTAGCTGCAAAATGCTCTCTCTATTTTTTAATTCTTTAAATTTTACATACACATATAACATTGGAAACTAGTTAACATTGGAAATTAGAAAAATTTTTATGGTTAAGGTCTTCCTGGCATACAGTGAAATAATTCCAACCTTCTGTTACAGAAGGTTACAGAAGGTTAACCTTCTGTAAACTTCTGTAAACTTCTGCTCTTTTTTGACCGCAAAGAGCAGAAGTTAGTGACTATGAAATTGGGCGAACTGGTCTTTAGATTTATTCCCGCCATTATGTTGGCGTCTGTCCTGTTACCTAGCAACCATGACACCCAAAACACAAGCTGGTAAAAATGAAACTCGAAATCTTTAATTGGGTTTTTAATTGCTTAGTCAATCCTTACATTCATGACTGATTTATGATTTTTGTTTTTGTAAAAAAATAGATAATTTAATAACAGTGGATGCAGCTGTGGATAATGAACGCCACAATTTGTCGAGGTCACGTTAAACTTTAGTGTGGACCGTTCCTTGCAGTGGATCACCTTAAATGACAGACAGTTCGCTATCTGTCTGGTGTCTCCTGAGCATGTCTGCCAGGTGGCTTTGTTAGAAAATAGTCGGTGCTTCTATCATCACCTGATAGGCTTATCGGTTTAAATGTCAGGAAGACTCGTAAATATCTCCTCTGAAATCCGGGCTTCGCTCCCTGGTTTACATCATCGTAAATATTTTCTGAAAGTAGCTGCGTCTGGAGGATTTTGCAAAAAAAAAAAAAAAAATGTAGCCTTGCTTTTTGCCTTTGAGTTTGAAGTATAGCAATTGAAATTTGTGATATTTCGGTCTGGCAAATAATCTGCTTAATAGCCAAACCATCAGGATGATGATTATTAAACCTACCAGTCTGTCTGCTTTAAGCTAAATATAATCTGTCGGTGTGTCACATTGAGTTTTTTACATGCAGCGCTCGCAGTGTGACTCGGTCATCCTCCTCTCTTGCAGCAGAATATAGCTGAGCAGTAGAATCCATAAGCTCTCCCTCCTCCTCCCTCCCCTCCCCTCTTCCTCTCAGTAGCACACTGCATCTGTGTCATGTCACCGAGTTCCTGCGTCCCAGAGTAACCCCCCTCCTCTCCCTCCCTTACGAATTCAAGCTCTCTCTCTCTTCCTCTCTCTCTCTGTCCTTGTGTGTCTGTGACTGTCATCCTCGATCTCTTCATCTTCGCTCCTCCACCTCATCCCCTTTCCTCTTCCCTCTTTGTCCTAAAGAAGATTTCCCCCCCTCGTCTCTCTTTCATCCTTTCTTCCTCTATATTTAATGCACGTCGCCTTCTTAGCATCTCTTCCTTCCTCTCACTTCATCATACGGCACCGGCACACATGCACATCAATGCATCGCTCTCTCATGAAGCATGCAGGAACATAAAACTGCCTGCGTGCATATATTAATAGATCCAAGCTTCTAAGCTGACGACTGCATGCATAATCTATCCACACATACAGAACGTGAACCGTGCACTTAAGAAAGTGTGTGTGCGCGCGCGCGTGTGTGTGTGTGTGTGTGTGTTTTGGGGCCCCTCCAGGCTCCTCCCTCAGGAGACAGGTGTGGACCAGATTGAGTTCCGCCTCATTTCCTCTGCCCTGCGCAGCTGGTCAAGGACACATTTACGCACACAAACACAGGCGCGTTGAGCTCATGCTCGCTCACACCTCGACTAAAGACGACCTCAGAAGGATCAAATGCGACATCAGCATAAAGAAGGCGAATGTCTCGAGTGTTCAGGAGACAGGCTGCTCACGGATTCCCGTGGAAGGGGATTACAGCTGTGATTACAAGATGATCGGAAGAGTCTTTCCATTGCGGCACAAATAGATTTGCAGCCTCAGTATGACATTTCGGAAGAACTGCAAGTTAGGAGGCAAAATTTTCACATCTCAGCTAAAATTAATGAAGTTCAAAAATAGTCTTCAGACAAAGTTCAGTTTTGATTGAATCGCTTGGCGACTACTCTGAAAAACTGTTAGCATGGCCTTGAATATCTTTCAGTTTGATTATGAGTAGCTCCATTTAAATGATCTGTTAGCCTGACTCATATTTGATGTCACTTTAACTCTGATTTAGTTTCAGTTTGACTTAATTATCTGTTAGACAAACTCTGAATAACTCTAGTTATTAGCAAGGCAAGTTTGATCTTTGATTAGCCATTGGCTTTATCCCTGATGTTTTACTGTTGCTTGCATTCTCAGGAACTTTCAGTCTGACTCTGTGGAATAACTAGAATCTGCAAATATCTAAACCCCATCCAGAAAACGTTTATACCTCCCTGCTTTAGTTGTTCAAACTCGGTACTGTACTGTGAGCTTGACTTGTAGCTATTAGCAGCTGTTACCACGACTGAATCAAGTTTAACTTTGAGGAGCTGTTGGTGTTACTGGATTATCTGCTAGCGTCACTTGTAGCTGTTAGCTGTACTCTCACTAACGGCCAGCTTGAAACTGAAGAAGCATTAGCTTGAGTTTTGATTGGATAGTCTCTACTCTTGGTGATTGCTTCCTTTTCTATAAGTTTCAAATATTGCCTTGAATCCTTCATGAGAATGTCTCGCTCAAACCTCAGATCACTCAGACCGATGTCTACAAGCAAAAAGCAAGAAGCCGAATATTTATAAGCACTTCACTCAAGCAGACTATTAAAACAACAAAGCGAGCCACTGAAAGTCTCACTTTTATTTCCACAGGCATTTAGCCAACATATTAAGTCTGAATGTACGATTTCGGTGAGGTGTCCAACATATGGAAACCTAAGGAAAAACTTTTAAGCATGCTTACGCAGTGTAATATTTAACGATGTTATTAAAAGCTGTAATGTCTGTGTGTGCTTTGCTGCTGTGGCGCCTGGTCTGTCCAGAAAGTGCATGATCACAGACAGGCAGACGTTGCCTTTGGAGCGTGGAGTGAAGAAAGAGACACAGGAGCTAAGAGGGGGAAGCGCGGGCGACTCATGTATATATCATGTGACTGTGTGCTTACATGATGGTGAAAGTGATTGAGTGTTTGTCACGTTGTAAGTACATATGTGTGCATTTTGCATGTGTGTGTGTGGTCTTTTCAGGAGGGTGGGAGACCCCATGTGGGGATCACATGTGCCTCAGTGAGATAAAGAGGTCTTTGTGAGCAGATGTAGGAGATGTGGCTCGTGTCACACACATCCCCTTGTGCACCCTTTGCATACTCCGCCTCATCACTTCTTCTCACAAAACACGTTCATTGTTAAAAGGCTCACCACTTGCAAATTAAATATTTTCTACGTCTAGTCTTCTATATTTAATAGGGATGAAATCATTCCAGTTTAAACGGGGGGAACACAAACACAGCAGTGTTAATAAAGACCTGAACAAGTGTTGTTTGTTTTATGTGACTGCTAAACAGCATTGTGCAACTTGATAGTACAGTTTAGCACCTCTGCTCAGGTATGTGGGCTTGGCAGGGCTTGCCTGACAACTCTACTCGTGCATGCAAACTATGAATCCAGTGTCCCAGAGACATCGGGTTCAGACCCGGTGCTGAATCTATTCACATCTGACCCGGCGCTATCCAGGCAAATCTGAGCATTTGTGTTTAAATTTCTTCTTTTTGCAAACATTTATGAGACATAATTTACCACAATTTTTACATTTTGCTAGTAACACCAGTTCATTATTGTCAAACATAGAATCAATAAATCAGTTTCATAGACCTTCTCTGACAACATAAAATTGGCACACAAAAAAAAGAAAAACATTAGCTGCCCTTCCACTGACCATTTAATTGTGCAAATTGTAATTATGGAGATAAATTTGCTTAAGGGAAAAATAAAAACACTAGCTGTGGCTGAAATATGAATATATACCATGTGAGTGTTTCTATCCATCGTTGCCATGACCTTTAATGACCTACTGCATGAACAAACTTATTCTCTTGTGATTTTGATTGCAACTCTTACTTAACAGAAACTCCACTTGTGCAAAACTGTATTTTGTTACTATAAAAAAAAGTTTTGCGCACATTTATAGTGATATTTTTCAGGATTGAAATAGATCCAAACTATTTCTAACGGACCTGCACATACTCTGAAAAGATTGATAGAGAAGGAGAACAAAAAATTGGTAGAGAAAGGACTTTTCACGCTTCAAGAGAAGTATAAGTGCAGATCACCTGGGCTGGATTTACAAGAGAAATCTTGACGAAATCAAAACATTTCCACTTCCTCGAATAAACCACACATTTCAGTGTTCTGACCAACCACACAATAGTTTTTGGACAGCATGTGAGAAGGTTTGACCCAAATAATGTGCCAAGAACAAGCTGTGAGAACTCACTAGACCAGGGATGTATGAAAAAGATGACAGATTAATTCTCTCGCTGCCCTAAGAGAGAAGAAATGTTACATTCTTTTGGAGTATGTAAAGGTCCTGGGCCTTTAGGACTCCATCAAACCACAGTGAAACCCATTATCCACAAAGAGGAAAACCTGGAACCGTTATAACCCATCAAGGAGTTATCCCAAAATTACCTCATATTTCGACAACTCCTTTATATGAAGTCACAAAAGAACCCAGAACAACATTTAATCCTAATTTCCTCTGTTAAGTTCAGAGTTCACTAAAAGAAAGAGAGACTGGGCAAAAGGGAGCGATCCAAGGCCAGAGGAACTGCTGGCATAAAAAACAAAGACCTGTCTCACATTTGCCAAAAAAAAAAAAAAAAAGTCATAATGATTCCAGAGACTTTCGGGAAAATATGTCGACTGAATTTTCTTAAGGCTGTGTGAATTTTTACACCTGGCATTAAATTCGAACAGCATTTCAGAAAAAGGTAATACCTACCGTCAAACCTGACGGTAGTCTGATGGTCTGGGGCTACTTTGCTTGTTGAGAACCCTGACGACATGCAGTACTTGATGAAACAATGAATTCTGCAGTTTTTGACCTTATGCTTAAGTGCTATTGGTTTAAGGTCATCGAGACAATTGATCCCATTTGGCATCCTATCTGACAGAAAATTGAATCGGATGTACGCAGGAATTCCAACCCTGGGTGTCACAGAGCGCTACTGATTCCCTGCGACCTCGTCTCTGGACTACGCAGCAATTGTCAGGAGCATGACAGGAAGTGAGACATGGTAACAGTCTGACAAATCCGCTTTGGGGGAAAATACAAACTAAAAATCATCACTAGCAATAAAATTAGTGTAGTGAGCCATGGTAGGAGCTAAGAAAAAAATGAGTGAAACGTCAATCTTGTTTGAGCAGCCACTGATGGACCGGTTTGTGTTTATGCTGGCAGGATATCTGGTACGTACTGTACTTTCTCATAAATACTCAATCTCCCAAGGTCGATGTCCACCAGAGAGGGCTGCAATAGGAGTCACCAGCCTGCAGGTTAGGAAAAGCAAATCAAGATCGGGAGTGTAGAAGGGGTCGGATGCAAGCGGTGTGTCTTGGCTGTTAGTCAACGTGGCAGTAATCGAAAGTCCAGCAACAAGTCCACCTCTGAACGGTGGAAGAAATAGTCAAATAAAGCCAAGGTTCATGAATGGCCTATTCAAAGCTTGAACGTGAATCTAATTGAGATGGCACTGGAATACCTGAAACAAGCTTTTAATGCTTGAAACGTCACCATGTTTATAGTTATCAACAAATCAACCCTAAGTAGAGGTGCACCTATTTGTCTGCACCAATTTAAAGATTGGTAATCTGTGACCAGCTAGAAAATTGGTGCACTTCTACTCCATAGACTAACCCCCTAATCTACCAACACGTTTTATTTATGTTGCACACGAAATCCTTCAGTTCAAAAGTGATGAAAGTTAGTTTTCCACGAGGTACTATCACAGTCATCTGTCATGTTTGAGGAAAGTGTTACTTTCCTCTCTTTCTAAAAAAGTGTTTATATCGTTGGGATGCCTTAGGGCTTGTTTCTTAGACTGCTTGTTCTTTTGAAACAGGCTCAGGCACAACCGATGATTGCAGCAATCATGTTCTAAGCTGAAAATTAAATCAGCAGTTTGCACAGGGTTGTGTTTCGACATTGAAATTGTTTGTGTGTCATTAAAGTTTGTAATCGGCTCAAACAGAAGCAACAAAAAGTGATCAGTTGTCAGTGAGATTCCTGGAGTTTCACCACAGATATTTATTCTGGTAAATTTCCAAAACACTCTGTTTCCTCAACAGGTGGAAAGTAGAGGAAATCCCCTTGTGTTTGTGTGCTGAGCCGTAAATATCTGGAATGAAGCGGTTTATTTTTATGTTTCTATTTTTCTGTATTTTCTTGGGTTTCGTGATCTTTTCAAAACAAAAGACTTAGTGGAGTTTGACGACTAAGGCAGCGTTTTATTTGGAGAGCTGACGTCACTGGTGTAGCTGCCCCGAATGCTTTCGACAGCTGTGAGGGATGCGCTCTGCTCAGCTGCTGACTGAATACGTTTGTATGTGTTTATGTGTGAAAAAGAGAAGGATCATCCAGGGTAAAAGGGTTATTTTCATAAAGCCCCTATTTAGGCACGCTTGCTTAAATCTCCTCTTTCTTCGCTTTCGCACATATAAGCGCGCTGTTCGCAGCTCTTGATTCTGGCAGCGGCCACAGTGGGCCTGCTTTCATTAGTGGCTGTCTAGACGAGATTTATTACCAACTGCTCCTTCATGTCCTCTCCACTTCCCTGTTTTCTGTCGTTTTGTCTCATTTCTGGCGATTTTCAGACGCTCTCCAGCCGTGAGTCGCAGGACTTGACTCAGCCTCGTCTATCACCCTCCCCCTCTTCACGTGGGTGTCACTTTTTCTTTTTTTTTTTGTTCCCTGCCTGTCCCCGACAAGGAAGTCTGTCTGTCTGCCTTGTCTGTCTGCCTTGTCTGTCACTTCATCCAGCCGTCAGCTTCTCGCGTGTTCATGCGTGGGAGTCGGTGTGGGTGTTTTGGTTTTGTGAACTAGACTTGGTTTTGACCATGACCTTTTGGTGAAGCCATGTGGCAGAAGTTCACTGAGCCAAACATCCTCAACCACAACCAGCGCTGCTCTCCTCCGCGCTGTCTGTTCCCCTGCCAGCTCCGGCCGCCCAAATGCACGCATGTTTACAGGCAAGCTAGACGGAAAGCAGACTGTCGGCCTCTCTCGTGCATGCACTCAAAAATAACACGGCCAACACCCAATTTAAAGCCAAATTCAAAGGGGCAGATCAGTTTTAAAGCATCTGAGCAACGAGTTCCTTTTGTCATCCAATAGCAGTCCGACAAATGGTTGCATTTACCTGAGTATAAATCTCTTGCACACCTTCAGGATATGGTGTGACGGCATTCCAAGAGATTACACATTTGCAAAACAAGTCCTCGCTCTTGATTAGCCCTCCGATGCCTGAAGCAACTCCTTCATATTTGCCTGAAAGCTGGTGAGCTCGGTGCTTCTGAAGGACCTGGAAAAACAAACATGTGGCGACACAGAGGAGTAGATGGCGAATGCATTGGGGCTTATAGGAAGAAACCTCTGTGATCTATTACCACCTCGTAGCGACTCAGTGTAAGTATGAAGCCTGTTGCCCCAACTTGAAGAGCTTTGCTGAGTCAGCAGTGACTCAGGACTAGAGCAGCTCAAACATGGCTATCTTCCTCACGCCATGCAAGCTCACACATGCTAAACAATGCATGTCAATGTTGGGTGTTCATTTTATCTCTGCAGCAAAGTATTATAAACATTAGTGGTGAAAGAGATGTGGTTGGACGCGGTGTTTGCTTACGCCACGTGCACAGTGCTATTGAAACCAATGTTAGAATAGAACAATAATTAAAAAATGCAGAGATAATTAAGTTTATTAAGGTAAATGTCTATATAAATCAGTCGAACGAGGTCGGAAAATGAAAGGCTATCATTTTAGCTCATGAATTAAATGTGATCAACACGTCAATAATGGATAAACCAAGAAATCACTTGCATCACAAACTGACGTAGGCTACACACACAGCACATCATTCCTTCATCTCAAGAATTTCAAGAACAGATAAAAAAATACAGAATTGTTTAAATCTATTATTTTGGAAATGGTTGCAAAGCCAGCCTCTTTCAATGCTTGGAAAATCTGGGAACCATTAGCCTCGAATTAAAAAAACATGGAACAGTGTGAATCTACCTAGGAGTGTCTAGCCTTCCAAAAATTACTCCGAGAGGCCTTCAGTGACTCATCTTGAAGAACCCAGAATATGTAAAGCCCTCCATACAATCCCAAGGCAATAACTACTCATATCCTGTCCCCAAAATATCTTGATGATCCTCAAGACCTTTAAATAAGTATATAGTAGACTGAGGAGACAAAAGCAGAACTTTATGGCAAAAACCTAAGAGGTTTTGGGGGGGGGAAAGAACAACATACCACCAAACATGGTGGTGGCAGTGTAATGGTTTGGTCATCACTTCATAACAATTAATACAAGCCCATCTGAATTATGCAACAGGACAATAAGCTAAAGCAAACCAGTGGGTTTGGCTTTGAATCACTCTGAGGAACCAAAATGTAGTGGCCTAGACAAAGTCTGCAACTAGTAGTAATTGTGATGCAGTGGCGTGACTTTAAACAGGCTGTGCATATTTGAAAACTAACTTTATAAAAACAGGAAAGAAAAGTGGAAGAAATCCTGTCCCACAGAAATCTAAAATATTTCTTGCCAAGTATCACAGAGACATTGAAAGTTGTTGCCACAGAAGGCGGCAAAACTGGTTTCAAAGGTCTGTGTGTGCTTTCAGGGTAAGACATCTAGGTGTGTAGGGTTGAGATAAGTTGTTTCTGTCACAAAAGTACTTGCGCACGTTTTCTTAGGATGGTGGTTCACCAAGTGACCTGAAAGATTGTTTTCTTAAGGTGGATTTTCACCAGTCAACACGGTTCTGAAGCGTCCGGGTTTGACCCAGCTCTCGAAGGGTTTCTTGCCGTGTAGGTTTAATGTATGAAAGGAACTGAGGCCTCTAACTCACTAAAGGAGGTCGTGACAGGAAAGGCTGAACTGGGTTTGCAGGTTGATGTTGTGATGTGATGGCGGTCAGATTGCCTCTTGACACACATTTTGTCTGAACTGTTGCCATTTCCTTCCAACCTACTTTCCTTTTGTACCCGTAAGCAAGTCAGTTTTCTAGTATGTGCTAATTTTTCTTGGTATTGTTTTGATGACTTGTAATGTTTCAGCTCTAGGAAAAGAAGCCTCAAAAAAGCCTCTTTGATTTCTTTTTCATAAATAGCAAGAAGTAGGGTGAGGAGGCGTACTAATTTGATTCTATTCTGGAGTTTTACCACTAGATGTCTCTAATACCTGCAAAGCCCTCCTTTAAATAATAAAATCAACATTTGTTCCTTTGTTGTCTTTGCTTATCTCAGATTGGGGTTGCAGGGTGAAAGGTTTCCTTTAAAAAATGTTTTAAAAAATAATAAAAAGTAATTAAAGTCTGACTGAATTTGAGATCTAGATCAGTTTGACTTTGGATTTTTGTCATAATAACCTTGTGTGTACTTTAAAAACCAAACCACTGCTTATCGCTTTGGCATTGGACCAGACATACAGATTTTGAGCTAAATCTTCATTCCTGGGTTGTTTTGATCTTTTTATCTATTTTTACACAATGTTCGATTTTAGGTTGGGTGGCGTCTAAATAATACTCTTTGTCTGCATTTAGGAAATCTCATCTGCTTTCACCCTCTTTTATCTTTTTCAAGATGCTTTTTTCTTCTGAGTCTCGGCTTTTTCACTCCGACTTTGTCTCTGCCAGCTTTGTTGCTCCGCCCTTCTGCCTCCCTTTTTGTGCTGGTTAATGTCAAAGGGAGATGCTCCCACTGGTTAACCTTTACAGACCAAAGATAAACACCACTTTCTGTATCTTGCTATCGCTCACTCTATCTATCGGTGCCTCTCATACACACACACACACACACACACGCTCTCGCATCTAATCTTAATCTGTTTCTATTTAAATGCAACTGCATGTGATTTACTGATTAATGTCAAACCTGCTGACATTTACTTGATGTGTCATAAAAGAAGATATTCTACCCTAGTAACAAGCCACCCTCAACACACACTCATTTGAGTTTCTTTCTTTAAGGTAGCACCCACGTTCTTCCAAAAACACCTACACACACACACGCACACACACACAGCTGTGGCCCCTTCAGGGAGTTTGCTCTCTGGCCCCTGGTTCAAAGGTTCGGGGTCTTAGCCACCAGTGCTGCAAGCTCGGCCAATGCTGAGCCAGCTATTTCTGCCTCTTATTGACACAACTGTCGCGCACTCGGCACAAGCTGTTCTGTTCTCCGCTTCAGTAGGAAAGCATATGGAGGCTGCCGCTGCGTGGGCGTGCTTTATTGTGCAGCCCTGCAGGTAGAACACGAGAAGAAGTGGAAGAAAGACAGGAAAGGTAGAGTAGTGTAAAGATGCCCTGTGGGTTCGCTTGGCACGCAAAGGTGTCAGAAATGACCTGAAGCTTTGGAAGAAAACTGGAGGTTTGTTTGCATACAGACATTATAAATGAAAGTAATAGAAATGCATTAAGTGGAGTTACGTTTCTGCAGCTCAAATTTAAGACTTTTTAAGGCCACAATTAATTGAATTTAAGACCTCTACCACTACAAAAATGGACAAAAGAACATTGAATGTTATTTGTACGTACATACAGAAAACTACTGAGGAACACATTGTACTCCTTGTGAGATTAATTACGGATATTGTTGCAAACAATATCCGTGGAAGACATCAATTACCAATCCTCCTTTTAATCGTTTTTCCTTTTTGTCATCATAGCTGCATCGGTTGCTCTCCTTCTTCTAGTTCTTTTCCATTTCTTGTCCTTCTCAGCTCCATGGTAACAACTTTGTCGGAATAAATTTCTTAAGTAGGAAAGACTTGCAGTTGACCACCGTGCTTAAAGTCCACTGAACTTCTGACTTCAGAGTTTGTGTCGCGTGAAATGCTGCTCTTAGATCAGTGTTAGTTTTCTGGTGAGCTTTAGCAACCTTAGGAGATCAAAAGTGTGACATTTCTAGGGTCTGTTTGTTGCTCTTGGCAGCAGCTTTGAACTTCTGACGCTGCGTATGACTCTATAGTCTTTACCCCAGTACGGAAAAGCGTTCATTCAGAACAGAATCCTGATGTGAATGCTCATTATTTATTTATAAAAGGAACAAGAGAGGTCAGACTATGTAAGACATGACAACAGTTATACACAAATTATTAGAAAGACACTATTTTTATTTAATTTGAATTTGTTAGTTTGCTTCATAGCATGGGATATAGTGTTTATGGACCAATCTTGCTTGAAAACTTGAGCAGTAAGAGCCTATTTGTCTGAAATATGTGTGTGTGTTTGTAGCCTTGTGTGCCTTAATGCTTTGGCACATTGCAGGTGCTATGTGTGTGTTCTCAGGGTGTGTGTGGAGGTGTGTTCTGGGGGTGGGGCGTTACGCCAGTGTGCCACCTGTTCTCGGGCCCGCAGCCCAGCAGTGACACGGTGACTCACTGACCGGACGGCACACATACAGATGGCCACAGCACTGGGCCAGGCGCTTGTTTGGCTGACAACACCAACACACGCTGTGTTTTCACGAGCCAAAACTGACGACATACCAACAACGCGTTGACCACATCGAGTCACACACGCATACAGATACAAACCATATGGCAAAGAATAAACTCTAGCACAGAACAACAACCGGACTTCTCCTTCACACTGCTGCCGCAGCTTTCTGACGTCATGTGTAACATAACTTGACATCTCCGGCTTATCACACCTGACCTGTGTTCTTCTTTGTTTTGGTTTTAGGAGGTTGGAGGGTGTCATGGTGGCCCAAAGGTCCTGAGAGTAGAAGAGCAAGGACTTAACCTACAATCACTTGGTAAGGCTCCTTTAAAGGACTCGACATTGTGTTAGTTTTGTGCATTCATCCACCATTTGGTGAGTCACACTAGTGTTGCATCAGGATGTCATAAAGAAGATCTTATCAAGTTCTGAAAAGATTTAAAACTAACCTAACAAGAACAAAAACACTCCAACAGCAAATACACAGAAACACTTTCTGTCAAGCACAGTAGTGGAGGTATGATCATTTGGGCTCCAATCCAGTTTTTTTACCACACAAGACCGAAATGACCACTGAATGTAGATCCAAACCACATCAATAAGACAACAATCCTGAACACACAGTATGACAACAAGAAAAGAATCAATGTCAAAGTCCAGACACCGACTTTATTGAAATGTCTTTAAACTTGAATGAAGTGGACCAATGGTGTAAAGGGGAGTGGTTGTTTATAAAGTCTGGTAAGAGCTGAATGGTGTTCAAAAGGCAGAAACCGCTGGCTAATGTTTTCTGCTAATTATCCTCTTAATTATTTCAAAACCTGCTCTACTTTCCTCCGTATTGATCAAGGTTTTCTCCAGTTTAGACCTGTTGTGTGGTGAAAAATCAGTATGTAGGTAAGAGAGGTAAAACCGGGTGAGAAGTGTAAAAATGAGTAAGAGAATAGTAGGAGTATAAACAGCACATTACTCACACATAGTCATTAGCTGAGAAGGTGGTGGGCTGCAGAGTCACAAGGCGTTAGCAGATTGCTATCTTTGCAGTCTCATTCATGCACAAAACAAACTCTTCTGCTAGTCTGAACGGTCCTGGCAGAGAAATGTGCTTGAAAAGCATCTTGAGTCAGGCATTAAACAGCCCAGGTCTTTGAACTTCAAAGGTCTCACTGGGGGGAAGAAGGTGAATGATTTGCTTCATCATTCAGAGGTTTGCAGCGTCCGAGCAAAACAGCATGATGACTCGGAGAAAATACTGTCATCTCCTCTTTTTTTCTTTGTAATTACTTAGTTACTTGTTTTATTGTACATTTATAGCCTGATACAAAAGTTAGGGCATTATGGTTGAGATTTTATGCAATGGATGTCTTAATATTAATGGAAATACTCATTACTGTGGACTCTATTGGGGGATTTTTCTTTGGAAAGTGACTGTGGCCACTGTGATTCATCGAAATACTCAACCATCAGGAGAAATGAACTGAGGTTTACTTTGTTTTCAGAAATAACGAGTTGTGATCTGCAATAATTAATTAGCGGGTAGCGTCTTGGTCTTTCCATTCCTGACCCTAACAACTTACAAAACACCATGATCACTCAGTGATCCTCTCAGTGTGTTGAATTGGCCAACACACTGAATTCATCAGTGATTTAAAAACAAAACATTCCAGATTAATGTTATATTTACAGCATTTTTTTTTAACTCCCTTCTTTGTCTGTAGTGGTGTAGTTGATAAACTGCTGTGAGGAACCAGAGTCCATTTCTCCAGATCGTTCTTGAGATATTTGAAAGATGATGATGTTATCCCTTTTAAAGTGTAACGGTTAATAATCCCATATATTTTATGAGGCATTAGCTCTTGTCTAAACATAAGATTGCTTTTCTGCAAGAAACAAACCAGATTCAGGCATCATATCATGATTTAATATGACCATCGAACAGCAACACAATCTTCGAGTTTTTTATAGCGTGGAGTTTGGGACCTCAGAAATGAGGAGGCATAGTTTTACACTCTAAAGCAGTAACCTGCTGCACCACAACAATCTTTTGTGCTCCTACTTTTTCCAACGAGAAAGTCATAAATTAGTGGGTCAGCATAAGCAGTCATGCTTTCCTTTTCAGAGCTCTCCACACTCGTTACTTTTCTGACTGTCTTGCATAACTTTAGGGAAAGTGAGTGCATTAAGCAGGACTGCTGCGCTTAGCTTATCGTAGCGCTGCAGTCAGGATTAGCTGCAGCTCGGCTCCCTGTTGGTGCCTCTCTCCCTGAACGAGGGCTTTAATTATCAGGGCCGCTGCAGTCAGGCAGCTACATGTGGGTGTGCTGCAGCTCGTCTGACTGTGAGCGCCTGTGCGGCTCCGTCTCCTCGCGGAGGGAGTGTGGAGGTGATTATTATCGTGTCTGTCGGTCTCTCGGTGTACCCAGGATCTGACTCATGTTATGCCACATGCACACACAAATATAATCCTACATATCGGAGGCCGAGAAGTACCATCTGTACCAGAAAAGTCTCGCATGTCTGCAAGCACACTGAGATCTTCCCAGCCCTGTGAAGCTCCAGCATTCCTTCTTGTGCTGCTGTCTGGACCTCATCAGTGTTCGGTTTATTTTTCAAGCATGTGTGGATGGAATGAAGGGAATTTTTTAGGGCTTGTACCCATGAGAGAGCAGCTCTGTGCTGTATATTTGGAGTGTGAGAACTGGGTTGTCCTGGTCTCTGATCTCTGTAATTACAGTCCTTCCCCCTTCACACACACAAACATCTGCATGGTCTCTTTATACATATGAATGCAGGGCTGTTTGCCTCCCACTAAAGCTCGAAGGGCTTAAACACTTCACTTTCCGTCCTTATTGTCTCTTCCTGTAACATACAGATATATATTTAGGACCCCCAGACAGACTGCAATGCCGTGGCGTCCCTTGTTGTGGGACAGGAAGGATGAGAATTTAATTTCCCAAGACTGTTATTATACACAAATACCGTACGTTAATAAAGGAAACAGCTGGAGGAAGCTGAGTGTGTATGTGTGTGGCACGTGAGGGTCCCACCCAGTCCCAGTGATTCTCTTCCTGTTCATATCAGAGAGCTAATGCTCTCTCCAGTGAACTGAGGCAAGCTGGAAAACTCTGGAACTTGAGATTCAGGGTTTTCTAGGTGTAAATAAAGCTCAAAGCAAAATAAAGTGGAGAAAATATCCAAATGTCTAAAAGAACCATCCATCCTGACAATCATTCATCTGCCCTGAAAACCAACCGTCTGTCCAAAAAGTCACCATTCATCCATTCATCCGTCTAAAAAACATCCAGAAAACCAACCGTCCATCTACTATCCATCCATCCATCCATCCATCCATCCATCCATCCATCCATCCATCCATCCATCCTTAATGAAAAGTTTTCATCCAATCATTCATTCACCCTAAAAACCAACCGTCCAAGAAAATCAATTATCCTACCCATCCATTCATCAGTCTAAAAAACCATCCATGCATCCAGAAAACCTAAAGTCCATCTATCTGTCCATCCATTCATCAGAATTGAAAACCATCCTACTATATATTTTTTCCATCCTCCCTTCGGTTGCATGTCTATCTGCCTTCTTGTCTCTAGCTATTGAGACAAAATGCCATATTTAAGCTGAGCTTTTGAGCTCACACTCAAAAATGGTCTAAACAGGATTAGCAAACTGAAATGTCATTCTTCTCCTGACAAACCTATAGTGTCCCTGTTTCTCAGTACATTTTTTTACACTGCAAACACACTGAGCAAAGTCACATACCAGAAATGCTTCATCAGCACTCTTCATGAAAGACATGAAGCAATAATGTTATGACCTGCATCATAAAGAAACTGGTTTCTTACAACCAACAGCATGACTTGTTGGTCGTGATTGTTTCAGACCAATGTGTGAAAAGAACAAACCGTGGATGAATGGATAAAACAGGAGGCTGCAGATAACACCGCCTAGAAACATAATGAACTAGTTTACAGCTCTACGGTGGATAATTACGGCAGGGAACAATTCATGCCATAATTGCTTCCAGACGAGGCGATAAAATATCCTCGCAGCTGACTTATAATATACATACCAATCATTATAACATTATGGTTGCAGCTGGATGCATTTATTATACATCTGGAACTTTATAACCCAATTTTCATAAACCGCGTATTGCCATATAGCTCTAACACAGGCCTTTTTCCTTCTTTTAATTATAAAAATACACGCAGCTGCTGTTTTATTCACCCTCACTCTAATCCTCTGTGTTAAGACTATCTCTCACAAAGATGATTGCACTGAGAAGCTCACCACTAGATCCATGTTGGTAGAACATAGAGTACAAACAATGTAGCTTTTTCATCTGTCAGGCACACAGAAACAAGCCAAGTCATCTGAAAGTGAACTTTGAGAGGCTGTGGATTTGATTGCATCACAGCCTTGTGTTGAGCCAGAGATGTTTCATAACACATTGCTTATTTATTGTTTGCTTGTTGTTTTTTTAGCCCAGTTCTGGTCATAAATAAACCGTGTATGTGTGTTTGTGTGTCTGTACGCTAGCCTGAAGTCATCGCCTCAGCATCATCCATGACACACTTCCACCATTCCTGTGGAGACTAATTTAGCCTCCTGTTCTCCTGCTGGCTTGCTAAATATAACCTCTGCAAGAGCGCGTTTGGGTGTATGACACGTTTTGACGGTCGGACCACCGTGCTGCATTGGATGGTTTCTTTGGCGTGGAAAAGCTGGAACAAATTCTTCCGGTCCCTGAAAGAGAGAGAGAGAGACAGACTCTCTTTTTATTAGATATTTGTTTATGCGTTACATGATGAACAATTTTTATTTTTCTGTCCATTTTGCTATGTTGTCATTTATATGTGATTTGGCTAATGATAAACTAAATGTATTTGCTGTGTAGGATCTATATGAAACCATCCAACAGTTCAATGTGAAGTTTCAATTACTTGACGGCCAATTCAAAGAGAGGATATAAACATTTATTTAATACCCATTAACTAATGTTTATAACAGAAAGTTGATTAAATTAATCTTAGCTCATTGTACTGTAGGATATATTTGACAAATAACATTTCATTACGAATTTAAAACAGTAGATATTATGTATTAACTGTTGTCTGGTTAAAGACTACAGTAAATTATGTTTAGTTTCAGTTAATAGTTTAATTTCTGAAGAACAAGCAGAACGATACTAAAGTTTACTAAGAATGCTGATATTGATGAGTGATATTACTATTAAATGAGGTTTGCTATGTGTGGTACCAAAATCACAAACTACCACAAAATGCAATGAAAAAGAAATTATTTTGTTTGGTTGGTGATGAATAACAATAATAGTAGTAATTTGTGATGACTCACAGTAGTGGTTTCACTGCAGCATCCTGACTTGTCCTGACATGCAGTTTATGGGCTTGTTGCAACAGTTTTGTGATGTTGGCTGAAATGTGTTCAGAGATAAATCAGTTGATCATATAAGATATGTTTAATAAACCTTTTTTAAAAAACAAAACAAAACAAACAACTACTGTTCAGAATCCTGAACATGTAAGTAATTCTTCAATGTTGTAAAATATTGTGTTTTTGCAATTAGATTTTGAAAGCTTGGCACATTGTAAATGCAGTGTGTTGATGTAACCTATGTCCCTTTTAACTAAAGGAATAGTTTCCTGAAAAGCACGTGAAAGTCAATATTAATAAATACGTAACAAAAAAATGTAAGTTCAATGATAATCTTATTAATTATTATCAGTGGTGGACACACTTCCACTTATCAGCCTATATGCTAATTGCTGAGCTATGTTTTTTTTTTTGCTAACTTTTTGCTAATTAACTTAGATTCTGCTAAATTAATGTAAATTAAAAACTTGGTTCTTTTGAGGGCGAACCCATCAATAACATAATGTGTTGTTCCACATGTTATTGACACATGGTGGCTATCAACATAGTTGCTTCTACTGAGTACAGTTTAAGTGTTAGCTTAGCAGATCAGCTTGATGCATTCCTGGTGAGGTGATGGATGGATGGTTGGTTGGTTGGTTGGTTGGTTGGTTGGTTGGTTGGTTGGTTGGTTGGTTGGTTGGTTGGTTGGTTAGTTGGTTGGTTGGTGTTTCTTAAGTACCAGCATGATATAACTGCTTAACTTTGCTTCAGTGCTTAACTTTATGGTTAATGACTGGAAAATAAGAAAATAGCAAAAGCTACTTCTAAGAACCTGCTGCTGATATTTTGGTACCAGAGAGCACATCAAATATTTAGACATCTTAGACATCTGCATACCTTGATGTATTCTGTGGGCTGTCTGAGCAACTAAAGGAGGAGTCAACACCATATTAAGCAGTTGGTCATAATGTTATGCCTTATTTATCGACATTACCTCAAACCTAGACTAAGTGAGCTGAACAGCTAATAGTGTCAATAGCAGTAGTACTCCTTATGCTAACAATAGATATTTTTTTCCAGTGGTCTATTAATAGTAGTCTACATAGACTTGTGCTGTCACGGTCTTCCTGGTCCAAAAATAGACCGAATCGGGGCGCGGAAACACAAAACTGGGCTCTCCTGGAGTCCGGCGCTCGGTCACGACTCGGGCGTGGAAGCGTGGAGGTGATTAAAGCTTGTGGAGGACGAGGCGGAAGAGCAGCTCCGGCACCACCGGCTGCGGGGCTCCGTGACAGCTCGCGCTCTCAGGGAATTCCGGTGGCCACGCGCGATGACGTGAGAGCGTTTCTCTTTAAAGCAGCGCTGCGTCCGTGTGGTGGGGGAACAGAGCAGAGCTGAGAGAGGAGAGGCGCTCGACGACAGCCGCTAAACAGAGACTGTAATTTAAAGTCAAAGAGGAAAACAAAGCGTGGAAGCGGCTTTCTGGAACAGTTCGGCCGCCCCGTGGTTCCTGTTTCTGGGTTGTTTGGAGGAGGAAGCCGCTGATATAAGAGGATTATAGCGCAGAGCTCTCTTCCAGCCGGCTGCTGACTCGGAGCTGCTCTAACTTGGGATACAACACAGAGGACTGCGGATATTTAACTCAGTCAGTTTTGTTCACGGAGGAATTATTTGAAACGCGGACACGGTGAGTACTCAAAACACTGAAACAGTGTTGTTGTTGTTTTTTTGTTGTTTTTGTTTTGTTTTATTTTGTTATAATAAATAGCCTACATAAACACGTATGATTTTTAATGAGTGAGTGTAACTTATTGCAATTAATAAGGTGGGGGAATCTGGCTGCTTCTGAAGTCATCCTGAACCACAGGTGGTTCCGTTTGATCCCACGCGTGTGCTCGCATTCACATCCACTGTGAAGTCACATTTACCGGACTTGGTTGGTCTTTGCAGTTGGGTCTGAGTAATTTTCTCTCCCAGAAGCGATGTCTGCCGTGTTGTCTTTTTGCAGCAGCTGAAGAGTTTTCAGTTGTGTTTCTTCGTCAGGTTATGAATGAAAATACCTGCGTTCCCATGTTTCGTGAAACAAACCGGCACTATGTGTGTCACTAGAGGACACGGGGATGAGGAAAGCTGCATGTGTAAGGAGATCTCACGGCATTGTGCATGAGAGAGCTGGAGTGGGGGGTGGGCAGGATCACCGAGGTCGCCAGCCGTATAAAGTGAATGGATTGCTGCGACCCCCATCAGCGCCCTCAGTCAATCCTTACGCACACAAAGAGCCTGACTGAAAGAAAATGATTTGCATCACCTTACTCTTTTTCTTTAAAAGAGGGGGGGAGGGTTGATGTTTTGGTGCTGTCCATTAGGTTCCAGGGTTTGTCTGACCACTTTTTATGTTTTGGTTAACGTGACTTGCTGCGTAGTTATCAGATTTTAGGCGTCCAAAAATGACTCTAAAGCGCTTATTTATTTATTTATTTATTTATTTATTTATTTATTTATTTATTTATTTATAAATCTAATGGATTAAGTCGTAGGACTCATAAGTATCCGGAACATTACGCACAGATCCTCTTAGAAGAACAGTAAGCAAACGTTCACTGATGGATATTTTATTGATCCCAAAGGGGATTTAAATATTAAATCCCGTATCGTATTAATTCAAGTTTCTGTCTACTTGTATTGCGTACGCGTCGAAAATAGTTACTTTGCCTTAAAACTCCTCGTTGTTACTCCCCCCACTCCCCTAATATCTAATGTGGATTGTTCATCTTTCTTCTCCAGTGCGTAATTGTCCAAAAATTACGCATGGACAAACTACGTAAAGTAATTTTCTGTCCGGTTTAGGAGTAAACTGAGTACTCAAAGGGGCTTATAAGCCATTTTATTGCCTGTTGTAAAAGTCCAGGGGTCAGAAATCAGCGAAGTGTGCCACCATGGGGTCTTTGATGGCTCACTTCCTATCACTCGGATCGATTGGCGTGGAAAACAGCAGCGGGTTTTTGTCTCCTTTTGAAGTCTGAGGCTGTGAGGAGTCATCCACTCACACACGCATGCACACACTTTGTGCCTCGGCTCCACTCCGCCCCCCACTTGTCCCGTGATCTCAACAGGAGCGTGTATGAATGAACAATCACCGCCCATTTTACTACAAGCAGTGACGAGCACGGAGGAAAATTAAAGTGACAGAACAACAAGGAGGGAGGGGGTGGATGTGTACAAAAAAAAAAAGTGAGTCAGAAAAGTTAAGTAAGCAGGAGAGATGTGTGGCGGGATTGTTTCCTCCTTTAATTTTCACTTCAATGGTTTTTCAGTTAATGCTACCATTCTGTGCTTCATTTCTACTTAGATTTTTGATTTGATTTGTAAGTTTTCAAGTTGTACAGAACAATTGAATGATCCTGAGATATGTATTCTGTTTAAATGGGGATTATGAAATCTTGCATACAAAACAGGTTTTGTTAGTTTTATGTCTTGCCTCATAATTCCACACCCACCAGCATGAACAGGAAGGAAACAGTGTGGCAGGTATGACGTTTTAAACAATGCTAAGCCATTCGTGTAATGTGGAATGATTTAATAATACTTTTATACTTTAATGCACTAAAAGAGCATTTACGCAAACTGAAAAGGTTCAGTATATTGTGGTTCTATATTAACCCAATGTATGTACTGATTCTGTTTTAATGCTACTAACCAGACATTTCTAGAAAACTAAACCAATCACAGTGTTTTTAATGTTTATTTCTCAACGAACATTGTGTTATGACCAGCTATTTTATTCTGTTTGCTAGTTAGCTTGGAAATGTGTAAAAAAATTACACCACAGAAACCAGCTTTCTTCCAAATATATCAACCGGCTTGTCAAAAGTCACTTGTTTTCCAGTGTTTACTAGTAAATGTTAGTGAAGCAGCCAGTTTACTGTGGCTTCTCTGATGTCATCAGTCAGCGTATAAACAAAGAAGCAGCATTTGTTTTTACTTGTGTTCTGTTGAAATGTTTTGTTTTTTTTTGTAAAATCCTGCAGTGGAAATTCATACTTCACGACTTGGTTTAGTGACGTAGATTTCTTGGTGGAGTAAAGATGCTGCGTCGTGTTGTTTCACTCAGGCAGTTGCTGGAAATGGAACGTTGTTCATAACAATACCAGTCTGAGTGTCTGTGCTTCAAAGTGAAACAACTTGGAGGGGAAGTGGCCGGGTGAATGTCGTGATGAAACATCTGTCGGTGTCACACCATGTTGCTGCAGCCCTTTTCCAGTAAAAAAGGCTCGTTTTTGATCCAAAGAGTGACAAAACTGTAGTCAAGGGAGGAGAGACGCATGACAGAACGCACGCACCCCCTTCCAGCACTCCATGTGGTCAGAAGCTAAAACGACAAGTTCTCCTCTCCCACCGCTTCAGTGTCAGCACACAGTTTAAATTTTAAAGGGAGTCGATCAAAGCTTTTTCAGTTTCTCTTTATGACGCTGAATGGAGCAGAAGCACTAGACTACAATATTGGCATGTTTTTATTTGTTTTTGGTAGTTTTAAGGTGGAAAATCTTGTTAAGTGTAGAATTCCTTCATTCCCTACTAGAAGGCTATTTGTGGATTCAGGGCTTTAAATATTTGAGGGAAGAGCCTGCTAGACCTTCTTGTTCTGGTCTATCCAAAACCAGAATAACAGGCTGGTATTTACTAGCTAATTAGTCAGGCTATCCACTCATGTAGCCAGGCTGCACTCGGCTGCTTTACAGACATGTTGCGGCATGTAAGTTTAAAACCGTGTTGGCCATGTAGCTTCCCCACCATGACAATCTAGGGTTTTCGTACCTGAAAATATTTCCAGCTAAACGTCTGTCTTCTGAGGGAAAGTTGTAGAAGCCAGGGTCTTCCAGCCACCTGACTGACAATATGTAGGAATGGTAAAGGTAAAGTTGGAGCCGCGTTTCCCTGGACTCTCTTCAGCTGGAGAAAATGGCCATTGGTCAGAAAGTGGAGTACACTGGGACAGATGCAACATTGCTACCAACTGTGCCACTGTACGGCCCACAGTTTACCATGTACCATTAAAATTGTAACTGTAAACCCCAATTGATGTTTGCAAACCATGAAATCTAATTATTTTTGCTACTCTAGCTATTGAACTAATCTCGCGTCAATGTTCAGTGTATCTACCCGTTGTACTACATAATCTAACTGCTGGTCATTTACCATATTCAGCTGGTTTGTTCTCACTTTAACAAACGATAGTTTAATGTGTTCTTTATAGGCTACTCATGGCCTGCAGTAAAGAAATGTAGGTCTATGAATCCATTAGAGATCTGCAAGAAAGAGGCCACCCAAAATTATTTTTGTTGATGAAGGGTCATCATTTCTTGTATTTAGTAATTCAGATGGTCAGACGAGGATCAAAACCAAACAAAACGGGGAAAAAAGGAAAGTTTAAAGAAATTAATAAAAATAGAACACGTGAGATTTGAGTATGTTGTATGTTTGCAATCTGCAGGTACAACAAAATTAGAAAGGATACAAAGCCGTGAACATTAAAGGCACGAATTGGCCTAAAAGTTTGTTGAGTAAGAGTTTTAGAGCAACACTTCTATGAAAGAAGTTCTAGATTGTGTACAGTATGGTTTATAGCCTGAAAACTGAATTTTGAATTTTGCAATTATCTGTTTTGACTGTCATTGCCATAAAAACGATGCTAAAACCCTTCCGAGTGCATTTCTCATCCACAGCTGTGAGCTTTGTTTATGCCATTTCGTTCAGCTGTGGCAGAGAAAAGCATGTCGTCCAGAGTGTGAAAGGGGAAGGGACTGTTTATATTCAGCTTGTTGCACTGAGTGAGAGCTCCAATAAGTTTTCCTCCCTTTGTTATCTCTGGCTCTGCTCCACTGATGATGGTGGGGATGCCACAGTGGAAACAGAGGTTTGCGTGACTCATACCAAAAACTACACAGACTCTCACACCTTGGAAAGAATTTGCTTCCCTTCACCTCATTTTACCTCACCTCACCTCCTCTGAGTTATACCTTTGGTAATGCAGCCTGCTGGATAAATAATATCTCAAGCAGCTCAGCTGGAGATTTATGTACAAACTGCCTGCAGGAATCGGTGGCGACGGTGGTATCTGAGGAATCTCCAAACAGACCTTGGATGTTTTCTAGACTAAACGTACAAGCTGTACTTTCGTAACGAAATGGCTCTGCCTGCGTCACAGCTCTTCTGATTAAAGATCTTGGCGCATATGAGGAAAAAAAAAGTAAATAAAACACTGCGCCGGGCCATCTGTACTCACGGTGTCATTATGTGTGATAAAGCTCTCCCTCACACAAACCTATCCCTATTATTTTGTGTGTTTTGGATCACACACAGCATGCTGATGAGGCATATTGTGAGTCCAGGGAAGGAAGAGGGAAAAAACATGGGGGATTAGTTGGTGTGTGTGTGCGTGTGTGCGTGTGTGTGTGTGAGGTCAGCCTGCCCTGCGTTGCTGTAAACATGTTGATCATAAAGACCTCACATAAACCCTGATGAAGTCCTTCCTCTGAAGAAAGTAAAGATGCAGCCTGTTCCCCTGGCAACTGTTGGGCAGGACAAAGTTTTTAATGTTGGGTATATCACTGAGACATTCTGAATGGATTTGGACTCAGATGCTCCTGGATTTTGACCAAATTGAGTAATGGGGATTTTTGAGATTTTATTCTTCTAATAAAAAGAGGGAGCATCTATTGTCTCAGAATGGAAAGTTTGGGGGCTTTTGGGGTTGCTGAAGCGTGGAAATCAAGACTGGAAATGATCGAGCCACTGTCGGTTGTCAATAAGACGCCCACGTCCTCATTATCGTTACAGGTTTATCAGGAATTATTGTTGTTGCACTTTCTAGTCAAGCTAAGTCTTGAGTCATCCAGTTTTTCGGTTTGTCCTCCCAGATGGTGAAGTTCTTGTTTTTGAGTCTGAAAAGAGAACCGAACCGATAGGTTTCCATTGAGTTTCTGTGAAAATGAAGAACAAACAACTGGAAAGAAGAGTCATTGCTCATTGTCGCTCACGTTTACCAGAATATATAAAGGCTGATGAAGCAACCAGGAGTCATTGTCGGTGATTTGCCTTGGTTCTGCTCAGGCTTTGAATGAGTCACTCATGATGTGTGCCTCAGAGGAGGGTTTCAGAAACCATGTGGGCAAGTTTTAGCTGTTTTTTTTATTTTACACATCAGTAAAGGTAAATATTTGTCAGAAAGCAAGTGAAAGCAGACAGCTAAAAACAAAGCGAGATCATCTTTTTAAACAGGAAGCCACGGTCTTTGGTACCCCTTTAGGGAGGCCTACTTCCTGTGATGTGGACGACAGTTTCCTCTCCCCCTGAGCTCAGTTCCCCTTCTCCGTAATGTCACACATGCAAGCGGCTGATCTGTTTTCATGAGTGTCTATGTGAGGAGCAGCCCACTAACCCACTTATGTGCCATCAGTCTCAACCCAGATCCTTTCAGAAAAGGCTCTCATCTATTCTTTTTGTTTCCCTGCATGCACCCTGTTTTCCTACTTTTAAATGTGGCTTTTTTTTCTTTTAAAAAGATGTTAATGAACAGGTTGCGTGTGAATACGTCTTTTTGTTTCTCCTAAACAAGTGAAAGCAGCTGTTTGAAGGTACAAAAAGCACTTGACGTCAATAAGTCTACCCCTAACAACAAGGATGAGACATCTTGGTTGGCGCTATCCGCAACAGATACCAGCAGATCCTGAATGTGAAGGTTTTGATCTTGCAAATGACCTTCCAGCAAGCGGTGACTAAAACATTAAACTTTGGTTTTATAACAGATCATAAGCTTGTAAATTGAAGTGAAGCCAACAATTTCTCTAGTTCTTGTAGTTGTTTATAAGCTATGCTAGTCAAAGTGTCCATGCATGTTCTCTTAAGTAGGTCAATAAAAATGATTCGTATCTGGATGATTCCAAGTTCTTTCTTTGTTACAAAATAGACATTTTGAGTCAACAATCTTCATGTTTGTATCCTTAGATGTCCATATTGGTTGCTAGATTGGTCTTTGTTAGGGCAACATTGTAGAAGATGTGTAATATCAAGGCTCCCTCACACTTTGGTGCACTGTGCATATTCTGTGAGCCGCACAGACTCTGCTTGCACTGTCCATGGACGGTTGAGATTTTATAGATAAGTGTCCTGATTGCCTTCATTTCTTGCGACAAATAGCTTCATTTCCTGCAATCTGGACGGTTTCCAGCAGCTACTGCCCATTTGTCACTGTAGCACAGAGGATGACAGTCATATACGTCCTGACGACTGGTTGCGACTCAAATGTCTACTTTGAATCCGTCTGAGTATTTGGGAGTTGTTAGGATCAATGATACTCCCTAGCCGTCAGTTCAAATAACTGCACAAACATTTTATCTTTGCAGATAATACTGTAGCGAATGATGTGCTTTATTGTATGTGAAAGCTGGATTTACAGAACCCAGCAAAATATACCCCCAAAAACTCAATTTTGAAAGACAATGTCTCTGAGAGGCTCCGAGTTCAGGTTCTAAAGTGGACACAGTGTGTATAAAGCCCAGTAAAACTTACAAATTAGAACTTCTTTATCTTTTTCCACCAAAGTTCACTTAGTGGATGTATCAGCCTTTATCTGCTTGTTCTTTTAGTGTTTGAATGCATGAAATGGAGAGGAACACATTATCTTAAAGCTTGTAGTGCAGAAGCTAATGTAGTAGTTAACAACCACAACTGTGAAATCCAATTGGTTTTCTGACTTGAACTAAAACACACTTAACCTCAGGTGTGAAGACAATTTCAAATTTGAACTTCGACTACTGAGGCAAATTAAGTGAATGTTCCTTAATGTCTGGTTTCAAGCATATTCCCTCAGATGGATGAAACTGTACGAAACATAAAATGCATTATAGCTCCTTTTGGTTGCAAATGGATGGATTTAATTATAGAAAGAGAGGAGTGTTCTACTTGCTGTGTCCTCATTTGACCTGAGGATTATCATTGGCACTGCGTTCTCTTGCTTTTCCTGAGCGTGCGTGTTTAAGGAGGCAGACGTGATGAAGTTAGCCCCCATCACCGGCTAGGATCGGCATGTGCTGACGTTTGTTCACGCACGAACAAAGAAAAAAAAGAAGAAAAAAAAATGCAGGGGAGGACGGATGTGAGGGAGAGAGAAATATTTGGTGTTTCCTCCAGAACACGATCTCTATCTGGGACTGATTATGTAACAGCCAAATGGAGAAGAGAGCGTGAAGGAAGTCGGAACAAGATGAGGAGAGAGACACAAAAGAAGACCCAATCTTGGTCTTTCCGCTCCCCAGAACTCCTCTCCTGCCTGTTCTCCAAACCTAACTGACTGGTTTCTTATCAAACTGACTCTCCAGTAACTGTTATACAATCTCTTTGCATTCGGCGGCGTCACGCTCACTGCTGAACACTCTTGATGTTTTCTGTCTGCTAGTGTTTTCCTCGCCATCACGAAGCTCTGTAATGTCACGCTGACGTTATTGTTGTATCACTCAGGAGGATAAAAACAGCATCGCAGCCAGTGCTCTCTGTCCCACAGATGGATATTTTTTGCTGCGAATGTCGTCACCGCCTGCCTGCTCCTCTCTGGCCTGGCGGAAGATCAGAACGAGGCAGCGGTTGGCATGGCAGGCAGAAAACTGACTCAGACTCCCTGTTCGTTTTTCAACCGTTTCTTCTTCTTTACTCCAAGCGGCGAAGGTGCTAACCTTTCCGTATAAACCGGGAATGTCACATTTCTGAATTTCTCCTTACCTCTTTGGTTACACCCACACAGCTTATGTTTTTTGTTTCAGGGGCAGAGGGGTGGGGGATAATTTGCAAGCTCAGCAATGAGGGTGTTGACAGGAAGAGCTCTTTGATGAATGCCGTCATTTGAGGGGGATTTCTGTTCAACAAGGTGTACCGTGTGGGAATTTTCTGGTATTCGGTTCATCATCTGGATGTGTTTTTATTGAGAAAAAGAGTGGAATTCTTTCGATTCCTCTCTTTTTATTTTGTTTTGATTTTAAGAAGGAAATACTGCGACTAATTGTGGTTGTGTGGTAGAAGTGAAAGTAATCACTTGCATTCACACGCTTATCACTTTCAGACTTGTGTACTTTTAGCTTTTAGGATGCATTGAATCATAAAACCTGTTAACTTGCAATTTGGTGGTTTGATTTCTGTCGCGGCATGAAACCCCCTTCCCCGAAGCTCATCACATCCTGTTTGTATATCTAAACACTGTCTATTTACCTCGTGCAATGAGCAGAGCAGACATGACATCACGTCGTCCGAGAAAATTCCCACCGCTCTCGCATCAGCGGTGATGCAGAAAAACGCCCACGGTCACCTGACTGTAAGCGGCGAGCTGAAGGGAGGCGGAGTTTTGCGGCCGCCGCTTTCGGGGAAGCCCTTTTCCATTGTTGAGTCATCGGTGGGGTGGAAGGGGAAGGGGTTCCCCCCAAATAAATTTACAGAGTAATGATCGTGCACATTCTCACAGATTGTCCTGTAGGTGGTGTCGCTGAGGTGATAAAACCTGAGCTGGAATCTAACACCCCGGTTTGATGTCTACGTTCACGATCTTGTTTCACAAGACTGAATTTCTCACACTCAGCTGCTGGTGTAGCTGTGAGCAAACAGATAGCCAGCTTAGCAACAGGAGAAGACTGTTTGGTCACAACACACATAAACATACACCCTCTGTAAAAGAAGTAATTATAGCCTGGTCCCTGTGTCCCCATTTGCCCTCAGTGGTTCAGTCTACTGTCTACGTTTCTGAGTTTTATTAAATGTTTCCTCTCATGTAATGGTCAACTTGGCCGGCTCAGCTCTTCCTCTTTGTGACGGCAGTCCTGTTTGTGACTGTTCGCCTGTTAAATTGCTCAGTCAGTCTCACCATTGTGTCAGTGTGAGGAGAGAATCCCAGTGGGTCACCCTCCCGGCTTATTTAACCCCTCGCCTCCTGGCTACCATTAGGTTTCCCATAAACTCCAGTTTACTGTTTCTGAAGTTAGAAATGGAGGAAACTTCACACTGGTTAATCAAACTGGTAATCTGTTTGCTAAAGTTGACTTTAAAATATTTTATTTGGGTAGATTTTAATTGGTATTTTTCCTTAAATTTCAAAGATGTTGAAATAATTCAAATCCAATCTTATTTTAATTAAATACATGTAATCAGGTAGATGTGGAGTTGGATGAAAATGTAGTTTGATTTTAATCATTTTTAAAATTCTAATTTTATTAAAGTTAACTATAGAATTATTATTTTAAAATTTGCTTCAACTAAATTAAACAAGTTGATATTAGCTAGTCTGGCTATGAGACCCACATTCCTGTTTTTATGGCTTTACTGTTGTTGTTTTCCCATATTACGCCTGTTTTTACAACTGGAAATATATCCAAAAAGACAAATTTGTTGTTGAATGACTTTAAAGCCTTGTATCGGTACGGAGGAAAATTTTAGAGGTTTTCAAATCTTCTACCTTGTTATTAGAGCCAGCCCATGTTTTAACGTTTGTGTTTATATTTATCAACAGTTCATAAATACAGCAATATCCCGCTAGACCAAATACAGCTCTACATCGCCCATCACAACCTTGCCAGACACACTTGGCCTTAGAATGATGACGAACAAGCTGTATATTTTACAAATTCATTTAGTTTGCATGTAGAAAAAAATACATGCAAACTCAATCAAGATTTTGTAATTGAGACATAAAATGTTACGAAAATGGAAAGAAACTTTGTAAGACCTTTCTACATTGTACAGAGTCTGGTGACCTGGGAGGAACAGAAACGTGGCCACGACTCACTAACTTGTGGGAATGACTTGTTTCATTTATGGCAATGACTTATTTCATGGGAACAACTTAATTATAACAAGTCATTGCCACAAATTAAGCAAGTCGTTCCCACGAGCTAGTAAGTTGTGGGCATGGGGCATTGGATATTAAGGCATGGGCACAAGTTGAGTTTTGATGGGTCCCATGTCATCAGATGGGCTCCATGATATTAGTAGAATTTGCTAAACAACCACGGCTAAGATGTGTTGTTCATTGAAACAACTCGAGTTAAACTCGGCTTGCTAGCATGTTTGCCTTTAGCATTAGCGCCTTTGCTGGGTTAACTAAAATTGGGAGAAGATTTTTAAATCTATTTATCAAAAGCAGCATGCTAAACTTTTCTCTGACAACCACAGCAGGCACTCCCAAAGAGTCAGGAAACTGCTTGCTACCATGTTTGACTTTAGCATTAGCACTGTCACAAAGCTAACGCTGTATTCCAACTTAGGCTTTTGGTTTTTGCTCTGACACAGCCTACAAGTCTTGTTACATTTTATAAAAATATATCAGCCTCACTGTTGTTGCCATGCTTGGTAGGACAAACAAGACTAGCATCTGACAGAACATCTTTTAAAAAAAACCTTTTAGTTTGTCAAACTATTTACTAACTATTGATGGATTAATTACTAAACAATATCCCTGATCTATAATAAAAATAATTGTATGGACTTATATTCAAAGACCTCCAAAATGTATTTTTATTATACTATAGCACTTTTTACCTCCGAGTACTGCCTCATGTTGTTTCTATGACAGCTTGACAACAAAGCGTTTTCTGTTTTCCAGGTCTGAAGAGATGATTGGCAGCTGAAGAGGAGATTTGACAGAACTGTGAATCAATAACTTGGTGCTAACTCTGAAAGGTGAGCCCAGCTGGAGTGTTTGCATCAGTGGGGTCTTGACAGTTTCTGCCGGCCTATCTTCGCTCCACAGTAGCGTCTGGTGGAGCCTGATCCTTTGTGGTGGGGTGGGTGAGATAGAGACCGTGGCCTGTTTATGTGTCTGTGTGTGGAGCGAGTGGGCTTTAAATAGAGAGAGACGTCCAGAGTTAGTGAGAGGAGAGGAACTGGTGGGAGGAACTTTACGCATGTCCAAAGCTAATTTGGGAAAGCTAGTGGAAGAGTGCTGCACTCTGCTGAGCAAGAGGAGTGACTCATAACCTTACAGTGTGTCTGGTACACTCCAACTAAAGCAGTTTCATTCAGTGAGTAGTATTTTTAACCTCTTAATCAAAATGAGTAGCTGATTTTAAATTTAGGGTTTTGTAAAGCCTTGACCTGCTGATTCTGCCCTGTTTTCTCTTTAAGCTCTTTAATATAGGGTGAGCAGAGACAGTCACTGTAAAACAGGTTTTATCTTTTATTATATTGGACAAAAATAATTGTGGAGTTGACATCTTTAAATAGTCTTTAGTGTTTATTATAGCAATTAGTGGTTTGCGTTGCTAATGCAACTGTCTCAGTTGTTAATTTCTTAGAAAACAGACAACTATCTTAAGTCTGTTTCCAAATTCAGCATGCTGTATGATTTAGAAGTATAAAACTGCAGCTTTTATGTAATATATATCAACATTGTTTCGCTCTCGCTCTTTTTCTCGCAGCCTCATTGAACTATAAATGTTTCTCTACATTTTATAGAAAGTGGTGTGTGTTAAAAATGGTGTCAGAACTAAGATCTTCAAAGTACCTTTGTGAAAAAGAATGATTATTTTCCATTTAGTAGTAACTTTCATGCCACTAGATTCATCTTAAGGAACCGGAACGTTTATATGTGATGTGATCATTTATCAAAAAGAGGTTTCAGACTCTTGTTGTCAGCTGATTTCTCCATCCACCTGTACTAGTTGACACACTTTTGAAATTTTGTATCAGTAAATATTTACAGCGATGAAAAATAAATTGGATTATTGTCTGATTCAAATTAACAGTCATGCTTTTCAGGTTTTGTTGTCTTCTTTTTGGATTCCCCCTTTTTTTTTTCCAATTTTAATTTGTGTTTCCACCTCCACTGTTTTCTTTTGTGTGTGGGAAGGTGTATGGGTGTTTTCATGGCACTGTTCCCACTCTCCGCTCCATCTCTTCTCCTTAATCTATCCTTCCATCCTGTTCAGACCGTCTGTCGATGCTGCCCCCCCTCTCCTCATCTCTATCACGCCTGCTGTAATGAGATTAAACTTTAGTGTATGCACTGGGCACACACACACAGATCCAGTTAAGGAGAACCCAGGCTTCTCTAAAGCAGCACAAGCCTGATGCCACAGTGCAGCTTGGCTTGTTTCCAATGCTGCACACTCTTGGCACGTGACCAAAGCCTCTCACTCTTAGTCTTTCCCCTCTATCAGGAGCTCCATGCCTTGGATTACAGTAACACCAGATCTGTCCTCATAGGTGAGCACCCCACTGAGCCATCTGGGCCTCAGAAATAATCCCATTCTGTGCCTTCTAACTCACTGCTGCCTCCTACTGGCTCAAGTATGCAAATAAACCAGAGACAAACAAAGAAATTATCTAAATTTAGCTTTAGGGAGTAAAATGTAGCCACTGAATAGTATTCAGCATAAAATCTGCCCTAGTAGATCACTCTCCTACCCCGTCCCCTCTCAGCTGACACAACAGTGTCTCTCTGTAACTACTCCATATAATGGAGAGAGCCCAGTGGCATTTGTTGACTTTTCAATGAGCCTCTGTGTTACTCACTCTCACACAGGCTCTTCTGTTTCTCTCTCTGCAGCCAGTTGGCTTCGAGGCTCCTGGTGCTGAAGACAGGGGAGTCAGACGTTGCCGATTTTGTCAGTGTTGGAGTGAGGCCCTCTCTGTGCTGCAGTGGAGGGCTTCACAGATACAGCTACTCTGGTGAGTGACTGTCACAGCTCTTTAGATGCAACACAAGATTTTGGGTCGAAACAATTACAACTGTGGGATAAAAATGTGTGTTTGTATTAACGAGATGGTTGCTGCTGATTTCCAGGCTGGATGCATCACACAGTGGAGCAGTTAAGCGGGCGAGGCACACGGGACTCCTTCCCTCTGGACGGACTCAACCGGGGGCCATGGCATCCCGTGAGCGGCCGCGCCTGGCAGCCAACTGCCAGGTCTGTAACCACGACAACCAGTACACAATCTTTCCTCTTTGTTCACTGTAAAGTGCCAGCTCTAGCTTAAGAGCTACAGCAAAGTCCTACTAATATCACTTTGGTTTAGTTACAAGTCTGAAACCCAAGAAATCATTTTCATTTCACTCTTTTCTTAAACAACAAACTAAAACCCCAGGTTATAAATTGCAATCTTGTGGTAGACCACTGCTTTCAGAAAAAAGTTTAAAAACAACTAAACCTATTAGCAAAGAACAAAAACGGCCTCCGTTTGCTGAAGTCGACTTCTGTTCTAAACAACCTAAATGGACAAGAGAAGAAATGACAGATATTGTACTTCCTTTGACTTCATTTAAACATTTCAGTGACACTGAGAACATCAAATGCAGTAACACCACACCAAAGGCCCAAGACAAACCCGACCCATTTTGGCATCTGCTTACTCCCGGACTGGCTTGTGATTTCCACTACATACTCCTGCATGAATACCCAATTTTGCATGTTCAGTGCTGCATAGAGGGAATCCTCAAGTTGGAGCCTTTGTGTCAAATAAGAATCTGGTTGTAAGGTAAAAAGTCTGATCTGAACAAAACAACATGATCATTGTGTGTTGGGCTTTACTGATAGAAAAACAGTACCATTTTTTAGTTTCTTCTGGTAGGTCAACAATTGGGGCCAATTCAGATGAAAACTGCCTGATTATCACTATATTTTAGCAGTACAAATGTCTTCAGAATCCAAGTCAGTCCATTTTTGTGACATAAAACTTCAAGTATGAATTTGAAAGCAGATTTTGAGCCATTCATTGCTTTTTCTGTTTTCAATTAGGTGTTCGCCTACAATGAACCAACCGCAGCTACTTCACCATCTACCTCCTGCAGCGCTAGGTGGATTAAACCATCACAGTAAATACTTAAGCAATGGGTAAGAGCTCCAAGAAACAAAATTCAAGTACTGGTCTCCTAGAATTGGCTTTTTGATGTTTTGAAAATGTCTTATTTATAGATGTTTCACCAATGTTCCAACTTTTATTTGAATGTCCAGGCCCATGCGGGGAGAAGAAAAGCTTGATCTCCCACCAGCAATGTTCCCAGCAATGCATCGGGAGCAGCAGAGGCCTCCCCCTCAACACCTTCATCCTCCCCCTCCTCCTCACAGAGTATGGGAACAGCAGTACGACTCCCACCATCCCCCTCATCCCCATCCGGTTCTGCCCCTGCCCAACAACCACACCATGCGTCTCTTTAATGGTTACCCCAATAGTGGCGCACATCTGCTTAACCCACATCTTCCTCCTAACCGACCAAACCCACTGCTGAAGGTGAGGGAGGAAACCAAAGAGGACACTTGCTATGCTTCAAGAAACAAATGAACCGTTCCATGTTTTTTCAGTTGGTTTCATCATCTGCTTTGGTTTGGGGGGGTTTTCAGGATCCCCAGGGTCCGCCACTGCTGGGAGAAGAGATGCGGGCTCAGGTGCACCAGGTAGGAGCCTCTAATTGGATGTGACCTTGTTTCTCCATTATATAGACAAAAGACAAACCCAAGTCAGGCATTTACTGATTCAATGACAAGAGACATTCTAGGTAGACTATTGATGAGCTTCTCTGATATTTCTATTAACATTAATTTCTGCACACAGCAGAGAGGCTACCCAGGGAAGATGCCGGGGGGTCAGCTGAAGAGACCAGGTCCTCCTTTGGGGGAGCATTCGGTCATCCAACACACACCTCCAGTGTCCCATCACATACCTCCTCATCCGGTAGTCGAGGTCGCCCCCAGTCCCAGCAAGAGGAGAAAGAGTTTAGATCAGGTACACAACAGCGTAGTCCTACTTATCCTATAACCTTGCCTGTCCTCCAGTGTCTGATTGTTCAGTTTGTGTTTTAATGCTTCAATCTATGTGCAGGTATCCCACTCAGGGTTGCAGCATTTTTCTGGCCAGTCTCCATCATCGTCTCAACAGCAGACTCCAACTCACCACCATGCCCCAAAGCCTGCTTTCTGGAACCCCATCCATAAGGACAATGGCGTCCCCTGGAAGCCCCACACATCTGACAGAAAACATCCACAGGAGTATCAGGTACAAACAGATGCAGAATCTTTATATTTCATTTTCAGCTTCGTTGTTTTGGGGTATGGTTAATTGTTTTCGGTCTTGTGCTCTGGTTTATCAGGAAAGTAATAAACAAGGGATGTGCAGCTACACCTCAAAGACCTCTCCCAACTCCTCCAGCCCTTCTAACCTCTCACCCCATCCTCCGAACTCATCTCCGGGAGGCTACCACCAGGGATATGCTCCCCACCTGCAGAAAGATGTGCTACAACCTCAGGCTGTGAATCATCACTCTCCTCATTCCTCCTACCCAAATCCAAGTTCCAAACTGGATCTGGGCCTCTCCTGCCAGGCTGTGGAGCCCCGTGGTTTAAACAAACAGAGAAGCCCGCTCGGTGGGGGCCACACACCGCCTACTCCAACCAGGGGAGACAAAGATCATCGGGTAAGAGCTCAGTCGTCACCAGCAAACGCTTCTGCAACCAGCAACAAAAACAGCAGCAGCAGCAGCAGTGTGCCTTACTGCCACTACCAGCCTCACCCGGGGCTACGACACCCTGGTGCTCCTCCTCCCCCTCCTCCTGCCAGCAGCACCTCAGTACCTCAGCAGCAGCAAAGTGGTCCCAGTGAGGCTTGGAGATACCAGAGCAGACCCAGCAGTAATTCCCTGGTGAGTAGAAGTCAGTCAAGCTTGTACGAGAGGCAGTAATGGACTAGCTGTGCAATAATAGACTAGAAATGTCAAAACTCACTTCATAAACTGAGCAATTTGTTTTGAACATCATAACATGTAATAGCTAGATTTCAGCTGCTTTCTAAAGCACAGTTCTGCAGTAGACAGAGCCAGAGCAAACTATTTTACTCTGTCATTGTTTTGGATAAAATGGATAACTCTTTTAAAAAAAAGTCAGCCACCAAAACTGGCAGCATACAACTCAATGAGGGATGTAGCTGACAAAATCAGAAGCCACACCAGTGATTTCAAGAAAATTGCATCTCCAACCTGCCTTACCCTTAGCATACAAATTATTTAGCTTGAGAAACATGTTTACGAATGTGAATTGGGCCTTTAAAATTAGAAGTAACACCAACTGATGTAACTTTGTGCTTGTTTTTCAGGAGTCGAGGGTCTACACGCCTCCAGGTCTGCTACCTCAACCTCAGCAGAGCCACAATCAGGTCGTAGACAGTCGACTTTCAGGTTCCCATCAGCATCAGCGCCACATCAGTCCCACTGTGCCCCCAACCAACTCCACCCGAACGCCTGTCATCACATCCAACCCCCCCATGTCTCTGTCCTCCTGCACTAACAGCCGCTACATCAGCAGCTCAGACAGAGTTACAGTGGCTAATGTCTCTTCGAGGCCTGTGTCACCTCCTAGTGGTTGCTCTGTGAACAACCGCACAAGTCAAAACAGTTGGAGAGGAATGATGGATCCAAAGACCCAGAACTCCACCAGCCCCAAATCTCAGATGGATGCTCTACTGCAGCCAGGTCGTCAGAGAGGCCAGGCTCAACAACAAGACCAGCCCAAACCTCAACACCAGGAATCTACAAGATCTCCGCCTACCAATGGGAAGATGTCATACTATGCTCAGGCTAACCCCCAACAACCTCCTCGTCAATTTTTCTCATCATCTTTGTTCTCCTTTGGGGGCCAAAGAGTGGAGGACAGCGTAATCACAAGAAGAGATTCAAATCCTCTTCCCAGCTCCCCTTCTACATACTGCCCAGCTTCTCTTCCTTCTGTCAACTCTTCGTCTCAAGGATCCAGACCGAATCATCTGCCGCACTCCACATCGACACAGATGTTCTCCGCTCCACAAGTTTCAACTTCTGTCCCTCAGTCGATGGGAGATGTCTTAGACAAGCTTGACGCCGAGCTGGAGGGGCATATGCAAGCCGAGGAGCGGCGGCGGAAAGACCGAGAAGAGCAGGAGAGGAAAAAGGAAAGAGGGAAACAAAAGAGAGGAAAGAGACGAAAGCGGAAGAGGAAAGACAGAAGAAACAGCAGCAGCAGGAGGAGGAAAGGAAGAGAAGAGAAATGGAAAAAATTCTTATGGAGAGAAAAAGAAGGGAATTGGCAAAACAGGAGGAAGAGAGGAAAAAGCTGGAGTGGGAAAAGAGAGGGGCTAAGGAGGAGAAGAGAAAACTTGAGGAAGAAAAAAGGATGGAGCAGAAGAAAGAGGAAAGCCTCTGCATTGCTAAAGGAAAAGAGCAGACTGCCATTGAAAACCTGGAAAGACTTCTCTCTGGAAACACCCACCCAGTTCCCCCACCTCCTCCCCTCTCCGTTCCTACACCTCCCTCAGCTGCACCACCCTCCATTTCCCAGGCGTCGCCTCCATACCCCTGGCTCAGTCGTGGCGGTGTACCTCCCGCTCCGACTGCCCAGACCCCCAGCAACCCCACAGAGAGGTTACGCCCTCCTCCCCTCACACCTCAGACTGAGTACGCCAGAGAAAAGCAGCGGCTCAGGGAGATGGGGAGTAATGGCGGCGGTGGCGCAACATTTAATCCCTCAACACTCAATACCTCAGGGATGAACCAGCCTGTACACCCCAGCAAACCCCCAGCAATGCAAGCAGCACCCAACCAATCCAAAGACTCTGGCAGGGAGAGAGACCTCCCTACCTTGGCAATTAGGGAACCCCCCAAACTTTATCAGGCATTTTCTAGAGAAAACCTCCCCTTGCCGCCTCTGTCATCAAGCTCAGCCGTCGCCAGGGGAATCAACAAGAAGTTGACTGAAAGCAGTTGGGAAAACAATGGTACCGAATCAGACAGTGCTCAGTTTGAGGAGGAGCCCTCTGAAATGTCCACAATGCTCCCTGATGGTCTGGCTAACATTATGGCAATGCTGGATGAATCAATCAAAAAAGAGGAGGAACTATACAGCAGTGAGAAGAATGGGTGTGCACCTCTCATACACAACTTCATCCCAGGTGCTGATCCCATGAAAAGCTACCTGTGTGCCCCAGACCTGATCCCAGCCACAAAGCATCAGCCTAATCAGGAAGACTTGGGATCAAATCCAAGCCCACCTGTGCTCAGCCGGCAAGGCTCCCTGGCATCGCCTTGTAGCCGAACCTCATCCCTTGAGGAAGAGGAGGACTACCATAAGGCTGCCCCAAGCGTTCCTCTGAGCACCAAGCCAACTGTGAACATGGAAACTGGAGTAGGGAATACAAACTACCGCCACAGTGACCTGGCCAAGCTCTATGGCCTCCCAGAGCAGATCAGAAGCGAAGCTGACGAGGAATCTGAGGAGGACTCTGAAGCCCCGTCTTGTTCTCCGCCTCCTCAGAGACCCCACCTCCATCAGACGGGGGTAAATAGTACGTTTAAGTCTTTGGCAACACTGTTGGAAAGCCAGAAGTATGCTTATCGAGGAGGGCCTTTTGGGAGACCCCCTCCGTCCGCTCTGGTTGGCGTCAAATATTCCTCCTCGCTGTCGCTTGGCCCTGATATCTGCCGCCAGCAGCAAGGCAGTTCTCCCACGTCTGATTCAACAAGTCCTCCATTCAGTCCTGCTGTCCCATCTCAGAAATCCTTTCCTCATTCACTACTGGAGGATAAGAAGATAAAAACGGAGGACAGTGATGTGTGGACAGATGAGGGAGAGATGGAGGAAAGGGTGAACTCCATGGAGGAGAGGAAAACCATAAAGCCCATTAAGGTCATCAAGACCGAACAAGAGCTGACCACCATCTCAGAGTCTTCTCTGAAGGAGCTGGGAAAGAGCTGTGAAGTCATGCTGTGCCGACATTCACTTGATAGATCTGACCGTCAAGTGAAGTCAGAGGACAGACACAAACCTGAGAAAGTGAAGGAGCACAAAGACAAGAAGAGAAAACATGGTCACAGTCACAGCAGTAGGAAACACGAGGACAAGAAGGAAAGGAAGAAGCACAGAGAGAAGAGAGACGATGCTTCTTCTTCGTCGTCATCCTCCAGCTCCAGCCACAAACGCCACAGAGACGGCAAGAGCCACAAAGAGAAAAAACACCGGAGAGTTCTGGGTGATCTCAATCTCCAGAGGCGAGAATCTGAGAAGGATCGAATTCGTTGTGAATCGGATAAAAAGAAACGGAAAGATGCCGCCGGCTCCTCTAGCGAGCGTGCAGCATGGACCTCGAGTTCAGGGGAAGTGTCTTCTGAACACAGAAATGGCACAGACGGCGGCTCGTTATTAGGTTCCAAAGACTTGATGAAATTAAAGGCGCTTTCGGACGGGCCGCCCAAGGAGCTGAAGATCCGGCTCATCAAGGTGGAAAGCGGGGACAGGGAGACATTCATCGCCTCCGAGGTGGAGGAGAAGAGGATTCCTCTCGCAGAAATCAGCATCAAGAACACTGCAAGTGAGATCATCCGCTCCTGCAAGTAAGTTCACAAGGAAGTTCAGATGCTTTCAAAGAGCTTCAACAGTATTTTTAACTATCAAATCCTAAAGTATATCCACATTTATTTTGTTCTTGTCTCCTTGTGATTTCAGGTCGGCTCGTATCAAAGGGAAATTCAAAGAGTCGTATCTGCTGCAAGCCTTCTCTGTGAAACCCATCATAAGCACAGATGAACCCATTCCAAGGGAGAAACTCAACCCACCCACACCCAGCATCTATGTATGTCAGCTTTTTAACACACTTTGTGTTTCTGATCTGTAGCATAGTGTGTTAAGTTAGAAAGCCACAGCAATGAAAGCATGTGCTGCCATCTTGTGGTGACTAAGAATCACTTTTTCCTCTTTGCAGTTGGAGAGCAAGAGGGACGCCTTCTCTCCGGTCCTGCTGCAGTTCTGCACAGACCCAAAGAATCCTGTTACGGTCATTAGGGGACTCGCCGGATCTCTTCGACTCAGTACGTTACCAAACCTGTCACCCAAAATTACGGAAATTAGGCTCGATTAGTCGATGCACCTTGTCAAAAGCATATACAATATTGCTCTAGCCTAGAAAGTGGCAACATTACACTGAAAACAAAATCGTTCACTGTTCTATATATAACATTATTTCTCAATGTTTTCAGACTTGGGACTCTTTTCCACAAAGTCTCTGGTGGAAGCAAGTGCAGACCAAGCGGTGGAGGTGAGGACTCAAGTGCAGCAGCCTGCAGATGAAAACTGGAACGCCACCGGCACGGGTCAGACGTGGCCGTGCGAAAGCAGCCGCTCCTACACCACCATCGCCAAGTACGCCCAGTACCAGGCCTCCAGCTTCCAAGAGAGCCTCCAGGAAGAGAAAGGCAGCGACGAGGAGGACGAAGACGACGAGAAGAAGCCACTCCTTGGTGCTGATGCTAACAAAGACGGCTCCAAAGAGAGCAGCAAGTACGTATGGCACTAAAAGCGATAGAGATTGAAAAGATTGGAATCATGTTCTAACGCTGATGTTTTTCTTAGTGGAGAGCAGAAGCCTGTAGGGAAGATCATCAAATTCGGCACAAATATCGACCTGTCTGATCCCAAAAGGTAAGCTCAATTTTTATTGACTTTTTTAGGGATGTTGATGGCTAAAGAGAGCATGTGATGCAACTCGGTACTAGGCGTTTATTTAAACATCAGAGATGAATATATAAGTTTGATTCATTCGAAGCCCAAAATCGATGACATTCATGTCCAGTTCTGACTGCAACTTTTTGAAACATTTGGTATGTAGATGATGTTTGCTCAAAGCGGGCTTCATATGCGTTACCTCTGCTCAGGTGGAAGGCCCAGCTTCAGGAGCTGCAGAAGCTTCCAGCATTTATGCGCGTCGCCTCTAGTGGGAACATGCTGAGCCACGTTGGACACACCATCCTCGGCATGAACACCGTCCAGCTCTACATGAAGGTTCCTGGCAGCCGGACGCCTGGTAAACGACACTCGGTCATGGCAGAAAAATGTTACAACACAGAAAAAAACATTTTTTTCTAGGTCATTAAACCAATACTGCTGCTGATGTAATGTGGTTTTGTTCAACAGGTCACCAGGAAAATAACAACTTCTGCTCAGTCAACATCAACATCGGCCCTGGGGACTGCGAGTGGTTCTCTGTGCATGAAGACTACTGGGAGGCCATCAATGACTTCTGTGAAAAGTGAGCAGAGGAAGATAGCTTGATGATTTTGTGATCAAATATTTCAATAATTCAGTCAATTACAAATCTTTTCACTTCTCTCTTCAGGCATGGAGTGGACTACTTAACAGGGTCCTGGTGGCCGGTGTTGGAGGACCTCTACAGCGCCAACATCCCCGTTTATCGCTTTATCCAGCGGCCCGGAGACTTGGTATGGATCAATGCCGGTACTGTTCACTGGGTGCAGGCCGTGGGTTGGTGCAACAACATTGCTTGGAACGTCGGACCTCTCAACGGTAAGGGGGCGCCCTCTGGTGGCTTAATGTAGCTTGAATCTGCAAGGATCTTTGTCTCATTGTTCAAAACTATCCCGACAGGCTACCAGTACCAACTGGCCCTGGAGAGGTTTGAGTGGAACGAAGTGAAGAAAGTCAAATCCATCGTTCCTATGATTCATGTTTCCTGGAATGTGGCCCGCACTGTCAAGATCACCGATCCAGACACCTACAAAATGATCAAGTAAGAACAGATTAAAATGAACAAACTGAGAAGTTATCCCACAGCTACATGTGAAACATAAACCATCCAAAGCCACTTTAAAGAAACATTTTCCAACTTCTTTCCAGACACTGCCTGCTGCAGTCCATAAAACACATCCAGATCCTACGGGACCAACTGGTAGCTGAGGGAAAGAAGATTTCCTATCAGAGTCGGGTCAAAGATGAGCCTGCCTACTACTGCAACGAGTGTGATGTGAGTGTTTATCGGTCAATGCCTACGAAACGTCTTGCATTTCAAGACTTAGTTGCCTTTATTCAATGAAGCTGACTATGTTCACTGGAGATGTAAAAAATTAACCCAAAGTACCCAAAACAGAAGTTCTTCTTAGTCTTCAAAAAAAATAAAATAAAATAAAATACTGCAGGAAAATGCAGCTTTTTTACCTTCTGGAGTTTATTTTAGTTTGATCAAGAGCTCCTCATGATAACTCCTATAACTTTATAGGAGTTATCTGGTCAGAATAGGGGGCAGTTTAAACATTTATCAGTGTTTATGTCCATAATTCATCAAAAATGAACTAAAATAGAATCCAGTATCAAAAAGGCGACCACACAATGTTGCTAAGCTAGCATAATCAACGCAGGAGGCCTTTGCAACGATGCCGAACGATTTCTGCTCTGTGCTAATGTGCAAAACAAACTCGTTCTGCCGCAGGTGGAGGTGTTCAACCTGCTGTTTGTGACATGTGAGAACAGCAGCAGGAAGACATATGTGGTTCACTGTGAGGACTGCACCCGACAGCGCAGCCCCAACCTGAACAACGTCGTGGTGCTGGAGCAGTACCGCATAGAGGAGCTCATGAGCGCATACGACTCCTTCGTCTTGGTGAGCGAACCTTTCCAGCTCCGATTCGATCCGAACGGAGAATCCGAACGGAGAATCCGAACGGAGAATCCTCCGTCTCAGAGTAAACCCTCTAACTGGGACTGAGGCTGATTTTGTTTTTTCCCTCACCAGGCGTCCTCCTCTCGGTGACAGAGCTCCCCCTCTGGGTCTCCTCAGCCATAACCAAAACTCCTGCAGCGCCAGGACAAGAAAAAAAAAAAAGACAGTTTTCACTTTGGTTTCTAAACCCAACATTTCATTATTATTATTATTTTTTTTTTTTTTGCTACTGCAACGATTTGCTGATCATCCAGCTGAATACGTTTACTTGTTACTGTTTACAGAATCAAAAGTGGGGAAAGAAAAAAAAAAGAAATGAAACAAGCCGCCATCAAAATCCCAGTTTACTCTCAGATGGTGCTTTGAAGAAGCTGGTGCTGCCATTGAACAAACTGTGGAGGAGAAACTGTTTCAATACTGAAATTTGTACATGCCGTTTGAAAATTTCGTGGGGTGCTGTCTTTTTCTAAATAATTTATTGTTTCAGTTTGTTTTTCTAAACTAGATCAGCCTAGATATATACCACATTGGCCTTGTACTTAGAAAAGAAAGAAAATGAAATTACTAATAATAGAGATATGAACATTTTTCTAAAGCATTAAGTATTTTAAAAATTACAATTTTTTGGAATGCTTCAAAAGATACGGGTTTTAGCAACAGTTTTTTTAAGGGGAGGGGTTGAGTTGGTTGTTTTTGGGTTTCTTTTTTCAGATGCTTGTATTTGTTGTAAATCTTGTTCCTATGAATTATACTTTATTTCTTCTGGAGATTAATACTCAGCTGTCACACATCATCAGGTCTTTTGTTCGGTGTTTTTCTAGCTATGTATGAACATTTGTCCAGGAAAGAAAAAAAAAAAAAAAAAGAAAGAAAAATCTGGTTTGTGCTGTACCTCTCTTTTCAGTATGCAGTTATTTTTCTTTTAGCAATTGTACATTTAATTTAAAAAATGTTTTCTCTATTTATTGGATATTAATGTTCTCCTTTTTTGATGAATTGTACATTGTTTTTTTTTTGACACGGTGACTGCTTTGTAAGAACTGAAACGTGGAGGCATCTCTGTGGCGGTGGAGGGTGCTGTTTTCCTGGTGCTTGCCTCTCGACCTCTGCCTTTTTCTCTCCTGACATATATTGAATTAAATCTTTATCTTGAATATAACACCACCTTTCCTGTAGATGATAGACACACTGCTCACGTAGAGATGACTAATGGAATGCTGTTTGTATCCTCATTAAGGAAGAAGAAAAAAAAAAAAAAAACTAATTTTTCCAAAGTGTTTTGAGAAATTGTAATTTTTTTTTTTTTTTTTTTTTTTTTTTACTACAGGGGGCTTTTAGACAAGATTTTTATGATATTTGTTGAATATAATGGGATAGATGGTGCTAAATGTTCTCTTTTGAACAATTTTTTTCTTTTGTCCTCTAAAATTGAGAAATCTATTTTTCCTGTTGCAATATTACCTTTTCCTTCTCTTTGTGGTCATTTATTTATAACTGCACTGTTTTAGCGAATTCACACAGACCTACTTGCAGACACACACACCAAACTGAGCCAGACATGTCTTAAACACTTGTGAATTTGTGTGACATTACTATGACAATTAAATAAACACTTGATAAATCCAGGCAAATGGTCCGTCTTTCCCTGTTTTCATCAGTGAAAAAGTTCACCATATTTAATTGTTTAGCTTGATGCTGAGACCATTTGATTTAGTGTTAATATTTGCAGAATTAAGTAAATAGACATCTGCTTAGAACCAGTGGAAAAACTGTCCTTTTTATTTGTAACTTTCTCAGCAGCCACCAGGCTGAACACTTTGCAATAACTAATTTTCTGTTTGGGCCATATCAAGATCACAAACGTTTCCCAGGGCTGCTTCAGCCAGAAGGTCTTAATTAAAGACATTGGCAAACTGTTAAAATATTAATAATTAGCTGTCTCTACTTTTGATACTTTTTCAAATTAAATATCACTTCACAGTAATCAGTTTTTCCAGGATTTTGCGATTGTTTTTTATGTATTTAATTTTTTTGGCAATGGTGTTAAAAATATTTACAATACTCATTTTGTTCCCCTCTACTTTTAAGTAGTTTTGAACTCAACAGATTGTTGCTAGGTAACCAAAGAGGGAGTGAGTTGCTAGGCTACCACAAGGTTGTTGCCACCAATCTTGCTCAGCTGGCAGTTAGAGGTTGAGCACCTAAACTGTCCGCTGCCTACATCTCCCAGAATGCTGTGCGATGTTCAATTATTGAACATTTGGTCAGACATATCTATTGATTTTCTAGTCTGAAAATCAGTGTGTATAGTAAATACATTGTTGTTGATTAATTGTACAGCTCTAAAGGTTTATGTTTTTAAAAAAAATACATAATTTCTATACATCGTTATGGTTTAAATCCTACAAATTAATTCAACAATTTACCATTGCAACTCCATTTATCTGCATACTATGCTTTATATGAGATTTGTCAGAGGATTTTAAAGTCATCTGTTCAGATTGTTTCTTTAGCCTGGGAATGCTGTGAGTTACAATGAAAATATGTATGAAAAAAAAAATCTTTCCATGTGTAAACTGAGGAAGGAGATTATACAAGCAGCCAAACTTCCTCGATAGCAGAGCAGGAAAAAGTGGAGAGCAGTGACAAAACCGCCAGAGATTAAATTTCTTGGGCTCACAGAAAGAAAACAGACGACTAAAGTTTGCTTTTTAAAACAGAAACGTACCAGGATGTAATTCGCTCCAAGGGCAACAACAACCTCCTGACTCCTGTTCGCTCCATCAGACGTACGTCCACGATGCGATGGTTGTGAAACTTGACGTCAAGGTTTAAAGAGAGGGAAAAATCTCTGCATTATCCCGGTTTCTGCCGCTTGTTTGCGGGGCTTAACTTTCGGTTCTGATGTGAAACGACAGATTTGGCAGGTGGCCGCGTTGTGGGGTCACGCTGCAGGCCAAAAGGGCAGCAGAGGGACAAGCAGGAGGAAATCCTGCTTTGAAAACACAAAGGAAGACCACCTCCGTCCGTATATCTGTCCACCCAGCTGCAGGCAGGTGGTGATAAGAGTTCACGTCCTCCTCACTGCCAAGACAAAACACTTCGGCCATCCAATCACGTTCCACTGGCGCAATCAGGATGGTCACAACTTTGAAGTTTGTTTATGCTGCTCTCGCAAAGCATGGGAGAGAAACTATCTCATCTCTTCTGACAAGAAAAGAGGGGAAAAAAACTGGATGTGTCGCGTTTGACCGCCGTCCCTTCAGTGTTTCTCGGGTCGTTTTTGGAGTATATGTGGGCGATGGTGGTCACGTCGCGTAAATAAACATCGCAAAGCTCAAAGCAAAGGAAAAATCAGGATCTAACGTGACTAATTGAGCTTTTGCTCTGATGTTTTATCATCCCACTCATTTTTTTTTGTCCTCCTCCGTCCCTGTGGATCTGGTTCTTTTTGCTTCACTACTACAAAGAAGCTGCAGATAAAGCATTCATGTTTCAACACAACACACTATTAACAACCCTTCAACTCTTTCATATTATGTTATGCAACAACCACAGATTCTGCATGTTACATTATAGCATTCTGCAATCAGAAGAGCCATCTTACCTCAATCCAACAGGACAAAAACAGTTCAGAGACGGAAATGTTACATAATTTTTTTTTATTATTATTTTTTTATTTTTTACAAATAAACTATAGGATGTTTGTTGTACTTTTAAAAGAACCATTATTTCCATTTCTATTTTTAGTTAGAAAAGAAAAACAAACCCTTTGCAAAAATGCGTACATTTCCTTCTATCTGATGTTGATATTTCAGGAATGTTAATTTTATTTAAGGGTATCAGAGTAATAGAAGCTGCAATACAGGACATAATAATATATATATATACATTTTTAATTATAACCCTTTATTGTTTTCCTTCTTTATATGCACTCATTTGTGTTGATCAATAGTAAAACTTCCAAATAACATGCACTGAAACTTATGGCCTATTTACGTAGAAATCGTTATGATACCTATGATATATTTTAATCACGACATCAATGGACCCACATTTTTCTCCTTTTTCGTTACTTCAATGTCCACAAAACTCTACATTGACATCCAGATTTATATGAACTGTGGTCAAATTCTCTAAAAAGGATCTAAACAAACTACTTTAAAGCAGGATGTTGAAAAACTTTATTGTATCCCAACATTTTGTTGCAATAGCAACACATTTACGCTGCACTGATAAATGCAATCCAATGTTAGCTCTGAATGCAATGTGAGGAAATGAACACCCTGTAGCTGGCTTTGGATGTTTTGCTCTCTGCGCTTTATTATCACAGAGATTTTGGAAAAGTACCTGAAAAGTTGCTCTAAAAGAAGTTGATCCAACATATATTTCAACACCGTTGATCCGTCTGCTCCATAACTGTGAGGAGACACACCAAAAGTCTGACTGAGCGGCCCTTCCCCCCCCTGTTTTCTACTCTCCTGAACCTCAACTTATCAGGCCTGCCGCCCCATGCTGACCCCTAAAAGACGAACCCAGCCCCCCACTGCAGCAGGGACAAGGGGGGGAGGGAGGGGCAGCACGTTCTGGATATGAGCGGTGGAATGCGTCCGCTGAGAGGAGCCGCTGGAGAGAGGCTGATAAGTCTGATGGGAGGGGAGAAAAAGTGGGCTGGATGTGGGCGCAATCAGATGGGTGGGCAGGGGGTAAAAGAGGCGGAGGTAAAAGTTTGACATGCTTAAAACAAAGACCAGAGGAACTGTGAGAGCTAGTGTTTTCATCAGTATGTGTGCACACGGTGTTAGCAACTAATTTAAAGTTGCAACTAGGACAAAAAAAAAAGGAGAATATAGTGGCTGACAACTGAGATAAAGGAAAGAAAGACCAGAAGGAGCAGGGAGCAGCTGGAAACTACCAGAAGAAACAAAATCATCAGAGAAAAAAAAGCAGGAAAAACAACTGAAAGAAGAAAGAGTCGTTGAGCCGAGCAGAGAAACCAAGTGGCCTGCAGTCATCCTAACGAGAAGCAAATCTGGAGGAGGAACAGCTAGAGGTCCAACGGGCCACACATCACAACGTGAGTACAAGAGCCGCAGCATCACTCCCGTTTCCTTACGTTTCTCTGCACGTCTGACCTGAGCGGAAAAAAACAAACGCCTGAACACTCCACGCTGATTTTCAGGTCTAAGAGTCTTAGAGAAACAGAGACATCGGAGCTAATTGGGCTCAGATTAATGTCACACAGAGAAAGAAGAACAGATAGGATGCACTGCAGCCTGACACCCCACAGTTTGCCTCTGCATTGGCGTCATAAACTATTTCCACAAACAAAAAATTCAAACACCAAAAGCATCTGAAAAGTGTTTTGTGAAGGTTCTCAAAGAATCTTATTGTTTTACTGACTGACCTTATAAATTATGCAAAAGGAAAAGAAATAAAAAGTCAAATGAAAATTTCCACTTTTTTGACTAAGAAATAAAACCAAAAAAACTAAAAAAAATAAAAATAATAATAAGTAATAAAAAAACTAAAACATAGGTTAAAGCTTTTTAATACAAAAGCAATTGGTGAGATTTCGACATTTTTCTTTTGATCAGTGCTGACAAATCACCCAAAAGAAAAAAGATTTGAATGGGGAAAAAAATGCTAATTCCTTAATTTAGTGTTTTTAATTTATTTTAAAAACTAAAATTTATGTAATTACTCATTTTGAATCAGCAGGTTAGACTTCAAAGGAAACCAGAAACACTCAGGGGAAGGTGAAATTTCCTCAATTTGATATTTTAGGTTCATCATCTCACAGGGGAAATAACATTTGCATAAACATTTAATTATGTAAGTTATTCTGAATGAAAGACAAAGAGGAAAATTGTCTTTCAATTAGGAAAACTATTTTAGAGCGTACATTTTTTAATTCGATTGTCACTACATTTGGTTAGAAATGTCAAGGATATTAATGTCAATACTCAAGTCGAGGGCAAGATTACGGATTTAGCACCGATAATTTTATTTTTCTAAAATGCCAATTACCATATTTGCATGCAATTTCCAATCAATTTCAACAAAGTTTGAAAATTTCACACTACATTTTATCACGAAGGCATGAATTAATATGAATTGTTCTCGTAATCTATATCCTCCGAGTTAAAACTGAAGCGTATTATGAAGAGAAAGTGTTTTCCAGGCAGTAGGCGGAGGTAAAAGGGGTGGAGTGCTTGTGTGTGTGATTCACTGTGATTCACACACACAACCATGAGCGCGAACGCACCTTCCTGCCAGGCCTTCCTCTGTGACCTTCCACCTCACAACACTTGGGACAACAATAGACCAGGGCCACGTTAAATAAACAGGTTACATCACACTAATATTTTCTAATTAGTCACTCACCCAACCTGATCTTATTTTAACAAGGGTTTAAAAAAACAACCCAGTTGATTGTTAGTGTTTGGTTTATGAGCTCCCCACATCATTTCTTATCAATTTCATTTTAAGCTCCATAAACTTGTAAATTTGAAAAAGGTAAATGCTTAATTTGGCTTCTGTCCCATTCTCTAGAAGTTTCTTGCAATATGTAGACCCCTGAGTTGGATCATGATTATTTTGTCTCAGCTCAGTGTACGTTGCACCACAGGGGTCGGTTCTCTGCCCTCCTCTGTTTTCAGCATCGGGCGAATTTACAACTGGTGTCATCTCAAAGCACTTTAAAGAAAAATATAAATGCAGGGATAAAAGCAGAGTAGATTTTTAGCGTGGTGATCTCATCTAAACAAAAATCAAAATGAGTAAAAAAAATCTATGTTGTCTGAATTCAACTGAATGTCCGATGGATTGGAGTTCGTCTTTTTCTGCAGTTGCATCGCTCTCTACGTTCTCACAATGAGCTCCGGTACAAATTTCCTGCATTTTAGCATCAAAGCACTGATATATATTAACAAGAGAGGAATCTTTTAAGTGCAGTGACCGTTTTTTAAAATCTGTTACTCTGTCTCATGACCCTCGAGAGGTGAGGATATCCTGTACCAGACACAGCTGCTTATCACAAAAAAAAAAAAAAAACAGGATGAATGCAAACTAAAGAATCTTGGATCCAACCAGAACCTCCACTAAAACTCTGGCATCAGAGTTTGGAAACATGAACATTGGCGAACTCAAAAAGTCTCATCCAAAAATGTGGTTGAATTAGGTTGTAAATCTAATTCTGCTGACATTCTTCAGTAAAAGCAACATTAATAAAACTGTTCTTGTCTATTAGATAATCTAACACATTACATCAATATCTAGATGTGGGGAAGAGGAGTATGGTATGCAGAATAAGGCAGCGCTTTGTAGTAAGATATCGGCCCCTATAAATTCTTTTCAAACTAGTTTTTATGTTACAACTTCAAATATTTATGTATTTTCTCGGGAAAATATGTGAAAAATCAACATTCAGTAGTGCGTAATCGTGAAGACGAACAGTGAGGTAACAAGGTTTTCCAATTTGTTTTTCTTTAAAAAAGAAACCTGAAAACAAAATTTGCATTGACGCAATGTTCTGAAGAACCACTTCTTCTCATGTAATTACAGCTGCAAATCATTGGGAGTATTTAAAAAAAAAAAAAAATTTGCACATCATGGGATTGAAATTGTTGTCTTCTCTTCCTTTTAAAGTAACTAAAGCAAAGTTAGATTTGATGGAGAACATCTGTGAGGATGAATCTTTAAGTCTTGCCACAAATTCTCAACGGGGTTTTGGTCTGGATTTTGACTGGACCACAATAACAACCCTAACAATAATCATTAATCCGATATCAGAATTTATACTGAGACTAAATTGCACACCGGGCCACATGGTTTACTAATCAGGTGACTTCTGAAGGAAATTAGTTCCACATGTTTTATTTATGGGTATTCGAGAAAACACAAATGCATCCCTAAGTTTTCATAGATTCAAAACAAACTGGTATCATTTTCCTTCCATTCCAAGTTTGTTCTACTCTTTGATTGGTTTATCCCATGAAATCATAGTAAATATGTGATTTGTGATTGCTTTATGTGGCAAAGAGTGACAAAGTTCAAGCAACATTGATTTAAATATGCAACAACTTCACATCCGGAAAACACAAACATACCCTGACCTTGATGTTGGCTTCATCCCTTCACCACAACACACAAACAGCAATTATGGGCCCCTTTCCTTTCATCCAATCAGCTTGCTGATGAAAATCACCTCTCAGGGAGATTCAGACACTTCCTCACAGATTAAACATCTAACCTCTTCATGAACCCAAAGTCAAAGAGGCAACTTTGGTATATTCACCCTGTTCCGTCTCATGGCTCCTGACATTTGTTGCCTCTTTCTTCCTTTCCATTTTTCTCGGTACAGTTCACCATGAGTCTGAGCAGCACTCTGGAGAAGGGGGCCCACCACCAGGCCCTGGACCTCTCCGAGGAGCTGCCGCCTCACCTCCATCACCACTCCAACCACCAGCAGCACCTGCACCACTCCAACTCCCTGGCATCCACCACCGCCGTGGGCGGAGGTAGAGAAACCCCGTCGCGTGTGGTCATTCCTCCTCCATATTCCGCAGCCGAGAGCGGCGTCGGGGGCAGCGAGGCCCCTCTGGAGCTGCGCGGGTCGCTGGACTGCTGGGCCTGCTCGGTGTTGGTGACGGCCCAGAACCTGGTGATCGCTGCCATCAACGCTTGCCTCGCCGCCGTCGTGTTCGGCACCATCCTGACCCCGGCCACCGTCATGGTTGTGTTCGGCTTCCTGTGTCACTCGACGGTAAGAAGTGACGATTCATACATTCGTACCGACAATGTCCAGCCCTGTCGGTTCGATACGAACATGTGCGGAACCGATACGATACGATTTCATGATATAAAATGAGGGAAGGTTCAGGTACAGCTGGGATAACAGGGCGTCTAAAAGACAACAACACCAAGGCGATTTAAACATGTTTTATTCTGCAATGTTGACATGGTCTTACTTACAATTAATTATTAATTCAACTGTTTTCAAGTGGTTATAATGTGTAACTTGCCTGCTGCTTTAATCATTGGAGAAAATCCAACCACATATGCTTATGTTGCAGAACATAAGAAAATCTAAAAAATTGCAAAATGAAAGAAAATCCTCGTTTACTGCTGAGAAAGGAGAAATATTTAAGTTTTCTTGATTGAAGCAAACTGAACATGCACTGACCTGTGACGTTGTGAACTTTTACACTATAATCTTGATAGATCAGGAGATTTAAAGCATACATGGAAAGTGGATTGATTAAAAAACCAGGTTGCCCAAAATGATCAGGACTCCATCGTGTTCCTTACATGTGAAGAGGGCCCTCTTTGATTCAGTTTCAATAGCAGCAGTTTACCACAAATATCATCTTCAGGGATTTTACAAATAAAAACTGACATATAGTCACACATTTTATAATTTTACAATTTACCAATAAGTACTACTTTGTGTCTGTCACATAAAACAGCAACTAAACACCAGACTACAAGGGGGCTGGAAGGTCGTCAATCCCATCCTTTTATGAAACATATGAAAGTGCTAATCTTATAACTTTGATCCAGAAGTTTGAAATAGTTTTGCTTGAGGCGGAGGGTGGATTTTTGGCTCCATCTCTGATGAGAGATTTCATAATCAGATAGATCTGACGTTCCTTCAGATGTTGGGAAGATGGGAATCTGGAGGGAGCCAGAAGAGCGACTGGTTTCCTTCAGCTAAGTAATAAACAAAGAAAATAATATAAAACATTATCAGTACAGAAACGAAATGTGTGTTATTGGCTTTAATCACCCTGAATTGGATCAATACGTCATCCAGGCTTTGTGGATTTGTCCAAAAAACTATTTTCTGTTGTTTTTATTCTAGTTTTTTGAATCGCCGACCTCCCTTTAATGACCAGAGAAACCAGGATTCTCTCCGTTCTCATGTTCTCTCACAATCAGACCTCATGTGACATCAGATTAGAGGGGGATTATCCAGCCTCTGGCATGCTGGGAGAACGAGACAAACCAAAAAAAATAGAAAGTACAAAGGATTCAAACTCAACCAGTTTGAAAACACACAGAATATTTTACTTCAGATACATCAAATTTAGAAACCAAATTACAGGATTTCTCCACGAGGAGAACATTAAAATGAGTATTTAAAAGATTCTATATGGATTTAAATCTAGTTAAAAGTGCACAAAAAAATCATAACAGATTAACAAAACTGACATTAATTCTTCTTATCAGAGAACTAAGTCAAACCCTGCTGGGTCTGTTGGATTTGGACTAAATGTCAGCAGCCAGTAACCTGTGCAGTTGATTAAGTGACTCATCAGTGAGAGCAACACTACGACATCATGAGTTTAACACCATGCCAGGGCAGAAAGACATCAGAAATAAATTAGAGAAGCTGTTTCATTTTTGCTTGTTGTTTTTTTTGTAGCCTTCCAATCTGGGAAGTCTTATAAAACCATCAATATCTCAAAACAAGTCGAGGTACGTTTTAAACAGTTATCAATCTCCCCAACCCTGTGAACTACGATGAACTTATGACGACTTTTCCTTTTCCTGCAACTGTACAGACATATTTAATTTTACATGGACATATAAAGAGATCCGGTTTCATCTGAAGAAGCTTAAGAGTTTCTTCTGTTCCCCAAAACGCAGAAAAAATGTTGATTTAGCCGCTCCTAATGTTCCAGCTGTCTCCCAGATGGTTTTGTTTTGTTTTTGCAGCCTGACGATTCCCCATTTGTGCTGCTCTGACATCTCCCAATGCAAATACAAGCACAACATTTGGGATTGATTGAAGACTTTGAGATAGAGGGGAGCGTCCCACACTGGTCTGTGAAACTTAATTTATGTCTCTTTGTGACCGACTACCTGTAGAAAACATCAGCAGATTAAGCTACAAATTGCTGCAATTTCTGGCCATTTCCTGAATGTGAATAAAGCTTTGACTTTATTCATACGTATTCGTTGTATCACCCAACAAAAACAAAAGCTGTATCACTTCATGGATCACTTCATGCATATTAAGATAATAAAGAAAAAAAATCTGAATTTAATTTGAGTCAAAGCAATAGATTTGCTGCCATCAGTTTTATTTTCGATGCTGCTGAGGGTCTGGAAACCGTTTCTGCGTTTTGTTTGGACACTCAAACATTCGTTTCTCAAAGGGCGATAAGGATGATTCAGGCCATCTGTCTCTCAGCTTCCCTCCTACATTCAAATCGCAATCCCTTCACCTCTTCACCCACTCCCTCTGTTATTGCTCAGCAACAAGTGTTCAACAGCATGCACCATTCAGATGATGAGACAACAGAGATTTGGACCTTACAGTTCGCCGTAAGGTTTGAGCCGAATTCATTTGACGTAAAAAGGGGTTTTATTTTTGAGAGGGTGATTCTTAACGGTGCCCATAAATGTGAGCGTTTCGTTTCAGATTACAAACGAGGGCCTGTCCTCACCTCGTACATACCACACGGAGTGCGTCATCTCCCTCTTTTATCCGTGACCTCTTCCCTTGAACGCAGCACTGTGCAAAAGTCTTGAGGCAACTCACATTTCTTTATATTTTACACCTTCTGAAGGCTTAACACAGTCTTCTTCATTTATACTTCTTCTAATGTTTAATTATTTTGTTCAGTTTTTTTTTTTTTTTAAAGCTACTTCACTGGAGCTGCACGATATTAGAACATTTTGCAATGGAGACAATATTATTTCAAGTATCAAATGGGATACATCACTACTTACTTCTTCCCTCTCTTCCTCATCTGTGCTTCCATCACTCTGCTCTCTGTGACTGTTAGCATTTTGAGCAATGTCAGTTATCTCTAATGTGATCATTTGCTGCTCTGACACCAAGCTAAAAAAATACATTAGCATGAAAAATGTAAGTTCACAACACTTGGATTATATTAGGCAACAGTTCAGGGAAAGTGAAGAGATGCAGGACATGCAGGCATTAGCAATGGTGTCAGCTGATATTTGTCATTTTTTTAACATATCTGACGAATATGTAAAACTGTCAATTTTCCGTAATGCTTTGCCATATGAATATTGTGGTATTGTGACAACCATGTTTTTGCGTCACACTGAGTCGTCGATCACAAAATGGCGTCCCACTTTTCAATATTATTAGTTTTGTTAAACCCTGTTGAAAATATGCCAAATGGATTACTAAGATTTAATTACACAAAGTACGTTTAATCAATGTAACTGAGTAAGAGGAAGTAGTTACTACCCCTCTGCTTTTTACAAGGTAATTGGTTCTTGAGATTTTAAAAAGTCTCGCATTAAGAGTTCCATGTTGGCTGTTCTGCTGAGTGAAAACAAACGTGTTGGCTTAAGTTCCAGCAGTCCAATAAATCCGGTACCAAATGAAACAGACAAATCACGCCGTTCTGAAGACCACACACAAACTTCATGCTAGCAGGAGAGAAAGAACTGCTTGTGGCGCTTCCTTCTGGATGTAGGGAGGACAGAAACCTCCAAAACAGCTTCCTCATTCAGCCATAGAGTCTAAAATGTGGCGAACTTTGACACTTGGTGCTCTTTAATATATGAACTTTACTTCCTCTTTCTTCTGCTTGGAGGTCTATTCAGTCTAGTTCTATGCTTGGTGCTCGGAGAGATGTTATACTTTAGTTATTTTACATTATATCTAGAATTCCTACTTGAATTTCTGAACCATTTATTTTTACATGTTTGACCAAAGTAGTCAATCTATTGTTTCTGTCAGTTTCAATTCATTTATTTTACATTTGGCTGTTGTGTTTCAAATTGCTCTGACTGAATTAATTAAGGTTGTGTTGTTTTTACATGTTTGACCAAGCAACTCGGAAAGCTATTGCTGTATTTAAGAGTGCAGTTCTGGTGCAGAGTTATCAAACAAGTGTGTAATTCACTATATTTATGTCTGCGGATTTGATAAAAAAATGAACATTTTTGTTTAATTCAGGGCTGTTTTCTTTATTGGATTGGTGTCAGCTGATACTTAGCCTCAGAAATCCGTATCGGTATCAGAAGTAAAAAAAAGTGGATTGAATTTAAGGCAGTGAAAGAGAAACTGCCTTTTGCACAGTTCTGTACCTCGACCGAACCCCTCACTGCGGTTTTCCTCATCTTCGTCTGCAGGTTCGCCCCCACGGCACGACCCCCTACTGCTCCGACCTGCTGACTGACGGAGGCTGCGTGGCTCTGCTGGTGGTGGGCTTCCTCCTGGTCACCCCTCTGCTGGTCCTGGCGTTGGCCGCGTACTGCCGTCTGGCCCGACACCTCCAGCTGGGCCTGTGCTTCATCCCGTACAGCCGGGCCGTGTACAAGAACCTGCCGGCCACCCAGCACCGCGGCCTGGGCACCGGCTGCTGCGGCGGCAGAAACGAAGGCGAGAGCGGCAGGAAGGGAAAGGTCTGGGTGTGAGAGAGGAGAGAGATGGAGGGAGTGAGGAAGACTATTTGATGACCCATCAAAGGGAAGCAGGATGAAGGTTGGGTAGAATGATTCAGAAACAGGAGGAAAAAATAAAACAAAACCAGAAGAATGTGTGTAATGTCTTGTATCAAATCAGAACAATACCTGGTACAGAAGGTTACAGATATGTGTGTGTGTGTGTGGGGGGGGGGGTGCGTGGGTGTGTGTGTGAAGGAAAGACTCCAGTTCTACTTACTGACATCATTACATTTCCTTCAACTGGAAGTTTCCTTTCTTTTATAACCTTCAATTATTAAAAGTGCTTCACTTAATGGATTTTAATGAATGCTGCTGGTTTGCAGCTCATTAAACTTGAGGATCAAAATGAAGCCACAGATTGAAAACAAAAAAACTGCCGCAAAAAATGTGGCAAATTTTATGCAAAAGCAGCAGATTTACCGGACATGGAGCCATCTGTGACTTTCCTGAATAAATCACAGGAAAGAGGAAATCTGAGAATAGCGCTGGGTGATGACACAGAACAGATTTGTCTCTTATCACATTTACATCGTCATGGAAAGCTTGTAGTTTATTGTTTAGCGTTGTGAACGTTGCCTGCATCATTTCCTTTTTTATAAATAAAGTTCTTGGATTTTTCAAGAGTTGTTTCTTCTTTTTAAACCAGTGAGAGTAACCGACTTGATGAAACGCTTGTGTTTTATAAATCTAGGCCTTACTGGCAAATTCACCTGAATATTCAGACAATTCCTTTACTTTTCTGTGACAAATTAAGCAAAGTTTCATAAACCCCTGTCTGACTCAGAATTAGTTTTATATTCATTACCATACAGTATTTATATCCTTACATTGTCCTCAAATGGAAAATAACAACATGCAAAAAATGAAAATACAATCCAGCAGTGGTCTGAAGTTTAGAGGCAGACAGAAAAATTATTTTTCAAATCTTGATGTTCGGATAAAAGTTCAACAAAATGTGGTTAACCACAATAAACTTGGTTTATAAATTATATATTTCTCAATAAAACCACATGTGATATATTGAATATTTGATAAGAGCATTGATATTGCAAACTACAACAAATTTGTGGATAATAGAAAATGTAGCTTTTGTCTCCCTCTAGTGGTGGTTGACCAGAATCATCAGACGGCAAGAAATCACTGAATTTTTGTTTTAAAAAATCTCCACAAAACCTCTTAGGAACAAATTGAACATATGACAGTATATACATGTTTCATGAAAATCCAAGAGCGGTATTAAACATTGACAGTTTTGTTTTAGTTAAATTCACCATCTAACATGAGAAATTGAATTGAATTTTTCTTCAATTTAACATATTAGTTAAAACTGTCGCTATGTCATCACAGTATCAGGACGCAAATAATCTGAAAAAGAAAAACAAGCTCCTCTCCCTTCTTCTAGTGCTAAATGCAGAAATATTCAGCGCTGTTAAAAACTACCAGTAAGAGCTTGGGGGAGTGTCTTATCGCTGTCAATTATCCTCATGTATGGCCTGCTCACACCCTCTCTGATCAATTAATGACCCATAGAAAGGACGCTAACATTTCTTTTCTGGAGTGACTTTTCCAGAAAGTTTGTGACTATAAGCTCAAAAGTTGGTTCTGTGCTCAGATACTAAAAGATTTAAATAAACACAAAGATTTTACAATGAAAATGTATTAAATGTCCCGGTAGTTGCAAAAACAGTGGTCATGGCTTCACTTACTAAAGGATGTTTCATCAAAGATCAGTCAAACCAAACTGGCGGCATTCCCAGTTAAAGCAACTCATGACATTAAGTAACTCTTTGTCGTTTAAAATGCACAAACAATTAGGAACCAGCAAAACTCTGACCTCTGAGAAAGAAGTCCAGACGGTTGACCCTGCTGTTCTACGATTTGCTCTGTGACTGTTGGCTGCATGTTCAGCCAGGTAATCACCTGCTAAGCCTCTCTAAAGGTGACAGGGCATGGAGAAGGACAGAAATCATGTCTGACAGGACTCTCTGAAATCATTTACGACCAAGACGGACCGTGAAGCGCTCCGCTCCTGCATCTCAACTCCCTGTCGTTTTCCTGGCACTTAGGTTGGAGATTCGACAAGGTAAGCAGTCTGGAGTGAACCAGGTCTGTGAAGCAAAATGGTATTTGCTGTTTATATCTTGACTCTCTCTTTATTGTAGCATGTCCAAAGCAGCAGACAGAACCTCTTCCACAACGTCCGCCGATTCAGCCTTAGGAGACGGGTAGGTTTGTAATCTTAAATTAATCTTATATTAAATCTTATATAAAATTAATATAGCTTGTCCAAGCAACTTGAAGTGTTTGTTCTCTCACTTTCTTCAGCAAAGATGGTGGCTCGAAAACCAGCACAGCCACAAACTCCCCATCCGGTTCAGTTTCTGAGACACCAAAGAAATCCTCAAAGAAGGTCAAGAAAAACACAGAGAGCATGAATAAAGTCTACAACTCCATCCTCAACAGTGTTTTTGGGGCCGTAAGTAGCCAATACAGCAAAACTGCATTCATCTTCTTAAACAGCAGAAGTTTTTCATGCAGTTACATTTCTTTATCTTGACACAAATGCATATATAAAACATATAAGAAAATGAAAAACAGTAGTTTTTAACCATCCCCATCGTCTGAACGTTTAAGACTTATGGCATCTTTCTGACGCTGATCCTGGTGTCTCTGCTGCATTAGTGGCTCTCTAGTAAAGGATTAATGTCACAGTTTGTTAAGGTGATCCACTAGAAATGTACTCCAACTCCACTTGTTTATCCTTAAAAATAGCCTCCATGTAAAGTGTTCTGGTGGTTTTTATTCTGAATTGATAATGTTCTGTTTACTTTGGGTATAAATGTACCCTGAGAAAGTCGCCCACTTCTCTTAGTCACAATGAAAAAAAGATTAAAAATACAGATTTTTTTTGTTTTTTTTTTGTGATTTTCACATTTTGTCAATAGTTTAAACATATCAAAGCACCCTTTTAATTTCCATGAAACTGTATTTCCTGTTTCATCAGGACAGAGACCTGGCTCAGGCTGAAATAGACGGTGAGTCTCATTTCTGCAGCTCAGTATTTATGTCAGTAGTAGAAACTTCTGAGTGGTTAGAAAGTTAAAATCCTAACTAATATTTTCTGAAACTTCAGAGTTGCAAGAAGCCTTCAAGGAGTTTGACTACGACCAGGACGGCTATCTGAACTACAAAGATGTGGCTGAATGCATGAGGACCATGGGATACATGCCCACCGAGATGGAGCTGCTGGAGATCGTACAACAGATCAAGATGAGAAGTGAGTCTGACGGGAAAACATTTCACCCAAAGATAACTATCAGACCTGCAGGGAGGGATTCTTCGCTTGGAATAGAACAATCTGGACTCTGACATATTTGAAAGCAATGTTACAGCTTATTTTGTTTTTATTTTTTTCTTCTTTTTACATTTTCAGAAACCTTGCTGCTCATTTATTAGTAAAATTTGTTCATGTTTGACCAATTTGATCAAGTCAAATGTCTGATTTGAAATAAAGTTCATCGTTAAATGTTAATGAAAGAGCTAACAAATATTTTCAATCCTTCAAATCTTTTGATTAAAGACCACTTTCACCACGTCTTTGATTTCGCCATTTTTCATCATCAACAAAATAAAGTTTGAACCAATTAAAGGTGTTTAATTTGCCTTTAATTCACTCTTTATTTTATGAAACGTGCGGATCAAATGTGGTGAAAATCAACTCCTTTTGCTGTGTGTTGTCCCCCTGTCTCTCTGTTAGTGGGCGGGTTAATGGACTTTGAAGATTTCATTGAATTGATGGGACCGAGGATGATGGGAGAAACCACAAACATGCTGGGACTCAAGGAACTCCAGTCAGCCTTTGTACAGGTCAGCTACTTAAAAAAAGATCCAGTGAAATTAGTGGAAACAAACAACTAGAGAAAAAATTGTTCAAATAAAATTTCACAGCAAAACAAACGAACAAAAAAAGCTGTAAAGAAATTGGACCAAATTTCAGATACAAAATCAGAATTTTCTTCTTCACAATAGTTTGACTTGGATGGAGATGGAAAGATAAACCAGGAAGAACTGAAGGAAGCTCTGAAAAGCCTTCTGGGGGAGAAGCTGAAGAAGGGAGAGCTGGAGGAGATCCTGAAGGAGCTGGACGTTAACGCAGACGGAAGCATCGACTTTGAAGGTGGGATGTCATCAAGCTTTCCATTTTCCATCAGTGCTGGTCGAGGACACAATTCTGACTCTGGGTTTTGTTCTGCTTCATTTTCAGAGTTTGTGATGATGCTTTCTATTCACTGAAATCACAAAGCAACATCTACCCGGGCTTATGACAAGCAGACGGACAAAATTTTATTAAACCGATATTTTGTAAATCTCACTTCAATGAAGACAAATCCAGCTGCTTTCAAACATGATTTTGTTTGTAATGTGGATGTAGACTTTTAGTGTCCAACTACGGAGCTCTAAAAAAAAAAACTGATTTGATTTGCATTGAAAGCTGAACATGCTGACTGGTATTTCAGTAAGTGACTGAGTTTGTCGTTTTGTCATATGTAAATAAAACATTATAATCCCTTTTTTGCTATTTTAATAAATAAATTCAAATACGAGACTGTGATTTCTTTATAACAACAAAGATTAGAGAGATTATATCAGCCTCACAATCTCACTTTATTCAGAAAACATTTTTTTTAACCATGTGAAATTATTACATTTGCATCAGCATCAAAGTATTATAAGTTAAATATAAATTATCCACTAATAAATCAGGTCTAATCTGCACTCTTTAAAACCAGAGATCAAATAAAAGGCGGTCTGTAGGAATCCCATTTGAATTCAGGTTCAAGAGCGTCAACATATCAGAAGGTTAGCACTACAAGTGACAACTCTGAGCCATACTTTAAGTTTTAAGATGCACTCACACACTTTCAGCAGAGTGTGAACACATGTAATGCCCGCTCCCTCACAAAACACAAAAAAGAAAAAAATTGAGTTTTTGCATAAAGAGAAGCTTTACTGGCATCCATCCTGACAACAGGAAATGGGTTTAAACGTACAAGTTCACCCTTAAATTAAGAGTTTTGTTCTTCAGATATGTTTTGAAACTATGTTTCTGTAGTTCACAGCTTGTAAAAAATCTCATGTAAAAGTATTGATTAGGCTTCAATTTAATCTTTCCAAATATGAACTAAACTGCATTACAACTAATAATAAAAACATCATATATATCTAATTATATATCTACTCTTGGAGGATATTCAGGTTTTTAATTTAAAAAAAAAAAAAAAAAAAAAAGACAAAACTCCCATGTTTGGGTTGAACATAAAATTAAATCAATTACTGCAAATGACATAGTCATGTCTAATTTTGACATAAAGAGTATATCAATTATGAAATCAAACTGTAATTTGAATACTCTCTTATTGTAACGATTTTTAAATTCAGATTTTATTCTTTTTCTCTAAAACGATCTCATTTAATTCCACAAATATTGAAATACTAGCCGTTATATGATTGCATCAGATTTTTTAATTTAGAAAGCAGGATGACCAGGATCCTCCAAGAGTAATGTTTTCATATTTGTCGCCCTGAAACATACAGTCCAGGTTTGTGTTTATATTTTAACCATTTACTGCTAAGTATATGATTTAGAAGATCTGTCTTTTATTTCATCCTCCTCTTCAGGGAATGTTCACTCTGACTTTTGTAAACTTTGTGACACTGAGAAACACCATCAATAAGCAGGCTTCATAAACAAATACACCTACAGCCCCGTTAAAAAAGAAAGTACACCCTCTTTACATTCTAGCAGACTAGAATTTCATGTTTTAGGGAATAACTTTTCCATACTGGACTCAACTTTTTGAATTGTTGTGCGTCCAAGTAATTCACACCTTAGCATTTAAAACTGGAGGAGGGTGTACTTTCTTTTCAGCATGACAGTAAGTTTAAACCAGCATGTGATAATGCTCACATTGTTTTTTAGGGCTCAGGTTCTTCAGATTGCTCACATTGATACAGGATGCGCATGCAGTCAAAGCCATACTGTATGCTTTTAAGGTTGTTTCAACAGTTCTTAGAACCATTTCATTTTATGGCAGAAAAAATAAAGATCACCACAACACTTCTATAATAGCTATACCCTCATTAGTAACCAATTCATTTAGTTTTTATCTCTATATTGTTGCTGATTTAGATGTCATTAATCCTTCTTTTCTATGTTTTGTTCATTCTTTGCTTCTTTAAGTCCTCTTATATAACAACTACAAACCTGAAATGTTCCTCACTTTATTATTTCCAGTCTTCAGTAAAGAGCAGAAGAGCTGCTGGCTATAAAAACCATCAAACTCCAGTTCAGTGCCCCGAGTCTACAGCTCGTTGCTCTGCTCATCTGCAAACTCAGCCATGATGTCGTGAATCCAGACGTCGTGTTCCTCGTGCGAGGTGTCCACCAGGAAGACGCTCAGCTTCCTGTCCCACGGGTTGACGGCGTCCTGCGTGGCCTCCAGCTGGGCCACCAGAGGCTTCTTCTCCACATGGTTCCTGAAAACGATGGAGGCTTCCTCTGACCACAGCCGCTGCTTCACTCCTGGAGGAAAAAAGCAAGAGTTTAGATTGTGGCAAAATCTAATACTAGAGCATGGAATAATTTAAAACAATGCATCCTAAGTTTGCAGGGAAAGCTATTAATCTACCAACAGATTTGAAATCTGAAACTTAATTTCTCATCAAACCACAGAAATACAGCGTCTATCTAAAGTAATCACACCCATTTAACCCCAAAACATCCATTTATTTTACTGGGATTACATGAGAAGATAGACTGGATTGCTAAGCACACTTTACAAACAAATAGTGAAACTATAAATGTTCCTCCCCATCAGGACTCACCTGCCAGCTGAGCCTGGATGCCCTGGAACGGCAGCTGTCTGAACTTCTTGGTCAGCGTCCGGAGCTGACTGCAGCTGACCAGCTCATGTTTGCCATAGTCCAGCTCATAAACCGAAACCAGCCCGTTGGTCAGGACTCCCTTCACCAACACACGGTGCCAACTGCAATGTAGATGGAGAAGTATTAAGGTTTCTCACTCATATAAAGAGAGAACTAGTTTTACTAAGCTCTCAATAGAAAAGGTTCATGAAATAAAGTTAATGCTCACTTGTTTTCAATTTTAGCAGCATAAATCTGATTCTTCTCCACTTTAAATGGTTTCTCCTCAGTTTTGTTGTAGGAAAGTATCATTTCTCCCATCAGCACCACCAGTTTGTACATGTCTCTCCAGGGCTGCAGCACAAAGTGTCCTGGATGACACGCCACAGACACGAACACATCCATATTGTGTCCTGTAAACACACAAAATGACAGCACTGAATAGTGGAACATTTTAATTAAGAATACCAGAAAAAAAAAATTAGGTTTTCTTTACAGGATTTATGCTTTTCATTCTCTATTCTCACCGACTTGGGGTAGCTCTAGCAGTGGCGGCAGTTGGAGGAGGTCTGGAGGTGAAGATGGTGTTCCAGGAGGGCTGGTGGTCGCTGCGTTTCCTCCTTCTTTAGGTGCTGACAGCGTCCTCTTGGGATGAGGCTTGGCTGGGACAGAAGCCGACGTCGGGCTGCCACTGCTGGAGTCACTGCTGCTTGAGGTCTTGGAGGAAAACGGGTTTGTGGAAATCTTGGTCGGGCTGAGAAAAGAGATAAACAGAAAAAAAAAATCCTATTTTACTGTGACCATATCTTAATCAGAAGAGCTGCATGAAGCTGAGCGGGAAAGCAGCAGCTGAGACCTGTGGCTGATCAGGAAGACATCTGGTTGCTGCTTGAACAGGTCGGACTGGGCCATCTGGCGGTTGAGGCTGCGGGCCGGGTCGAGGAAGTTCTTGTCGGTGAACAGGTGGACACAGACGCAGTGCTTGGTTTCATCCACTTTGGCAACCTGGGGAGTGTGAAGGTTCATGGATGAAGTTTTGCAAAAGTTGCAACACGAATTGATCAATGGCGACGCCCTGCAACTTTCAAACACCCTCCAGATTGACCTCGCTTGATTGTACAGCTATAAAATTTGGTATATTTCTACAACGTCCAAAGACCGACAGAAAATTTGCTGGCACCCAAACAGAACGTTGGCCATTTTGGATTGAAGTTCCAATTTTCTCCTCATTTTGACCTGCATTTGATCAAAACTCATCCTACAGACAAATCAAACTTCTGATTAGGTCAGTTTGCTCACTAGGCATGGGTGATTTAAAGTTATCAAAATGGTGAGTTTTCAAGCATATTGAAGAGCAAAACTAGACCTCAAAGTTTGACGTTTCGCAGAGGAATGCTAAAGCTAACGTGCTCAATTCAACCATTATGATACTCACCATGACATGCTACAAATACATCACCCTCAACAGAATCAAATCTGTTACTGCACACCTGCCTCCACAATGCAGGGAGTGATTTCAGTGGTTTCAGTTTGAAGTTGTTGAGTATTGCTAACTCTGTTGCTGATTTTGCCATAAAGTTCAACTCGCCTTCATGCTGCAGTCCGAGGTGTTTAACACTTTCTCTCGAAGCCACTGGACCGCATCTGAAGACCAGGACCCCACACTGACCGCCAGGTCTGCTAGGCAGCACTTCACAGCCTGAGCACGAGTTGTTTAGAACATGACTTTGTATAAAAACCACATTTTCAAAGACAGTGACTGACTTCTTTTCAGTGTTGGACCTGAGGTGGGATGGAGACGAGATCGCGGAGGAACAGCGGCGGGATCTCTCTGAGCTCAAACACCTCGACAGACGCCTGGACGCCCACGTCTACGAACAGGATGTCCAACACTCTGCTGCCGTGCAGGTTGGTGATCTGGGTTGGAAAACATAGGGGACAAAAGCCTGCATGACGACATCTATGCTTTCACTACACCTATAACTCTAAATTTGAGAATAATTATAAGCTGTATCTATTTGTTTGATCTGCTTCAGTCTCACCTCAACGCGAGACCATTTGCCTTTATAGCGAGCCAGACATTCTTTCCCACAAAAAGGCCTGGATACCAGAAACTCTGACGTCACCTGGAGAAAAGCAGACATCATGTCCATCCCTAATGAGACTTTTCCCTGTCTGGTTTTGTGCAGCTGTTTGATAACTAATCTTGAATGACAGGATTTGTTTTTCTATGCAATCATATATCAGGTTTGGGTTAATTTGTGAAGCAAAGCTTAATTAATCATCTTAGCATTTTCTCCTCCATGCAATGACTATTTTCTTTAGAGGTTAACAAAGCTTATTACCGAACACAAAGGATTACAGTAGTTTCATGTGAGCTCGTCTAAATCCCTGCTAAATGTTTGCGTCTTGAATTGACTCAAAAAGAATATCTGCAGACTTCCTCCTGACGTAAAGCAGTAATGCTTTAAAGGACGGCAGAGGAGCACCTAGAAAAGCAACCGCTTCCTGTGCTGCTAACAGATTAAGTTCCTTGGGAATGTCTTTACTCCAGATTATCGGCCTAATCTCAATCTGTACTCAACACTGCATGAGAGGAACAACACGGCACCACTAAACTTCAAGTTCGATTTCGTTTAGTTGCCGATATGCATTGCAACTTTAAGGATCCTGTATAATAATTCCAGTAAAAATACTTTCATATCAATAAATAAGTATATTTATCAAAAAAATACAAACCCAAACATTAATTTAATGTTCACAGCCATAAAAATGAATTTTGTAGTTATTGAGTAAGGGACAGATTTATACAAGATCTTCTCTTCTTCCTGCTCTTCTTTCACTCATGTAAAGCAAGTGTTGTAAGTGCATGTGTTTGTGAATTAAGATTTGTTCAATTGAGTGGATCAACTGATTTATTAATTTAAAAACGTCTTGATATATAATGGCATTTTAAATATAAAATCTGGAGATCTTCACAATCCATTTCATTTATAAATCACAATTCATACTGAAAGAAACTTAAAGTGCTGCACAAAATTAATGTAAAAAAACAACAAACCCCCCACAAAAATAAAAATATTTCCGTTCTTTTAGAAGATGTTAGCATGAGGAACATACTGCAGTCTTGCTACCTGTGTGTGGAAGTAATTCTCTATTTTCTCCAATGTCTCGTTCAGCTTAGCAAGTCCTCTGGAGGGAAGCTGGCAGTAAATGGTCCCATCAGAGCAAACGCTGCTGACGGTCACATTCATATAGGCGCTGTTCACCTGGGGATGAACAGACTTTTAGCTGCTGTGAACTCATAGACCTGAAAACAAACACCCCGGCCTCCTGTGTACCTGTAACGGACTCGCTAGCGTCTTGTCCTGAAGGGATTTCATGCAGGAGGCATTGATGTTCACGTCATCGTCCTGAGACGTGTCGTACAGGACCACCAGAGGGATGGGACCTCGCTCTAAGATTTCGGCCAGGAGGATCCGTCCACTTGCCATCGCCTCAAACGTCTTCAGAACCACGGGCTCCTGACAGAACGGCTCCAGGCCTGAGCAGGAACGGTGAAACCAGTTTTAATTTGCATCACAGATCTTTTCCATTTGTTAATTTTTTACACTTCAATCACAAACTTCAGTTTTACGAAATGTTGAGATAATTCAGCTCTCTGATTCATGTGTGTTGAAACTGGGATATACGAGTTGCAATATAAATGAACCAAATTGAATTGAATGCATTTGTGGCATCTTTAGTAACTCACCTGCCAGTTTACACTTGGTTGCCTGGAAAGGCAGCTTGAAAAATTTCTCATGCAGCTCCAACACTTTGCTTTTGCTGATCACCTCTGAGAAGCCGTGATCCACATAATAGACCTGCAGATGCAACAACAAATGAGCTACCCTGCAAAAACATGACATCTTACCAAGTCTAGAAGTTAGACAAAAATACTTGTTAAGATCTTATTCAGTGTTTCTCATCTTTGGTTGCTCCCTGGTTTTGTGCGTTTACCTTGACTTTGTCAGACATGACTTCACATATTTGTGCTCTCAGGATCTCCTCCTCTTCCTCAGCCCGGACTGCGACGAGTTGACCTGAAGAAGTAGAAGACAGAGGAGCTTGCTGGCTTTTGTCTGAGCCATAAAACTCCCTCATCTCGTCCTCCATGGAGTCCTGCGCCATTGAGTATCCCTCGCCGATGTACCTGCCAGAGGAGGAGCGGTGGACAGTGAGATGTTCGTGCTCCATCAGTTCATAAAAAGATAATCGGTTTCCTTCTCACCTCAGTATAACAGAGTTGGTATTGGTGGCCTCCATCACCAGAATGGAGGGATATTCCTCCTTGGGGATCTGCAGAGTCGGCACCTCGTGGTTGCTGAAACTCCTCCTCAGCTCAGTCCTCACATTCTGCTCCTCTTCGCTGGTGGACGAGCTCCTCCTGTTGCAGTTCTCATCCTCCCCTCCGACGCTGCTCCGCCTGTACAGGATGGCCCGCTGGGGGTTGTCAGACATCGGATAGTCGATGGTGCATATGTCGGAGAGGAGGTCAAGATTCTCCAGCACATATCCGGGCAGTTTAATCTTGTAAAACAAAAACAGAATGATATTAGCAACATTTGCACATGTAGGACTAGTTTTCAAATCTGAAAGTCCTATAAAATTGTTTGGTTGGGGACCAAAATTACAACATTTGTTACATTTTCAGCTCCTGCGGTTTGCTTCGACACTGAACTCTGTGGCATCAGATTTTAACGGTTGGAGGATTTCTCTTTTGCAAAAAAAACAAACAAAAAAAACAGAAGTCAATTCTCCCACTAGCGCTAGACTACCAATTTTGTTCTGGTTGTATTTACCAAGTCCGCTTGGCATTCACATACACAATCGAAGCACAGTTCACTTCAGCCAAACCAAAACCTAGGTTTTTAGGTAGACCAGAGTTTGCTTTATTGGTCTGCATCAGAGTTGATTCTGTATTCACGCTTCCCCAAACAAACCAGACTACACAGGGCTGGTGTGAATGCACCCAAAATGTGCATCAAAGTGCGTGTCACTAACTTTGTATGTGTCCTGGAAGAGCTTGGGCAGTGCATGGGCCCACAGACCACTGGAGTATTTCATCAGCAGCTCCTCAAGTCTCTGCTTCAGATCAGGAGAGAGGGCTGCCGGGGAGGAAGGAGGACTGGGAGACCAAGAGGAAGACCAGGGAGACTGGGAGGACTGGGGGGACGGAGGGGATGGAGGAGGCAGGAGAGACCGGGAGCCAGATCGAGCCAGAGGGTTGATGTGGGGCCTCTTCTGGACCGGGGAGGCTTCAGCAGGTGAGGTGGTGGAGCTGTTAACGGTCTGGGAAGGGGCGGGTGTGTTGGCTTGTTCCGTGGCGGGGTAGAGGAGCAGCTCTGAGGAATTACTACCACAGGTTTTCTCCACCTAAAAGAAAAACAACAGCTCAGCAACCCGTTTTGTTTTAAACTTGAACGTAAACAAAAGATGACTTGAACGTAAACAAAAGATGACTTTTTACATCTGCAAGTTTTGAATTAATGTATTCCAATGAAAGAGTCCACAGCATGTTTGATGTTCACAATCCAACATGATCTGACTTTAAATGTGCCTCTTTCTCACAAAGTTTTCATTGCAATTTGAATGGGATTTTTTTTTTCCAGCATTTTGTGTCAAAGTTGCAGTAAATCTAAAGGGTTAAATAATTAAAAACAAAAATAAAGGCTCTGTAATGTTGAGAAATTTACAAGTTTCTGTTAGGTAAAGCAACAAGAAATTAAGTTCTTTGATAAATGTCTATAATAAATTTTTTTTTTTTTTCAAAAACATTTTTTTGAAGACTGCTCAATAAATTTATGAATCATAATGTACCTCTTGGTAGCTGCCTTCCTGAATCAAATAAAACTATCAATACATTTCTTTTTAAATTAAGATTTAAATTAAATTAACATTTGGCTTAAGGAGTCTAAAATGATTCATTCCTCTTAAGCATGTTGTATTGGGATAATCGAAAGCAGGTACTTTATATTCTCACCCCAGAGAAGGGGTATCGAGTGCAACTTGTGCTGCCTTTACATTCGCAAGGCAGCACAAGGCTGCAGGACCGGTTTCAAAGAGGAAAGAAAGGTTGGAGCGGATCTGCTTACTCCAAGTGAATCTGTTATTCAGTGCTACTAAAAACTTTTAAGATAAGTAATAAAAAACCCAAGCATCTAAACACCTTAGTGTAGTAGTGTCCTGTTTCTGAACCTTCTGATTTGACATTTAGTTTTCAGCTCTCTGGTTTACTAAATTTCAAAGAGCTTTTTTGCTAAAAGATATTCATAAAAAAAGCTAATTACTTAAAACTTTCAAAGCAGTTCAGATTGAGTGCTTACAATGCATATGTGGGTCCAGGTCTCCAGGTCTTTGATGGCCTCTAAGGGCAGGTCCTGTTTGTACAGCTCTCTGTAGATCTGAGGCAGTTTGGACACCCAGAAGCCATTGCTGTACTTGATCAAAATCTCTCTGATGCGACTCTGGACCTGCTGAGGGTTGTAGGGGTTTCCTCTGCCCGGGCCAAAGCTCTCGTTTAGATTCACCGGTGCTGGACGAAAAACAGCAGAGCAGAAGAGAAATTATTTCACAAACATCTGGAAACTTAATGATTTTTACCAAAGCAAGGAAAGAGATTTGAATGAGAAAAATATGGATACAAGAATAACACATCATTATTTTGAAAATATAGTATACATGAATCGAGATATATATATATTATATATATATATATATATGAACCCAATTTATCAGATTTGGTCTCTTTGGAGAAATTCTGCCACTAGAATACCTCACTAGAGGTGTACTTTGATTAGGTCTTTTAGGTATTTTTACAAAGCGAGGAATGCAAAACAACAAACTCACCATCCCCCCCTAGAGCAGTGATTCCACTACTTTGGAAAAAGTATCACTTACGGCCGGTCTGTTGTGGATTTCTGGAAAGGTGAGCTTGCATCTCCTTCTGAAACCGCGTTGGGAGGATCATCTTCTTGTCTGGTCTGTACAAAGAGAACCAAACAGGGGCATGAATACATTTTTATTTGTTTTTCAAAGTAAAACAAGAAAAAAAACGTTTTTTAAACTAAATGTTTCGCAACCCCTCTGCTATTCTTTTAGACCTATGATTTTGAAAAATATATGTTGATTATACTCCAACATGGATCTACAAACTTTCAAGTGAAAATGAACCTGATGGCTTAACTTAGTTTCTGACCAAATTTCAGATTATTACCATCTGACTTTGTGAAGGCAGTCAGAACATCAACATCTGAATCTCAGCTTTTTAGCTGATCTTTAAATGGGACAAACAATAATAATAATAAAACAAATACAAAAGTAATGCACCTCATTCTGATGCAGCAGAACACTGTGAATCTCTAACAATTGATCCAAATGGACACGTTGTATCCAGAATGGGAATTCATAAAAAGTAACACACATGCTGTACCTTTAAGACCCAATAGAATTTGATGTACCCCCTCATTTCTTCACACTTAGACATGTGTAATGTTTTGCAACATGCCAGCATTCATGGGAAGATTGGAAACTTTTACAGGGGCCCTTAGTCAATCAAATGTGTTTTTGTATTGAAAACCAGACAAAATATTTAAGGATTGGCTGATATTCAAAACAGAACTGGGTCAGGGAATTAACTCAAATTTGCTCCATTTTAAGCAAGTATACTTAGGGGAAATAAAAGGAGTAGGATTTGATTAAAATTGTATTAACTTTGCAACTTTTAAGATCTAAATCTTTAAATGATAATATATTAATTTATAAAATCATTACATATTTGCCAGTTATATAGTTTTATATAACTGTTTATATATTATATAATAGTTTTTTGTTCTTAAGGAAAGAACAAAAATTTACATTTTTTCTACATTGGGTGTAAAATCCAAACTTTTTGATTTGTAGAGTATTCATTGCGTTCTCTGGGATTAAATACAGACAAATTCATTTTCATAAGAAGAATCAATGACATTATGTGGAACCTACAATATCTCTTTATATCACTAAATTGCCAACTTCTGCAATGTCTATTCGAAAACTTATTTTTCCTTCATCACCAAATTAAACCACAACTCAGCCTTTTGGACTATGGTTTTCAAATTTACAACCTTTACTCATGCACACAAATGAAGATGACGTTGACCTGCTGCCAGAAAGATCTACATGGATACACACAGATATGCTGATTCACTCTGTGTCGGTTTAGAAGAGTTAATCTATCAGAGAATAGAGGAGGGATTAAAGAGGTTTATGTCCCCCTGAGCTGGGCTCGTGTCCCCTGCCAGTACACCGGGACTCCCATCCTGGTCTCCCTTTGTACTGCAAAAGCTCAGCAACAAAATGGACTTGGATGGATGTTAGCGGGTGAATCAGTCACAGAGTTAAGGTTACTCATGCTGTCAATGTAACGTCAGCAGAGTACGTCTTACAATTTAATCTTTTTTTTTTTAAGGTTTTGTTGGCTCCAGTGGTCTTTATTTGAAAGTAGTTAAATAGGAAAGAGGGTAATCAGAGAGGGGGAAGACATGCGGCAAATGTCGCCTGGCCGGGAATTGAACCTGCGACCACCGCCATGAGGATTATGGCCTCGATATATGGGTCGTGCTTTGCCCCTGCGGCGCCACGACACCCACAATTTAATCTTTTTGAGAGTAAATCGTCAATTTCACTTACTTATTAACACTTATTTCACGTAAGCTTGTATAAATGATAAACTGAGTTCTACAGATTTAGTAATTTTATTGATCTGTGTGAAACTACTTCCTGTACACTGAAGCATCCATTAGTTGAATGATGCTCCTGCTGTTGACACTTAGAGTTAAACCAACATATTTAGAGTCTGATCAGCAATTGAAATGAATCAAGCTCAGCAGCTCTAACTCACCTTTCTGTCGGTTGGTTCCCTCTCTTATAGGCTTTGTACTGACTGGACAGCCTGTAAGGATGTACCCCAGACCGAGCCTCTGACAGGACATCCCTCAAGTCTCTTGTCTGTCTGAAGTCTCCATGTCCAGCTCCGCGGCCGGCGCCTGCTCCTCTTCCTCGGCCTGGGTGGTTTGGCTGCCTCAGAGAGGTTTGGGGTTTAGCTGATAAGAAAAATACCACAAATTAAGTGAGTGACTCAGCCTTTACTTTGATGTGAAAGCGGGGTATTACATTTGTCTGATTTACAGTTTCAAAAGCACAGGAGGAAAAATGTTCTGGTAGATTTGATGAAAAACCTCAAATCAGCTGCTGCTAGTTCACTGAACTTCAGACAAGTCATGCATTGCAAGTAGCACTTATAGCTATGTGTAAGAAGAATAAAGTGTGGCCACTAACCAGGCCTCTCATCTTTACAATATTACATCAGCCAAGCTCAGCATGACATCACATTTCTGTTGCATGGCATCAGAAGTGCGCTGCAATCATTCTTCCTGTTGCTGCTGTGCCCACTCATTCTTCAATCCCCCTTTCTTCCAGAACTTTCCACTGCTTTTACATCCACTCTGCTTTTACTCCCACTGATTCTGCTTTTATCGCACCGGTAGCAATAAGAACCGACCACCAGCTTTAAGAGCTTTAGTCAGCAGACAGTTTCTGCCCCAACCCCTGAGTCAACACACACAAATGCATAATGCAGAACCATTCCCATGCAGATAGAAGTAAGGACAACCTAAGAGTGAACGCCACATCACCTTGCCGACGTGGACTCACAGCTCCCGGTCTGTCTCAGCCTGAATATCAATAACCCCGGCAGTGAGAGGAGGATGAGAGGGAGTGTGGAGGAGAGCTTGATTTGTGCATCAGCTTCTCTTCGTTGGCAGCTTAAACTGCATCACTCCACTCCATCTCCCTCCTTTCCTGTCACCAGTCCACCTCCTTAGCGTTTCTCTCCATCTATGTTCACCTCAACCCGCCTCCCTGCTTCGTCTCCTTCTCTCTCTCTTTCTCTCTCCCCATCGTGCCGCTACCACCCATCCCCTCCTCTGACTCTAAGAATATTCTGCAGCATCACCGTCTAGCAGCATTACAAGAATAAAAAGTTGTCTGCTGGTTCTTGCATTAAAGTCATAGATATGCACAAGTATCGCAGTTTTTCTGAGTTATTTAGCCAGATGAGGAAAAGGTAAAAGCCATGTAATGTATGTAGAACTGATTGTCATTGTACACCTGATGAATAGATGCCTAAAATACCTCGAGGGTCGACACAATAACAGCAAAAAGAGGCCAGTTGTTCATCTTCAACCTGTCAGGCTGCAACACACAGAGCCTGTGCCTCTGCTGCAATATCCCAGCCCTGATTCACCACCAGGCTTTAAATCTGTCATTTCACATACATTGACTTGCTAATGCATCCATAACCTTTGAACTGTTCCACTTTATATAGCTACCATGATCATTTCAATGTCTTTCACTGTGATTTTTGTACCAGACCAAAGGACGAACGGTTTTCACTTTTTTGTTGTTTAATTAAACAATGAAAATATGGCATGAGTTTGTATTCATCCCGCTTTGCCTTGATAACCCAAAATAAATTCCAGTGTAGTCAAATGCAGAGAGCGTCTAATTTATTCTCAGCATAAATTCAGCTGTACTCTGAAGGCATTTTTATTAAGCAGTAGAGGTGTGTGATAATGCATATTTTGCTATGGCCTCTTAGCTACACAAGTATTTTTGACAAGTCATCATCCCTACATATGTGATTTTGCACACAGCATAAACTAGTTTGTTTGGTAAACTCACCATTGAGGACTAGAGGAACCGCCGGTTTAACTCTCATCTGGGTGTTGACCAGGTGGTGTCGGCCAGTTCTCTTGGAGCTGCGTTGTCGGGCCACCACCTTGGCTGTGTGTGCTGCCTCCTTGGCTCCAGAGGAAAAATAAACCATCTGGAAAGAGAGATGAAAACATCAGGGCACTCTCAACTGTTTCAAAGAGATTTGACTTTTTCACATATTTCATTTGTCACACAGTCCTGTCCGAGTACCACATCGTGCGACACTTGCCTCTCCAGAACCTCCCCTCTCAATGCGAACAGAGGACGTGTTGGCTAACAGAGCTTCCACTTGGACATGTCCGATCTCTTGGTGCGGGATCTGGTCTCCGGTCAGCTCCTTGTAATCCGACTGCAGACGGGACAATGACACTCCACCTCTGTTGGCCTGGACGATGGCATGCAGCGTCCGTTTCACCAACTCCACTTCAGTCATCTGGGATAAGTAAAAAAAAATGGAAGTAAAACTCAACTTAAAACAACAAAAAAATTTTTTTACGATGTTATTAAAATATATTGTAAAAAATCTTAGTGTTCAGAGGGAATTGATCTTAGCTCCAGATTTAGTCAAATCTGGATTACTAGTTATAAATCTAACTGAAAACTGCCACAAACAGCCAATTAAAATCAATAATTCATGTTTATTCCTCTTCTTTAACGTGACAAACAACAAATTGGCTATATAATGGGTGTGCAGCTGCAGTTCCCCACCAAAAGTGGCTCTTTGGCTAATGTATTAAAATGATGAATATTGCTCTGTTCCGTTTCACTTTGAATTGAGTCTTTTGTTTTGTGTCCCATGAAAAAACACTACTCTCTTGGTAAATTTGATCTAGAACCTGAAGCAAAGACTAAGACAATGAGTCATGTCGTAAACTGTTCAATTAAAATGAAATAATTTATGGTTATAATTGGTAAATAGTACAAAAAGTGAAAATAAGAAGATATTTTCCCTCAACACTGATAAATTCAGTAATTAATTTTTAAAAATGCATTTAAATAAAAGAAACAATGAATGAATCGTTTTAGATTTACTTTTGCTTGCACCATTTTTTACCATTTATGAAAAATAATGCAGGAGTATTGAAAAGATGCAATATCTAGTTCAGACAAAGCTACTTATCTCCCATTGCCATTTTTTGTTAATTAGCATTTTTTATATATAGTGTAAACAAGTGTTTATCCACTTATAAACACTTGCTTGCAAAACTTATTTCAGAAATGAAAACAAGCCTACCATTTAAATCTCCGAAAATATTGCAGAGATGCTTTTTACTTTTCTCCTAATCTAGTTTAGACAGAACAATCTAGACGGGGGAGAACATGGAGACACACCCTGATCGGGCAGCCTGAGCTTTAACCAGAGGAAAACTTCAGGACAAGTGTGAAACTTATCGCTTCCAGAGGCGATTAGATATGAAAACATGCAGAAACGTCCAGTCTCTGCATGGTTTAGTTCATATCATTTAACTAATCTACTCGTGCAATGAGACATGTATAATGTCTCATTGCATTGTATTTATCACTTGATGTGGGACAGAGAAACTGACGTAACGCTGTCACTCCAGCGCCACACCCTCCATAAGGGACCAAGCTGCTTTCCTCCAACTTATCTGGTATTTTATTGATTAGCTATTAGATATTCCTCAAACCTTTACGTTGGATACAAAAAACACCTGCTGGATCCAGAACGCTCTCTAGTTTCGGTGTCGATTCGAGTTAAATCCCCAAAACAGTTCATGAAAGTGGCTGAAGCACGCGCTCACCAGACCGGAAGTACATCAAAATTGACCTTCAAAATAAAACTACCGACGCGTCTTCAATTGCAGTTAGAATTTTACGTTGAAGACCCAGACCGGAAGTACAACTATTATTCAAAGTTGCTAGCTGTTTTAATTATCTCAAGATCAAAACACAAAAAAATGCACACTTAACCAAACTTTGTCAACCCTGAGTACTTTATAAAAAGTTGGTGCGAAGAGACAGAAGCTTCCCGACCTTGTAGAGAAAATTCGTAGCGCAGCCGCAGTGGGTCACTTCGCTCGCTGTCAGAGGTGTCACCGCCACGGGGCTGAGCTGCGGCCGACCGGGGATCCGTATCCCGTGCTACTGCCAAGCCGGGTCCGGGAGCAGCCTCCTTTCCGCCACCTGATTGGTTGTTGACAGTGCTGCGCTTTCCAGAAGCTGCAAACACAAGGTGGAGGAATTCAGATACTCACTAGATATGGTTGGCTTGGGAATAAAACAGAAATAAGGTATAAATCTTTTAAAAACAAAACGCTTTTTGATTAATGCGTCTAAACTATTTTATACCTAATAATTTAAAATATACAAACATTTAAATCAGTGGCAAGAAGTTTTGGGATCATATGAAAAATAAGAAATATACTTCATTTTAATGAATATACATTTAAAAGATCTGAAGGTTGTGAATTATCCCATTTATTTACAGAGCTTTGGTTATAGTTGATTAGTATAAATATAAGTGAGGCTATATGGTCTTTTGTCCTGTGCGTCTCTATGTTACCCTGCAATGTATTGTTGACGTGTCCAAGGTGTGCAAATCACCTAATGACCAATGCAATCAAGGTGAAACAAACTTACAATTTCATACTCCATGGACTTCAAATGATTAACTCGTCAGTTTATTTTCTGAACGAGTAGATTCAGTTGTGGTTTTAAAAGCTATACAGGATGAAAGAGAGCAGATATTTATTTACAACACACGCTCATCCAATAGCAAGAGACACTATTAAGAAGACGGAGTATAATAGTATAATAGCTCATCCAATTTCCCCCTCCTCCAGAAACACCAAACTTGATGGAGCTTCTATGAGGAGTGAAAGACACATATAATAAAGTTAAAAGTTAAGATAACAAATGGTGAACAACTGGAGAATAAGAGAATGTTCCAGAACAAGGAGAAAGTCAGTGTATCCTCTGTCAGCCTAAGGCCCATAGCAGCATAACAACAGAGGTAGCTCAGTATTCAATCATCAGTCACCCCTCCATGATTATTGTCCTTTGTTGCATAGATTTTTATTTCCTGGAGAAAATTATCTGTAAAATTATCTGTTACTCTAAATTGTGATAAAAAACAAAAAACAAAAAAAAAAAAACACCAGAAAATGTTTCAGCATAGAATAAAATTAATTGAATTAAAGTATGCTTAGGACAGGGAAATAAATATTTATCTTTATTTTAATAGATACATAAATTATACGTAGAATATGATTTCATTATTTCTTGTTTTTTGACGGGGGAGAATAATTGATTCTGGTCTTTACCGCTGGGTGGAGGTAGTGCGCCCTTATGTCCACCCTAAAACGAGAATAAGAACCACAACAACGGAAATGAGTTGTCATCAGCCGGAAGAGACTTGGATTAGCAAACCAGAGAATCTCAAAAACACCAGTGGATCTTAATGTTTGGATGAAAGCTTGACAGAGCCACATTTGACAGCAGATTTCTCTGTTTGCCTGGTAAGAAACAGTAAAAAGAAAAGCAACTCAATTTTTATTTTATAGATTGCTAAATCTGCTTTCGAGTTTCAGTTGACTAGCTAGCTTTTTAAGCAACTTCTTTAGCTTTTGCGTTCATCTCTGAAGCTATACATTTGTGAATCATCTAATTTATTTACAGAGCCGTCGGTTATCGTCAAATTTGATTAATTAACGCAAGGATATTGTGTTTCGCCGTTCATGACTTTTCTAACAGTATAGCATTAGCAAAAGATGGCTAAGCCAGACTTTGTTGAATTTTATCCAGCATAGATGCTGTAAAATGTATTCAGTTTTTTTACTATATGCAATTTTGTATTTCTGTAATCCGCATTAGTACCTGAAAGAGAATATAACATAAAACTAAACTAAAAAATAGATATAATACACGACAAAGCGGAGTTGGAGTAAAAAAAAGTTAATGTCTGACTGGAAAGTATACAAAATAACGTTTATGTAATAAATAAACGTGCAGGTATCCACCAGTGTAAAGTGTGTAGCTATTATTCTGCAACTTGGGTCCTTCTCTTTCCCCACACTCCTCCAGTCATATAGCTGACTTCCCTTTTGGTAATGAGCCATTAATTTGATTCAGGTGTGTTGGAGAAGGGACACAGCTGCAGGTCGCAGGATGGTAGCTCTCGAGGATCAAACTTGGGAAATTTCGTAGGTCCAATCCCATATTTTTTACAAAATATGGGATTGGAATTAGTATAACCAGATTTGATCTCAGTTGTTAAAAGATTGTCTCTATCAATTTGTCAAATTTTATTCACACATGTTTATTTTCAGGTTCCAAATTTAAAGTCTAACGTGTACAAATATTTGCCACAAAGTTATAAATTGAAGGACATATTTACCTGTGATGATGTGTAAAAAGTATTTCAATCAGAGGTTTGTATAAGTACTGCCTACTGGTGCTCACCAGTTAAGATTTCAATTGTTTCATCATTAATACATTTTGGGACTAAAGAATACAGTGAATCTCTACAGCCCATTATTGTTTTAAAAAAATTACACAACTTATTGGACCAGCTATTGTTTTTTCCAATGAGACTAATTAACATTATCTTAAATGAGACTTCTGGTGTCTAAAAAAAGTGTGGTGTCTGCTCCCTTTTATGTCTTAAAACATTCTTCTAAGACCACAAAAAGCAGGAAAACATGAACGTTTTGGAACATATTTCTTAACACACTCTAATATGACCGAGTTGACACGCATTGTTTCAAATAGTGAGGAAAAAACACTGTACCTCAAATGACTGGTATGATCCTGTTAACCTCATCCATCTCTGGTTTGTGCAGAACATTTAGCTCAACATCTCATTATAAATCAGCTGTGACGTTTTGTAATTTACCGCAAAAATTCCGCCCTAAAGTCTCCTGATTCGCTGATTTCACTTATCTTTGGGAGAGAGAGGAGGCAGGAATGTAAAACTAGACAAAACAAAGAGCAGCAGAAGCTTTGAATGTTTTTACTCGACTGGAAGTGAAACCTATTCCTAGTTGTAATCATGGCTATGAACAGAAGACATTCATATACGCCCCGGGTGAGTAACAGGTTGTACCAGTAACATGTCAGAGAATGACTTGTTTAAGACACTGATGTGTTTCTTTATTTAATTAATTGATAATTAGTAGGCTATTTTAATATAAATGAAAAATAATCAGTAAGTTTGTTATACTCACCATTCAGGGGATGCAGGACTCGTATTCATTGAAGCAAAATTTCAAGTCATTATTAACCAGTTTGTTGACTCATAACTTCTTGTTAAATGCCAATGTCTTGTGTTGGAACTTTGAAAGTAGAGGAATAATATCCCTTAAATTTTTCTTTTTTCCCCCCCCACCGGCTGCCTAAGAATTCAATCCAGCGTGAATTAAAGTGTCCTGCCGTCCTTTTAAAGCCTGTCGTCTTTCTCCCAGACCTACTTTGCTGACATAAGGGCCTCTTTGTATGAGATGTTGCTGCTTTTTTAGGATGTTTGTCGTCACAGGACATATGACTGAGGATGTGACGCCGTCTCTGTTCTCAGCACCCTCAGGACTCTTGTTGAATACAGCTCTATTTTCCTGTTCATTTGGAGATGTTTTCAAGCCAAATACATAAAGTAGTTTTTTACCATGCTCCTAATAAAACATATTAAACATCCAGAGTAGACTGGGATGAATATTTGGGGGGAAAAAAAACAATACATTATCTTGAATATAACTTCTCTGACTAATTATTCTAGTGTTTTTGTCCCATTTTACTTCACATTTCCATCGCTAATCAACTTTCTTCCCTTATATTTGTAATCTTCCCCTCAGCTGACCAGCCCACTGATCAGCAAAATGAGCAGCACCGGATCAGTGGAGAGTGTTAAACCTCCAAAGGTAGGTTGCTTTTTCAGAAGCCATAAAGGAAAGCAAATTCAGACTTCCTCAGAGTTAAAGTACTCCCATCATTCCTTCAGATCGGCTCCAAAGTCGAAGTGACTGGTAAGGGCCAGCAAGGCACCGTTGCTTACATCGGTGCCACCCTGTTTGCTTCGGGCAAATGGGTCGGCATCATTCTGGACGAGCCCAAAGGGAAGAACGATGGCACCGTGCAAGGGAAGCGCTACTTCACCTGTGAGGAAAATCACGGGATATTTGTCAGGTCATCCCAGGTTAGTGATGAACCATTACTCGCCACCAGAGGGCGCCTCCAGGGTGTTTAGTTTTCAGATAAGGAGCACTTCATCTTGAGAAACTAAAAGGATAATTTCAGATTAATCAGGTATTTTACTGCTGCACAGATGAAAACAAGAAAATTGGGCCTCTTTTCTAAAATAAACAAATAATTTTTTTCTTTTCTTTGTTAAACTTATAATTATGAAAAGTGCAACATAAAGTAGAAATTATATTTATAGTGGTTTCCACTCTCCCTGACTTTTTCTGTCAATTTTTGTAATACTTTTATATTAAAAGGATTTTCTAATGTGTAACTAGATACAAATGATCTCACTTCTTTCATTGTTAATCAGTCACAAGCAATCTTCTCTAGCTGGTGTTTATCTCTGTGCAGATCCAAGTCATTGATGATGGCTCCGCTGCCACCTCACCAGAAACCCCTGATGCCAGCTTGGCAAAGACGCTCAAACAAAAAGGTGAGAAAAGACCACAGAAATCTACAGCGGAGATGTTTGTGAAACATTAGTGTCAGAAGGAATTACAAAGGTCATCATTTGTCTTTCCAGACATTCCTGAGACTCCCAAAACAACAAAGCAGGTAGTAAAGAAAATTTATCCACATTGTTTCTATTTCTTGTTGTTTTAGGTAGTTAAGTGTTTAACTCTTTGGAAATTCAGTTAGTTTGAGCATTTTGAAGGTGAGAAAGTAACACAACATGCTGAAATGTTGTAAGTTCCAAATCTGAATTTTCGTCTGACAAAAAATTTCCAAGTCGGCTCTCACAGCATTTAGATTGACTTCTTTGTTTTTCTCAAAACTGTTTGCAGACACCAGCGAGCTTTAAGAAGGTATTGATGTTTGAATTCAGCGCTTTTGCTTCGCCTTGGTTTTTCTTTATCATACTAACGTAGTAATTAATCTCTTTCTTTTGAGCGATTCTTTCTTTTTTTACTTGCACGGACGTAAAAGCATTCTTGTTGTTCCCACCTTGGTTTTTTTTTTTTTTATTCTTATATTCCAGTGGTGTCTCCTGTCCACACTAAACCCTTTTTCCTGGATGTTGCTGCATGAATTCATATTTTCTTTGTCTGTCTTGCTTTAAATCTAGAAGATCACAGCTCAACGGGCACTAAATTATGCATGCAGCAACTTGTGATCAGTCTGTATAACTTAACATTGATTAATATGCTTTTACCTGCTTCTAATCTTCTATTGTCCTTCATTGATGAATGTGTGTGTGCCTGTTTCCTTGCTTGCGGGTGTGTGTGTGAATCCGCCTTTCCTTCAACTCTCTTCCTTCTTCCCAGTCCTCTACCCGCCGCTCTGCAAAGGTGAGCTCCTTCAAGGCAGACAGGACAGCTGAGGTTAACGACAAAGATGTGGGCTCTTTCTTTTTAGAGCAAATGCTTACTGTAATGAACCAGGAAGTCCATTTTCAAACAGAAACAGAAATGAAATCCAGATTGCATAAAAATAGTTGGGTCACTTTTTAGATTTGACTGTAAGTATTTGGACATTTATTTATTATTTTTATCCAGATGTTTTGCTTCCGGGTGTGGAATACCAAGAAAAATAATTAATTAAGAAGTCTGTGCTTTACTTATAATATTCCGCATGCAATGGGACGTGAAATTTACCACATACCGCGGTGTTCTATCGCCCGACAATCTTGGGTTGAATTTTTAATATATTTTGTGAACTACACCAAGTGGTCAAATAAATATTAACCAAATTGATCACAAAATACTCGTCTGTTTAGCTCTCGACAGGTTCGCCACAGTCAATGCCGCGTTCAATCAGCTTTTATCAGAACAGACTGAGCGTCTGCATAGCGTAGCATGAAATTAGGCAATTGTGATATCCGAGTACCACCACTTTACCCCTTTACAGCGCTCCGATATAATTTTTTTAAAACGATATTCGTTTTTAAAAAGACCCCGCTATATGCCTACAAGGCCTAAATAACTGATGTCAGGACATCTCTCATGTTCATGTAAGATTCTATCCTAAAACACTTTTTACCTTCAAACAATGGAATGTTTTTCATATTATCTTTAAATAAGGATGGTGAGTATATTTTAACACAACAGGATGACATTACTATCAATAAAGCCATGTAATGATAAGCTTTAGCTTGTAGCTAACACTCTCTAATCGTCCTCTGCTAGTGGAGCACCCCAGGTCTCTCGCCTGCTACCTCCCTCCCCTCCCTCTTGCCTCGTCCCACCCGCCCCATCATAAAGCTCCGGGTACGCTCTCTTTCTATCAGGCACCTACCGTGTCGCTTCACAAGGTGGTTGGTGTGAAAACGATTGCATTTTTTTTCTTGTCCTGCACTGGTGTTTTGGAGTGTGTAGCTGCGTTTCCATTACAAATGTGCGCAAAACGTTTTCGGTATTATCTGATAGTCAAATCAACACAATTTAGCAATTGTGGCTTTTCCATAAAACAAGAAATGCAATTTAAATCACACATGAAGTCATTAAAAATCATGGATGTAAACACTTGCATGTGATATATTAATACTTCAGCCACAGCAATAGCACTCAGCCATCAGAGGAGAGGTCAGCATTTTATTCACACTTTGGAGCGGCTACGCAACGTAAACACGCAGCGTTTTGGGGAAGTTGTAGTTTGTGGTTTTTACAGAAGAGCTCAACACATCTCAGCTTTTGATCAACTGTGCTATGCTGAGACACCTCTTGCGGACCCAGCTGTGCATTGTCTAAAGAGGCCAGTACCTAGAAACAATCACATTGCAGCTGTTTTCAAACTGACGTGACGTGAAAAAAGTTTTCATTGCAGTTTTACAAAATACACCAATCAAAAACCACCTCATCCTAGTGCATAATCTTTAAGAAAAAACGTGAGCTTTTTTTGAAATTGCCGTGTTCTCCAGACACAAGTTTATTTTCGTTAATACCAATTTGCGCCATTTTATGGAAACGCAGCTAGTAAGTTTTCTTCCAAACTTGGGAAGTGATAGTTCTTGGTGGAAACATGGCTTAAGAGTTGTCTAAGATGCTCACTATAGGGAAAAGACTGTCTAAAATAGCCAATTATAAACCTTTTCCCTTCATTACCTTCCTTAACACTCCTATTTTCATTAACAGGCATCTCGTGAGAGCCTTTTAGCCTCTGTGCCTGGAGAGGTCAGTGAGGTGAGCCTGACCTCCCCGCAGGTGGCACTGGTAGCCCCTGTTACACCTCAGCCAAGCAGCTCTCCATCTGTGGCTTCTCAAGCTCCAGTCACTCCCAGCAAGGTGGGAAGAACCGGGTCGTGCTTAATCATCACACATTTCATTAGTTTTTTGTTTTCCCTCCTCCTCATTGTGTTTAATTTCTGTTGCATTTCATCCATGTTGTTGTTAAATCAGGTGGAACCTGCCATTTCCAAGCATGTAGAGTTCTTTTATGGCTTCATGCATGTTGGCATGAGTTTTCTTCCAAACTCAGAGTAACTCTGATGTCTCCAGAGCAAAACATCTCACAACATCTAAGAACTTATTGCATTTAATTGACATGATGCCACCTCTCTATCAGTTCAGTGTGTTTGTCAGCAACTGATTGGGAGTCGCAGTTTGTCTGGGCATGAAACACCCTTTCAAGGAGCGACTGAACCCACCTTTACCTCCGATAAAGTTCTTGTGCTTTCTCATTTCAAAATAATTGAGAGAAATGCTGTTAAACATTGTCAGTATAATAATAAGAGATCATTTAAGGTCTGCCAAAAATGTTAAATCAATACGACTGTGATTGACAGTATTACTACATGTTCATCTGTACAAAAGTAACTGCAAGTAAATCTAAATTTCTTTTGTCACCAAAAGAAATTTGGTTAAACCAAAGATTACTGCATCAAACTGGTTCCAAAAACAATAAATGTGAGCTCTGGCTACAAATTAGTACAGACTCTTTGTAATGTAAGTTTTCAGGCATGTGGTACAAATATTCAGAGAATTCACACGTCGTCATGTCTGGATTCCCCGGGCCTAAAGCCCAGAAAAGTTATCACCGACTATATTTTCTGCTGCACGTTCCACAAATTGTGCTGGCAAAAGATCTCAGCCTTCAATGTTCAAATACTTGCTAATTTGACAGACATACATTTTTTGATCAAGCGATTTAGCACTCCTTATTTGGAATCTTTTTAGATTAGAACTTTGGGATTTAAAATAAATTTCTTTTTCACTGACCTGATGTATAATTTCTGCAAATTTTTTTTCTCTCATCTTCTTTGCTTTGATGGTGGCTGATAAGGTAGAGAAAATAAAAAAGCCTCGCCTATGTCTCAGGTAAAGCAGTGAGCTTCACAACCTTCACTATGATGACTTTGTTTGTTTGTCGGAAGTTGAGCGATCTTCCTGTGGCATCTTGTCAATTGTGAGCATGTATTGTTCCACTTTCAAGGACAAATCATCCACACATCCCTCATTTACAAGGGTTGAAAGACTCGCTTTGTTTTTGGTTTTTTTTAATGGTGGGACCTAATGATAACAGTCTCTTTCTGCTATTCAGTTTCAATCCTACAGTGGCATCATTTTGTTTCTTTCTCAGGAGGAAGACTCGCTGCGAGCTCTCGTAAAGGATCTGGAGGAAAAGCTGGAGACTCTGAAGATAAAACGCACGGAGGACAAGGCCAAGCTGAAGGAGCTGGAGAAATACAAGATCCAGCTGGAGCAGCTGCAGGAGTGGAAGACCAAGATACAGGAGCAACAGGCAGATTTACAGAAGCAACTCAAAGAGGCCAAAAAGGTGTTTTATGGACTCATTTTACCTCATAACATTATCTGAAAAGAATTCACTCCATTTACAGATTTGGTCATGTCGCCACCAATTTATGAAAGACTTTCACTATTTTGTTAGTCTTCATTAGAAAACCTCAATATGGCACACTGAGGTTTTATATTTCATGTTTCAAACCACTGTAGTTGACTATGTTGTAAAGAATGAAATAAGTGAAACACAGTTTGTTTTTACCTTGTGATTTCGTAGGAAGCCCGGGAGGCGCAGGAGGCCAAAGACCGCTACATGGAGGAGATGGCAGACACGGCGGACGCCATCGAGATGGCAACGCTGGACAAAGAGATGGCTGAAGAGCGAGCGGAGTCGCTGCAAGTGGAGGTGGACTCGCTGAAGGAGCGAGTAGAGGAGCTCTCTATGGACCTGGAGATCCTCAGGCATGAGATCTCAGAGAAAGGTAGGAGAGGAGCTGCGTTAAATGACTTTGAGCCTCAGAATGACTTTAATTTAACTCTGTATTCTTTACCTTAATAGGTACAGATGGAGCTGCCTCCAGTTATCAAGTCAAACAGCTGGAGGAGCAGAACAGCAGGCTGAAGGAAGCCTTGGTCAGGTAATAACCTATAAAAAAAATCTCAACAGGAGAAGAAATAATGTTTGAGTGACTTGAATCAGAATAGATTAAGCTAAGTGTTGAGAACTGCTCTTGTTTTCACTCAGGATGCGCGACCTGTCGGCCTCAGAGAAACAGGAACACGTGAAGCTGCAGAAGCAGATGGAGAAGAAGAACACGGAGCTTGAGACTCTGAGGACTCAGAAGGAAAAACTGCAAGAAGAACTCAAACAGGCTGAAGCCACAGTGGATGAACTAAAGGAGCAGGTGGAGCAGCATTTGCTTTTAGAGAGATTTATGTATGAAGTCAAAATGTATAATTGTGTTTGTACAAACATTTCCCAGGTGGACGCTGCTCTGGGGTCAGAGGAGATGGTGGAGACGCTGACCGAGAGGAACCTTGACCTGGAGGAGAAAGTCAGGGAGCTGAGAGAGACTGTCACTGATCTGGTCAGTTCTGCTGACTTTAAAATGTTCACAAATTATGGCTTTGTTTTTACACTCAGGAAATGGAACTAAAATCTTTCACTGTTTAAAATCCATAGAAAATGATGCCTTTAAAAAAATGTGTTAATAAATATGTAATTAATTTGTATTTTCAAATTTAATCGGAGCCAAAAAAATAGGTATTTAAGTCTCACCTAAATCTCTTATTGGTGGAAAAGTTGCACTGAAATGTGTTTGGTCTTTCAAAATAAAAGCCTATTTTAATTTTTTTGGGGGATGATTGCAAGAGTGATTTCCATATCAGTAAAAGAACTAAACCTGTGTGGAAAGGGCTTGTTGGCCCATTTAAAAGTTATTTTTTTTAAATATTAGCCCCTTTTTATGCAAAATAGTCATTGCAAGATCCTAAATGTTAATATGCTAAAAGCTGTGATGGGAATATTTTCACTTCAGACTTATACTTTAAAAATATCCTGTACATTGGTTGCACTGTTGCTAGAAAAGTGTTGGTTCTTTTGGAAATTCCTAATGATGCTAACTTTGACTTCCACAGTGAAACTTTGTGATACACTTTGACATAAATGATCAAATAGACTGATCATAGCACTTTCCATGAGAACCACATTGACCCAACTGCACTCACTCAGGCTATGTTCACACAGCAGGCAAAAGAGAACTGGTAGCTGGAATCGGATTCACGACCTTCCAAGGTCTATTAATGTCTGAATAAAAGCATGTATGCAAAAGAAGGTCATTTATTACTAATTAAATTTAAACTAATGGTGAAAAAGGGAAAATAAAGTTCACAGCAGGTTCATGTTTTTTTTTTTTGTTGTTGTTTTTTTTAGTTCAGATTAAATCTGATGATTGTTGGGTATAAACAATCATTAGGGTTTAGCTATTAAATGGTTTAGCCATTAAAATGCTTTGTTTCTAGTTAATTTTCTCCCGAATTGACAGGAAGCCATCAATGAAATGAACGATGAGCTGCAGGAAAACTCCAGAGAGACGGAGATGGAGCTGAGGGAGCAGCTGGACCTGAGTGCTGCGAAGGTTCGAGAGGCAGAGAAGAAGGTGGAAGCTGCTCAGGAGACCGTGGCCGACTACCAGAACACCATCAGTAAATACAGAGAGCTCACCGCCTCGCTTCAGGTGGGAAACGGAGAAACTCATCACGGTGTGTAGTGATGTGAAATGGTGAATTAACGGTGAGTTGTTGTTTGGTCATTTAGGAAGCCAACAGGGAGCTGATCAGTCAGCAGAGTGCAAACACAGAGCAAACCCAACAGCCAACAGCTGAGCTGTTTGACTTCAAGATCAAGTTTGCTGAGACCAAAGCCTATGCAAAGGTTTGAGATCAGATTATTTAATAATCTGAGATTATCTGTGATGTTGGCTCACATTCTGATCTAAAACATACATGGGTGTGTACGTGTGTGTTCAGGCCATTGAGATGGAGCTGAGGAAAATGGAGGTGGCTCAGGCGAACAGACAGGTTTCGCTGCTCACCTCCTTCATGCCGGACTCCTTCCTCCGTCACGGTGGAGACCACGACTGCATTCTGGTGCTGCTGCTCATCCCCAGGCTCATCTGTAAGGTACGAACCACCACCACATTCACTTTGATTTGCAGCCATCTTGTTTTTGCTAACCGGTACGTTCTCTCATGCTAAGGCTGAGCTTATCAGTAAACAGGCTCATGAGAAGTTCGATCTGAGCGGCGGTCTGGTCCAGGGAACGGCGCTCAGAGGATCACCAGGAGAGCAGCGCAGCTTCGCCTCAGGACTGGTCTACTCCCTCGGCCTGCTGCAGGCCACTCTGCACAAATACGAGCAGTAAGTGCATAGATACATCTAACTAACGACGCTGCAGTATCAAAAATAATAAACAAGCTAGTTCTAGACCAGATACACTGTAAAAAACAAAATATATACCAAGTATTTTTGGGGGTGAAAGCAGAAAGAGCTGCAACAAAACAACATTCTCCATGAAACTCATTAGTTTCAATGGTCTCTATAATTTTCTATTCCCTTGTTTCTTGGTTTCTAGGGCTCTGAACTACTGCAGCGTGGAAGTTTTCAAACGAATGGGAACGCTTTACACTGAAATGAGCTTCCATGAGCGCTCGCTGGATTACTTCATTGACTTGCTGCATAAAGATCAACTGGATGAGACTGTTCAGGTGGAACCTCTTACGAAGGCCATCAAATACTACCAGGTAGGAGCGAGTTCAACAACAAACTCCCATCGTGTTTAAAGATTTACGATTTATATCATCCTTGAATTGCACTTTGCACAAAATCAGTCCATGAACCCTTGTTCCCTGGGCCACACTTTGGACATCCCTGCTCTTAAACTCTTGTGTGTCTGTAAATTGTTTGTTTTATTCAATAAAGGAAGGCGTAAAAATTGTCATCCAAGTGGAATTATACCAACACCAAACATATTTTATGCGTTTCATCTCCTAGCAACTGTATAGCGTCCATTTGGCAGATCAGGATGAGGACTGCACCGTGCAGCTGGCTGATCACATTAAGGTACTTCAATTCTTATTCACAAAAAGTACAGTATTGAAATTTAAATTGATGACAAATGCATTTTCAAGCAGTTTTATCAGTAAAACAATATTATTAAATGTTCCTAATTTTCTGTTCTCTTACCTCAGTTCACCCAGGGAGCCCTGGACTGCATGGGGGTGGAGGTGGCGCGCCTGCGGGCGTTCCTGGCAGCAGGACAGGAGAGCTCAGGCCTCGCCGTCCTCCTAAAGGACCTAGACACCTCCTGCTCAGACATCAGACAGTTCTGTAAGAAGATCCGCCGCCGTATGCCTGGAACGGACGTAGCTGGAGTCCCTGCTGCCCTCAGCTTCGGGTCACAGGTGCAGAAAGATGCAGGATGATCATCAGCCAGAGGATGTCACTGATGCCTTTTTAAATGTATAATGCTGTTTGTGATGCCTTTTCCTCAGGTGTCTGAGTCGCTGACGGAGTGCAGGCGTCAGCTGACCCGTGTGGTGGCGGTTCTGCAGGAAGTGGCTGCAGCCGGGGCTCAGATGGTGGCTCCGCTGGCAGAGCAGGAGGGCCTCAGCGCCCTGAAGCTGGAGGACATCACTTACAAGGCTGCAGAGCAGGTAGACACACCGCAGTTTATATTCCGCATCATGACTACATTATACACTCTTTTGTTTTTAAAGAAGAAATTTCAAAAGACAGAAACTATTTTCAAAAAGTGGGTTTCATTTCTTTCATCTCTTCTGTCAATTGTGCAACAAAGTTTTAGGAAATTTTATGGTATAGTCATAATATTACCCCCCCCAAAAAAACATTGTAAAAGTATAACTTCACAATTGCTTAACTTTTCTCATTTTCTCATATAAATTTTTGGTTTTGGAGTTCTCATAAAATTACCACTCTATTCTGGTAACACTAATGCTTTATCCTTGTTATATTTTGTCCGAATTGTTGTTCGACTTTATTCTTGTAATTTTACAATCCTACAAATGTTGTTCTTGTAAATAAAAAAATATGTAGCCTGGCCTTAAATTTCATGGTACAGATTTCTAAATACACAAACAAACAAGATGGCGGTTCTGAGCACGCTGACATAACTGAGTTATTGAAGCAGGGCAAAAATTAAATATTCAAAAATTCGATTAATCAGTAAAATCAATTTATCACCCAAGTTTATGTCAAGATTTGTATTTATAAAAAGAATTTACAAATGAAAAGTGATTTTTTTTTTCTTCTACCAAACGTAGAGAAATAGTTTGTGAAAGAGAATTAAAATCTGAGTTATTTTGGTAATTCCTATACGAAACTGTTGCTGACGCACACGTTTTCTCTAAGGTATTTGGCTCCCAGGGCGTGAATGGTCCAGAGCTTCTGCGACAGTCCTGCAGCTCCGTCATCACAACCATGAACAAGATGGCTACTGCGATGCAGGAAGGAGAGTATGATGCCGAGAAACCACGTGGAAAGGTATTCAGAGTCAATGCAGTGTGGAATCTGAGCACATGCATGTTGTTCATCTTACACTTCATCCTCCTCTTCAGGCTCCGCCGGTGGAGAAGCGAGCCGCCATTGTCAGAGCGGAGATGACCGACGCAGAAGGTCTGGGAGTCAAACTAGAAGACAGAGAAACTGTCATTAAGGAGCTCAAGAAATCCCTCAAGATTAAGGTGACAAATGTTTCCTTCTTCTCACATTGTTCCAACACAGCCACTAACTTGAGTTTTTAATGTGATCGACCACACCGGACCTGCAGAAAATGTCTGAACAATCGGGGGGGAAATGAACTCTGATTCGTTCAAATTGGGCCAAATGTGGCAGGTCTGAATACACTCTGTCATTCACTCCACAGAACTGGCCTCTGTGAAATTGTTACGAATAGAAACATGTTGAAATCCATAAGAAGTCATTTTAGCTGTCTGCCATAAATAACGTAAAGGAAACACAGCAAACATGTTGAAGCAGGTAATCTGGTCAGATCAGATCAAAATTAGACTTTTTGGTCGATATGCAAAGCAAAACTATCAGTTCAAGGTGAAACACGGTGGTGGCAACATCATGCTGTGGAGACACTGACTTAATTTGAGCTACTATACAAAGAATGAGAAACTTCAAGTGTGTCATAAAATCCCAATGAACTACAGGAGATATGAAAACCTTTGCAAACCACTAAGAGCTGTGACTGTCGTCGTTTCCAGGGCGAGGAGCTGAGCGAAGCCAACGTCCGCCTCAGCCTCCTGGAGAAGAAGCTGGACACGTCCACCAAAGACGCAGACGAACGCGTGGAGAAGATTCAGACCAAACTCGACGACAATCTCGCCCTGCTCAAGAAGAAAGAGAAGTAAGAAAGGATTTCAATGCGGTAGCTTTTTTTTTTTTTTTGTGCGTCTTATTTACCTGCTCCCTCCTCTGTGTGCAGGGAGTTTGAGGAGACGATGGACGCTCTGCAGGCGGACATTGACCAGCTGGAGGCAGAAAAGGCTGAGCTGAAGCAACGCATCCAAAACCAGTCAAAGATGACAATTGAAGGGCTGAGAGGCTCTCAGGGTTCAGGAATCGCCTCCATCGTTCAGGGATCTGCAAGTTTGTGCACATTTATTTTTTTATTCTCTAAAACAGAAAGTTTTGGTCAAATTCCACAGGCTTGTTTACGTTTAGAAAATGTCAGAATAAATATTTTCAACATTTCTTTTCTCCTGCAGGTCTGCCTGCAACCCTGGCAGGGCCAACGCAGGTGGTGGACTCCCCTCTCCTCCGACAGCAGCTTGAGGTCCAGAGACTGGGCATTAAATACCTGAAGAATGAGAACAACAGGCTCAAGGTAAACTCAGTTTCAGTTTGATATCCGAGTACGGGTGAGCAATAGATCAATTTCATTGACTAATCAAAATTTTGGTTAAAATCTCAGCCCTATATCTTTGTGTTAAATTCAAGCTTTTGGTATAATGACCCACTTTATGTATATTTGACTGACAGGCGGAGAAGATGAAGGCTCAGCTCGCGTCCCTGCCTCCACTGTGCCCTCCAAAACTCCCACCGGTCTCCAAAGAAAACTCATCATCTCCAGAGGGACTGAACACGGGGATCTACCGCAGGACCGACCAGCTGCTATCCACCCTGCTGAAGCTGAGTGCAGAGGTTAAGGTGGTGGACATCACAGGGAAGACATCAGGTGACTGACGCGCAGAACGGTTTTCCACTTCGTCTCAGTTTCAAACACTTCTATGTAGCTATTAAACTATTTTCTGACACATAAAATGCATTGAAGTTTGATTCTGATGCAACAATGTGAAAAAGTTCTTGGTTTCTTTCCGGCCTCATAGTCAGCGCCAGCGCTCAGCTGCTGGAGCAAACGGCTCGTCTGAAGAATCTCAAAGACGCCCTGGACAAACTACAGGTACCTCTTGCTCTCTTCATGTCGTGCCAAAGAGAAATCTAAGGGTCCATTTACACCAGTCCACTATAAAGATGTGTTCATTTAGTCCACTATAATGGAACTCTAGTCTGTTTGCTTAGAAACTGGTTCGTTTGGGAAGGGTTAAATAAATTCTGCCGTGGTTTGAATGAACGTGAACTCCAATCAAATCGCAAATTGCTCCAAAAGCAGGAAGCAAACTAGCGCAGGACATTCTTGGCAAATACAACCAAAACAAACATGCGAGTCTAAGGCTCGCAGGAGAAGTTACTTGTGGTCTTTTGCCGAAGACAAGAGAAATCATACAACCACTAAAATGTGATGCCATTACAGTTTTGTTTGCATTTCATGCAGTTGGGGAAGTTGCGCTCTGTCTCAGGTTTTGTTTCCTTCAGTGGTCCTTGGTACAGCATCACCAGAGGCAAGGGGAAAACTGGTTGCTCAAAGGGTTTTGTTCAAAAAACCAGCTGGTGAAAGTGAATCGCACCAGCTGTAAATGTAACAAATGTTGCAACTTTGACCAAAGTTCCTTAGACACCTATCAGGTGTGAAAACATCCCAAAACTTATTCACTTGTTTCAGGGTGAGGTGGCTGAACATGTGGTTTCAAACCAGCCAGGAGCAAAGGCTTCCTCCGACTTTGCCACATTCCCAGCGTCCGCGTTCATTAAGGTACAGCTACAGTAAACGCTTTTAGAAACAGATTTACTCTTTGTGCATCTGGATTAAACAATTATGTATTTTCTCAGGCTAAGGAAGAGAAGCAAGGAGGAACGGTTTTTGTGGGTCGCGTTGCCATCCCTTGCACCCGCGGTCAGGAGCAAGTCCACCGTCTCGTCCTGTCGCAGCAGCAGCTGCAGCAAGTGCACAACCTGCTCATGATCTAAAACCAGTGCGACCAGTGCTGAAGACCCTCCCACTCCACCCAGCACTTCTCCTTAATATTCTTGTTTCAATACTACGCTCAGGAATCTGTGTCCTGTTAAAGCAAAGTTTCAAGCACTAATACCTATAATTTAATGCCAGACTCCAGAATGTCACGTGATGAAGATGTGTTCATTTAAACTTTGAGGCTTTGCCAACATGTTCAAGTCAACTTTTCTTGTCTCTTCAACCTTTGAATACATTTGTATTTGTAATTCTGAATTAAAAGCATTTCACTTTAACTTGCAGCCTTTAATAGTTTTCTGCCTCGTTCAAAGTAATAGCTTCAAATCAATAGCATATTAACATTTTCAAGCTTTTAATCCTAATGGAACAAATCAGACAAGGCAGCAGGTTTGCCTAATTGGGTAATTTTATCCCTTCATACCTGTCACATTTTACATATTCCATGTAGCCGTCCACTACAAGACACTTCAGAAAGTGACAATTTAATAAAGGTGTCTAACAATATCCACCAGCAGGAGAATGTTCCCTTCTAGTTTGATCAGGGGTTCAAATTGGTAATTTCATAAATGGCACAACATATGGAAAGAGGTTATAGTAAAATATCAAAATATCCAATTAGATGATAAATTAGATCTGAATTTTGACTTTCAGTAATTTATAAAAATATGCCTTTGCAAGCTTCTGATGTATTTAAAGGAAATCTCAAACCTACTTGTGGCACATACTATATGCTAGCATTAATGGTAATGTGCAGCAGGAAGGTTCAAGATGGAGACTGGGCTTGTAACCCAGATGATTTGTTGCAAAATGTATCCAGCAACCACAAGAATTAGAGCTCATGATCAACCACAACTTCTGTGTAGGCATGGGTTGAAAAGCCACTCAGCAAGAAAGAAGCTAAAACCAAGATTTAGTTAAGGCAGCCTTAAAGACCAAAATAGTTTGCAAATGCTCATCCAGTTAAATCTTATTCTTGCAGATATGTTCTAGTCGTGAAACTAAGGCATTTGACCAGAATTAAGACTTTGAGGAAAAAAAGCCTTGCCAATTAGAGTGACAGAATCATGTTTTGCAAGAACTGATGCACTTCTAACATATCACTTGAGGAAAGACTGAAAATATTTGACATTTGAAGATAGACATGTATCCAGTTAAAATCTACATCCATCCAAGTCACTGTGCCATTGGGTTATTGGATAAGACAATTCACCTGCTCTTTTGCTGGTAGTGGTTAAAGGGCCCAGTTGCAATGGAAAACACTTTGGAGTCCTCTGACTTGATAAATCCTACACATATAGGCCATTTGCCATTTCAAATTGACAATTGTATCACTAAATTAGTTAGAAAGTGGTTCAATAACAGCCATTATTTCAACATTAAAGGAAATCTAGGGTCAAAGATGAAAGGGTGTGAGAACAAGATGGCCTACAAAGGACTCAGATGTCTATTGTTTTTAATCAGGAACAAAATTATCAACAGCATTATATTGTGACAAATGTTAATTTTTTTTACAAAAATTTTTTTAATACAGTCTTGAAATCATATTTAATGGAAAAACAGCTCAAAAACAAAACTTACAAGCAAATATTAAAATATTTGGCTCCTGGTGGGAAAAAAAAAAACGTCTACACAATTACAAAACGCTTTTTTTATGGAAGAGAACAATGCTTTAAACATGAGTGGCACTTGAACAGCTCAATTTCAGTAATGATATCCATGAAATGGACGGTGGTCTGGTTTGTGATGGGTGTAGGGGGCATAGTGAGGCCTGCTGTGACGGTTCCTCATCACGAACTGATGACTGAGGGGCTGGTGGTAATCTTCATAGGGCTCAAAGTAGGAGGAGGGAGGCACATTGTCAATACCTGTAAGATGTTCAGACTGAATTTTAGACCTAATATTTTTTTAAACCAATACATTTATGTGATTGATGCAACTGTGCAACTCAAAATACACCAGGTGTCAGTAACAAGCCATCTTGCCCACACATGCAGATATCACACCTAATAAAAACAAATGAGACATCAGGCTGTGACCAGAGCCTTATTTCATTTAATAACTTGTAATGGTAATTCCAGGTCTGGATTTGCCAACCATTAATTGATGTTTGTGAATTAAATTCTTCTGTTGGGTGATTGTGTCATGACTTCCCTTTCTTCATGAGTTGAACATTTTTTCCTCCCATTGATTCCATTTTATAACATATTATTGCACAAGTGTGCTGGATGGGCAATGGTACCTTCACCTAGAAACACGATGAGGCTGTAAATACCAAGTCTGAAGCAGTTCATACACTTACCATGTCTGGGCGGTACATAATGTTTCTGCTGAGGTCTGCTGTGCGACCGGGGCTGCTGCGGCTGGACGGCAGGTAGGAAGTTCTCTGCATTTTTGTGGCGATGTGGCATTGGCTCCCTCTTATCTTCAAAGCTCAAGAAGGCACCAGACAAAGAATCAGAGGCAAACTCCTCTCTGAAGCTGTCCGAATTCACAGCAGCTGTTTGGTAGCCGTTTGGACAGGAAAGAGGGGCGAAACAAAGAGATAAAAGAAAATTACTTAAAGTGGAACAAAGAAATGCAGTAGTTTCATTTAAAGATTCTCTCTTGTTTTAGCATAAAAGAAACAAAAATATGGTAATTGAAGATATATGGCATCTTCCAGCAGGTGCACTCCTTCAGCTTTTCTAAAGTATACAGTTTAGAGTTGTCCTTTGGAAAGGCCAGGATGACCTTTAACATCCATCTCTGAAGAACTAATCTCTGTGCCAATCCAAAAAAATACTACAGAAACACAAACTATCATCTCTGGAAGCCAGGAACACCCTGCATGAGAATCTCTACAATACCAGGAGTCTGAAAATACTTGTTCATACTTTTCATATTCCATTGATTTCCAGGCCCGTGAAATCTTTAATTTACCTTCTTTTCCAGTCTGAATAAACCACAGGAATCACCATCATGTCTTACCTGCAAATTTTGTAGAACAGTCGTAGATTGACTTCTGCTCTGGAACTTCTGAAACAACAAAGTAGATGCATATTTTAATTCTTAAATAAAAGATGCATGTGTGTGTGTGTTTGTGAAGCCACTCTTCTCACCGTCAGTCAACATCACACCCCAGGCTTGTGCAATGTGCCGTAACAGAAAAGCGGTGATCCTGCGGTGAGCGATGGCGTTCCAGTGGACGCCGTCTTTGGTTCGATGTTGTAATGAGAAGCGGAACTGAAAGTGGAGGTCCAACACATCCATCTCATAGTTGTCAGCCAGAGTCCCACCATAGAAGTTGGCTTCAATCACATCGTAACGCAGCTGAGGAGCTTTGTGCTCAATCTGAGGTCAGAGAAAAATTATGCATTTTTTCTTTCTGCAGAAAATATCAAGATAAAAAGCTAAACTTACAGACTGTGCAATGGGGACTGTATGGCACTACAAAGAGGGAGTTATTGCTGCATACATTTTATGTTGTTAGTTGAGGACGTAATACTCTGCTGTCACTTTGCCAAAATATCACCATGTTAAACCTGTAACATTTTACAGTTTAATGTCCATTCCAAGTGGGAAGACAAACATAAGTCTGTTCACTTTTATCAGCATTAAAATACATTTATGTCTTTTTACATATTTGATGGTGACTCACCTCAGGCACCAGAAAGCCACCTTTGATCTTTTCTCCTAACGGCATGGTGAGATTCCAGATAACCAGCGTTTCCTCTGGTAGGAAACTCTTCAGCTCACCGAAGAACCTCTTAAGATTTGCCTTGTAGTCGTCGACCCATTTGGGATTGTATCTAAAGAAATATAATGCAGACAACAAAACAGGCCCAAGCAATTACAGTACAAAGATTAGAATCAAAAACAAAATGATCAGTATGGTAATTAATGTGCATTATAAATATACAAAAGGCATTCCTTTACACCTCTGCACCTGACCCTGACTCTTGATTTAACATACAAGCAGTTTTGCTTAGTCAGGTAAAAAGTGATGCAATGAAAATGCACTAGGCACCAACACCCAAAGAACTGGCCAACACTTTCCTTTTATTTAAATCAAGTTTTGGTTTCATCTTTTACAACATTTCTAAAATGCAAATGCTTTCCGATTGGCATTTTTTTGTATTCAGGTTCATTTTGGACCACATTGACCCCAATTTTTTGGACTACTGTACTGGAGCATCTCTAGAACGAATATTTAACCTTGGTGTTAAAGATGCACTTACATCATATCAGTACTTCTTGCACCTACCTTGAAATATCCCAAACACAAGAGTTCACAATGACCACGTCTGGTTTCAAGCCCTGACGGAAGTCCTCCATGATGCTCTGCATGTATGTAGAGAAGATGCGGGTCACGAAGTAGAAGCGGATCAGGTGGTGGTCAGACTGATACTGACGGACCTCCGTGTATTCGGTCCCATTGTTCATTCGGTTCAGACAGCCTCCTTCCACCAAGCAGTCCAGCTCGAAGCTCATCTCACCCTGCAGGGACAAAATGTCAAGCGAACGAGCTGATAACTTAACACACATCACAGAAATACAAGTTTTCATTTATTGGCAGATGAATATCACATTTAATATCTCCCATTTTGGTAAATTATGTCCACATGCCGCTTACCTTGCTTTTCAGTTGTCTTAAAGTGAGGTATCGGTCCTTTTGTAGCAGTACGACAAGGTCCTTGTATACAGAGCGCTGAACTGAATGAAAATACGTTTAATAAGTTACAGAAAATAAACAGAGGGGGAAAATATTTAGACATAATAAGGAAGGGAGTAGTTACTCACTGGAGTCACCCAACACCACCACGAACTTGTTATGGAGGAGCAGGCGGGCCTGCTGGTGGCTCACCGTCTCTTTCTGCAATTAAAAGATTACTTCCATTATATGTATATATATATTTAACAGTAAAGATGCAAAAAATATACTTACCATTTTGTTTTAATATTTTCAAATTGAGTTTAAAACTACCTAACTTTCCTAAATTCACGACCGACGTCACTTTCTGAATGCTAGCCGTTGACTAAAAAGCTATTTATTTCCAAACTTTTCCCCCGTCAAAATTATTAAACCCACCACAAAGTCATTTTTTTAGGAGCTTAAACCCACTTTTAAAACGCAAGATACCCAAACATCCACATCGTCGTGTCAGCTTTTAAAATGTTAGCATAATTGTTCGATCCAGGCTGCCGTTAGTTCTACAGACGCAGGTGAAGCTGATTGGATGAGACCTTCAATGACGGTCGGAAAATTCCCTTCCTACAGCGAGCCTCAGCATAAATACAAATTACCTCCGAGGTAGTTCACCTGAAATATGCGTCAATACCTATTTATAAACTTGACAAAACTCTGTCACACGTATTTAGATGAACTGTTTTCTAAAAGTGAAATTCTGCAGTCAAATTATTATTCTCACACTTTCTTGTGGGTCCACAGATGCAACTGACAACCAGTATTTTTTTTTTTCTTTTTTCAAATTATTTGAAATTTATCTACACAAACAATAAGAAGGTTTATGATTTGAGACTTAAATTAGATTTATTTTTTTAGAAACAAAAAGATTTTTCTTACAGTCAAGTCAGGGAGCACCTGAGTGCCTCCACCTGATCTACGTATTGTAGATTATGGAGACTTATTTTGTTTTCATGACAGTGTATGTTGAATTATGACTTTCTTTTAGAGCATTAAGATGTGATCAGAGCCAAGTCTGTAAAATATTGAGTGTAGTCAGGTTAAATGAATTCAACTTCTGGCAGATTTAAAATATAAACTCTTAAAATAGGATTAGGCATCTTTATTTACCACTGTGTGCACACAATGGCAGAAGGAGTGAAAGAAACATCAATATGACATCAGGTACTAAATAGAAAAACAAATTAGAGCCTTAAATAAAATGAAAAGCAGACTTTTTTTCCCTCAAAGTAATATTTTTATTTCAGTGTTTATCATATTTTTAGATGTGATATGGACATTTTTAAATATTTTTCCTCAGTGGAAGACACTATCATCTTCATCATCATAATCCAGTACTTGAATCTGATCTTCTTTCTTTTCCTCCTTCTCCTCCTCCTCTTCATCTTCTTCATCATCTTCTGCATTGCTTGTTGTCTTACTTTTACCTCTCTGGTGAAACTCCTGGTATATCCCATTCAGTGCTTTTGCCGCCTCCAGGGACACTTTTAGATTCCCTATGACCTCCCTGTCTTTGTCCACACTCAAAACTGCAGAAAGGTGAAAGAAAAATTTTACATATTGAAAGTTTTATGTTATTTAAAAATGTAGGACATTTTTACCTAAATTAGGATTTTATTTTGTTTCTTAATGCAAATTTTTGCATTAGGAAACCATACAATTTATCCGTTGAGCTGGTTAACAGAAAGATGAAACTTCAGTACAGTAACATTTAACTAAGAGCTTCAACATTTACTGTCAATCTGTTGTTCGATCACATCGTTTCCTGTGAGCAGCAGTTCCTGCAGGTCCAGGAAAGCGTGTCCAACATCCACACACTCCTCTTCATCGTCCATCGGCTCACTGACCACTGTGAACTTTAACCTGCCGTTAGAAATAAACGTTGTCCAGCAGGACAACGATCAAAAACACACCAGAAAATCATTTTTAAACAGATAAAGTAAACTAACATTAATGTTCTGCAATGCTTTTTGAACATGGTCCATTTAAAAATGAACGGGCTATGCTCCAGACTGTTCCTTGTCATGAAACCAGCCAATTAAAATGACCACTGTTGATGCACACAATGTCAAAGGGTATAAATAGCTACTCTTTGATAGCTAATGGTGTGTTTAGGTGAGAGAAACTCCTCAGTAAATTCGAATTTGTACCATCAGAGTCACTGCAGTTGTTTGGTGCATAAGCAATCAATCACAAAAAAGAAGAGTTACAAAAAACGCCTATACATAACATGACTTTCATTAACTGCTGCAAGTCTCTAGGCCACCCACCTGCCCTGGTTGGGGTCTGTCCCCTCCAACATTGTGTAAAGATACTGCCTGAGTGGAGCTGACTGGGAGCCGTCCACATAAATCACTGGGAGAGACAAAAACCAGTCAGTCTGATCTTCGTCCTGAATACATTTTACACACAGAAACACCAAACTTCAGGCAACCTCGTGTGAAGTTGTAGTGAATCTCCTCCCCTTTCGCAGGTTTACGGAGGGACATGGGAGTTTCTGTCGTCTCCATGGCAACGCCCAGGAGCCGGTACTCCACGTAAACGCGCTGCACAGAGGGGTCGAGCGCCACACGAGACGACGGTTCAAAGGTCAGGGACAGGATCTCGACTCTTAGCTTGTCTCCCTGGAAAACAGTAGCATCTTTAAATCTTTAAATCCCATCTATTATTTCTCTATATGCTAACGTTAAGAAGCCAGACTTTCTTGTAATCTTGTGAAGTGGTTTTAAACAATAGTTTTAAGAGCCAAGTATGAGTTACAATATCCGTAAATCATATCTTGAGGTGCACAAAACGCAAATAAATGCACACTCACTTCCCAACGAAGCCAATTCTGCAAGAAAACCCTATTTTTATGTCATAACATCTGAGAAATAAAGAAATATAGACAAAGAGGTCAGCTGAAGTCTGAAGAGTCTAAACATGGAATATTTTGAAATACAGATTAACTGACATCAGTGTTTCATTTGCTAGTATTTTTAGAAATTCAAAATAAAATTCAGCAAAGATCTGACAGGACTTCAGAGATGTAGCTAATAACGAAAATTATTTTCGAAGTATCAAATTGTTCTCTTTGGTATTTTTCACAGACTTGATTATAGTAAAAATCACTCAAGCGCAATAACAGGGACAGATTGTCAGAAATCCCATGTAAATATTCATAAAGACCCCTTTTAAAATATTTCCAGAAACTCTGGCTCTTCAGAAATAAAATAAGAACAATTCCTGATTGACTTAACAATTTTGCACAATTTCAACCCCGTTGCAACAATTTGTTTGTTTTCCAGTCCCAAATATTCCATACCGTCCTCATTTTTCGTTGCGGTGGTATGATTATTATGTCGCTCTGTGAAGAAGTGGATTCTGGGGATTCAGGGCTGTCACTGGCCTCTGTAGGAGAAAAAGACAAAGATTTAAAAATTCAAGGGAGTCAGAAAAGGCTGAATTTTTTTATCCATATTTAATAAAATGGTCGAATAAGTCTTTAAATGATATAAAGTAAAAACAGAATTACCGCTGGCACTCTTCTTTTCTTCCTCCTCTTCTTCAGACTCGGACACTTGACTCACGGAGGGAAGATCCTGGAACAAAAAGCTTAAATTTAAGCCTATGATCCAGGATATTCACAATTTGTGCCATTTATTTCCAGGTTACTCTGACTATCTAATTTATTATGGAAAGAACAGTCAGGCATGTTGTTTTCAGAGAGTGAGTGAGCTGACCTGGATCCCTGCATCAGTAGCAGAGCTTCCCCTCGATGGAGTTGCAACTGATCGTCTGGAGGACGACCCAGCTGGAGATCTTAAACGGAAATAAGTTTCATCATCTTTCAGTGTTTTATCTCATTATATGTTAAAAAAAGTAATGTTGCACACATAGAGCAGCAACAATTAATGTTATTTTTTTACTAATTTGCATTTATACAGTCCTGTTAACAGTTTTGTAGCAATTAGTTCTGGAAGGTATTTTTTCCCCTGTCAATCTACATGAATTGTAGAGGAGTCTGTTGAATAAGTAGAAGTGTTTTTTTACAATGTTTCTCTTACCTGTAGGACGAAGTGGTCAGTCTTCGTTCAGGGGTCAAGTGAGGCGACCTCGCTTCAGAGGACCTCTTGGTGGATCTCTTACGGTCTGCTGATAGCGGTTTCACAGACACGACTCGCTCTGACCGCAGATCCTGTGAGCTTTTCTGTCTGACAGGTGGAGGCTGGGGCTGTAAGTAGGAAAATATCTCAAATAGGCATATATTCATGTCAAGTAAAACAAGTAATTTGTTTGACCAAAACAAAAAAGTATTGTTTTTGCCACATTTTAATTATGTTTTATATCCACCTCTAGTGTGCAGAAGCAGAGAGCAGATTTCTGGCATATTGACTGGTTAAAAACAAAGCCTTAATGGTAAACATGTGTGTCAAAAACTATTTATTCTTTAAACGTTTCCATTTAAGAGAGAAAGAGCAGCCAGGTCCTGTCAATCGAATGTTGGGGATTTTTATTTGTTGCCAAAATTATGATTGGCAAAACAATGTTATCGTAGGAAGGTGACAATATGCTGTGTGTTTTTTAAGATTTTATGTTAGATGTAAATAATTTTGGAACCAATAACAACAGATTTTTTTATTCAATCATACCTAAACCCTAGAAGATAGATAAAATACTTTCTCTTTACTGGGACTTTAAATCAGCTGGATTTCTTACCCAAGCTTTTGCCTCTTTCTGCACAGCTTTAGTTTCTTTGGGCTTCAGATCCTGAGTCTGTAAAAACAGAGAAACAAGTTCAGCTCTTCAGAGCAACATTTGAATTAGTTTTGACCCGGTCAGAGAAATCACATCACCTTCACTCTCTGCTTGGCCGTCGGCCTCTGTGATGTTTCCTCGCTCCTCCTCTTTTCCCGCTGACTGCTTTTCATCGCCCTATGAGGATCGTCCACTTCCCTCCCCCATCTGCCCTGAAGGCTGTCCAACGGCGGCTGGAATGGATACTTCCACTTCAGCATGACTCTGACCATTCCCCGAGGTCCACCGGCGGGATCTCTTAGAACATAATCGCCTGACAAAACACGGGATAAAAATATATATATCTAGCTTTTAGTAATAATTCTCCTTCAAGCAGTTTTATTTCCCTCACAGCCTCACCTCTGATCTCTCTGCCTGTCGCCAGAGCTCTCAGTGGGATCGGCGTCTTGGCCAGGTAGGCTGGCGGTATCTGCTCATCGCTGTCATCGAACACATACACCCACAAACTGCTGGACCTGGCAAACGGAAACCAGCTGTAATCTCAAAGAACTGAATCATCTTACTGATTTAGAGCCAGCGCACCTGAGGTAGTGCAGCACATCGGTTGTTACTGCCAGAGGGAAGCTGGTGACGTCGTTGAACACCGGATCGACGGCGCACTGAACCGTTTGAGAGACGTGAGGCGGCAGGTCGTACAGCCGGTACGTCAGGTAGGCGTCTGGCAGGAGCCCCGGCCAGCGGGCGTTGAGGCCGACGCAGCGCTCAAGCATCACCACCAGCTCATTGGGGATCCCACCGCCATAGTCATGGAGCTCCTGGTGTGGAAGACATTAAGGAGTAAAAATCATCAGAGTTCAGGACCAAAAGGCCTAAAGATCCTCACCTAAACACTTTATGTTTTAAATTTCAAAGAAATTTTACTTGTAGACAGACATAACCTAAGTAAGAATACAAAATACAGCTTTCAAATAATATGTTTTATTTATTAAGAAAAGAGTGGCAGTCTTAGTTAAGGTCCGAGTTGATTCATAACATAACAGCGAACCACCAAGTTGATCCTCCAATGGCCAAAAAAAAAAAAAAAAACAGACGGAAGATTATGGAGTGGCCTAGTTAAAGTTCAGTTGAGATGCTGCAAAGTTACTTTAAACAGGCTGTTTATTCAGCTGAATCATCTCTGCAAATGAGAGCATCTCTTTGAAAGTTACATCAGATGCCTGATTTCACCTCTTGGCTGCCATCTTGCCAGCCTAGTGGGATGTGACCTGGACTCCTGTGTCTCACTGTCCTCCTTTCTGCTCCCATCTCCGTCCCAGTGTGGACGGGTTCAGCAGGAGGGAAGAGGCGCACCCAGAAATCCACAACACCAATTATTTCACCCTCATTTCCTTAAAAAAAAAACACAAAAAAAAAACAGGTTTCAGAGTCAGAAGACGAAAGGAGATGGGAAGAAAGCATCAGCTGCTAAATCGTTACCCACCTGCGATGCTGACGCTGCCGGAGATTCGTTCTCCTCTCCTCTCCGTGGCGCCCAGGAGTGACATGTTGCCGCTTCCGTGGGTGACAAACCGGACCCCTCCCAGCGTCTGGTGGAGCTCCAGCTGCACTCTCGACCCCTGACCTTCCAACCGACCCAGATCCCGGACCGTCAGTGCATACCGGGACGTGAAGCCATAGTTTGGCTGGCTCCCTGACACCAGAGGAGTGGAGTGCACCTCAAAGTCCAGCAGGCAGTAGGTGCAGAAGGTCACAATGTCGTCATGCTGGCCTGACACCGGGTGGAGGCTGGTCAGGGTGCGGAGCCCCACCGGGGTGAAGGTGGCCGACTGGTGGGGTAAAAACAACGGTCAGTGTTGGATGAGGTTTTTTGAGAAAATGCTTAGAGGATCTCATAAGATTTTACCTTAAGGTGGATCTCTAACAGTGACTCCCCAGATTTCAGCTGAGAGAAACAGAGATCGTCCTCTATGGGCTGAACCACCTCCTGATCTCCAGCCGGCCATGTGTATTGTACCGGTATGGTCCGCTTGTAGTTCCTGGGGCTGTAGGCCAGCTCTTTCAACTGGGCTTTAGATTCACACGGAACCAGAAAAGCATTTTAAAACAAATGTTCAGTTAAACTCACAATAGTTTGTTTATAAATTAAGATGGGGTGAGATTAGATTTGCTGTGAACGTTGTCCTACCTTGTAGCGTGTTGATCTGCAGAGCTCTTTTTGACAGAAGTTTGTCTTTCTCCACCGTCCTCCTCCTGCTCTCCTCCCTCTCTCTCTCCACCTTCTGGTTGATCATGTTTAACTCTTCCTTAGAGAGGAAATATATTTCTAAAATTTTCTGTCATTTGTGTGTGTGTGTGTGTGTGTGTGTGTGTGTGTGTGTGTGTGTGTGTGCATTTAATGGTGTGCATGTACCTGCAGGTCTTTGGTGATCTTGTGCTCCAGCAGCAGCAGGTTTCTGGTTTTCTGCAGCTCCAGCACCGTCTCTGCATGCGACGCCTGGATGTTGAGCAGCTCACGGGACGAATCGTCCACGCCGCCGTCAGGCACGAGGAAGCCCAGAGCCTCCCTGCTCTCCTGCTGCATCCTGAAGGCCTGCGTTTGGAAAAAAACAACCTGTTACGGGATTTTAAGAGCTATATCTCATTATGTGTCTGGAGAAAGTACGACAAACCTTGATCTGCAAAAGAGTTTCACTGAGCTCCTCAACGCTCATGTCAAACCCCTGCATAGGAGAAGAAATGTGTGACAGATTAAACTACAGGAGGAAAACTCAGAGAAAGGAAGAAATTTGTGGATTGTCTGTTTCTGACCTTAGTGACGGAGTCCAGCCTGTCCTGAAGAGCAGAAACCTTTTCTCTGTACTGGTCAACCTGTTTCTCCAGTTGCTCTTTCTTCTCCCTCATCAGCACAGACAGCTCTAAATGTAATTAAATAAAATTTTCATTTTGCAATGTCAGACATTTTATTTAATGGAAAACAAAATGAGCTTCCACTGTCACCTTCCTCCTGCTTCCTCTGCTCCTCCAGCATCTCTTTCTCTTGTCTGAGTTTCTCCTTTTCCAGCTCCAGCTTGATCCTCCCCTCCCTCTCTTCCTGCAGCATCTCCTCCAGTCTGTGGTTGAGATCCAGTCTGAAGATGTTCTCCTCCTTCTGCTCCTCCTTCTGCTCCTCCTTCTGCTCCTCCTCCCTCTGTGTCTCAGCAGGGTTCTCCCGGGGGGTCTGGGCAGTCAAAGTGCTGACCAACACAAAAATAAAATCATCAAACTAATATAATTTGAGCTTAAAATTCACAAAAAAAGAATATTTACAAAGAGGCGATCTTTTCAGACATTACATGTACTGACTTTAGAATAAAGTCTGGTGATCTAAGTTTTCAATGTCTTGCAGCATTCGTAGTTCTTTTATTGCATTTTTGAGGAGGCAAAGTGGAAGAAAATTATTGTTCAATTTTCTTTTCTGCAAATAGCATTTCTGAATTTTTTTAATGCATTTACATTCTGTCTTTTGTTGCAGTAACACAACAGTATGTCTTTACCATATGTGAATAATGATATTGAAGTATTGATGGAGATTGTACATTAAAGTGTAGACTTTGACTGAACCATTCTCATACAGAAATATGCTGTGACGTCGCATTTCTTTATGCTGATCTATAAAGTCCAGAATATATAAAGGATTATTGTTGTAACATGAAAAACGTGGAAAAGTAATACTTTCACAAGCAAAGTGCAGGGAAGTTTATGTGTGAACAATTTAAGATAACACATGAAATAGACTTATAATGTGTCACATCCCTATATTAGTTCATGAGAGCCCACTAGTTTTTTGTAAATACTAGAAATATGTATATTTTTAAAGCCCTACCTCTTCAGTAGAGTGTCGTAGCTGTCTTTGATCAGATCCCTCTCTCCCTCCAGGTCTGAGATTCTCTCTTGGAGCTGATGGAGAATAATCCAAATGAGTTCCAACCTGACATGATCCAGCTGCACACAGATGTGTTACCTTGTCCAGAGTCTGTAGAGACAGAGTCATGGTGGTGAGCTGTCCCTCCTGGGTCAGAGCTCTCTGTCTCTCCTGCTTCAGTTGTTCGGTCAGCTCCTCCACCTTCTCCAGCAGAGCCGCCTGACTTTCCCTCAGCGCCTGCTGACTCTGCAGCGAACACAGGAAGCAGGATTATTCATTATTCACTGGATTATTCATCACACTTCGTCTGTTTATTCTGAAGCCTTTACCTCTTCCAGCTGATTCTCGTACGCCTGTAGTTAAACACACAGAGGAGGTTAGTGAGAGGATTAGAGAGCTTATAAGGAAGACTGATGATGTGCAGAATTAAAAGAAGACGGCAAGAGGGTCTCACCTCCTGCAGGTCAGCAAACTTCTCCTGGCTGACCCTCAGGGCTGTGCTCTTCTCAGAGAGCTGCTTTTGCAGACGGATCAGATCCACGTTCTCTCTGATTGTGATTCTGACACAAGTAAAATATGTTTAACTTCAAAGTAAAGGCACTTTTGTGATTAAAACATGCTTGGGTCTCAGTCTTTTTTTCAATTAGAAGATGCAACGCGATTCGCCAGCTGTGTCTTCATGTATTTACATCTACCTGTGTCTGTCGGCCTGCTGCTTCCTCAGCTCTCTGACCGTCCCCTCCATCTCTCTCTCCCTGTCTCTCAGACTTTCTTGGAGAGCCTGAGCTGTCACCTCCAGTTCTGCCATCCTGACCTGATCGGTCATACTGGATCTGCTGGATGATGATGGATTTTTATGTTGAATTATAAACATAAGGACATTGATGATATAAAGAAAAAAAGGAGGAGTTTTTTGTACAATTTTTCCATTTCTGCTCTGGTTTCCTCCAGCGTGAGACCGTATCGTGCAGGAGCAGTCCGTGCCGCCCTCCGGACTCCAGCCTCTCCATCCAGGTTTTTACCTGAACACATGAAGGGGAAGAACATCATGCAGTCCTGAAAGGTTGACATCCTATCATGTAAATACAAACTTGCCGGTAATGCAACTAATTACTAATTACTAAATATTTAGCTTTAGACGGCAAGCTAAATATTTAGTTTTAAATTGTGATATTTGCAGAAAAGACATAATGTGGAAAAGCTATGACTTTGGATCATTTCAGACATTTAAGAGATGGCTCTTTTCTGTGCATGAACCTCACCTTTGTTGTACCTGTAAGGCGTGCGAGCCCCCAGGTCCAGGATGTGCTGCTTGGCTACGCTGAGTTTATTCTGCAGCACCTCCTTCTGGCTCTCCAGCACCGCCACCCGGGCCTCCAGCTCCTGGATCGTATCTTCCATGTCCCTCTCTCTGACAGGACCAGAGCCAGGATGGGCCTGACGAAGTCGCATCAGCTTCGTGGACATTCTGGGTAAAACAAGAGGAGGATTTAGGGTTAATCTTAGAAACAGGGAAGGGTAATAAAATTGATAATTCGCCATGAATGCTGTCAGCACTATTTTAATATTTGACATCTATAGTCATGATTGTATCCTGCATTTATAATATAACATCCAAAGTAAACTACTTTAGGGTAGTTATTTTGGTACAACATTGTATTTAAATTAGAAACTTGTGGCTCCAGCAGTTCTAAGAGTCTCGTCTCTGCTGGTGTTACCTGCGGAGCCTCTGCTCCTGTGTCCGAGTGTGTTGCCTGAGGACACTGTTCTCCTCCTGCAGCCGGAGACACAGGTCCTCCAGATGATCTCTGGGAAACCGAAACAGCCGCTGAGGGTCCGCTGGGTACAAAGCAGAGTCATGATCATTTGAGTCAAAATGCGCAAGATGATGTTTTTGAAAGTTATTCTACCTTTCATCTTTGCAGAATGGTGCTTCTTCCATGGCTTGACATCCCGCAGAGTGTCTGGGAAAATAAAAAAAATTCAAATTCCTGGAAAATATCTGCTCTTTTATGAAGAGAACAACTTGAAAGCTTTTTATTGAAGGATTGGTTCAGGTTTCTGCAAAAACAAAATGGCTTACTTTATCACACCTGTACTTGTGGCGCAGTAAATTACAGTAAAACCAAAGTTTAATTTAAATGCTAGGGTGCTTCATTTTAGGGAGGTATTATTCTTTCTTTTTTTTCTTTCTTTTTTTTTTTTGCTGGCATACATGCTGTCCTATTAGGGCAATAAAACAATGAAAACAGTTCCGTGTTGTTGTGTGAACACACACCGGGGACGGTGGGCATCAGCCCGCCTCTCATCAGCCCCACGTCCCTCACCGGAAGGTCCCCGGCCGTCTCGTCCACCACCAGCGACATCACGCCTCTACCTCCGCCTCAGCCAATCAGAGAGCTCACACCGCTTCCTCTGCGAAAAGACTCCTGTGAAAGCAACTTCCTCGAAACACATCGGATGAAACACGCCACAAAAATCGGACAAAAGGAATCGATTCAGCGAGAGAAACGACTTGTGCTTTGTAGATTATCAATGAATCACTGAGCAGCTGGTGAAACAAAACCCCAAACACAAAACGTCACGATGCGATACAGTCTTTAATGAAGCTCTACAGTCAAAGTATTTGAGTGAATATGTTTGACTTACCCGCATCTTCCTGAAGACATGACAAATGTTTGCCTGTCAGCCTGCAGGCCTGTGAGGTTTGTGCGTCTCCTCCCGGAGCCCGGATGACACTTTTAATCCCTCATCTCTTAATAATTCCTCCACTGCTTCCTTCAAGATTAATCTAACCGATCCAAATCTAACTCCTCTCCAAATCGCAGTCGCTAAAATATATATATACATATATATATATTTTTTTTTTCTATAACGGTTCTGTAAAACCTGAGCAAAAAATAGAGAATTAAACTAGTAAATACGCAACAGAAATAAAGTGATAGATGCATGAAGTGTCTCTGCCCTCCATCTGCCTCCAGGCTAATCCTATTCCTGCACTAATCTGATCAGCAGAAGCGTCAGGTTGTTTCATCTGAACATGTGCCGTGATGTTAGTTTACAGATCTGAGGCTGAGATCTGTGGAGCATTTAGAGAGAGGAGAAGAAGCAGAAGAAGAAGTAGAAGAAGAAGAGGGAGTAACAGGAATGCAACAGCTTTTCTGTCACTAGAATATTAAAGCAGCATAAAAAAAACATAAATTTTCTTTATCTCAAAGTGCGGTTGTAGAGTTTTTATTGCATTATCTATATTATTAATTTCCACACATGAGACAACAAAGTGCATTTCACAAAAATGTGTCTTACTGTGACAGGTAAGCAGTAAATTACACTTAGATGGAGTTAAAAACCAGGATGACAGCAGAAGGTAGCAGTACAGCGCCATCTCTGGTGGAAATGTGTAAAAAGATGCAAAATACATTTATGTAAACTTTTTGAAACTCAGAAACTTCTACATTTTTCCTCCAAGATTTCTGAGATTAAATTTGCTCCTCGTTTCTTCCTCAGTGCCTCTGTGTGACGCCATATCAGATCTGTTCAACGCAAAAAGACTCCTAATGTCAACATAATTATATTGAATATGATGTCTTATGTGTGCAAAGCAAATAAAAACATACAAAATACACATAACTGGTTTATTTTTTGTGGCAGTAGTGAGAATACAGATACCACTACTGTAAAAAAGCTACTCAAATGAAAACATTGTATTTTCCTGTTTCTTTTCAGTACAAAATGAAGCTGCAATTTTTTTTTTTTTTTTTTTTTTAGATCTATTTGAAGTATTTTTAGGCATTTCTTTGAATAATTAAATGAGCGTACTGTACTGGTGGAGTGTTGATAAATTCATCGGGAGCTTTGCAAAACAACTTTAGCATAAATTGTATAATAAATGAAACGTTGCTGGATGCATATTTAAAATGTCATATAGTGATGTCCTCTAAATCTGTGCCAAAGATGCGTTTCTTAATGGGCTGGATGGTCAGCGGCGATTTGTTGGTGCCGTTTTCATTCGTATCCGGGTTGAAAAAGGGAAAAATGGCCTCGGTAAAGTGAAACCCTGTAAATGAATAGATGTGTGACCCGGTCTCTGCATTGAAGAAAGAAACAACCCCATCTTCGTAGTCCAGGAACACGCCGATGACCTTTGGCCTCTTGGAGACGCACAGCAGCTCTGCCTCTACTGCACAGGCCCAGAGTTCAACTCCTTTCCTCAGACAGATGGTCCAAAAGCCGTCGTCTGGACTCAGAGTCACAGCACCTTTCCTTCTGACGGATGCTCGAGCTACGCCCAGGTCCCACGCCGTTTTGTCTCCCACATGCACCTCCCAGGAGCGCCTCCCTGTGGTGAAACCCTACAGAGGCAAGAATTAGACTTTAGACAACACAACAAGGCACCACACACTTAAAACACCTCATACGCTTTTGCTACCATTAGAGCAAGGACGCATGGAGCTTTGTCAAAACGTTCTGGGAGATCTGCCACATTTCGCATTACGTCTCCGTCCTGCACCTGCCTCCCATCCTCTGAAAGAACGAGCCAGGGGTTGGCCGTCCTGGGGTCCAGAAGGACATCAGCTTGGTGGACAGAAGGAGATCACAGCAGAGGAATGTTCATCTTTCTGTTTTTACTCAAATCATGATGACAGGACTGAAATACAAACGACACAGCCTTCCACAAACTGCAAGCTAATTAGAAATGAATCTTTCATTACAGCAGAGAAATCTTGTACTTGAATAAATTCAACCTTTAATTTGTTTGCATTTATTTAATTAAGATAAAACACAAAAAATACCAATACTAAAACACTTGAAAGTCAGCGAAGCTTTACCTGGATACTGCTGGATCTTCTCATAGTCTGAAAGCCAATGAGAACATCCTCAATCCACTGAATGGTGGAAAATAAAGAATATTGTAAGATGCTTTGCTGTTCCAACAAACCTCGATAGGAAAGGTTTTCCAGTTGCAGTTGCAGCTGCTGCCGAATGTCAGCCACCGCTCTCCTTATGGTTCCCAGGCATGTTTCTGAATGGATGAGGACGTTTGAGGAGTTTTCAATGGATGGGAGGGAGCTCACAGCCGGGAAACTCTGCAGCCAAGGAGTCAGATCAGGAAATACTGATTAGATTATGTCACTATGCCTCTTCTTATCTCTCACACTTTGTGTTTCACAAACACCTGGTTGTGGTTCTGATGCCACTTGGACCAGTTGTCCTGAATAAACTCAGACCCAAAACACTCAGACATCAAACCTGCAGAACATGGAGGTGATCTTCGTGGTGAAATAGCTGCTCCAGTTCCCTTCTTCTCCTCTGCAGCTCAGAGATTTCTGTTTCCAGCCCAGCGATGAGCCTCTTTGCCCTCATTTCTGCCTCTTCCTGCTTCCTCTGGATCACCTCCATCAGCTCGGCTCGACTTCTCTCGATGCTGCGGATCAGAGTGGAGAAGACCTGCCCACTTTCCTCAATGTCCCTTTTTGTGTTCTCCTGCGGGTGAGAGACAAAAACTGAAAATCAAGTTGAAATGTTGGAATATTTGTAAATTGGAGCAGTAATCTGTCTTCTACACTCTGTGAAATAACTCAGCTGTATCGCACTAATATCAACTCACTTTGCTCATCTCAAGATTGTGTCTGATCTCCTCCAGCTTCTTCAGCCTGTCCTGGATCCTTTGCTGAATTTCACCTTGAATCATTTTAATCTGACCCTAAAAACAGAAAAAGTGCACAAAACCGTAGTCAAATATCTCTCTGGATTTAAGATTATAGACTCTCGAGATTTACCTTCTTGTTCTGGATCTCTCGTTCCACTGGGACCGTGTCGTTGCAGCGATGGTCCGTTTTGACGCACTGCACGCAAACAAACTTCTGGTGACTTCTGCAGAACAGCTCAAGCAGCTCCTGGTGCCTCCTGCACACCCGGTTCTCCAGCATCCCCACCGGTTCTATCAGCTTGTGAGCTTTCAGCGAGCCAATTCTGAAGTGAGGCTCCAGGTGGCTCTCACAGTACGAGGTCAAACACACCAGGCAGGACCGCAGGGCCTTCATTTGCTTCCCCACGCACGCGTCGCAGCCGACCGTCTTCCCCTGCACGCCGTCCTGCCTCCTGGCTCGGATCTTCTCCGACATTTCTTTGGCGAAAGAGTTTTCACAGAGCTCTGGGCAGATCTCGTACTCTGTGTGACACTTGGGGCAACTGATGGAGAGCCTGCCTTCCCAGTGGGCGGTGATGCAGGTGAAACAGAAGCTGTGACCACAGGGGATGGAGACAGGCTCAGAGAAAACATCCTGGCAGATGCAGCACTGAAACTGCTCCTTGGACAGAAATAAGTCTTGGGAAGCCATGACCTCAAAATTGGAAAAAGAACCCTGGTGTTAACTTAGCCGCTTCATATTTGTTAAAACTGTCACCATGTCATGACAGTTTCATATAATACAGATAATTTGTAAAAAGATCAACCTCTTGCCAGTCTGAAGAAATGCACCACTTTCTGTCAAAAACAACCAACCGTTCATGATTATTATTCATTATTTGCCAACCTGCTTTGTGTCTGCGTTTTATAAATGCAATTTTTGAATTAATTTAAACACCAATAAATTCATATTCAGGCTAATCTTGAATGTAGTTTCATCTGAACTGTGAACACCAGCTGCTACTTCATCAAGTCTGTCATAGTCATGTGAATCTGCAAAAGGCCTTTGTGTTAAATTATGTTTAATCTCCAGAAATATTAAAAATAATGAAACACCTGATGAAACTGAACTCTTTAGTTACTGCGGACCCATTTGATCATTAGCTTGAATCAGTTCAGCAACACTTTTTGGCCAAAGTCCACCTGCCTGGACAAATGACTCAGTCTCTCACTCTTTGTTTCGGTTCTCTTTCAAACATTATTCAACACATAAAACGCTTATGCACTTCCTCTTTTCCCTTAAGCACAAGCATATCAATGTACAAACCTTTTAATTTGTTATGCAAGGCATATTTAGCTCTCAGAGCCAGCTTCTGGTTTAATCCTTTGTCCTTCTACATTTATCTCTATGAGGATCAATCAAAAGTAAATCACATTCCTGGTACATTTCAGAGTTCAGTTCCAGCGTTTTGTTATGTTTTAGTCTTTATCCTACCTTTTCGTCCCTGAATGTGAAAGATGACCTCACCTGGAGTAAAGGCAAACACTGGGCATTGTGGCTGTCAAGCCAAAGTCCTTCTCATTTAGCGTTACCACTCCCTGTGGGAAATTTTTTTTCATGTTGCTCTATAGTGGGAGGGACAAATTCCACACCAGGAGCAGAAATTGATTTGATTTGTAAAATATTTCCTGGATTCGTCTAAATATATCCAACTGTACTGGACTGAACAACAATATGGAAATCAATTTTCCACTGAAAAATTATTTGTTGTACAATCAAAAGGGAAAACAGGACTTCATAAAGTGTGTTGTGAGAATTTTTTTAAATTAATTTATGACTGATACATGATAGAATTTCAAAATGTGATCATATATTTTCTCATCTTGTTTATAAATGTTCTTTTTCGTAAGCAAAATGTTCCTCTGCTCATCTTGTGGCTCGAGAGATTCATGGCAAACTGTGGCAGAAAACCGTATTCAAGAAAGAAATGTAAAAACAATAACCAGACGTCAGAAAAAAAGTTTATTAAATATATTAAATAAACAAAAAAATAATCTCACCTCTGTCACAAAAAGCTGAATTTTTGATTCTGTCAGTTCCCCATTGGACTCCAACTCCATAGTTAAGGCAACGATGTAATACTGTTCCCATAATGCTTTTCATTTGGACTTTACATGTTCCAGGATTACAAGTGAACTATATAGTAATCAACAGCACAAGAGTTTTTTCTTAATATATGCAGATGATACCTAGCTTCTCCATTCTTACAAAATAATAAAAACATTATCAAATAAAACTTAAGGAACACAATAACTGTCATTTTACATTATTACAAATGATTTAATTTCTGAACTTATTTGTTTTGGTTTCTTTCTTTGCATGGATTAAATGAGCTGTTATCCACCACTGGTGAAATTTTTATGTAAATAGCACCTTTAGATTTTTTTATAATTTTTTTCATTCTGAAAAATTTAAAAATTTGACAAAATATTTTCTCATGATTATATATTTTCTGTCCCTCCAGGTAAAATGTTCCTCTGCTCATCTTATGGCCCGACAGATTTAACCCTCATGGAAAACTGCGGCAGGATACCATGTCTAAGAAAGAACTGTAAAAACAAGAAGATGTCGCGTCAGGAAAAATAAGGTTTCATTAATCCATTGAATAAACAAATAATCTTACCTCTGTCACAAAAGCCTGGATTTCTGATTCTGACAATGCACCATAGGATTTCAAGTTCATGTTTAAAGCAACAATGTAATCTAGTAAAAACAAAAATGCAAAAATGGTAACAATGCAGTTTGGAGGTCAAAGAAACTACAACTCAAGTGACCTGACAGTAATGAGACGACTGAAAGCGACTGCTGTCATTACTCCATGTATTGACACTCTATTGCAGACTAATTATGATAAATTCAATGCAATGCTTTCTTGTTTTAAAATTTATCAGTGGTGAACTTTAAACATTAGTCAATTCATTATGAGCTGCTTGGACTGACTTTAGAACTAGTTCTTGTTAGTATTAATTAGGACAAACACTGGTCTTAGCTTCTTTTTTAACATAATAAGCAAAGTTATTGTCTTAGCAAAGTTACATTTATCAGTGCAGCTAGAAACAACATTCTGAAAGTGTGTTGAACTGGAAAAAACAAAAATCATTGATGAAAACAGAGCTGGATTTACTTACTTGGCCCTATGGACAGATGTGTGGACCAAGGGAAAAAGAGAAAAGGGAATAAATTATTTTAAGTGCTAATGATTGTCACATTTATGAGGACTGTTTAACAACATATTAAAAAAAACACATGATCTTACCAGTAGATGCTGTGATATTGACTCCACTGCTTCTGACATTGTCGAACACAGAAAAGAGGGTGAATATGTATCTACTTCCAGCCGTCAGAGATGAGACTGTGTGAGATACTGGTCCATTTCCGCTTGGTGCACCAATGTTTGTCTCTGTGCCGTTAAACTGGAGAATGAAGCTCACAAAGTTGCTGATTTTATCCCACTGCAGAGTGATGCTGGTCTCATCTTGCGTTGATGGTCTAAAGTTGCCTGGATTTTGAGGAGCTGAGCCAGAAAAACAAAAAAATAAATGCGTCTACTGAAAGACAAGTTCACATTGTCTTTTTGTGGATGCAAGTCAATAGCCATCAGGTAGGTGAGTGCTGAAATCACTCACCAACCTGATGAACAACACTCAGCTGCTGTAAACAACTGTATGTTCGCAGTAACTGAACTGCAAAAATACATCCACGTATCTGCCACGTGAATAATAAGAGATTTTGTCATTCCACTAAGCAACAATAATAACTGCTAATAATTAAAATGCACAAGTTTTCAAACAAGATTTTATTAGTAGGACAAACTAAAACAGAAACAAAACATACCAGTGACAGCTGTAAGTTGTACTGCAGGGCTTCTCGTGTTCTCAAGCCAAGAGAAGAGAGTGAATGTGTATCTGGTTCCAGCAGTGAGAGATGGGACTGTGTGAGTTACTGGACCATTTCCACCTGGTGCAAAGATGGCTGTGAATCTGCCATTAACCTCAAGAATAAAGTTGACGTTGTCGTTGTCTTTATCCCACTGCAGAGTGATACTGGTCTCATTTTGTGCTGATACTGTGAATCCTGTGGGTCTTTCAGGAACTGAAATTGAGACAAGTTCAATTTGATTTAAAAAGCATGAAGTAAGTGGTTGCAATAATTGTATTGTATGTTACATGTGTTTGTATTTAGCACACATATGCTGAAAGAAAAAATAAACTTCTGAAAATTCAGGAATATGACTGCAGTACAGGATAACTTGTTGGGATCCTTGATCTTGTATAACTTTCCAGATTGTTATGCAATCTGGAAAGTTAATATTATTTTTGCTTAAATGTTTATTATTCTGGCTTAATAATAGCTCGTCTTCTTACCAGTAACTTGAGTGATGCTAATTCCCCTGGATCTGAGGTTCTCAAACACAGAGAAGAGGGTGAATGTGTATCTGGTTCCAGCAGTCAGAGATGTGACTGTATGGTTCACTGGTCCATCTCCATCTGGTGCACTGATGTTTGTCTCTGAGCCGTTGGTCTGGAGAACAAAGCTGGTGCTGTTGTCCCCTTTATTCCACTGCAGAGTGATGTTGGTGTCATACAGCAACAATATTCTGAAGTTGCTTGGATGTTCAGGCACTAAGACAGAGATGTACAACAAGCACCTGTGATATATTATTAGGGATGAGTGATAGGAAAACAAGCAAAGCAATATTCTGAATCTTTAAAAAGTTTGAATTTGGTGACAGAACGCCGACGACTAAGTTATGACTTAAGTTCAGAACTTATTGCTACTTGAGCTGAGTCTGTGGTGAATAAACTCATTTTTAGTTAAACATTAGAGAGTCACAGCTCAGCATGTTCCTACAGCTGAAACAGACTAATTCTCTAAAGAACAGTGACTTCACAAAATGTGCACAGGATAAAGTTTATAGGATTTACAAAACTATCTTAAAGAAATATCTGAACTACGTTTGTAATTTCTCGCAGGTGTTTTCCTGGGATCCCCTATCATAATCAACCATTTTGTATCATGACCCCCTCTGCTGTAGAAGCCTCTTATTTGCTCACTTATTCAATTCACAGAAGAGAAACACTAATGCATGCAGGGCAGCGGTCCGAGAACAATTAGCGAATAAGTAGCTTCTCTTAGCGAAAGTGTTTCCATCACAAAACATGTCTTAGGAATGCTAACCATGCTAGTTGCAAGAAGTCAGACTGCACTGCCAGTATACAGCAGCTTGTGGTTTTTCACGGTATCTCTGTGACACTGCAGCTGCTATTTGTCATGATGCAAATTCAAGCTTAAGCCACATGAACTCAAACTCTCTCAGCATGATGCTCTGTTTTGCATCACACAAATACTGGTCAAACACAATTTTGTTATGCAATTCCAGTCAGCATACACTCCTCCAGAATAAAGATGAGACAAAGTAATGCATCTTACCAGTGGCAGCTGTAAGTCGTGCTCCACTGCTTCTGATGTTTTCAATCACGGAGAAGAGAGTGAAAGTGAATCTAGTGCCAGGGTTCAGGGGTGAGACTGTGTAAGTTACTGATCCATCTCCACTGGGAGCGCTGATGAATTTCTCTATGCCATTAAACTGGAGGATGAAGTTGGTGTTGTTGTTGACTTTCTCCCACTGCAGAGTGATACTGGTCTCAGATTGTGCAGTTAGCCTCAAGTCTTCAGCATTTTGTGGCACTAAGAAAGACAAAAAAATGACAAAACTGTAATGTACAAAAGATTGTTCTTGTCAGTCTATCTCCCTGTGGTGAAGTCAGATCACATCTATAAATGAGCTAAAGATGAGCTTTAATGTGATGGTTCTGGTGCTGAATGGATCCTGGTGGTTACAAAATGTCATTCATGCATCTCCCTTTTTATTTAGATGAAAGTTAAGTTAAATTTAGGGCACAGAACATTTTCTTTTGGCTTCTGAGGCCAATACACTCCAATCTAATCTTTGACAACAATGAGTCAAACAGCATTTTAGCCTCTATTTGTAGAGTTCAATTAGAGAGACATATTTGTCCTTTAGATTTGAATGTCTTTTATCTAATTATGCAGTTGGTAGGTAGACCTATTTCTATTTTTTAGTTTTTACACAGACAACACTTCTTCACAAGTTGAAGGTCTAAAATGGAAGAAGATCAATAAAAGACTTTGTGTTTCGAAAAAGCGCTCAGTCAGAAGCAGTCACACAGGATAGACTGGACATTATTATCATATTTTTTCCATAAAAGTCAGATGCCTTCTGTTTGGTACAACTCATGTCTGTCTGATATGCAAATTCAAAGTGTTCACTGCAGAAATAGATCAACATGAGCTTAGTAATTCTCAAATGATTAATGAAAAGATGTTGCTGTTGCCAGTTATTTAAGAGAAACTCTAACATGCAATTCTCAGTTTGGCCACATCCACAAAAGATGTGACGTAAAGCAAAACCAAAACATCTCACCAGTGGCCGTTGTAAGCTCAACTCCACTGCTTCTGACGGCGTCAAGTACAGAGAACAGAGTGAATGTGTATTTGGTTCCAAGGGTAAGAGATGAAACTCTGTGGTTCACTGGTACATCTCCATCTGGTGCACTGATGTTTGTCTCTGATCCATTAAACTGGAGAACAAAGCTGATGTTGTTGTTGATTTTATTCCATTGCAGAGTGATGCTGCTCTCATCTTGTGTTGATGCTCTGAAACCTCCTGGATTGGGTGGAACTGAGGAAAAAAAAAAAATCAACCAAATACAATAAATAGATCTCATTTTGTGCATAAAGGAGACATAATTTCCTGTTATAAATACCTAATTCTTCAGTCTCATGTTTACATTTAGACTTTAGTGACATCTAGCAGGTACAAAAATTACTGCAACTGAGCTATAAAAAACTTTCCCAGACAAAACCTGATTTGCAACCCAGACTGGATACGTTACTTGGTTTGTAACAGATGAACGGGTAACTCAGGGAGCAGTCTTGATCGTGCCATTTTCCAGATTCATTAAAGTATGTTGCTATACACTCTTCACTGCCGTGGTTTGGCTGACCAACTGCCCAGTTCCGAAATGAAGAGGTGCTGCCGTCAGACCAGAGTTTTTCTCGATACAGGCCGATCCACAGGAATGATCCACCTCCAAGGTTTGAGATGATGTCATTCTCACTCTGATTGCGAACACTGCAATATTTAAAAGTACGTTTACAAGAATGTTAGGTTTTGTTTGGGTTGGCAAACAAAACCCAATCTGTTTTGTTTGCTCTTCTCATGACATATGGAGCCATAAATAGTTACCAGTTACCACAAACAACATTCTCTCATGCACTTGGATGCTTTTCCATGTTTCCCAGGCCAGGGAAATTTGTTATGCTGCCTTTTTTCAACAAGTGAATCTTTCTTGTTTAACTTTTCCTAACCAGTTTTATAAACAATACTGCATAATGGCTGATTCTGTTGAATCTAGTATGCATGCATTCAGTGATGGTAAGTGTACCTGGCAAGATCAACGTAGTTCTCCTTGCAGAATGCCTGAGCAGAAGTCCAGCTCAGCGATTCATTCATTAAAATGTAAACCAGTGAACCATTTGCAGTACCTGGAAATGAATAGGAAAAAAAAAACACAAAATAACACCAACAGTACAAAATTCTTCACAAAGAAATCCTCTAAGGTGTGAAGTTTTTTGAGACTTTCAACTGGAATGTAAATCTGTATTTCTTTTAATTTTTATATTTTTGGACTTGAGCTGCTTTTTCAGTTTCCCACTAAATTATGTCTGGCTGGGAATGGACAGAGAGAGACACAGAAAGTTGTCTGCTTTAACATCCAGCCACCTCCATATACCATATCATTTCAAATGAATCCTCTGATTTTACTCACCATTATAACACACAAACTGGTAAGCTTCCTCACATTCTTGGTCATCCCATTTTCCAGAATATGAGCTCCCACTCAACAGTAGGACACAATGCTGTTTTCCATCAAGATTATTGGGCTGACCAGGGAGCCAGTTTCTAAATGTTTCCTCTCCATCACCATAGAAGTTGCTGTCATTGAGGGACCATTTCCAGGAGTTTACAAGGTCATCATACAGACCTATCCATGCCAAACCTGTTCAAACAACAAACACATATTTAGAGCATCAATCATAGAGCATGCATGTTTTAAAGATGTGTGCATTGTTTGGTACTCACCTGTGTAATCTTCTGTGGTTATGTCAACTGCCTCGACATCTGCTGTGCTTTCTATGGTGGCCAGGTCAGTGTAGTCCCGTCTGCAGAGACTCTGAGCATCAGTCCAGTTCAGCGTTGTGTTCACAAAGTAGTACTGACGAGTTTGGGCAAGAGAAACCCTGAACAGCGTTCCTGAAACAAAACATATTCAGCTTTCATTACAACTTGTGTTATGTTACATCAGTGTTTCTCCTGGTTTTAAATGTTTGCCTGCTTTAGCATGTATGATTCAAGTGATCAGGTTTGTTGATGCTTCCCTTTTCTTCCAGGTATTTTGAAGTAGCTTTAAAACCATGTCAGCTTCGATATAACATGGATTAATATGATGGATTCGCTTTTTTGTGGCGTCAACTGCCAGATTAATAAACGACAGAAACGATAGCTTTCTCCTCGTTTACTACAATTAAAATTCAAGGAATATTTTAAGAAATACAAGTCATACAGTACAGTGTCTCACATTGGTTTGACTGAATAAAAAATGGTCTGACGTGCTAATAAATATCAGTAATGTCCTTTTGTTTTTAATGTTTTCATTTGAATTCTTTAGCTATTTCTAAGAGTTTATGGACAGAACACCCCATCTATAGAACGATGCAATGATCAAATACAGATCAGTCACAATGACATCAGATAATGTTGTACATTTTAAACGAACATTTGAGAGTGTTCAGGTACTATCATTAGTAAAAAATAAGAACCTCATGAATCAAAAGTCACTCACCTGTAAACACCAAGATAAGCAGTCTGTAGTCCATAGCTTAAACCTTTGAAAACAAGCATGATGTTAGTTTGAGCAAATACTTTTTATAAATCAGATTACAATATAGCTGAATTTAGTCTTATGCTGAAATGGGGACATTTTCAACATGTAATACTCTTACCATAAAAAGTTTCACCTTTCTTGAAGTACAATTTCTTCCACAGTCCTGAGCAACCAAAATATGTGTCTGTTGGTCTCCGGCTTGTTAAAGTGTGAAGCAGCCAAAAAAGGAACCAGGAAGAAACTCTAACAAAAAGGTTTTGTTTTTTTAATTTGGTGACCAGATTTAAAAGAATGAGGAAATCCTGAAACCCAATCTGTTTTGTTTGCTCTTCTCATGACATATGGAGCCATAAATAGTTACCAGTATTCCCCAAAACAATCAGTCTCTAGATCAGAATGGCTGCAGGTCAGTGGACTGATCTCTGACACCACTAAGAAAATAAAAAGATAAAAGGGTTGTCAAAAATGGTAATTTATTTATGACAAAAAACAATTGTTCAATTACTTTATTGTGAAGTTGACTCATATGCTGCAGCCTGTAGTGCCTTATGCAATTTTTGAGCAAAAATGGAGGCACAGCTGGGATGATATCCTGAATAAGCAAATCTTTAAGTTAGAAAGTTGTATCCCACATTTTAAAAACTTGAGGTTTGTTGGAAAGGGACACATTTGGAATTCCTGCTGTTTGGGATATTTCTTTGTGCAACTCATGCAATCAATTAAATTTTATTTGAATAACATTTTTCAGCAACAAGGCATTTCAAAGTACTTTACATTATAAAAACACAAAGTCAGAACACACATTCAACAACATTACATTTTGCCATCATGACACATCAGATTCATGATTAAATTATGTTTCAAAAGCAGCTCTAAACAGCTGGTTTTCAGTCTAGATTTAAAGGAATTCAATGTTGACCATAGTTTTTTTTTTTATGTTGGTTTTACTCATTAACTAAAAGATGAGCAGTAAATGTTTCCAAAACAGGTGAATTCTTCCTGTGTTTTAGTTCTGAATGTAAGAAAACAAATCAGAAAACCCGTTTATACGTTCATTAGATAAAAGATGCTCCCTTGAGTTAGGTAAGAAATTCCCAGACTATCCACATTCCTTAACTACTTTTGTTTTTGCTGCTGACGACACACAGCTTCAGTTAGTACAGCAAGAAACAACTGAAAAGGCCTAAAATTTGTGTCTGAAATTACTTTATATGATTAAAAGAAAATACAAAAAAGCAACATTGAAGTGACAAACTCAGGAAAAACAAGACAAGGATTAAAAACATATTACAGTTCATGATGTTCCAGTTGCCCGGTTGTTATTGATCAAAAGCAGCTTTCTGGATCATTCAGAGATTTTCCATCATCATGACTATATCTCAAATAAATGGATTTCTGCATTGATAAACATATGCATGAATATTCAGTATCTCAATATAAAAATGTTTGAGGTTCCAGGAGGAAAGTCAAAAATTGTCACGGGCCTCAGTGATACATCAGTGCAAACAAAACCAAAGTGTAGAAAAATATGTACAGAAAACCCAGAAAACATTTCCTTTTATTTAAATAGAGAACATAACAATTAGAAAAACATGTTGCAAACTCATTGTCCTTCACTTCTTCTTGGATTTTCTCTTCTTATGGTGCAGCCAAACGAACCTTCAGATTAAACTGTGGTTGGATTCCTTGACTTTTGAAGAACTACATGAAAGTTAAGAATAAAGTTAATATTAATGTACTCAGTTACTGTAACAAAAACTTCAACTGAGACTGAAACTTTACCTCTGCCAAAGCGTCATTTATCTCCGATTCTGAGAGTTCAGTCAGAGAATCCAGCTGCATGTCCATTGCAACCACATAATCTGTTGGCACAGACACAACACACACTGCCATAAACAACAAAAGCAAAATCTTCATAATTCATATTAGAACAAATAAAAAAAGTAAATACAGGTAAGAAAAGTGAAAAAGCACAAAGACAAATTTAATGCAAACATGCTGTGCGTTTTGGCATTGACTTACTTGGTCCTTTGGTTGCAGGTCACACAGGTTTCAGCAAAATGATGTTTGGTGATGTGAGAAAGAAAATGTGTTAGAGTGAAGTGACGTGTAGCAGTTAGCAATAAATGAATGAATAACCAGTTTTACAGAATACAAATTCAAGCACTGAACTTTAAATAAAATGTAACAGAAAGCAGCTGCTTTTTGTGAAGGTCAAAAGGTTCTTAGCAAGCTTCAGTGAAAAACTAATGTCATGTTACTTCAAAGCCAGAAAGCTTGATTATCTTACAAGAGACCTAAAACAGATTACTGTTAGATTTTTAACCTTTTCATTACTTTTGACACTATTTTGGCTATTGTGTTATTCATTAATGGCCAAATTCCTCTTTGGCAAACTACCTCGCCTTTTCCTTATTTTACAGTTTTGCTAACAAATCCAACTCTATCACCAAACGTCTGAGAGAAAACTTCTTACCTGTAGCTGCAGTAATGCTGATTCCACTGCTTCTTACATTCTCAAACACAGAGAAGAGAGTGAATGTATATCTGGTTCCAGCAGTCAGAGATGTAACTATGTGGTTCACTGGTCCATCTCCATCTGGTGAATTGATGTTTGTCTCTGATCCATTAAACAGGAGAACAAAGCTGGTGCTGTTGTTGATTTTATTCCACTGCAGAGTGATGCTGCTCTCATCTTGTGTTGCTGGTCTGAAGTCTTCTGGGCTTTGAGGAGCTGGAAAATGAGCAGATGCAAAATTTATTGTTAATACAATTTTACGAATTGTTGGTTTCAACGTTCTTGAACTTTCATACGACTATAAAAATAGATATGAAAGATCTAAAACACACAAATGATCATTAATAAATCTCCCTGATTACCAGATTGAAATCTGTTTTCTGTCAATGAGTACACCTTTTGTGCAAAAGTTGTATGCAAAATGGTTTTTGATGCTATGCAGCTACTTCACTCATCTGCTGAGGCTGGATTCCTGAAACTAAAAGTGAAAGTGACAGCACGACCTATTTTTTGATTAATTGCCTAAGCAATTATTTGACCATTTGGGGAATCTCGGTGGATTATGACAAATTTACATGTGCTGGTGTTTATTTGATCCTCAAATATAAAAGAAACAAAACAAACAAAATAAACATGAATGAGAGAAAGCTCCTTACCTGTAGCTGCTACAGTGCTGACTCCACTGCTTCTGACATGCTTAAGCACAGAGAAGAGAGTGAATGTGTATCTGGTTCCAGCAGTGAAAGATGTGACTGTGTGGTTCACTGGTCCATCTCCATCTGGTGCTGTGATGTTTGTCTCTGTGCCGTTAAACTGGAGAACAAAGCTGGTGTTGTTGTTTATTTTATTCCACTGCAGAGTGATGCTGGTCTCATCTTGATCTGATGCTCTGAAACCTTTTGCATTGGCAGGAACTGGAATACAGAGCAAATAAATTACTGAATACAACAAAACATAATATGGTGATATGTTATGCTGACAGATTACAACAACAATATAATCTTCCACACATTAATTTTGGTATTAATGGAGTTCCAGGAGACATTTATTGATTCAAACCCAAAGATTACAAATAACAGTTGTGTTTTTTATCATACACCTAAAATGGTTCAAACCATCAGATTAACAACCATCTGAACAAAATGGTGTTGAAAATATAAAAACATCCTTAGTCTGAATTATATTTGAATAATTAAAATTGAGGCTTATACTTGAAGCTATTGATTTCAATTCATACAAAAACGACCACTTAATCACATCTTTCTATGTTTTCTAACTTTCGGCAAACTCGTTACACCTATGCAGACTCATTCCAGCCTGGTCAGTGACCAAAATGCAACTGAAGTTCATTAAGACACTGAAATTGCCTGGAGTGACAAGTCAAATCTGAAACATTTCTAAGTAACATAAAAAATATAATCTTTTATTAAAACACTTAACTTCATGTCAAAGATGTCACCTTAATGCAAAACATGTTGTTGTGACCATGGAAACGGATGGAAACTTTGAGTAGTTATGGAAAAATAAAAACAACACCTTTTGAAGTTCAACTGTAGTTGAAAAGATTTAATGGTTGAACTAACTTCCTTATCAAGCCTGACTTTCTACATTGTTTGGGCTAAATTTGAACAGGAGAAACAGGTTTAAAAAGTCCCGTTTTCAGTCTGGGTCTAATAAATCAGCTTGTGAGTGACAACATGCAATAAATTGCTCTTTGTAGAACTGATCAGAATTACTCATGTGTAAACCATCAAGGATTTATAATGTTTTCAATAAGTGTAATGCAGCAGTTTTTAAACATATTTTGTTAAATCACTCTGTTGAAAACAGATACATTACTTTTTTTATAACAGATGAATGGCAAACTCTGGCTGCAGCCTTCGTCGTACCATCTTCCTGAGCCAAACTCAGTCGCAGCACACTGAACACCAGATGCAGAACTGGGCTGACCGTCCGCCCAGTGCCGAAACAGAGACAGGCTGCCGTCAGACCACAGTTTGTCCCGGTACAGACCAATCCAAACGTCCCCAGTACTTATTAGGGCTCTGATTAGATCATTTTCTGTCTGATTCCTTATGCTGTGAAGGAAATTGAAAAGAATACTGGCATTCAAAATAAAACACATTGAAATTTGTCAAAAAAACCCAAACAGTCAGCCATCCCTGGAACGTTAGACAATGAATCTCAGAGCTTCCTTGTGGAGAAATAGACGAAACAAGCTAAATGACAAAAACAAAGCTTACAAAACTTTTTTTTAAAGTTGCTACTGCTAAAGCTAAAACATGAAGCAACAATGTGTTTAATTGTTATTTCTTGATTCAACACAATGATGAAACTATTTAACAAACACCTGCATTCAGGGAAGTAGATTTTATGATTACCAAATCTGTCAGCAGGAACACAAGCTTCTGCAGGGTGTTACGTAACCCAGTGATTAACGGGAACCGTACCTGGCGAGATCAACATAATTCTTCCTGCAGAACATCTGGGCTTCAGTCCAGTTCAGAGAGACGTTACTCAAAACAAAAGACGGTGTGTTGTCTACTGTACCTGAAATGCATAGATAGAAATTATTCATTTTTTCCTGCCTACTCAAAAGTAGGAGTATTAAAAAATAAATAAATCATGAACAAGAACAAGGAATGCAAAAGACATATTTTTGTACCACAGTAATCTTAACATGCTCAAAAACTAGTAGGAAGAAGTAAGAAACTTATGAACTCCTACCATCTAAACTCAAAAATATTTTCATATTTGATAAATCCAATAAAATATGAAAATAAACAGGTTTATTAATTGTATACATCCATACCCACACTCTCATATGCAATAGCCTCAATTTACATAAACACATTAATGCTAACTCAAACCCATTTTTCTATATCTTGTGAAAATGACATCTTTATATTTCCTTTTAAATTGTATTAAATATTGACTTTGTTTTAACTCCTCATTTAACTTTACCGCATGAATTGAAAAGGCTGTCGTTTGAGGAGCAAACACAAAAATTGGACAGATGAAGGAAGCATTTACTCAACCTACCATTATAGCACACAAACATCCGCACATCCGAACACTGACGGTCGTCCCATCTGCTCAAAGAGTCAGAATTCACTGATAAAAGTCTGACGCAGAGCTGTGGTCCATTGAGGTCATTGGGTGAGCCTGGAAACCAGTTTCTGAACGTATACTCTCCATCGCCATAGAAACTGCCGTCATCTAGTGACCATTTCCAGCTGTTGTACAGCTCATCATAGAGACCTATCCAAGCCTTGCCTGTTAAAACAAACAAACAAACAAACAAACAAACAAACAAACAAACAAACAAACAAACAAACAAACAAACAAACAAACAAAACAGGTTCATTACTTATAAAAGAAGCACAGAAATATAAGCTCAAAAATATTTTATTTTCTTGGAGCTTTCCAGCTTTGGAAACACTTTTTTTTTTTTTTTTTTTTTAAATATAAACAGAATTAGGAAAAAACCTGTGTAGTTTGACATGGTATTGAGAACAGCATCAACATCAGCTGTGGTTTCTATGGTGGCCAAGTCCGTGTAATCACGCCTGCAGGCACTTTGAGCGCTGGTCCAATCCAGAGACACGTTTACAAAGTAATACTGGCGAGTTTGGGCAAAGGCGATGCTGAACTGAGCTCCTGAAAAAGAAAATAATCAGGTTGAGGAACAGCATATTTGGAGGACCGAAACGGATTAAAATCAAGAAATTTGACATTCAAGTCAGTTTAATAATAATGTTTAACTTACTAAAAAGTTTCAGCCGAAAGATAAAAAGTTTAGATATGTTATTGTGTAAGCAATAACGACTTTAAATTAAAGTACTTGATAGCTCACGTGAAAAGTTCACCTTAGGTTTCTGCTTTATAGTCAATAATAAAGTTAAATTTACCAGTAGATTTACCATCCTTTAATAATGCACTAAAAATCTAGAAAGAGCTCAAACAATATTTTATTCTACAATTAAAACTGATTTATCAGTAAAACAAAAAGGTACAAACCTGTGATGAAGATGAAAAGCAGTCTTTTGTCCATGATTTGTATTTCTGAAAACATTAAAAGTTAAAAAAAACGTGTGCCAATTTTATTTTATATTAGTCTCGACTACTAAGTTATCAAAGCATTCCCAAGGCTTAAATACTGAGTGTCTAAAATGCAGGACTTTCCTTTAAGCCTGATCGCGCCGGGCGATGTGAGCTGCAGAATACACACATTCCCAGGAAAGTCTTTTTGAAGAGTTCATGCAGATGGAGGTAGTTTTGACAAATACAGTCAGGAAGTTCATGCAAAATGGAAACAATTTTCTTTAAATGTTTTCCTTGTACTTGAACAAGAATGAGGATGTGCTGACACTGAACTAAAAACCGGACTTAAACTACATCCTGGTTGGATTTGATAAGGCATTCTGTTGTGCCATCATTCTGTTGTGCTCCACTGAGGAGCAAAAAGGTATTTTAAAATACCTTTTTATTTACTTATATAAGTCATTTAAACATTGACATGTGAGAGCCTTGTCATAGACCAGCTTGCATAAGAAATAAAGTTGATTTTGGGACAAAAACATTACCTACTACTACCTGCTGTAAAAAAACAAAACACCACTCTGAACTTGTGGAAAAGCAAATATTCATGGAATGATAGAAGCTAATAAAGTATTTAGAATATTTTAGCTGAATTTTCTGTATTTGAAAAACTTGTAAATAACTATAACTATGAAACATTGAAAGCACAGTCACATACTATCTTTGATGTTGTTGCTCTAGTGACAAAAATAATAAAAATAATCTTTTTATGGCTGTTAGCAAGCAACGTTTGCGCATTACTGCAATGGATCGGGATGCTAAGCATATAAAAAAACTATGTCCTCTCTGTCAAATTCTTCTTAAGGTATTTTAATTTATGTAAAATTTCCAGGTTTTAGGGCCGGGAAAGACGAATCAGTTGCAGATTATTTGGTAGATTGAAACACTTATGTGGAGTTAGCCTATCATCAGATTATAGAAGATTATATAAATCACTTACACAAACTTTCAAAGTCACCAAGAGTGAATATTTTTATTCTGTATGATTTTAAATATTCTTCTCAAATATTAGCAAATAGACAAACAACCCAACCACAACTCAGCTACCCCAAGGAACCCAGCAGGGGGCGACAAAAGCATAGAACTGGGCTATATCAAAATTCAGAAATAAACTGAAAAAAGCTTTTAGCTGTGGGCAGCTGCATGTTTTGAATTGAGACAGATGTTTTGTTGTACTCTTATTTAAATACTTTCTATTTAGTAAAATTATCACAGGATTAGACATGGTTGTTCAATTAACATATTTCTGAGATCGGAGTTGGATGTTTTTATCCTCACATCTTAATAAAAGCGTCACTTTAATCAATAATAAGACAATGGGTCTTTTTAAGACTGAAACATGAAAGCATGTCTGGAAGAAATTCAGTGGTTTGATATGATACTAATCTTACAGCAATATTTCATTTAGTAAAATGTGTGTCCTGTTTAACTTGTTTCTGCTTGTTAAGCTGATTGAATGTGTGAAGGAAACCCTCCTTACATAATTTTATATGTCCAAAACATATAAATAAATAAAATGACCTTACCCTGCCTTACCTAAAAATATTTAATAAAATAACTTCGCTGAATTTCATGAGAAGTGAATTTAGTTTCATTTCTTCTTTTTGAGATTAAAATTTTTCACTTCATGATCTAAATTTGAGATTTTGTTTTATGTTTGTTTTTTAGCTATAACAATTCAAAGAAACAAAGATTATGGTCAGTATTAAACTGAACAGAAACCCAATAAAATATACATAAAAGATAATTACAGCAATCCTAGTAAATTCAACTCAAAAAACCAAAAAGCAATAAAACCCAAAAAACATCTGAACCACTAGTTAGACAAAAGAGTCATGCATGATAGAATATTAATTAGGCAATGATCACTTTTTTCTAAGTAAATACATGTGGCTGATAACAATATATTAAATTGAAGAGAACAAAGAAGTAAATATTCTTTAGAGAAAGTGGACTGGTCCACGATTTCATCCTTTGACTTCTTCACGGTTTCATGATGCGAACTTTCAGGGAAAATTGTGACAAACCGTGAACTTTGAAGAACTGAAAAAACAAATCACATTTTAAACTTCTGAAAGTCATTTAAATTCATGTTGAATGATAATTAAACCTAAAAAGATGTAAAGTTCAACATAGGCTGGTCTCACCTCCACTAAAACATCTTCCATCTCTGAATCTGATAGTTGCCTCTGAGAATTTAATTGCAGTTTCATTCTAATAATATAGCCTGTCAACACAAAAAGACATAATTAAATTATTATGTTAAAGTATAACAATTTGTATGGCAATTTGGAGGATTTTCAAAGTTTTAATTATTCGGTAAACTCTTTAACAGAGCTATTACCATCTAGTTTCCAATAAGAGAGAGGAAATTGAGCTAACTTGAAGCTTTTCGCATAGCTTTACTTTCAGGGATCTCATTGGCTGCTGGCATTGACAGTTGATTATAAATCTTAAAAACTTAAATCGAACTTGGTGAGTATGTCAATTTATTAAAGGGAAAAATAACTGAAGGCATCTTACAGATGGATTTACTTACTTGGTTCTTTAGTTGAAGGTCATGCAGATTCCAGCACAATGATAGTGGTGAACATAAAAATAAGAATATATTGGATGAATGAACATCAAACAATTCAGGGCCAAGAAGATTTTAACTAATATGTCTAAATATTAATGTAATTACTTTATTCAATTTGTGGCAGTTACTTCTTTAAATATGAAATAAAATCATTTGGAGCAAAACCTACTTCTTTAAGTTAAACAAAATTAAAAAGTTTTGTTTATGTATAATTTTGTCAGTCAAGTTCATATGAGGCAGTGAAAAGCACTTCCTGTGAAAGTCCACCTTTCCTGTTGCAGTTGACTTGTAAAAGTGCGGCTGCCAATGCTCAATTTATATCCATTTATACGTTAAAAAGATGGAAATTATCTCACCAAGGAATGCTACAAGTTGCACTCCACTGCTTCTGACGTTCTCAAACACAGAGAAGAGAGTGAAAGTGTAAATGGTTCTAACAGTCAGAGATGAAACTGTGTGAGTTACTGGTCCATCTCCATCTGATGCATTGATGTTTGTCTCTTTCCCATCACACTGGAGGACAAAGCTGGTGTTGTGGTTGATTTTATTCCACTGCAGAGTGATGCTGCTCTTATATTGTCCTGATTTTTTGAATCCTTCTGCATTTTGAGGAGCTGATATAGAAAAATGAGATGTTCAGAGATGTTCATCCAAGTGATTCACACTAACTGCTGACTGCTTTCGATGCAGAGAAGCAGTGACTCTCCAGTTTCTGAAATATCTTACCAGTGAGAGCAGTAAGTTGTACTCCACTGCTTCTGACGTTCTCAAACACAGAGTAGAGAGTGAATATATATCTGGTTCCAGCAGTGAGAAAAGAGACTGGGTAGATCACTGGTCCATCTGCAACTGGTGCTTTGATGTTTATCTCTGTGCCATTAAACTGGAGAACAAAGCTGACATTGTTGTTGATTTTATTCCACTGCAGGGTGATGCTGCTCTCATTTTGTCCTGACTTTGTAAATCCTTCTGCATTTTGAGGAACTGATATAGAAAGAGGAGATGTTCAGAAATGGTACGGTTTAGATTTTTTAAATTGGAACCTTGTATATCTATAAGGTTCCAGTATCTTAATTGCAGCTCAGACAAAAAACATGTCCAGGTAAATCAAACAATTATGTAGAGCAAGGGGAATACACGATAGCTTTTTAGCTTTGGTCTGGAATTTACATCTAGAGATCTATAAGTCTTTTCCAGGGTTTTCTCCCATTTGTACCTCATCCAAATGATCCAGACATGGTGATCCATGCCACCAAAGCTGACTGCTTTTGATGCAGAGAAGCAGCGACTTTCTGGTGTCTGAAATATCTTACCTGTGACAGCTATCAGTTGCTGTCCACTGCTTCTGACGTTCTCAAACACAGAGAAGAGACTGAATGTGTATCGGGTCCCAGCAGTCAGAGATGAGACTGTGTGAGTCACTGGTCCATCTCCAACTGGTGCTGTGATGTTTGTCTCTTTCCCATCATACTGGAGAACAAAGCTGGGGCTGTTGTTGATTTTATTCCACTGCAGAGTGATGCTGCTCTCATCTTGTCCTGACTTCATGAATCCTTCTGCATTTTGAGGAGCTGATTCAGATAAATGAGATGTTCAGAAATGGCACAGTTTAGATTTTTGCAGTTGGGTTTTCTTGTAGTATCTTGTAGCTCAGACAAAAAAGAAACAAACAAACAAACACAAAAGATGTCCTCATCATTCAAACAATTATATAGAGCAAAGGGAATATATGGTTGCTTTTTGCCATGTATGTTGTAAACGCATTATTGATCTTTCCATTATTTTTCACCTTACAAAACTATTACATGTTGTTTTATGTTTTCAGACATCTATATAATTCTTTTAGACATCTTTCAGTCTTTTCCAGGTTTTTCTCCTAAATGATCCAAACACAGTGGTCCAAGCCACCAAATCTGTCTTTGAAATATCTTACCTGTGACAGCTGTCAGTTTCTCCCCACTGTTTCTCACATTTCCAGTCACGGTGTAGAGAGTGAATGTGTATCTAGTTCCAGCAGTGAGAGATGAGACTGTGTGAGTCACTGCTGCAGCTCCATCTGCGGCGTTGATGTTTGTCTCTGTGCCGTCATGCTGGAGAACAAAGCTGGTGGTGGTTACTCCCCATTGCAGAATGATGCTGGTCTCACTTTGTGTCAGTACCTTGAAAGGCATGATTTCTAACACAGATAAATACAACATGAATTGCAATATAAATCATTATTTTTCTTTTACCAAAACATAAAGATTTTGCTAGACATTTGATTCAGTCAAGAAAAGAACTGAAATTCTAAAACTTTAACGATGAGTTGATTAGGGTCAGTGTATATGGACGTTTGTGTGTGTGCACATTGAAATAATAATCAAAAGAAAAACAGATAATTTTTTATAATTTGTAAATTATTACCAAAGAACTATTACCTGTACAATATGCCAGCGCACATGAAGCTGGCGGTTTAACTTTGTAGACGTAGTATCCAGAACAAACTTTGACCTGGATGGTCATGGAGGCAAAAGCGAAGCAGGATCCCGACCAGGAACCAAACACATTGCGAGTTACAATTTCATTAAGCTGGACTGGATGAGTCCCATTTATCCATAACGTAGCATGGGTCCCACATCTGTTTTCTGCTGTACATTTCTCTGGAATCTGAGCGCTGGCCTGCCCCAAATAGAAGCGATACCAACCACTCCAGGCAATGTTTTGGTCACAGTGTACGGCTGTTGTGTCTGTATTCTTTGTTGAACGCCATGCATCGTTCACCACAGTGTAGGTGGCACAGGGGTCAAGGCATTCAACAACTCCACTGGTGGTGATGCACTCTGTGCCCGAAGCACAACACTCACAGCCAGTACAAGAGGCTTGGTCATCATCAAGTACAACATGTGGAAAAAAACAAAAACAAAACATAAACATTATAAGTTTAAAGATACCAAATTCTTTTGTTTTTAATTTATTTTATTTTGAGAGAATATGAGTGAAGGGGTTTTCCTGCACCCAAGAATAGATTAGTGGCTGAGTAAAATCATAATATCTTCCATAATTTCTTATCACTAAATGCAATTCCACAGTCTGACAGATACATGTTAAATCCAGTTGCAGATCATTTTTCTACTGAGACTTGATAAGACTGATGTTAAGATAAAAAAGTTCTCACTCCATTTCATTTTGAAACTGTTGCCCCTGTTAGGTTTAGGAAACCACAGTGCAAGTAAAACTCATTTTAAGAAATTTTATGACCAATTTCCCTTTGGTGTCATTCAAAGGTGACTCATGTTTAATTGTTAAACAGCAGGCTTTAGAGTAAGCTTAATGAGAAAATCATTCCCCAAATTGTTTCTCAACCTTTGTTTAGGAGCCTTTTAAATGTCTTTTAAATTATTCTATAGCTGATAAGCCTTCAATGAATAACCAACAGACTGCAGATACAACTAACAGATTTTTGGTGTAAAAAAAGTTTTTCTTTCTTAATAAGCTGTAAAGTCTTACCAGCAGCTACAGAGACCAATGAAGTTGTTTGGAGAAAAACTGCCATCAAAACAGAAGCAAAATATGAAAACAGCAGATCAATACATTTGAAATTAGACATCTACATATAATATATTAAAAACAATTTGCTTAATGTACAAATAATAGGAGAGAAAACATTTTTATGTAATTTTCAGTGAGTCAACTGTTGAGCTGTTAGAGAAGTCTCAGTGGGACTTCACTGATTTGTTAGACAAGATCATAGTTAAATCCAGGCGAACCTGTATTGTAAACACACCGCTTAAATCATGTAAAAGTTTAAACAAATCAGTCAGGCTACCATAAACAGTACAAACAAATCTGGTTTGTCCTATGAGCTTTGTAAAGATGCTGAAGTAGTCTCATTTTCCAATATTAGCTAAAAAAAACATTTAGCGAGGAAGCTGACATTATCCACTGGCATTATGAAGAAGCCAAACTATAGTTTGAAAATGCACTCAGAAACAAATAAAAAATTTAAAAATGACATTTTTGTTAAATAGGGAGAAAAAAGGTGAAATTTTATAAACATATTCCAGCATCAATTGAAGAAAGTTATAGCACAAAAACAAATTGGTCTACTGAATGGAAAACGACAATAATAATTTTTTTAGATGAACAATAAAGGACCGCAAAGTTAATGTTTTGGCGTAGCCATCACAAATCCCTGGTGTAAGCCCAATAGAAATAATTTGTTCAAACTGTAAACATAAGTTACACTGCAAAAAATTATAAATAATATTTGTAATTCTAATGTGCCTAAAAGTTGAGAAAAGGTTTGGACCCACAGCTTCCTTGCATTAAGGTGAAAGTGCCAGTCACACCTCAGGTGCATTTTCATGTGCACTACAAAAATGCACATAGACATTTTCAAAGTGTATATGTGCAGTATGAAAGTGCACATAGTGCACATGTACATTTTCAACACATTACTTTGATTTGAACCTTTTTCTTGCGTTGCAGCTCTGCCTCAGTTTCCCACTGTGGAAGAAACTCTGAAAGAAAAAAAGACCTTAAGAAGTTAGAATAAGAAAACCAACAAACACAAACCTGAGAGTCCAAACAGGATGAGCCTGTAATCCATCAGTGAAAGCTTGAAATGAAATAAAGTATCAATAAAATATGTTCTCCATCCAAACACTGTAAATGTGTTTCACAACACAGACAAGCAGATGACAGCTTCAAGACACATATAGACAAAGTCTTGAGACGCCCTGCATGTTTAAAGATGCTACAGATGGGCGTGGCATTCATGGTAGAGATGCGTCTCTTCCATGAAAGCCACATATGCATATACTTTCACATTCCAGGATGTGTGCCAGCAAAAGAATAAGGATGAAAGCAAATCAGTGTCATTTGAATTACTAGAGCTCAACATTTCTAGAGTTCATTTTCATTATTCAATGTATTTTATCACCAACATTGTAGTTTGTAAGGCTAAAAGTTGGGTGAAGCCTCTGCTTCTGTACTCTGATCATGTCTTTTTACCCAAACATGTCAGATTTCAAGTAAAGACTGGAGGCATCCCTGCTAAAACACAGTTCAATCAAATGATGGAATTATCTCTTCAGCATCCAACTAAGTTTATCAAAGGTCTGGTTATTAGAAATGAATTCATTTCAGGTGTACTTTAGCAAGGATGCATCTAAAACCAGGAGGACAGTAGCTCTTGAGAACTATGATGTCAGCATAAAGCAACCAGTTAAAGTTGCAGTCAGAGGACTTTGGGTCAGTGGACGTTTGTTTAGGGATGGATTTTAATGAGACAGATTTCTGCATTCACACAGCAGTTGAATGTGACCTAAACCCTACAGTGTTTGTCGGACCACATGTTCTCTCTAAAACTGGCAATTGCTGAGTCTTTTGTATCGTCTTCGTAATTTCTAAATATTGACCTAAAATTGGTGAGATGGCATGCAGTCAGTGACCCCCCACACCAACACTTTTTCACTTTAAGTTTTCATAGTCATATTACATCTACTGCAGCGCAAAAGGTATGTCTTCTTTGTTTATATTTTCATTAGTTTGACAAGCTTTAAAAAAACATTAGTTCTAAGTGTAGTGCACACAATCAGTTCACTTCTGTATATTTAATTCTGTGAAGCATCTTTTTAATGTTGTGTTTTCCTGTTTTGGTAGAGCTATAGAGGAGTTCCTTCAATTGGCCTGAAACAATTCAGCCCAACTCATCACATCACATCCTATTACATGGACTCAAATGCAATTATGCAAAGATGTAACTACTAGAATTTAGCATGGACGAGTTTGGTATAAAATGTTGCCAACTAAAGTATATGAAACATTATTATCAAATGGAATAGATTATAGGAACATTTGAGTTTCGGTTGCAAGTCCCACTTTAAAAATTGGGGACACAATAAGAGAAGTTGAGAATAACAGCACTAACATCCTGTGGGATTTCCAGATCAAGCTTTCTAAGTAAAGAGAAAAGATAGGCAGCCAACTGGAAATGGTGGCAGCAGTGATTAATGTAGGAATCTGAAGCAACAGCAACATAAAACAGAAACAAGAAAATCTTAAAAATGCTTAGGGCTCAATGAGGAAACTGCAAAGTTGTGGGATGTCGAGGCTTCAGCAGTGCAGCTGAGACTGCGACCTCAAAACCACAGAGAGAGGCTTCATCAGGTTCCACCAACATCTGAGATCTCGTTAAGTACAGAACAGAACAACCATCTAGAACCATTAAGTTCCAGAGAACCTGTAGAAACCAAGCTTTAAGTATGGAGTCTATTTTATATCACAACTGTAACTGATGCTGTAGATAACACTTTTCCTGTGAAATGGATCTGCCATGGATAACTTGGGGAAATGAAAGTAAAGAATCACCTTACACTGTGTAGATGGTATAAAAGCAAACAAGAATAATGCAGGGTGTGCGTCGTTCCATTTGCCTTTGTATATGTAAGCATTGGACATTTACAAATTTTTGTGCAAAGAAGATAAAAAACTTTGCAATGCAAAGTGTGAATGAAGCATCTTGTGAAAGAGCAAAAACAGTGCTGCAGTCTGGAACATGATATAGAAACAAGATGTTTCTGAGAATGTTTTTGTTCTTCACACGGAAACTCATTTCTGCCATGCAGGGCCGATGGCGGATCAGAGGATAGCAGTTTATGTATTTATCCTTTCTTTACTTGAACTTTAACCACTAGATATATATATATATATATATATATATATATATATATATATATATATATATATAAAATTCCTTACATTGAAATGTACAATATTACCTGCACAATATGCCAGGGAGCATGCAGTTGGCTTTTGAAGTTTGTAGACGTAGTATCCATGACAAAGTTTGATCTGGATGGTGTGTGAGGTAAAAAGGCAGCAGGAACCCAACCAAGCGTTACACACAGTTCGATTTACAATTTGATTAAGCTGAACTGGATGAGCCTCAGTTATCCATAAGGGATCATCAGTCCATCAGTCCCACATCTTCGTTCTGCTACACATTTCTCTGGTATCTGAGCGCTGCTTTGCCCCAAATAAAAGCGATACCAACCACTCCAGACAATGTTTTGGTCACAGTCTATGATTGTTCTGTCTGTATTTTCTGTTGAACGCCATGCATCGTTCAGTACAGTGTAGTTCACACAGGGGTCAAGACATTCAACAACTCCATTGGTGGTGATGCACTCTGTGCCTGAAGCACAACATTGACAGCCGGTACAAGGATCCTTAAATAGAATATGTGGGACAAAACAGAGGATAAACATTATAAGTTTAAAGGCAGAAAATACTTTTGCTTATGGTCAGATTTTGTTATCTTCCTATTTTTGCTATTACTAAATAATGACACAATCTGAGAGGTACAACATATTTTTCTACAGACTTTAATCCTGCTGTAGGTCAAAGATTAGACAGTTCTCGGTCCATTTAATTTTAAAACTGTTGCTCCTGTTACGTTAAAGAAACTACAAATAAAATCTATTTTAAGAAACCAGAAAACTCTTTTTTCTTTTACTTTGCTGTCATTCAAAGGAGATTCATGTTTACATAGTTGCTGCACAGCGGGTTTAAGAGTAAGTTAAATGAGAAAATTATTCCAAAAATCTTTTCTCAATCTTGGTTTAGGATCCTTTTAAATGCTTCATAGTCTCTATTTTTTATGTCTTCTGCAGGTAATAGGCCTTCTTGAACAACCATCCAACAGACTGCAGATACATTTTTCACACCAGATTTCTGGTGTGAAAAAGTCTCTCTTTCATAATAAGATGCAAAGTCTTACCATTAGCTGCTGAGACCAATGAAGTTGTTTGAAGAAACACTGCCATCAAAACAGAAACAAAATATGAAAACAGCAGATCAATGCATTTGCAACTAGATTTATATATATATATAATGTATTAAAAACTATTTGCTAAATCCCAGAATATTGAGAATATTTTTATAAATTTCAGCCAGTCAACTAAAACTTGTAAACCGTCAAACTGTTAAAGAAAACTCAGGAGGATGTCATTGGTCCGTTAGATCAGAGTTTAATGGAGTATTTTAAAACACATCAGTTAAATGTGACATCATGCAAAAAAAAATTGTTTTGTTTCTTTATGTCATTTTTATTCTTCGTGACAAATAAGCATTGATTCTATATTCACCAAAATGACATTGTTCTGCAAACAGTAATGAGTAATGACAAGAGCTCATGCTGGACTAAAATATTTTAATTACTGAACAACATAAACTGAGGCTGTGGTTGAAGTTGACATGGTGGCTCTGAAAGGCAGCAGGGTTTTATAAAAGTAACAAGGTTTCTGCCAAGATGAAAACACGTTTCTGGTCAGTTTTGTCTTGCATATCTGAAAATTTAGGAAATGCGAGAAGCAGATATTTGTTCTGGCTCTGTTGTCTAAATAAAAGTTTTTGGAATCAATTATTGGTTGTAATACTACCATAATACTTTTGCGATCCCAATCCTGCCGCTGATTAGTTCATCAGCACTTTGTGACATTTTCCACCACTGGAAGGGTACATTTCCAGTAAGAGATCAGTTGATCTGGTGGTTTTAAAAGACTCTTAATTCATCTCACTTTTTTCTCAGATTAAATGAAAAGGAAACCTCAGTCAAAAATGAGGTTTCAAAAAAATAATTCTTTGACTTCTGAGAACTATAAACTTGGGTTGTTTTAAAATCCAAAACAATTAATAGGAAGACAGAGATCAATAATATCTGATTATGTAGAATATTTCTCAAATCTTTCCATTTTATTGTAAGTATAATTATTTCAGTCCTGATCCTGAATAAATCTTTATACCGAGAAACAGTTTCAGGTCTAAAATGGACCCAGAGGAGATGAATGAAGGACTCTGTGTTTCCAAAAAGCGCTCTCACTCAGAAGCAGTCTGGCAGGATAAACCGGACAAAGTCACCATATTTTTCTCATAAAGCTCAGCTGTGCTTTTTTTGCTACAGCTGGCATTTATCTGATATGCAAAATCAAAATGTCCAATGAAGAAATATTTAAATTTGAGCTCAGTAGTTGCCAAATTTAACTAGCAGTTGATGCTGCTAGTTATTTAAGGTAAATGTAACAAGATGTAATTCTCAACTTGGACAAAGCCACAGAAGATTAATCTTTTGCTGAAGTAGATGTGGCAATAACAAACTCAAAAGTAGCCATTATAAAGGTGGGTAAGGTAAGGTAATTTATTTATACAGCACATTATCAGCAACAAGTCAATTCAAAGTGCTTTACATGGATTAGAAAGAAATACAAACAAATAACAAATCAAGAGAAGATGGATTTTTTTTCTGATAATGTTGATTTTAGGTAAGAGGGACCCAATCCATAGAACACATTTCAAAAGGTTTAAGAGAGGAACATTTATTTTTTCCTATTTTTATCTAAATAAGTTCATTTGATTCATATATTTGAGTTTATTCTTCCCAACACCTATTTACAACATTTGCTTCTCCCCATTACCATGACGATTTGTTGCATTTGCATGATTATAAATCTCTATTTAAACGTTTAATGACCAGGGAAGCAACATGGAGTCACACTGACCTAAGTTTTACTTTTTTATGCTTTTGCTTGGTTTTGCTTGCTGACCTAAATGTGTTCATACCATCACACAGCTAGGATTGTTTTTTTCATGCTTTTTCAAGCTTTTGCATCTAGATTTCAATGTTTCCCCTGAAAGATTTTTTTTCAATACAAGTAAACAATTTATAGATCCCCAAAACCTTATTTAGAGGCAAAAAAATAGAAGAATGCACACATGATGAATACAAAAAAACCTTAACTCAGTTCTTAATCAATAAAAAGAGATTAAAATATTACCCAAAGGAAAGTCGTTTCTGTAAAGCAACATTAAAATTGTAATTAGTACATAAAATAAACCTCATGGGAAGGAAAGGAAACATTACAGATGAATGATCCAGAATTTGATTCCCCCGGTGATTTCATGGTTTGGAAGAAATTATTTTCAGAGTAAACTGTGGCGGCAGATTATATTCCCTGAGGATCTGGATTGAAAAATAAATATATGAGTCAAAGGTTGAAAAAGACACAAATAGACATAAAAATATGGACATTAGTTTACCTCTATCAAAGCGTCTTCCATCTCTGATTCTGTCATTGCTCTGAGAGACTCCAAGTTCAAATTCAAACCTAAAACATAATCTGTTGACAAAAGAAATGAGACATGTACTTCACAAAAATAACATAAATCTATTAAATTTCAGATTATCAAAGAATAACGCAATAACTGTTTTCAAATTAAGTATTCATATTTGAAGCATCTACATTTTTATCTGATACAAAAATAATGATCCTAATAGAAAAAAGAAAAAATAAAGAATTTTATTTACTCACTTGGACCTGTTTGTGGGTCAATGAAGTTTTGTTGACATGAAAAGAAAAAAAAAAAACATATTGGGTTGATTTTATTTTCTATCATTCATTTTTTGTAATTAACATAATACATACAGGTAACTTGGACCAACTTTTATATCTTTAAAGATAATTCACAAAGCACTACGGTTAAATTCAAGCCATTAAACAACTGAAACGTTGAGTCTATGGGAAAAATAATTTAGCTTAATGCACAACGTGAAGTATGCAACAGATTTGAGTATTTTACCAGTAGATGCAAGAATGCTGACTCCACTGCTTCTGGTGTTTTCAAACACAGAGAAAAGAGTGAATGTGTAGTTTGTCCGAGCGGTCAGAGATGTGAATGTGTGTTTCACTGGTCCGTCTCCGTTTGGTGCACTGATGTTTGTCTCTGTGCCGTTAAACTGCAGAACAAATCTGACGTTGTTGCCGACTTTATTCCATCGCAGGGTGATGCTGGTCTCATCTTGTTGTGATGCTCTGAAGCCTTTTGCATTTTCTGGCACTGAAACAAAAAAATACTGTGATGGTTAAGATATGTGTCCCACAGTCTGAAGCCAAATAATTCTACTAGGAACGAATCCAAATCAAGAAACAATATTTGATCAAGAAGCCAAATCTGGTGAAGTAAAACAAAAAGTGAGGGTTAGTTAAAGGTTAGAGAGCTGTTGATTTTCAGATTTGCTGTTTGAAAGAAGAGAGTTTGATTCACTTTTTTAAGGTTTTATTGGTTCTAGTGATCTTTATTTCAAAAATGATTAGACAGGAAAGCGGGTAATGAGAGAAGGGGAAAACATGCAGTGAAGGTCATCCATTCTTAATTTCCTCTGTCTCAAAAAGACACTGAAGAGGGTTAAAATGTACTTTTTACCCTTTCACAAATTGATGTTCTGGCTCATAGTGTTATTTTCTCATTGCATGTGGCATTAGACAATGTGTAAAAAAAGAAGACCCCCACTAGTGTTTTCATTCCTTAGACCTTGTGCCCATAAGATAAGGCATTTAGTCACAGCATCTTGGTTCCAGGATTTAATTTAAAGTTGCATATTTTAAAACACAAGTCTTGGGATGTGGAGAGAAAACGTCATTCTATGCATCTACAAACGTCCAACTTAATATAAAAAAATAGATTACTTTTGTTGTCTCGCAAATCAAAAACATCTTACCTTTCAGTATTAATGGAAGACAATAAAAATAGTCTGAGGTTTTGTTTTAGCACAATTGTCAAACTAACACCATTAATACTTCCAGTTAACACTGATTCTGGATAAATCTTGTAGCTATAGAAATAGTCCCAAAAATATTGTTAATCTCAGGTTAAAGCAAGTTTTTCCATAAATTTGAGGCTTGGGCTTATTTTTAAGTGTGACGTTTGCAGGTTTGAATCATTGATCCGATTTTGAAGATTTCGAGGAAAATTTGTTTGTCTTGGTTGTTAGTACATTAATGTACTTTATATTCATACCAGTGACAGCAGCAAGTTGTACTCCACTGCTTCTGACGTTCTCAAACACAGAGTAGAGAGTGAATATATATTTGGTTCCAGCAGTGAGAAAAGAGACTGTGTGGTTCACTGGTCCATCTGCAACTGGTGCTGTGATGAATATCTGTATGCCGTTAATTTGGAGAATAAAGTTGGTGTTGTTGTCGCCTTTATTCCATTGCAGAGTGATGCTGGTCTCATTTTGTTCTGATGCTCTGAAGCCTTTTGCATTTTTAGGTGCTGAGACAAATGAGTAAAAAAGGTCAATTAATTTCTTCAAAACATTTATACTGAAAAAGGTAATAATAATAATAAAACAATAATGGGATGATATAACAAACTCAATGTGCACCTTTAAATCTCAGATCTAGCAAGTTTAAAAAAAGGTTCATTTGGAAAAAAAAAAATATTCCTAGTAATCAAGCGTTGTTTCATTTATTTTACCAGTAGCTGCTGCAATGCTGACTCCACTGCTGGTTAAATTTTCAAGCACAGAAATTAGAGTGAATATATATCTGGTTCCAGCAGTCAGAGATGAGACAGTGTGAGTTACTGGTCCATATCCATCTGGTGCTCTGATGTTTGTCTCTGTGCCGTTAAACTGGAGAACAAAGCTGATGTTGTTGTTGATTTTACTCCACTGCAGAGTGATGCTGGTCTCATCTTGTGACCATGGACTGAAGCTTTGAGCATTTGAAGGAGCTGGGAGAATAAAAACAGCAGGGAAAATGATAAAAGAAAATATCTGTGCTATTTCATAACTTCTAATATAATGTCTAAATTAACTTATTAAAATAAGAACTTATTCCAATAAAAAACTATATATAAATTGTATATATTAAAATCCCACATTCTTGCTTGTCCACTCAAGAGAAGACGTTTCATAGTTCCTTTGCTCTGTTCTCTCACGAAATATTTAAACTCTCACTAAAAACTAACCGGAGGGAAGAATTTAAATTCATAATTCACTTAGATTTTTATTTGCAAACAACTGTGTTGTTGCATACTAAGAACTGCACCACGACATAAGTAAAAGTGCAATAAACTTAAATATTAAAGATTAAAAATGGATGATTAATTTAATGACATATTTATCTTCTTCATGTGTGATATACGATTTTTGTGCTTTGAGGAGCTTTGAACAGAATTTCTCCAACACTTGAAAAATGTTCTGATATTCACACAAAAATATAATTTATATTTGATCTTTGTTTCTTGATTTAAAATGATGAAAGAATCTGACCTGAACAAGAATCAGCCAAGAGAATATTTTGATATATCGATTCTCGCTCTGTTTTTACTAAGTGATTTTACCAAACTGCCTGCAACTTTTTAAATACCAAATTATTGGTAGAATTCCTTGTATCTCAACACAAACATTAAAGTGCAAGAGATGAAAAATTGAATGTTGAAGATTTATGAATTAGAATTCCAATATCTTACTAGTGACAGCAGAAAGTTGTACTCCACTGCTTCTGACGTTCTCAAACACAGAGAACAGAGTGAATGTGTATCTGGTTCCAGCAGTGAGAAAATACACTGTGTGGTTCACTGGTCCATCTGCAACTGGTGCACTGATGAGTCTCTCCACACCATTAAACTGGAGAACAAAGCTGATGCTGTTGTTGACTTTATTCCACTGCAGAGTGATGCTGCTCTCATCTTGTCTTGACTTCGTAAATCCTTCTGCATTTCGAGGAGCTGATTTTTTTTAAAAGAGGAGATGTTCAGTTCAGGTTTTGCAGTTTATATGTATATCTGTGAGTTGCCAGTATCTTAATTGTAGCTTACAAAAAATTCACGTCTGAGTCAATTACACAAGCAAAGAACAAAAGAAATATAGGATAATTCAGTCCTATATTACTATATTACTATAGTTCATGTACTTTTTAAACATTATTAATCTTTTCATTGCTTCTTTTCACTTTCAGAACATCATGTTGCTTCAAACTATCTATATAATCTGTCCAGATATCAACATCATCAAAATCAACTAAACATAGTGGCACCAGAATCATAATAATCAGAATTTGAACCCTGTAAAAATTTTGCTTTAGACTTTCCTGTGTCTAAAGGTGAGCTTAGTCATCTAAAGAGAAGAAAGCGTGATTAAACTGTTAATACTGGAATCTCATTGTTGTAGACATAGTTTATATTTCACTGGTCAAAGCATAGAAAGACTAAATATTTATTGTAAACTCCTTAACAAGCAGCTGAACGCCTGCTTTCTGTTGTATTTTCTGGGGGTGACGGTTGAGGGGTTTTTACTACTAATTGAAAACAAGAAGTACTCTGATTGTTCAGGGCACTGGCGAAACAATGTGAACTTCTCATGTGCAACCATGAGTATTTGCTCCTGGGTTTCTGTTGGAACTGATGACTAATGGACAAGTTGGTCAAAGTTTGGAATCTATAAATTTTGTCTCAGTACGTAGTACATACACAAAAAGCACTAAAAAGAGGAGAAATCAATAAATTTTTTACAGTCTGTAGCCTTTCAGAGATGATAAGTTTATTTTTCTTAAAATACCAAAGGAGATGATAGATTGAAAAGTTACTTTCTGCAGTGAAATATCTCACCAGTGACAGCTGTCAGTTGCTCTCCACTGTTTCTCATATTTCCAAACACAGAGAAGAGAGTGAAAGTGTATCTAGTTCCAGCAGTCAGAGATGTGACTGTGTGGTTCACTGGTCCATATCCATCTGGTGCTGTGATGTTTGTCTCTGTGCCGTTAAACTGGAGAACAAAGCTGGTGTTGTTGTTTATTTTATTCCACTGCAGAGTGATGCTGGTCTCATTTTGTGTCAATACTCTGAAGTGAGGTTCTAGCACACATAAATACACCATGCATTAGAAATATAAATCCAGAATATTTCTTAATTCCTCTCAGGTAATTGAAATGTACAATATTACCTGCACAATACGCCAGCCAACATGTCGATGGCTGTTGAAGTTTGTAGACGTAGTATCCATAACAAAGTTTGATCTGGATGGTGTGTGAGGGAAAACGGCAGCAGGAACCCCACCAAGCGTTACACACAGTGCGAGTTACAGTTTCATTAAGCTGGACTGGATGAGCCCCATTTATCCACAAAGGAGCATGGGTCCCACATCTGTTTTCTGCTACACATTTTTCTGGTATCTGAGCGCTGCTTTGCCCCAAATAAAAGCGATACCAACCACTCCAGGCAATGTACCTGTCACAGTGTAAGATTGAATTGTCTGTATTCTCTGTTGAACGCCATGTATCGTTCAGTACAGTGTAGTTCACACAGGCATCAAGACATTCAACAACTCCGTTTGTGGTGATGCACTCTGTGCCCAAAGCACAACATCGACAGCCGGTACAAAGATCTTCAAATAGAATATGTGGAATAAAACAGAGGAAAAGCATTATAAGTCTAAAGACACAAAATACTTTTGTATATATTTCAACTTTACCCCTGCGCTACTGAGTCTTTTAAATTTTTGTACAGCAGAAAGGTTTTGTTCAATGACCAACCAATGGACTGCAGACTATTATTTTGGTGTTAAAAAAATCCACCTTTCTTAATGAAATGTAAAGTCTTACCAGTAGCTGCAGTAATACTGACTCCACTGCTCCTGACGTTGTCAAGAACAGAGAACAGAGTGAAAGTGTAGTTTGTTCCAGGAGTGAGAGATGACACTGTGTAAGTCACTGGTCCATCTGCAACTGGTGCACTGATGAATGTCTCTGATCCATTAAACTGGAGAACAAAGCTGGTGTTGATGTTGACTTTATTCCACTGCAGAGTGATGCTGATATCATTTTGTCCTGAAGCTGTAAAGCCGTCTGCATTTGGTGGAACTAAGATAAAAACAATATAAATAGTAACAGGTATATTAAACAGGAATAAAGCATTGCTGGGGGAGTTTATATATATTTTTATTTGTTAAACAAAAGCGAAGCCTTCAAAAATGTTTATTGGTTCTGTGTTGCATAATGCAGATTTTCCCCTTAAGAAGAAATAGATCATCAGATGTAAGAAATGCTAGAAATATGTCATTATAATAAACAACTCCTGACAAGCTAGCTGATGAAAATGCATGTGATGAAAATGACTACACCACATCACTTTACTGTTGTGCAAACTGATGGATTATTTATGGCTGTTGAAAAAGCAAAAATGAGATACATTACTTGGTTTGTAGCAGACGAATGGTAAACTCAGGCTGCAATTTTCATCCGACCATTTTCCAGAGTCATTAAATGATCCAGCAAAACACTGATCACCAGAGGGCTCATTGGGCTCGCCAGCCGCCCAGTGACGAAACAGAGAGGTGCTTCCATCAGACCACAGCTTTTCCCGATACAGTCCAATCCAAACAGTGTTGCCACCTATTAGGGTTCTGATGATTTCATTTTCTGTCTGATTTCGTACACTGGCAAGAAGAAACAATTTTAATAAACAATCATATTAAGTACAGTACACAAGAAAAAATCATCCGTCTTGGGTTTCCTTTGATTTTTCTGTTTCAAAACCAAAAACAATTATTGTGTTTTCTTTTTGTTTGTTTTTTTCTGTTTTTAGTACCTAAATGACAAAAAAACAACAACAAAAAAAACAACTTGAAATTGAAAAGTTTAAATCCAATGTTTGGTTTTTGCTTCAGCTATTAAATCTAAACTAAAATATAAAGTTATTCATAATTATGTAAAATAGAAAATAATGAAAGAAGAAGACAATACAAGAAATTATTACACTTCATAATATTAGCTGGTTTCTAGGGATGTTAAGTCAAATTTAATCATATTAGGCTCATGAACTCTTGAACAGATGCATTGACTCTCTTTAACCAAACAGCTCAAAGGTGAAGGGGGACTGGAATCCACCGTCTAACACACTAAACTCACACAAAAAGCATCATTTATTGTTAATTAATTTCTCGTTATAATAATACAATCTGGGCTTCCTCATGTTCACTTGGATTCCTTCTGGTAAAATTTCTACTGGGCCAAATTAGCCAACAGAAGAAATTATGAACAATGATGTTGATTATCTACACCGTTTTAAAATCGTAGTCTGCCTGTAGTTTTAGCAATGACAGCGGAGAAAGTGAACAAAGCTATTCAGTCCATGATGGTCACGCTTCCTAATACTGAATTAACATGAACAGTTTAATAAACAGGCTGTAGAAAAAACTGGTGGAGAAAAAAAAAGTATTTATAAGAATGACTGACAAATAAAAAGAGGGAGCAAAGCATGACAAAAGATTTATCATCAACAACTCAACAACAGGAAGAAAATTGAAAATAGTTGACAGAAAGAAACAGTGCATTGTTCTTAGTGCCAAAATAAACCAGGACCAAGTGTCTACAAAGAGAAAGAATAACATTAACTTCTTAAAGTACAAGACAAAAACCGAGAGGAAAACGTCTGGATCATGAACTACAATCCCTCTCCATAGATCATTATGCATTAATTCAGGATTTGCTTTAAGTTACCGTCTTATTATTTACCTGGCCAGGTCAACATAATTTGCACGGCAGAATTTCTGAGCTTCTGTCCAGTTTAGTGAAATGCTACTCAAAACAAAGGATGATGATCCACCTAGTGTACCTGTAAATATATATACAAAATGCAGAATAAGAAAACTAAAATAAAATAATAATAATAATAATAATCTTTGAAAATATATATATATATATATAAAACACTCTTACCATTATAGCACACAAATTGCATTGTTCCTGTGCACCCGATGTCATCCCATTGGCCAGAACCGTAAATTCTGACGCAATGCTGTTGTCCAAAATAATCATCGGGTTGGCCAGGATGCCAGTTCCTAAATGAATATTCTCCAGGTCCATAGAAGCTGCTGTCATTTAGGGACCATTTCCAGCTGTTTATTGTGTCATCATAAAGACCAATCCATGCCTTGCCTATTTAAATAATGAAAAAAGTTTATTACATTAAAAAGCTTCAGTGAAGCATGGTTATACTCATAAAACTTTCACTAATATGAAAACATAAGAGAAGTTTTATAGCACATTTTCAGCAACAAGGTAATTCAAAGTGCTTGAAATGTGGAGTTTTTGACTATACTTGTTTGTTCACTCATTTTCAAATTAAAAACCCACCTGAATAACTGGAGGTGGTATTTAGAAAACCATTAACATCAGCTGTGCTTTCAATGGTGGCCAGATCAGTGTAGTTCTGTCTGCAGACGCTCTGAGCGTCTGTCCACGTAAGCGAAGTGTTCACAAAGTAGTACTGACGGCTTTGGGCGCAGGCAACACTGAGCAGGGCACCTGAAATAAAACAATTAAACTTTAAAAGCATTGCATTACAGGAATTGCATTCATCTTATTTATTTTTTCCAAGTGTTCTTTCTGTGGAAAATGTGAGCAAAAATAGTGATTAAAACCCTTGATTATTGTTAGTCTATCCAACAGACAAGATGTGGAGAGTTAAGTTTTCTTCAGCGAGAGTCACTGTCAATGTTGACATTCAGGTCTACAATTTCTTTGTCCTACACTTTTCTAGAATTTGTTCTTATGCAACATGCATGATTTGTGTAGTTTAAAAGGATTTATATGTATTGAATTTAGTAAACATGAAGGAACCACAAGGGCACATAACTTGGAAGCTATTGAAGAAAACATTAAATAATTAAAAATATTGAATATGACTTAAAGACTCAATAGAGAATAGTGCATCTCATGTCAGTTGGTCACAAGGCAAGACATTTATTTAGACTTGTTTGTCAGGAGTGTTTGGTTCGGACATTTGTTGACAGTCCCTAAGTGAACCTCCGAGCGCTTGGGGAGGGAGCGGTAGATAAATGCATGAAGAAAATACAAGGTAGAAATATAAGCATTTTGAAAACATTAATATTGAAAAACCAATATTTTTGTAATATCTAATAAACACTTTGATCAGACATGATCTACTTCAACGCTTATTAATGTCGAAGAGAACAGGCATCAGCAACACCGACCAATGACATGAACATGAATGGACTAACAGGATAAACCAATCTATAAGCTACATCAATATTCATAAAGCATTAAGACCATAGACATCAACCAAAGACACATAGCAATGACACAGACCAACATCTGCATATATGACTGCTTATTTTTGACACAATGGAACTCCATAGTAATTTCCTCTCTGTCTCAGTTTTCCATTGTGAAAAAATAACTAAAAGAAAAAAAGATTATTAGAAGCCAGAATAAGATATCAGACACAAACCTGTGAGCCCAAACAGGATGAGCCTGAAATCCATCAGTAAAAGCTTGAGAAAAAAAATAAAGCTTGAGAAAGTTTATGTTCCCTGGAGGTCATAAGTCATAGTTCCTATATCTTCTAAATCCAAACTCTATGAAAGCATTTCACAACTTATACAAGCTAACAACCTATGAGCTGCAAAGCAAAGGATTATTTTGAGGTGGGCGTGGCAATCAGTTACCAGCATCTGATGGTACTGGAATGTGGACGAGCACAGTTTTCAGGCAAAGTGAATTTCTATGAACCAGAGTTCATACAGTAGTTTAAGGCTTTTTTTCAATCAAAACTTATTTAGAAGCTTAGAAAATCTATAGAATATAGTTAAAATTAGTATAAAATAACAGAGAAAAGTAATGACGCTAACATGCATTGAACAATGAAGTATCTCTTAAAATCTAAATAAAGAATAGTTTTTCCACAATAAAGATCTGGAGATGAACAAACTATTGGTTGTAGCACTAATACACCTGAGTGAAATGCTTAGTAAACTCCTCACCAAATACCTCTGGCTATTAATTATTAATATTTTTGCAGATCAGCCTCCCTGGAGGACATACGTCATAGTCCAAATATTATTTCACCAATAAAATTGTTTTGGTGCAAAACTACTAAAAATTCAAAATGTGCAAAAATCATAAAAACATATTTTTTAAATTATTTAAAACAAAATGAAAAAGGTATAAAATTTGAACTAGATATTTAAAGACAATGTATTCAAATTCCTTTTTCTTTAATGCCAGAATAATGAAAGATAAATAGTTTTTTGTAGTTGTCTTCAAGTTAACTAAGATTACTGTAATGTTAAACTATTAGTGAAACCCCAGTTGAGGATATGTTCTAACTTTAACATTTGTAAACCAATATTAGAGTTATGTGGATGTATTTTAAACTCTACTTAATTAAGTAACATCCTGAAAAAATGGAAACAAGTCGATCAAAATCAGAGGAACAGAATAAACAAATCTGGTTTATCTGGTAAAATTTCCAGATGCCTGAAATTTCTAATCACATATTCAGTTTATTCACTCAATTTAACAGACATATTTCATAATCAACTTACAAACACATTGTCTTATCACACGTAACATAAATCATAAAGGCAAAAAATTTGAGTAAATAAGGTCACCTGCACATTTTTAACACAGAACTTGATTTTAACTTTTGCCTTACATTTCCTCTCTGTCTCAGTTTTCCTTTATGAAAAAATAACTAAAAGAAAAAAGATTATTAGAAGCCAGAATAAGATACGAGACACAAACCTGTGAGCCCAAACAGGATGAGCCTGAAATCCATCAGTAAAAGCTTGAGAAAAAAATAAAGTATCCAGATAATGTCTTCTAAATACAAACACTATGAATGCATTTCACAACTTATAGAAGCTAACAACCTACAAGCTGCAAAGCACACATTATTAAAATCTTGATAAGTACTGCATGTTTATAGGTATTTGAAGTGGGTGTGACAATCAGTTACCAGAATCTGACAGGACTGGAATGAGGATGAGCAAAGTTTTAAAACAACAGTTGTCAGGCAACAAAGCCGGGAAGTGTCATTTCTGGGGTACTTAACATCAGAGTTCTTGGAAATTCATTTTGCATTAAGGCTTTTTTTTTTCAGTCAAAAGTTTATTGGCAATATTATAATATGTGAAACTAAAAAGTCATGTAAGCAGGTAGTCAGCAGCACAGGAGTAGCAGAGGAGATTGTATTCTGAGTGTTTTCACTCGATGTCAAACGTCTGGTAAATGTCAGAGTCCAATCATCTGTAGAAATATTCTGATTATTTTGCAGCTTTCCGGGTGTATCAGAGGTGAACAAGAAACGTAGTGCAAAACTGGTAAAATACTTAAATCCGTGGTGTGAGAACAATCTTGAAGAAAACAAAATAAATTGGGTCATTATAAATTGTAGAAAACACAAAAAAGGTCATCCATTTTTATCATGAGAAAAATGTAAATATTTTGGTGTTAAACTGGATTAGAGGCTACATTGGTGGGCTCATCTACCACTGCAAAGCAAGAGTGCCAACCTTGAGCGTGTAGGAGCAGAACACGCTTGAAATAAATCCATAAACCTCTTCTTGTCACAAGATATAATTTGCCAAAATAATGTCTGGTGAAGCTGTTTCAATTGTTGCAGTGAAATAGTTGGAAGATTCAAACACAAAGCTAAAGAAGCTGGAAGGACAGAACACATTTTATTTAGAAGCTTAGAAAATCTATAGAAAATTAGTATAAAATAACAGAGAAAAGTAATAACACTAAGATGCACGAAACAATTAAGTCTAATGTAACCAGATAATCAACGTGGAACAGCAAATTTAATAATGATTTAAACATAGAAAGAATCAGATGAGTATTGTCTTAACAATGACATATCTCTGAAAATCCAAGAATTGCTTTTCCTCAATAAAACTCTGTAAAATGTAAAAGAAAGAAAACTATACAGAAAACAGACATTTTAAAGACAAAAAGAACATTTATATTAAGCTTTAAATCATCATTGGTTTTGTGAACAAGCAAGCTGGCATAGTGAGAGTCAAATCTGGTCAGATTATCTCAGCAGAGATCTGAGGTTAGCCAGCATATCCTTGTTTTCACATTGGACTTTGTGACAAACTACATTCTTCACATAAACAAACAAAATATTTTTCACCTGTGAAAAAAATTTCCATAGAGGCACAGGTGTAATCTAAGAGGCCATCAAAAAGTGGTCTCTAGTACTATAGCACTATTGGTTTGTTCATCTCCAGACCCACAGGACCAGAGTTGTAGCACTAATTCAATCTGGAGAGACTCGGACGGAGAAAGAGAAGCGATTAGGAGAGTTTATTGACATGCATGAATTAAAGTCTTTGGCGCTCGGGCCCCGGCTGAAGACATCGAGCTGTGATGGTGATGAGCTCGGATGAGCGTTCCCACCGTTGATAGGAACATCATCCCCGGGACCCGACACTGGTGGTGGAGATCGATGAAGGATGCATCCTTGAAGAGCTAGGAGAGTGGAGGTGGAGATGGGGCGGAGGTGGGATGAGCTCGGTCGAAAGCAGAGGGATCCTGGATGGAGATCCTTTTCAGCTGGGGCTTGAACGATGATAGGGCGAGGCGTGGCTTGGTCTGGCGTTGATTGGTCAAGGGTGATGCGTGGCGTGCGCCGATTGGGAGCTGCAGGTGTGGCTAAAGAGTCTTCCAGTTTGAATTTGCGCCTAGGCTTCATTACACCTGAGTGAAATGCTTAGTAAACTCTTCACCAAGTACCTCTGGCTATTAATTATTAATATTTTTTTCATCCTCCCTGGAGGACATACGTCATAGTCCATATAGGATTTCACCCATAAAATTTTTTTGGTGCAAAACTACTAAAAATTCAAAATGTGCAAAAATCATAAAAACATTTTTTTTTAATTATTTAAAACAAAATGAAAAAGGTAAACAATTTGAACTAGACGCTTAAATACAATGTATTTTAAGAGACATATTCCATAATCAACTTATAAACACATTGTCTCATCACATTTGAGGCATCAGTGTTTAACAACACCAGAGTTCATGGAAATTCATTTTACATTAAGGTTTTTTTCTTATTAAACAACTATTGCCAATATTATAATTTGTGAAACTAAAAAATCATGTGAAAAAAAAGCCCATAGAGGCACAGGCATAATCTAAAATGCAGATAATCAATCAGTACTTGATCATATTTATGTGTCCGTCACTTTAACAAAAATCTCTGGCAAAGACACACATGGAATGAGGCAGATCTTCACGACAAGATCTGAATCTAATAAGGATTAGATTCACAAGAAACACAAAGATAAACACATTTTGCACATTTGGTTATGCTGTCTCGTAAATCTGTCATGAGTTCAGTTAAGGTTTCTGGTAAACTGTTTGTGACGCATTACTTCTAAGAACCAGAGGTGACAATAATACACTGAAAGGGATGAGTTACAGGAAATATCGGTTTTAAAAATGGTTTTTGAGTATAGCTTCAGCATGCATGTCAAATAGTTTTAAAGAACTAATTTTACTTCTTTCAACCTGGCTGTCACATATATTGAGATCAAATTTTTGGTTCTTACTGTCAGAACCAAAACTGAACTTGGTGTCACTGAAACTTGTGGTAAATACCTACACCGCCACCTGGTGGTGGGAGATCAGACTAACACATTCACGCAACGGCCAGTGGTGCAAAATGGAGTCACACTAACTTGAGTTTTGCTTCTTCATACTTTTACTTTGTGCATATCATCACATACCTAAGTTTTTTTTCATGTTTGTTCAAACTTCTGCATCTAGCTTTCAGTATTTCGGCTAACAGTTTTTTCAATAAAAAGTAACCAATTCATTGATCCCTAAAACTGTATTTAGAGGCAATGCAATCATAGAAAAAAAGTACGCTAATGATTAATGAAAATACAAAAAATTCTTAATTGAATTCTTGGTAAACATAAATAGATTAAAATATCTCACAAAAGAAAATCAAATCTGTAAAATGACAACATTCCAAAATGTTGAAATTGGTACATAAATTAAACCTCGTGTTATTTTAGAGAAAAGAAACAACATGGCAGATGAATTATCCAGAATTTGATGTCCTGGTGGTTTCATGGTTTGGAAGAAACAATTTTCAGAGTGAGCTGTGGCGGCAGATTATATTTTCTGAGGAGCTGGATTGAAAAGAACACAAATGAGTCAAAGGTTAATAAAGACATAAACAGACATAAAAAAAATGGAAATAAATATTAGCTCACCTCTATCAAAGCTTCTTCTATTTCTGATTCTGTCATTGTGCTGGGAACTTTCAATCTCAGATTCAATCCCAAAACATAGTCTGTTGATAACAAAAATTAGACATTTATAATTTGCTAACATAATAAAATTCTAACTTCAATATTTTTATATGGCAAAACGTTTCCAAACAGGAAAAAATAAAGAAAAACAAAAATGATTTTTATTTACTCACTTGGCCCTGTTTGTTGGTCAATGAAGTTTCAAGTTTTAAGCAAGAAAAGAGACATGAAAAGAGAAAAGAAAAACATGTTGTGGTGATTTTATATTCTTGTACTTTTTTTTTGTAATTTCAAAATTAACTTGTCCACAACACACCTAATATTAATCAGAGAAGAACAACAACATAAAGACATAATAACTGCAGGTGTTACAAAGCAAGAGTTTGGACAATATTTTTTTAAGTTCTACGGTGAAATTAAAGAAATTATAACCACTGCAAAATTGAATTTATGTGAAAAATAAGGTACATATGTTGGATTTAACTTATTTGATTGTAGCTAATGCATTAAGTGTCCAATAGATCGAAGTATCTTACCAGTAGTTGCAAGTATGCTGACTCCACTGCTTCTGGCATTTTCAAACACAGAGAACAGGGTGAAGGTGTAGTTTGTACGAGCGGTCAGAGATGTGACAGTATGGTTCACTGGTCCGTCTCCATCTGGTGCTCTGATGTTTGTCTCTGTGCCGTTAAACTGCAGAACAAAGGTGACGTTGTTGCCGACTTTATTCCATCGCAGGGGTGATGCTGGTCTCATCTTGTTCTGATGCTCTGAAGCCCTCTGCATTTTTAGGTGCTAAAACAAAACAAAACAAAACAAAAAAAAAGCAATATCTTCAAAATCTCCAAAAGTTAACATTTCTAAACAATATTGTCATGATGATGATAAAAGTCCCACAATCTTAAGAGAAATAATAATTATATTATATTCTGTCAAGTCAAGTAATAATATTAAACAAATTCTAATAAACAAAATCAAATCTGGTAAAGTAAAAAGTTTATGTTAAAATGCTGAAGCATAAAATAAAGTTCAGGGATCAGATGATTTTCAGGTTTGCTGTTTGTTAGTCTTTTCATATTTGAGCCATGAGTGTTTCAAAGATTTGTTGCTACTTTTATATTGATATTGAACATTGAGCTCCTTTACAGTAAATGCATTAAAACCCTTGTCATTCAACATTCTGCTTGATGCCTTTTTGTTCTCGCCACATATTTCAAAATTAAAAAATTCCAATTCTATTAATTTATTTTCTACCGTTATAAAAACTTATGTTCTGTCTCAAAGTCTTACGTCTTCATTGCATGTGGCATTAGACAAAGTATTCTCATAAAGAAGAAGAAATGTTTTCATACTTTAGACCTTGTGCCCATAAAAATAAGGCATTTATTCACAGGAGCTTGGTTCTATGATTTAATTCAGAAGTGCATATTTTAAACCACAACTCTTGGAATTTGGAGGTAAAATGTCATCCTATGCATCCAAAAACATTCGACTTAATCCATATATTTTTCCTCGTGTTGCAAAAAAAAGTCATTTCGCTGATGAAAAATAGGATATTCTTCATTATTAATAGAAGACAATAAAAACAGTTTGAAGTTATGTTTTAGCACCTTTGTCAAATGTACATGATTAGTAGTTTCAGTTCACTTTGGACACATTCTGTAACTACAGAAAAAGTCCAAAGATGATAATTATCACAGGGTAAAGCATTTTTTCCCATTAAATTGCATTTTGGATTTATTTTTTAAGTGTGACTTTAGCAAATTTGAGGGCACAATTTTGAAGATTTTGGAAGATAAATTGTTTGCCTTGGTTGTGAATAAATTAATGTACTTTATATTCTTACCAGTGACAGCTGTCAGTTGTACTCCACTGCTTCTAACGTTCTCAAACACAGAGAAGAGAGTGAATGTGTATCTGGTTCCAGCAGTGAGAGATGAAACTGTGTGAGTTACTGGTCCATCTCCATCTGGTGAACTGATGAATATCTGTATGCCGTTAACTTGGAGAATAAAGTTGGTGCTGTTGTTTATTTTATTCCACTGCAGAGTGATGCTGGTCTCATTTTGATCTGATGCTCTGAAACCTTCTGCATTTTCAGGAGCTGAGACCAAAAAATAAGATTTAGAAATGTTTCATCATAAAGTCAATGAATGTGTCAAATAATATTGCTGTTTTTATAGCAGAAGTTATGCTGTTTAACAGTCTCTCCAAAGTTTAATAAACATCTCTCCAGCATAAATTACTAAGTAAAGTTTTGTTTGAAAGTTTGATGAAAATATATATCTTACCAGTCACTGCAGCAATGCTGACTCCTCTGCTTCTGACGTTCTCAAACACAGAGAAGAGAGTGAATGTGTATCTGGTTCCAGCAGTGAGAGATGAAACTGTGTAGTTCACTGGTCCATCTCCATCTGGTGCTCTGATGAATGTCTCTGATCCGTTAAACTGGAGAACAAAGCTGGTGCTGTTGTTGATTTTATTCCACTGCAGAGTGATGCTGCTCTCATCTTGATCTGATGCTCTCACAGCTTCTGTGTTTCTAGGAGCTAAAATAGAGAAGAATTCATTAGTAAGCTGATAACTTTGGTCTACCTGATGATTTTATTGCTTATTTAAAGATGCATAGTCTTCAATCTAACATCTGCATTGAACAGCTTTGGTAATACATCAATTCTAATCTTGGTCATCTCAATTAATGTTTCAAATATCTTTTATTTCTGTAAAATTAACCAATTTCATGTTTTTTGTATTAGTACTTGATGAACAATCCTTCATCCATTATAGACATTCTGCATCCTCTTCATAGACATCAAACATTTTTAAACATGTTCAACAACATTTACAGGTCTTTAATGAAATAATTAATTAAATTCACATAAGGATCATATTAAAATATTTACCAGTAGCAGCTTCAAAATCTACTCCACTGCTTCTGACGTTATCAAACACAGAGAAGAGAGTGAATGTATATTTGGTTCCAGCAGTGAGAAAAGAGACTTTGTAGTTCACTGGTCCATCTCCAACTGGTGCACTGATGTTTGTCTCTGTGCCGTTAAACTGGAGAACAAAGCTGGTTCTGCTTGTGATTTTATTCCACTGCTGAGTGATGCTGCTCTCATCTTGATCTGATGCTCTGAAGCCCTCTGCATTTTCAAGATCTAAAAACACAATGAGGTTAGAAGAAAGTTCTAGAAGTCTTTAATGTGACATTGAACATTCCTTAAAATTTTTTTTTATATTTGACTGTGTACCTCTATGGCCTGTCATACTTTTATTGGAGTGCTAATGGTTGTGAGGCTGAGTGAAATTCTACTATCTTGAAACGGTTAGGTCACATCTATGGTTGCACACAACATGCTCATTACATTTCTTTGCACAAAATCCTTCTTGGATGATTTGGTCAGTTCTGCTCCTTTCAGAAAGAGATGTTTTAGGGCCTTTTGTAATTTTAAATCCAAATAGGCTGCTGCTGGCCCCCTAATTCAACATTTACACTTGCAGGTAAAAACGCCTACAAATAGATGCTCAATTAAACAACCATATGTTTATGAGTAGCAGAAATGGAGACTCCTGCACGACTAACAAAGAACTGCCTACTGTGGAACATGGGAATTCAACACTACATTTCAAATAATCCACTTGATTTAAAATGTTAATTATGAACGTATGTATGTTTGAAATGAGTGTCTAAATTGGAAAATTGACTTGGTTTCTAATGTTCTAATTGACAACATTAAGAAATTATACTTATTCAAGTCCTTCTCGAAATACTACTTAATGTAAAAGAAATAAATGTACAATTATTCCAGCAGAGTAACTGAGCCACACAGTGACTTGTGTATTATAGCACCATCAAGTAACTACTGAGTTTTCAAAGAAAAAATTACATTTGTTTCCTTAGTGTTATTTTTTGAATGTAAATAGAAATCAAAATATTTTAGAAGTAAATTTTACCTGAGCAGATGACACCAGCATCCTCATTGTGTCCACAATTGTGTGTCCCAAATCCTCTATGCCCACACTGTGTAAGTGAAGTTTCATTGCCAGAACACGACACGTCATCAAGCCAGATCTGTCCTGTTCCTTGACCAAAATAGGCCGAACTGGTAGCGCTCACTGCTGTTCCACAGCCCAACTCTCTACACACCACATTAGCATCATTTAGGTCCCAAAAATCATCACAGACCGTTCCCCAGACACTGTTGTGGTAGACTTCAACTCTTCCAGAACATCGAGGTAATTCATCACCAGCTAACCTGATCTGACTTTGAAGAAGAAGAAGAAACATATTTTAATATTTAACTTTAATTTAAAGACTTCCACATCTCCTAAAACACAAGAAAAATCCAGTCACCTTTTGCAAGTGTTCAGACTCCACTCATGTTTTATCTTTGTAAATCAGCCTACATTATTTTACTGGATTATTTAGAACTGCGTAAGCAACAGAAATTAGATACATTACTTGTTTTGTAGCAGACGAATGGTAAACTCAGGCTGCAATTTTCATCCGACCATTTTCCATAGTCATTAAATGATCCTGCAATACACTGATCACCAGACACGTCCAGTGTCGAAACAGAGAGGTGCTTCCATCAGACCACAGCTTTTCCCGATACAGTCCAATCCAAACAGTGCTGGCACCTATTAGGGTTCTGATGATTTCATTTTCTGTCTGATTTCGTACACTGGCAAGAAGAAACAATTTTAATAAACAATCAATTGAAACACAGTATACAAAAAAACTAATAATTTAGTTTTGATGTAACAATCCCAGAAATAACAGAAGTCAAAAAAGAAGACGACTGCATGGGACATTATGACACGTTATGATCTTATGTACTTTGTTGTAATATTTAGACAATTTTGTTTACATGAAGTCTCATAAACAGTTCAACAGAGAAGAAGGGGGCCTGGAATCCTTCCATTCCCACTCGAAACTTTCACCCCACAGAAGAAGCAACATTGATGGTTCATTCTCACCTTTCCTGTGCCTTTTTTGATCCAGACCAGAATAAAGTTATTTAAAATGCCAGGGATTAAAATAGCTTCAAGCATTAACCTTCTTTCAAAGTGATCCAACAGTAAATGGGAGAAAGTGGGAACACAAGAAACAGAGTTCCTGAGATCAGGAATCATATTTTGAGCAGCTGCTTCATGTATTATAGTATTTTTAAATGTGCAGTTCACTTTCTCACTTCACCAGAGAGCCAAAACTGAAATATTACAGGTAGTAAATGGGCTGGTGAATGGACTGAACTTATATAGCGCTTTTCCAGTCATTTTGAACACGCAACTCTCTTTACACTAGAGTCACATTCACCCATTCACACTCACAAATGCACACAAATTCATACACCGATACACAGATCGGTAGGCAATTTGGGGTTAAGTCCCTTGCCCAGAGGCACGTCGACATGTGGCAGGAGGAAGCTGGAATCGAACCCACAACCTTCCGACCACAAGACTACTACTCTACCATACAGCCATAGTCGCCCTAGTGAGGAATTTAACAGTGGAAAATAAAAAAACACTGACATCAGGCATGAGAAAAGTGACCAGTGTGTCATTTCTACCATAGGAGGATATGTTCATTGAATTGAAAGAAATTAGTTCAGTAACCAGGCAGCAGTTGTAGAAAAAACAGATAGAAAAAAATATGTACGGGAATGATTGATAAACACAAAGTGAAAGCAAAGTATGACAATAGATACCCGAGTTACCAGAAATGCAGGAATACAGCTTGCATAACTCAACAACAGGAGTTACAGGAAGTAAATGGAAAATAGTTGTCATGATGCAGAAATATCAGAGAAAGCCCAGCGGAGGACGTTAAAAACGTTAACATTTGTAAAACAATGAGAGTATGGACTATGGAGGTAAACCTGTGGATGTATTTTGAACACACTCTTTACTTAAGTGACATTATGTAAAAATGGAAATAAGTCGGAACAGAATAAACAAAAAAAGTTTAGTCAGATTTAGGGTGAAACAGTAAGGGAAAAAAGCCCAGTTGATTGTTTTATTGATCTGGTTTTGATTGAGTTAATCCTGGGTAGATATCTTCTCCATTAAGGCTGTTTAAGAAAAAAAGACGGAAGATGTAGGCAGGTCCTGGCTGGAATTTTTGAAGCTTGGATTCCTTGCGTTCAGGTGAAAGAGCTAATTACATATTCAGTTTACCTGAATATTTTCATCATACAACTTAGTTTTAACTTTTGTTTTACTTTGCCTCTCTGTCTCAGTTTCCCATTGTGTGAAAATGGCTGAAAGAAAAGGGATTATTAGAAGCAAGAATAAGAAAACAGACACAAACCTGTGAGCCCAAACAGGATCAGCCTGTTTGCCATCAGTGAAAACTTGAGATAAATAGAAGTATCCAGATAATATCTTCTAAATCCAAACACTATCAGTGTATTTCACAAATTGTACAAGCTAACACCCTTCAAGCTGCAAGGCACATGTTAACAAAATCTTGATAAGCTCTGCTTGTTTAAAGGTATTTCAGGTGGGTGTGCCACTCATGGAAGTTGCTTTTAAATCATCAGCGCACCTGGCAGTACAAGAATGAAGATGATAGTTATAGTTATGAAACAAAAGTGTCACACAACACAGCATAGACGCACTTGATGCACCAGTATTTAACACTACCAGAGTTGATAGGAATTCACTTTGCATTCAGGCTGTTTCATCAAAAGTCAATTGCCAATATAATAATTTGTCAGACTAAAAGGTCATGTGTCTAAGCAGGCGGTCTGCAGCACAGGAGGTCATACTCTGTGTGTTTTACTTTCTCTGAACATGTCAGAAGAGTCAGACTCCAGACATCTGTAGATATATTCAGATTATTCTGCAGTTTAACAGGTGAATGAGACACAAATGTGAAACTGAGCAAAATTGGCAGAATGCTCAAATTCATGGTGTCGGAACAATTGTATCATCTTGAAGGTAACCAAATAAATTAGGTGATTATAAACTGTAGGAGAAAGAGAGAAAATGCCAAACATATTTTCTATCATGTGAGAAAAAGTGCAAATATCTTGGTATTATTCTAGATTATAGTCTGGATTGGCGACAATATTATCATGGGCTTATCTGTGCAAAGCCAGAGTGGCAGCCTTGAGAATGTTGGAGCATAAATATGTTTTGGTATTTGTTTTGACGCGATAAAGCTCTCTGAAATATATTTTTAAAAAAAGAAAGAAAATTGGGACAACTTGGTGAAACACAAAACAGAAAAAAAGGGACATTTTTAAATTAAGCTTTAAATCATCATTGGTTGAGTCGACAAACAAGCTACCAGCTTGATCTGAGTTTATCCAGCATTTCCTTGTTTTCCACTTTGAACTTCCTGACAAACTACATTCTTCATTTAAACAAACATAGGTTCATTTTATGAGGGTGAAAAAAAAAAACTTTAAAGAGGAGGCTGTGGATATTTGCAGCACATGTGAATAATATTTGCATAGAGTCACAAGCTTAATCTAAGAGCCAGAAAATCAATCAGTAATTGATGTTTACGTGTCAGTAACTTTAACAAAAGGCTCAGTTAAAGAGAGATGGAATGAATGAGATCTTCACGACAGGATCTGAATCTAAACCAAATATTTCTCTTTTTGTTCATGACTAATTATTGTAACTTTGTTTTCACATCATTCGTTGTATAAAACATTTACAATATGACTGATGCTCTTTTTTCAGGCTGTTGTGTGCAGTTTTATAGAAGTGCAGTGAACTGATCAAGTTGAGAAACAGAAAATGCAGCAGGAAATAAATGACTTATGAACAAAAGTAGTTTTGTTGTATTGTCTTCACAATAAACATTTGCTTTTGAGTTAATAAATCTAATTGTAGCAGTTTACAGAATCACTCAATGGGAAAATCTGTTTAACTTCACTCAGTTTGTATCAAAGCTTTGTTTTTACATTAAAATATACGCTAAAATAATGGCTAATTAATGACTGATTTATTTTGACACTTTCATATTAGAGATGTGATACACAAATCCTGGTTTTATTTGTTTGTTTAGCTTTTTTTGATCACGTAGTTTACTTTACTAGTCCTAATAAAAAATCTCAATCTGTAATTCGTACAAAGATAAAGAGTGACAAGAGAATGAGAATTTACTGTGTCAGATCTGCAGCATAGAGAATGTGCTAAGTGGGCGTCTACTTAGCCCACTTAAGTAGGCTAAGCATGGAAATAGTATTCACATGTGCTGCAAATATCCACAACCTCCTCTTTAAAATACTTTTTCACCCTCATAAAACAATTACTTAAAACAATCTTTATTAAGTAGTATTCTAAGGCATGAAGTTACTAGTATTATAAATTTGTGTTGTTTTTATGCCATCTTTATGTTTAAGATGGCATTAAAATTTTACATTTTCATAGAGCAAAGCTCTACTATGTTTCTAAACCACGACTTTGGACTGTGGGACTTTATGATGGTACATCCAGTTAATTCATATACTCAAGTAAATTTTTAAATGTATTTTCTGTACTTAAGCAGGTGAAACCCCATTGAGATCTAATGTTAGAAATATTTAATATATATTATCTTAATGTTTGCTAGTGCTCTTATGTTGACTGTGTTTGATGTGTGAAGTTGCTGTTTCCTCCTATGGTTCTGTGAGTTTTTCAGGTCCTGTCCTGTCGCTGTAGAAAGGAAACAATACTGCAGAACAAAGAGAAACAGAAACTAAACTCAAATGTCAGCTCACAGTTGCTGCGGGCCTCCAGCTCAAGGTTAAGGAAGAAGTAACAGAAAAAACAGCAACTTATGTAACTGACTTGAAATAGCAAAAATGATCTATATAACTAAGGACTGTCACACTGATCTAAGGTTTACTTCTTTATACTTCTTCTCTTCTTCTTCTTCTCTTTATTCTTTGTTTTCATTAATGACTTGGGATTTGTGCATACAATCACATAACTGGGATTTTTGTGCATGCAACTCTCAGTATTTTGTCCAAGACCAATTTTTCAATAACAAGTAACCAGTTCATTGATACCCAAAACTATATTTAAAGGCAAAAAAATCAGAGAAGAAATGTTCACAAATAATTTATGAAAATAAAAACAATTCTAAATCAAATTCTTGGTGAACAAAAACATGTTAAAATATCAAGCAAAAGAAACTCAAATCTGTAAAATGACAACATTCCAGAATTAGTACATAAAATAAAACACGTTATTTTAGAGAAAGCAAACAATGTTTCAGATGAATTATCCAGAATTTGATCCCTCCGGTGCTTTCATGGTTTGGAAGAAATTATTTTCAGAGTAAACTGTGGTGGCAGATTATATTTTCTGAAGAGCTGGATGGAAAAATACATATGAGGTCAAAGGTTAAAAAAGACACAAATAGACATAAAAGAAATGGAAATAGATATTAGCTTACCTCTATCAAAGCATCTTCTTTTTCTGACTCTGTCATTGGTCTGAAAAGCTTCAACCTCAGACTCAATCTCAAAACATAGCCTGTTGATAACACAAATTAGATATTTAGAACTCACTAACATAACAGAATTAAATTGCAGATTGATGAAAAATAATGTGATACTTGTTTTTGAGAAAAATTCAAACTTCAATATTTTTGTATGACAAAAAATGTCCAAATACGGGATGGGGGATAAAAAAAATTATGTTTATTTACTCACTTGGACCTGTTAGTTAGCCGATGGAGTTTCAAGTTGGTTTTGTTAACATGAAAAGAAAAACATATAGAGGTGATTCAATTATCTTGTGATTTCAAGAAAATAACAAGAGAAATACATTATAATTGCAAGTGTTACAAAATAAGACTTTGGGCAATCTTTTCTAGTTTCACTAATAATTCAAAAAGTTCTACAGTGAAATGCAAGCCATTAAAAGCACTACAGATTTGAATTCATGTGAAAAACAGATAAAAGTATCTTACCAGTAGATGCAAGAATGCTGACTCCACTGCTTCTGACATTTTCAAACACAGAGAACAGGGTGAATGTGTAGTTTGTCCGAGCGGTCAGAGATGTGACTGTATGGTTCACTGGTCCGTCTCCGTCTGGTGCTCTGATGTTTGTCTCTGTGCCGTTAAACTCCAGAACAAAGCTGACGTTGTTGCCGACTTTATTCCATCGCAGGGTGATGCTGGTCTCATCTTGTTCTGATGCTCTGAAGCCCTCTGCATTTTTAGGTGCTAAAACAAACAAAGGATAATTTATTCAAAACCTTTACCCTCCAAAAGTTTACATTCATAAATAATATTGTGGTGGTGATTTTTAAAAGGGCAAATGATAATTCTATTACGAATGTTTCCAAGACAAGTAATAATATTTGATCAAATTCTAATATGAAAAATCTAATCTAGTAAAACAAACATTTATGTTCAAATGCAAAGGCATACAATAAAACTCAGGGATCAGTTGATTTTAAGGTTTACTGTTTAATGTGCAACAGATTTAAGTATATCTTGCTGTTAGAAAAATGATATAAATACATACTCATGTAATAAAGCTCAACTGGCCAAATTATATGTTTGCATACAAGATTTATATGTCTTTTCATAATTGAGTGATGGCGTCTCAATGATTAGCTGCTACTTTTATATTGATATTGAACATTGAGTTCCTTTACAGTAAATGAATTATAACCCTTGACATTCAACATTCTGCTTGATGCCTTTTTGCTCTCGCCACATATTTGAAATTAAAAAATTTCCAATTCTATTAATTTATTTTCTACCCTTATAAAAACTTATGTTCAGTCTCATAGTCTTACTTCCTCATTGCATGTGGCATTAGACAAAGTATTCTCATAAAGAAGAAGAAATGTTTTCATACTTTAGACCTTGTGCCCATAAAAATAAGGCATTTATTCACAGGAGCTTGTTTCAATGATTTAATTCAGAAGTGGATATTTTAAAGCACAACTCTTGGAATTTGGAGGTAAAATGTCATCCTATGCATCTACAAATGTCCTACTTAATCTGTACATTTTTCCTACTGTTGAAAAATACTAATTTCGACAATCATTATTTATTATTAATAGAAGACAATAAAAACTGAGGTTTTGTTTTAGCACAGTTGTCAAACTTACACCATTGGTTTGTCTTGGTTGTTAGTAAATTAATGTATTTTATATTCATACCAGTGACAGCAGCAAGTTGTACTCCACTGCTTCTGACGTTCTCAAACACAGAGTAGAGAGTGAATGTATATTTGGTTCCAGCAGTGAGAAAAGAGACTGTGTGGTTCACTGGTCCATCTGAAACTGGTGCTGTGATGAATATCTGTATGCTGTTAACTTGAAGAACAAAGCTGGTGCTGTTGTTGATTTTATTCCACTGCAGCGTGATGCTGCTCTCATCTTGATCTGTTGACCTGAAGCCTTCTGCATTTTTAGGTGCTGAGACAAAAGAGAGGAAAAAAGGTCAATGAAATTTTTACACATTTTAATTCCGCAAAAGAAAGATTTTGAAACAATGACAAAATAACATGTCCTAAAATGTTAAACCAGGAAATAATTTAGTTAATAACAATTTCAAGTCAAGAAACAATATTTTATAAAATTCTAATAAAGCAAGAAATCAAATCTGGTGACGTAAAACATACAGCTATGTTCAAATGCTATTGCATAAAACACAGATAAATAGAGGAAATTTAGAATTTTGTTCTTTGATTAAAAATTTTTGATTTTCCAACATCAGTGCTGCTTCCTTCATGATATGTATACAAATGCAATGAAGGCTCTTCCATAACCAAACAAAATTATTTTGCTAAAATGGTAAAATAACATGTTTGCATGGAAATTCTATTTCTAGTCTTTTCGTACTTCATCCATGGTTATCTGAATGTTGTAGTCTAGAAATAAATGTAAGAAATCATCATGTCAGACAAGTTTAAAACTATGCTTGTTCAACATGTTTTTACTCATCACATATAAAAAAATCTATTTCAGCAATTACTAAAGATCTGTCTCGGTAAAAGACTTTGTTGTTGAAAGGGTAATTATGGTCATTTTCTTACCAGTTGCAGCTTCATATAGTACTCCAATGCTTCTCATGTTCTCAAACACAGAGAACAGGGTGAATGTGTATTTGGTTCCAGCAGTGAGAGACGACACTGTGTGAGTTACTGGTCCATCTCCATCTGGTGCTGTGATGAATGTGTCTGATCTACTGAAGTGGAGAACAAAGCTGGTGCTGTTGTTAATTTTATTCCACTGCAGAGTGATGCTGCTCTCATCTTGATCTGACTGCCTGAAGCCTTCTGCATTTGTGGGTGCTGAGAGAAAAACAAATATTTACGTCATGTAAAGTCCATTGAATCTTTGACCAGTGTTGTATAGTAACGAAGTAAAAATACTTCACTACTTTACTTAAGTATATTTACATTTCCGAACTTAATTGCATACTTTTACTCCGATACATTTTCAATGTGTGGTTTAGTTACTCGTCACTGTGACGGAGGAGCGTCACGAGTTACCTCACGCAAACACACACTAACACACACAATCGCTAACTTACGTTTTGTTGCAGTTTAAACTGGCGCGGTTCATCGTGGGTCACACGCGGTGTTCCCGCTTCAGTTCACATTAATCCTTATCTATCATTTTTAAACATTTTCCCGGCTTTATTTTCAATTAGCTTCATTGTTTCCGGATCGTGACGCACCGAGAGAGAGTTGCGCGATGTGGTGACGTCATCAGAACGTACTGAGCGTTGGCTGTTTCATGGATTATTGTATTTTTTGGATTACAAGTTTATTTATTTTTTTTCTCTTATTAATTATTTAAACCTTGTGGTTTAGGTAAAGCTCCTAATTTTCTTAACTAAATGATGCTGCAGGTTTATCTATTAGCAGGTTTCATTTTGCCTGCACTTGGTTGTGTTCATTATTTTAAGTGTATTTGACAAGTTTACCAAAATATAAAAAATGTCATTCAAACTGCGTTTGCCTTGTTTTACTTTTTACTTTTACTTTTCATTACATTACTTGAGTACATTCATTTTTACAGTACTTTCCATACTTAAGTACAAGACGTTTCAGATACTTTAATACTTTAACTCAAGTAACATTTCAGTCAGTGACTTTTACTTTTACCAAAGTCATATTTTGGAGCGTACCATACTTTTACTTGACTCCGAGATTTCAGTACTTTATACAACACTGTCTTTGACATCCTAAAAGACTAATTTTACAGTGAATGCAGTGTCAAAATGTGTCAATCAAAATTATGTTTCACTTTCAGACAAATCTGCAGCATGCAGTGTAACTTAATCAAATTCTAAAGAAAGGAAAACAAAACTAATAAATAAAATATATTCCAAATTTGAACACTGAAGTGAATAAAGACCAGAGAGTATAAGATTTTGAGATCTGATTGAAGAAGGAAGAGACCTTGCATTCAACCACTAGAGGTATTTTCTGCATACTGTGAAGCAAAATATATGCCTCATTTATTGGATAAACACACAAAATATGGGGTTGAAAGCCTCTAAATTGGATAGAGGCTTTAACATATTGTAATCAAGTGACTAAAATATGTACATTTCATAATGCTTTTCCTTTTCATTAAAATAATATTTTTAGCTTGAATCTGAAATTTAAATGTATAGACACATAACTGACTTCTTTAAGACTGAAACAATTTGTTGCACTGGATATAAAAACCAGTGGTACAAAGTATTGTACATACAAGAGTAAGGAAGTGGATCTTAATCTACAATGTAAATCAACAATTTTGTTTAATTTCCAGCTAACAGTTATCTTACCAGTAGCAACGGTGATGTTTACAGCACTGCTTCTAACATTCATAAACACATGGTAGAGTATGAATGTATATCTGGTTCCAGCAGTCAGAGATGTGACTGTATGGTTCACTGGTCCATCTCCATCTGATGCTGTGATGTTTGTCTCAGATCCATTAAACAGGAGAACAAAGCTGGTGTTGTTGTTTATTTTATTCCACTGCAGAGTGATGCTGGTCTCATTTTGTTCTGATGCTCTGAAACCTTCTGCATTTTCAGGAGCTGAGAACAAAAATAAGATTTAGAAATGTTTCATCACAAAGTCAGAGTGATGCTGCTCTCATCTTGATCTGATGTTCTCACAGCTTCCGTGTTTGTAGGAGCTAAAATAGAGCAATAATTCATTAGTGAGCTGAAAACTTTGGTCTATCTGATGATTTTATTGCTTATTTGAAGATGCATAGTCTTAAATTTAACATCCATTGAGCAGCTTTGGTAATACTTCAATTATTCTTGGTCTTCTCAAATAATGTTTCAAATCTTTTGTTTCTGTAAAATTAACCAATTTCATGTTTTTTGTATTCGTACTTGATGAACAATCCTTCATCCATTATAGACATTCTGCATCCTCTTCATAGACGTCAAACATTTTTAAACATGTTCAACACCATTTGCAGATCTTTAACGTAATACTTCATAAAATTTACATCAGGATCATATTAAAATCTGTACCAGTAACAGCTTCAAATTGTACTCCACTGCTTCTGACATTCTCAAACACAGAGAAGAGACTGAATGTATATTTGGTCCCAGCAGTGAGAAAAGAGACTTTGTGGTTCACTGGTCCATCTCCAACTGGTGCTGTGATGAATGTCTCTGATCCATTAAACAGGAGAACAAAGCTGGTGCTGTTGTTGATTTTATTCCACTGCAGAGTGATGCTGCTCTCATCTTGATCTGATGCTCTCAATCCTCCAACATTTATAGGAGCTGTGACCAGAACATAAACATTTACCTCAGGTCAATTCCATCAAATACTCCATAAGCTAAAGGCTTATTTTCACATGAAATTATTGAAGTATAAGAAAGGAGATGTTGAACAAACTTTTGTTTAATTTCCAGCTAACAATTATCTTACCAGTAGCAACGGTGATGTTTACAGCACTGCTTCTAACATTCATAAACACATGGTAGAGTATGAATGTATATCTGGTTCCAGCAGTCAGAGATGTGACTGTATGGTTCACTGGTCCATCTCCATCTGGTGCACTGATGTTTGTCTCTGTGCCGTTAAACTGGAGAACAAAGCTGGTGTTGTTGTTTATTTTATTCCACTGCAGAGTGATGCTGGTCTCATTTTGTTCTGATGCTCTGAAGCCCTCTGCATTTTCAGGAGCTGAGAACAACAATGAGATTTAGAAATGATTCATCATAGAGTCACTGATTCTGTCTACAGAAATAATATTGTTGTTTCAACATCTGAAGTTATTCGGTAAACTGTCTCTCCAAGGTTTAAGCAACATTTCTCCAACAACAATTACTAAATAAAGTTTTGTTTGAAATTTGGATAAAAATAAATCTTACCAGTCACTGCAGCAATGCTCACTCCACTGCTTTTGATGTTCTCAAACACAGAGAAGAGAGTGAATGTGTATCTAGTTCCAGCAGTGAGAGATGAAACTGTCAGTAGTACTGGTTATTGTCCAGCAGGTGCTGCTATATTCAACTGTGTTTCATTATATTGGAGGATGAAGCTGACATTGTTATTGACAATTTCCCACTGCAGAGTGATGCTGGTCTCATCCTGTCTCAGTGATGTGAAGCCTTCTGCATTTTGGGGGGCTGCAAGAAATAAATAAGAGATAAATTATGTCTTCAGTTCATTGGATGTTGGTGGTGAAGTGACTTTCTCAAAATCATCAGGAATTCGTGTAATGAAAAATGTAATCTGAATGAGAATTTATTTGATTTGGTTGTTAGTAAATTAATGTATTTCATGTTCATACCAGTGACAGCAGTAAGTTGTATTCCACTGCTCCTGACATTCTCAAACACAGAGTAGAGAGTGAATGTATATTTGGTTCCAGCAGTGAGAAAAGAGACTGTGTGGATCACTGGTACATCTCCATCTGGTGCTGTGATGTTTGTCTCTGATCCATTAAACAGGAGAACAAAGCTGGTGCTGTTGTTGATTTTATTCCACTGCAGAGTGATGCTGGTCTCATTTTGTTCTGATGCTCTGAAAATTTCTGCATTTTCAGGAGCTGAGAACAAAAATAAGAGTTAGAAATGTTTCATCACAAAGTCACTGAATGTGTCAAATAATATTGCTGTTTTTATAACAGAAGTTATGCTGTTTAACAGTCTCTCCAAAGTTTAATAAACATGTCTCCAGCATAAATTACTAAGTAAAGTTTTGTTTGAAAGTTTGATGAAAATATATATCTTACCAGTCACTGCAGCAATGCTGACTCCACTGCTTCTGATGTTCTCAAACACAGAGAAGAGAGTGAATGTGTATCTAGTTCCAGCAGTGAGAGATGATATAGTGTAGTTCACTGGTCCATCTCCATCTGGTGCTGTGATGTTTGTCTCTGATCCATTAAACAGGAGAACAAAGCTGGTGCTGTTGTTGATTTTATTCCATTGCAGAGTGATGCTGCTCTCATCTTGATCTGATGTTCTCACAGCTTCCGTGTTTCTAGGAGCTAAAATAGAGCAATAATTCATTAGTAAGCTGAAAACTTTGGTCTATCTGATGATTTTATTGCTTATTTGAAGATGCATAGTCTTAAATTTAACATCCATTGAGCAGCTTTGGTAATACATCAATTATTCTTGGTCTTCTCAAATAATGTTTCAAATCTTTTGTTTCTGTAAAATTAACCAATTTCATGTTTTTTGTATTCGTACTTGATGAACAATCCTTCATCCATTATAGACATTCTGCATCCTCTTCATAGACATCAGACATTTTTAAACATGTTCAACACCATTTGCAGATCTTTAACGAAATACTTCATAAAATTTACATCAGGATCATATTAAAATCTGTACCAGTAACAGCTTCAAATTGTATTCCACTGCTTCTGACGTTCTCAAACACTGAGAAGAGACTGAATGTATATTTGGTTCCAGCAGTGAGAAAAGAGACTTTGTGGTTCACTGGTCCATCTGCAACTGGTGCTGTGATGAATGTCTCTGATCCATTAAACAGGAGAACAAAGCTGGTGCTGTTGTTGATTTTATTCCACTGCAGAGTGATGCTGCTCTCATCTTGATCTGATGCTCTCAAGCCTCCAACATTTATAGGAGCTGTGACCAGAACATAAATATTTACCTCAAGTCAATTCTATAAAATACTCCATAAGCTAAAGGCTCATTTTCACATGAAATTATTGAAGTATAAGAAAGGAGATGTATAACAAAGATTTGTTTAATTTAAAGCTAACACTTATCTTACCAGTAGCAACGGTGATGTTTACAGCACTGCTTCTAACATTCATAAACACATGGTAGAGTATGAATGTATATCTGGTTCCAGCAGTCAGAGATGTGACTGTATGGTTCACTGGTCCATCTCCATCTGGTGCTGTGATGTTTGTCTCTGATCCATTAAACTGGAGAACAAAGCTGGTGTTGTTGTTTACTTTATTCCACTGCAGAGTGATGCTGGTCTCATTTTGTTCTGATGCTCTGAAGCCCTCTGCATTTTCAGGAGCTGAGAACAACAATGAGATTTAGAAATGATTCATCATAGAGTCACTGATTCTGTCTACAGAAATAATATTGTTGTTTCAACATCTGAAGTTATTCGGTTAACTGTCTCTCCAAGGTTTAGGCAACATTTCTCCAACAACAATTACTAAATAAAGTTTTGTTTGAAATTTGGATAAAAATAAATCTCACCAGTCACTGCAGCAATGCTCACTCCACTGCTTTTGATGTTCTCAAACACAGAGAAGAGAGTGAATGTGTATCTAGTTCCAGCAGTGAGAGATGAAACTGTCAGTAGTACTGGTTGTTGTCCAGCAGGTGCTGCTATATTCAACTGTGTTTCATTATATTGGAGGATGAAGCTGACATTGTTATTGACAATTTCCCACTGCAGAGTGATGCTGGTCTCATCCTGTCTCAGTGATGTGAAGCCTTCTGCATTTTGGGGGGCTGCAAGAAATAAATAAGAGATAAATTATGTCTTCAGTTCATTGGATGTTGGTGGTGAAGTGACTTTCTCAAAATCTTCAGGAATTCGTGTAATGAAAAATGTCATCTGAATGAAAATTTATTTGAATTGGTTGTCAGTAAATTAATGTATTTCATGTTCATACCAGTGACAGCAGTAAGTTGTACTCCACTGCTTCTGACATTCTCAAACACAGAGTAGAGAGTGAATGTATATTTTGTTCCAGCAGTGAGAAAAGAGACTTTGTGGTTCACTGGTCCATCTCCATCTGGTGCTGTGATGTTTGTCTCTGATCCATTAAACAGGAGAACAAAGCTGGTGCTGTTGTTGATTTTATTCCACTGCAGAGTGATGCTGCTCTCATCTTGATCTGATGCTCTGACAGCTTCCGTGTTTCTAGGAGCTAAAATAGAGCAATAATTCATTAGTAAGCTGAAAACTTTGGTCTATCTGATGATTTTATTGCTTATTTGAAGATGCATAGTCTTAAATTTAACATCCATTGAGCAGCTTTGGTAATACATCAATTATTCTTGGTCTTCTCAAATAATGTTTCAAATCTTTTGTTTCTGTAAAATTAACCAATTTCATGTTTTTTGTATTCGTACTTGATGAACAATCCTTCATCCATTATAGACATTCTGCATCCTCTTCATAGACATCAGACATTTTTAAACATGTTCAACACCATTTGCAGATCTTTAACGAAATACTTCATAAAATTTACATCAGGATCATATTAAAATCTTTACCAGTAACAGCTTCAAATTGTATTCCACTGCTTCTGACATTCTCAAACACTGAGAAGAGACTGAATGTATATTTGGTTCCAGCAGTGAGAAAAGAGACTTTGTGGTTCACTGGTCCATCTGCAACTGGTGCTGTGATGAATGTCTCTGATCCATTAAACAGGAGAACAAAGCTGGTGCTGTTGTTGATTTTATTCCACTGCAGAGTGATGCTGCTCTCATCTTGATCTGATGCTCTCAATCCTCCAACATTTATAGGAGCTGTGACCAGAACATAAACATTTACCTCAAGTCAATTCTATCAAATACTCCATAAGCTAAAGGCTTATTTTCACATGAAATTATTGAAGTATAAGAAAGGAGATGTTGAACAAACATTTGTTTAATTTCCAGCTAACAGTTATCTTACCAGTAGCAACGGTGATGTTTACAGCACTGCTTCTAACATTCATAAACACATGGTAGAGTATGAATGTATATCTGGTTCCAGCAGTCAGAGATGTGACTGTATGGTTCACTGGTCCATCTCCATCTGGTGCACTGATGTTTGTCTCTGTGCCGTTAAACTGGAGAACAAAGCTGGTGTTGTTGTTTATTTTATTCCACTGCAGAGTGATGCTGGTCTCATTTTGTTCTGATGCTCTGAAGCCCTCTGCATTTTCAGGAGCTGAGAACAACAATGAGATTTAGAAATGATTCATCATAGAGTCACTGATTCTGTCTACAGAAATAATATTGTTGTTTCAACATCTGAAGTTATTCGGTTAACTGTCTCTCCAAGGTTTAAGCAACATTTCTCCAACAACAATTACTAAATAAAGTTTTGTTTGAAATTTGGATAAAAATAAATCTCACCAGTCACTGCAGCAATGCTCACTCCACTGCTTGTGATGTTCTCAAACACAGAGAAGAGAGTGAATGTGTATCTAGTTCCAGCAGTGAGAGATGAAACTGTCAGTAGTACTGGTTGTTGTCCAGCAGGTGCTGCTATATTCAACTGTGTTTCATTATATTGGAGGATGAAGCTGACATTGTTATTGACAATTTCCCACTGCAGAGTGATGCTGGTCTCATCCTGTCTCAGTGATGTGAAGCCTTCTGCATTTTGGGGGGCTGCAAGAAATAAATAAGAGATAAATTATGTCTTCAGTTCATTGGATGTTGGTGGTGAAGTGACTTTCTCAAAATCTTCAGGAATTCGTGTAATGAAAAATGTCATCTGAATGAGAATTTATTTGAATTGGTTGTTAGTAAATTAATGTATTTCATGTTCGTACCAGTGACAGCAGTAAGTTGTACTCCACTGCTTCTGAGTTCTCAAACACAGAGTAGAGAGTGAATGTATATTTGGTTCCAGCAGTGAGAAAAGAGACTGTGTGGTTCACTGGTCCATCTCCATCTGGTGCTGTGATGTTTGTCTCTGATCCATTAAACAGGAGAACAAAGCTGGTGTTGTTGTTGATTTTATTCCACTGCAGAGTGATGCTGGTCTCATTTTGTTCTGATGCTCTGAAACCTTCTGCACTTTCAGGAGCTGAGAACAAAAATAAGATTTAGAAATGTTTCATCACAAAGTCACTGAATGTGTCAAATAATATTGCTGTTTTTACATCTGAAGTTATGCCGTTTAACAGTCTCTCCAAAGTTTAATAAACATGTCTCCAGCATAAATTACTAAGTAAAGTTTTGTTTGAAAGTTTGATGAAAATATATATCTTACCAGTCACTGCAGCAATGCTGACTCCACTGCTTCTGACCTTCTCAAACACAGAGAAGAGAGTGAATGTGTATCTAGTTCCAGCAGTGAGAGATGATACAGTGTAGTTCACTGGTCCATCTCCATCTGGTGCTGTGATGTTTGTCTCTGATCCATTAAACAGGAGAACAAAGCTGGTGCTGTTGTTGATTTTATTCCACTGCAGAGTGATGCTGCTCTCATCTTGATCTGATGCTCTGACAGCTTCCGTGTTTCTAGGAGCTAAAATAGAGCAATAATTCATTAGTAAGCTGAAAACTTTGGTCTATCTGATGATTTTATTGCTTATTTGAAGATGCATAGTCTTAAATTTAACATCCATTGAGCAGCTTTGGTAATACATCAATTATTCTTGGTCTTCTCAAATAATGTTTCAAATCTTTTGTTTCTGTAAAATTAACCAATTTCATGTATTTTATATTAGTACTTGATGAACAATCCTTCATCCATTATAGACATTCTGCATCCTCTTCATAGACATCAGACATTTTTAAACATGTTCAACACCATTTGCAGATCTTTAACGAAATACTTCATAAAATTTACATCAGGATCATATTAAAATCTTTACCAGTAACAGCTTCAAATTGTATTCCACTGCTTCTGACATTCTCAAACACTGAGAAGAGACTGAATGTATATTTGGTTCCAGCAGTGAGAAAAGAGACTTTGTAGTTCACTGGTCCATCTCCATCTGGTGCTGTGATGAATGTCTCTGATCCATTAAACAGGAGAACAAAGCTGGTGCTGTTGTTGATTTTATTCCACTGCAGAGTGATGCTGCTCTCATCTTGATCTGATGCTCTCAATCCTCCAACATTTATAGGAGCTGTGACCAGAACATAAATATTTACCTCAAGTCAATTCTATCAAATACTCCATAAGCTAAAGGCTTATTTTCACATGAAATTCTTGAAGTATGATAAAGGAGATGTTGAACAAACATTTGTTTAATTTCCAGCTAACAGTTATCTTACCAGTAGCAACGGTGATGTTTACAGCACTGCTTCTAACATTCATAAACACATGGTAGAGTATGAATGTATATCTGGTTCCAGCAGTCAGAGATGTGACTGTATGGTTCACTGGTCCATCTCCATCTGGTGCACTGATGTTTGTCTCTGTGCCGTTAAACTGGAGAACAAAGCTGGTGTTGTTGTTTATTTTATTCCACTGCAGAATGATGCTGGTCTCATTTTGTTCTGATGCTCTGAAGCCCTCTGCATTTTCAGGAGCTGAGAACAACAATGAGATTTAGAAATGATTCATCATAGAGTCACTGATTCTGTCTACAGAAATAATATTGTTGTTTCAACATCTGAAGTTATTCGGTTAACTGTCTCTCCAAGGTTTAACCAACATTTCTCTAATATGAGTTACTAAAAAGTTTGTTTAAAACTTGGATGAAAATAAATCTCACCAGTCACTGCAGCAATGCTCACTCCACTGCTTGTGATGTTCTCAAACACAGAGAAGAGAGTGAATGTGTATCTAGTTCCAGCAGTGAGAGATGAAACTGTCAGTAGTACTGGTTGTTGTCCAGCAGGTGCTGCTATATTCAACTGTGTTTCATTATATTGGAGGATGAAGCTGACATTGTTATTGACAATTTCCCACTGCAGAGTGATGCTGGTCTCATCCTGTCTCACTGATGTGAAGCCTTCTGCGTTTTGGGGGGCTGCAAGAAATGAATAAGAGATAAATTATGTCTTCAGTTCATTGGATGTTGGTGGTGAAGTGACTTTCTGAAAATCATCTGTAATTAATGTAATGAAAAATGTCATCTGAATGAAAATTTATTTGAATTGGTTGTTAGTAAATTAATGTATTTCATGTTCATTCTGCGTTTTTTGGGACTTAAAGAAATAAATATGAGCTAAATTATGTGTTCAGTTCAATAGATGTTGGTCTGAGAACAACAATGAGATTTAGAAATGTTTCAGCACAAAGTGACTGATTTTGTCTGTAGAAATAATACGGTATCGCTTTATTTGACGGGTTGCAAGTAAGACTGACATGAATGTTATCAACATTACATAAAACCTGTACAGAACTTACTGCTTTTTTTACTGTTATTCCATGTAACAGTCCCTCCAAGGTTCATATCTTAAGTCACATCTGTCAGTACAAAGCCAGAATACCCGCATTGAACACATTTGAGCATAATTATTTTTATAACATGAATATAATAAAACATTCTCTCAACAATATTTATTCAAACAAATCACCAAATTTATGTTCATCAACATCCTTTGCTGTATTAAAGCTTAAAGGTAATTTTGTTTGGTGAATTTCTTTCACTATTTGTCATAATGAAATGATTGGAAAACCCAAACACAAAGCTGATGACGCTGGAGGAATAGGATAATTCTTTCAACCAGGAAGCAGCTCTACAAATCCAGTATGTATAACTTAATGCACTAGTATTTGTTTTTATGTAATAAAGCTCTCAAAAATGCCAAACAAAAAAGCAGTAGGTGAGGGTAGGTGAAAACAGAGTGACAGATACATGTTCCAATTAAGCTTTAAATAACCACTTAAAGCTGTAAATTATTTGAATGTAGTATTTTAAATAAGCGCACAAATTGAAGTTGACACACTCTACATCTGTGCATAGACTATCTCAGCATAAATCTGAATTTAGCAAACAATTTAGATTCCTGACAAACCACGTTCATCATAAACAAATAAATGGAGCTTCTTTTACTGAAATGAATGCCAGTCATTTCTTTATGAAACAGTATACAGTAGTTGTTTTTGTTAGGATAGAAAATAAATTATTTTAAAGAGATTATTGTTGATATTCTTAGATGACTTGACCATTCTTTGTGTAGAAGCAAAGGCATTATCCAAGAGGCAAAACACAGTAATTGTTAACTGATTATGTTAATACATCAAAAGCTATTTCACTAATAAAAGTAATTTGAGGTGCAAATAGAGACAAAGCGGGGCAGATATTATGAAGTTTCTTAATCTGCAATAAGAATCTTTTCGTTTCATAATTATTGTAGTTTTGCTTTAACATCAGATAAACTTTGGCACACGAAGGAAACTGCTGGCAGTTTGCTATTTACAGTCAGTTGAAGAGTGGAAAATGATGAATAATGAGATTTAATGGTTCACTTAAGTCTTTTTGCCACTGAAAAATTGCTCCTGTTTTTATTTTAAACTTTTTCATGGAACTAATATAACGGGGCAATTACATTGTGGAAACTTTGGGAATTTCAGATTCCTAGAGGGATACATTACTTTTACATCTTGAAATTGCTTATTTTCCTCAGCTCCATAAAAGTCCTCCTCATATTCTTCTGTGAACTTCCCTCATTCTTACCCCCAGAACTGAGCCACCATGTAATGCCCAGAATTTTTGATTCCAGTTCTCATCATATTCATTATTATTGTCTTTCATAAACCTTTATTTAAGCTTTCTCCTGAGAGCAATCATGAATCTGGATAGAGCACCGTAACAAAACCATGACAGACATAGACGAACAGGGAAGTGCAGTTCAAGCTTTTGATGGGTGGAGAGTTAATAATGGAAAAGTTTGCGGGCAGGACATTCTGAAGAACTTGTATTTCCACGAGTATTTTTAACTTCCTGTTGAGCAACTAGCAACGTGGTACAGTATTCATTTCAAAATTTGATTACTTCCTATTGAAAATAAACATTCAGAAAAAGAGCTACGAGTCAGTGTGATTCAATGCTTTATGGTATTACTGGGTTATGGAAATCTTAAGAAATCCAAACTCCTATCTTTTAGAGTCTTATGAGCCCAATTTGATGTGACTTGACACTTTTTTCATTGGTGGTGAAGTAGGCAATTAAGCTATTAAGAAGTTTAAAAAAATATTACTGTTCAGGCAGAAAAAAATAATATAGGCAACTTGTTGTGCAATTCAAATTATTATATGCCTATAATATATGACAGTCTATTGCAAAAATACCTTTTAAACTGTAACAGTTCTGCACTACTGCAATTCAGGACTTTTGTTGCTCTCTATCAACAAAGAATCAAGATTACATGTAAAAATTGACTGTCTACTGTCAGAGTTCATTCATTTTGCCCTTGCCTTTACATAAGTATAAATATATAAACATACCACTTAACTAAACCACTTAAAAACAATTAAAAATATTATCAAAAATAAAGATAATTACATCTTTATTTTTCAATTGGTCCTGTTGGTCATAATGTGTAGCTATGGGAAATGTACTGATAGTGTTGATAGGCTACCAAGCACTGGACAAGTTTTAACAATTTTTATAGTTAATTCTTGTAGCAATTTATTGGCAAACTTATGATCAAATTCTTCTGAGCAGGGGGGAAAACAAACATAATTACAGTTGACAAACTTCTTATTTAATTTATTTTAAATTACTTCTATGAAAAATTATTTTCCAGTGATCTACATAATTTAGTGCATGTAGTCTTAAGTAGACTTTGCATTCAAAGATGTGAAGTCTACATGTTGAAACCTGTTGCCCATTTGCTGACTGCTTCGATGTTTTTAAGCAAATTTCAATACTTTGAAAACTGTTGCAAAAGAAAAGTCTGTTTAAACTAGGATGTTACTCTCTTAGTTTCACACAAAAAGTATACACTCTCTAGCTATATTTAAGATATTGCTATATAACATGGAATTTAAAAAAAACAAAAAAACTGCACAAATATTCTTAAATTAAAACCATGTGGAAATTAAGTTAAGGATCTTACCAGTGACAGCAGTAAGTTGTACTCCACTGCTTCTGACATTCTCAAACACAGAGAAGAGAGTGAATGTGTATCTAGTTCCAGCAGTGAGAGATGATACAGTGTAGTTCACTGGTCCATCTCCATCTGGTGCTGTGATGTTTGTCTCTGATCCATTAAACTGGAGAACAAAGCTGGTGTTGTTGTTTATTTTATTCCACTGCAGAGTGATGCCGGTCTCATCTTGAATGGATGTCCTGAAACCTTCTGCATTTCGAGGCTCTTTAAAAAAAAAATAATAATAAAAAAAAAAATAAAAAAAAAAGATCACAGGTGACTGCATCATATCACTACAGTACATCTGGCAAGGAACATAAGATATATATATATATAAAAAAAAAAGAAAGAAAGAAAAAGTATACTGAAAACATCTGTTAGTTTCACTGTAAAACATTAAGGTCTCAGAACAACAGGTGCAGCTTTTGAAAAATAATGAAACTTTTTTCTCTTACTGGTAACTGCAGCAATGCTGACTCCACTACTTCTGACATTATCCAACACAGAGTAGAGAGTGAATGTGTATTTGGTTCCAGCAGTGAGAGATGATACAGTGTGAGTTACTGGTCCATCTCCATCTGGTGCTGTGATGTTTGTCTCTGTGCCGTTAAACTGGAGAACAAAGCTGGTGCTGTTGTTGATTTTATTCCACTGCAGAGTGATGCTGGTCTCATCTTGACTTGATGACCTGAAGCCTTCTGCTTTGGCTGGGACTGAGAGAGAAACTTCATCTTTACTTAGAAAGAGACTACATGAAACGACAAACTTCACTGATATATTTTATGTCTTAGAATTGGGTTTTTCTGCAGAATGAAAACTGCAGCTGTATTAAAGATCTTGATTTTTGCCTTTATATATAAAAAATCATTATGAGACTCTAAAAACATGTTTATTTGAAATTGAAAACACCTTTTCCTGAAGCTCTTTTAATATTTTGTCTGTATGTCTGATTTTTTTTTGTTGAATTTTTTTAGACCATGGACAACACAGAAATTTTTGTCTCCGCTGTTTTTAAAATTTACATTTATCTCAATGTCTGATTTAGTGTTTTTTTTTTGTGTGTTTTGTAAATGCAATCTTGCATCTCAATAGGACAACCTGTGCTGAGGTCAAAAAAAGAAAAAGAAATGACAAATTCCAAAAGTTTCAAAGAGAACGTAAAGCATGGGTTTACAGTTTTAGTATGTGAGCAGTTAACACATTTGCTTCTTATGCTAAAGACAAATATATGGTAAGAGTTACTTGGTTTGTAACAGATGAATGGAAAACTCTGGGTGCAGTCTTCATCCAACCATTTTCCCATGTCGCTGAATGAAGCAGCAACACACTGACTGTAGTCATTGTCTGGCTGACCGGTCGCCCAGTGTCGAAACAGGGAGGAGCTGCTGTCTGACCACAGCTTTTCCCGATAAAGCCCAATCCACACTTCGATGCCACCTAGCAGTGTTCTGATGTTATTATTTTCTGCTTGATTTCGTATACTGTGAAGAAAATTACAGAAAAAAAAAGTGGGAAAAGAAAACTCATAGTGCTAAGTAGTACAATACATATCATTTAATTTTTTTTTTTATATTGTGCTTTTATTACCTGGCTAGGTCAATATAATTCTCTCTGCAGAATCGCTGAGCTTCAGTCCAATTCAGTGATTGTGTACTGACAAAGTAAGTCGGCGAGCCACCGACTATACCTGCAAATAAAACAGACTGATGATGAAGAATGCTTGAAGTTGACCAGTCATGTTATTAATAAGGAAATAAAGAGAAACTAATGCCATCAAGTGGCTTTAACCAGAATTACAGGAGCAAAGAAAACGATATTTCCACCTTTTTCCCCATGACCAACATTTCAGTGTTCAGGACCTTTTATATCACAAAACATAGTGTAAACTGAAAGAAAATCTTACCAGTGTAACACAAAAAACGCCTTAGGTCCGAGCACTGACGGTCATCCCATCCACCCAAATACACGCTGTCACTTAAAAGCCTAACACAGTGCTGCTGTCCCCCAAAGTCATTGGGTGAGCCAGATATCCAGTTCCTAAATGTATACTCCCCAGCTCCATAGAAGCTGCTGTCATTCAGGGACCAGTTCCAGCTGTTGTACAACTCATCATAGAGGCCTATCCAAGCCTTGCCTGTTGAAGAACAAAGTCAGAACAAAGTCAGTCAACAGCTGTGAAGATTCATCTGAAGGAGAATTAAATTCTCCAAACATTTTTTTTGTTAAAAAAAAAAAAAATATATATATATATATATATATATATATATATACACTGCTCAAAAAAATAAAGGGAACACTCAAATAACACATCCTAGATCTGAATGAATGAAATATTCTCATTGAATATTTTGTTAATGAATTTGATTTCCATTGGTGATTTTTGTGTGATTTTGTTGTCAGCACATTCAACTTTGTACAGGACAAAGTATTCAATGAGAATATTTTATTCATTCAGATCTAGGATGCGTTATTTGAGTGTTCCCTTTATTTTTTTGAGCAGTGTATATACTGTATATATATTTATCCAGGATATAAGGTCTGTGTCTGAAATGTTTAAGCATGTAGTGAGTGTTAAGAATCTACCTGAATAGCCAGCATTTGTCCTAAGAACAGCATCAACGTCGGCCAAGTTTTCAATGGTGGCCAGATCGGTGTAGTCCCGTCTGCAGACACTCTGGGCGTTTGTCCAGGTTTGTGCAGTGCCTACAAAGTAGTACTGACGAGTTTGGGCAAAGGCAATGCTGAGGAGTGCACCTAAAATAAAACATATTGAGTAATGCATAGCTGAATGCACTCACTGGCCATTTTATTCAATGCACTTGTTAACACAAAGTGATTCAGCCAATCACGTGGCAGCAATGCAATGCATTTAGGCACCTAGTGGTGGTAAAGTAAAGCTACTGATTGAGTTAGCTGACATATTGAGAACTTTATGGAATAGTATGAATGTGTTCCATCCTAGAAAAATATCTGCTCTAAACTTTGGGTGCTCTGAAGAGTTACAATAGTTTCAGATCACTGAAACCACCGATAGAAATAAAGAATAGTCAGGAGATAGTTTTACATCCTGTGATGACTTACTGCACTTATTTTCTCTATCATACTTTACTTTTCAATGTACAATTAAATTCTTGTCATTAGTTGGGGTTTTACAAATGAGTGAAATTTAAAACCTAAATATTAGCTCTGAGAATTTGATCAACTGAGTATCCCACTTCAGTTATTAAAATTATGTATTTAAAACATTTCTTTTACATTTACTTTTCCATGAACAATCCTTTATTTTGAGTTTCTTACAGTACGTATTTAGAAGAGAAAAGTTTGGTTTTATTTTACGTCGATTTGCACAATCTTCCTATTTGTAGGAATGCCGAAGATTTCAAATGAAAATGCAACAAAATACAGCATAAAGCAGAAAATGAAAACAAAAAGGTACAAACCTGTGAGTCCCAGGTAGATCAAGCTCAAATCCATAATGCTTAAAAAGACCAATAATCAAGTTGAGTTTTTTTTAATGGTCAACCACTGAATTCACCTTATGAAGTCGTTTCACATCTCAGTCAAGCCAGCAATAAAAAATAAAAAAAAATTTAAAAATCTAGATACTCAACATTAAGATTTTTAAATGAATCTTGTTAATTTTAAAAAGTATTCACTTTTTTGTTGCTAAAATTGTCCCAACAGAAAATGCTACACACCCAAACAATGAGGAGATGTGTGCTGCAATGAACCAAAGATACTCAGGAACACAAACTTCAGGTGCTCTGCGTTTTCACAACTGTTAGAGAGCCTAGTAACAAAAAAAAAAAAAAACACGTCTGATTAGTTTTGTGGATCCTCGGAACCTTTTGTAAAGATTGTTCCTCGTTCTGCAGGAATGAGGATGTGTTCAAACTCAGCTATTGTGAAAATTTTACTTATCCTTGTTGTCACTTAAAGCACAATGTGCTATCATTTACGCAAATGATATTTACAAATAAAGTTCAGTTGTACTCCAAGCTGTAAAGCTTCTTGTTAATATGCTAACAAAAGCAATAATGAATTTGAAAATCAGTGGATCAATATCTTAAAAAATGCTCAGAAATCATATTCATTTGAAGATGATTTTGTTATACCAGGTTAAAGGATAAATCTGGCACATTTACAAGGCAGACTTATGTCTATAGATCCATTTTTTAAGTAAACAATTATAATATTTTCATGAACAGTAGGAAGGCCTCCTGACACTCCAGCTCAAACCTACAGTCCCTATAAAATGTGAAATCTCACTTACCGATTCTCAATAAACCTTTACTGAAGGCTGCTTGGTTTGTTTGTTTTTTGTGTGAATTTCTGAATTGGTTTTCTTATTAGGCAGTGTGTACATGTTGGACCGCAACTGCTCTCTGATAAAAACTAAAAAATAGAGCCCAATGTGTCATGTGTGGCGCAGGGATCGGACCAAAACACAAACAGAAAAGTAGAAGTCTCATGATAACCAATGTTTTAAATCAAACAGCCAAAACTCCTTAAGGGAGATTAAGGAATTACAGAGAACACATTGGTAACATGAATGGAAATCTGACAAAAAGAGCAAAATGATTATGCTGCATAGGCGTAATCAAAAGAATGAGGAACAGCTGGAGGGAAACCACAAGCAGAGGACAGATGAGTAAATGGAAAACACCTGAGCTGAGGAGGAACATGAGCTGAAAACGTAATCGAACAATGAGAAAATCATAAAACTAACACGAGCAGAAATAGAAACATCAAAGGAACTTAAGTCCAAAGGCACAATAAATAATAAACCAAAAGGCAAACACAAAGAACAAATAGGAAAGGATCACAACATAAATCAAAACCAAAACTGCAACATAACGCTTAATAAACTAAAGGGTGATTTATTGAAGACATAAATTAATGTGGACAGAATAATTCTTCCAAATTAAGTCACAAAACCTTAACAGGATTAAATGAGCAGATTAGCTCCTTGCTAAGGTGAAGCTAAATCATGTCAGTGCCGCCATGGTAGATAAACATAACCCATCATTGTGGTGGAAAATCTCTGAACATTTAATGGCTGTTTATTTTTTTTATTTTTATTTTTTCATTTTTTTATTTTTACTGTATTTATAATTTAACTGTGGTCAACTTAACTAAGTTTGAACGCTACACCAAACTATTCCGTTTAGAATTGTGAGAGCATTTTTTGTTTAAATCACACATTTATTTTGTATGATGATGTGAGAGTTCTCTGGTTTTTAGGCAGAAAAAAAATCCTGTTCAGTTGATTTGAGCTTTTTTTTTTTCAGCTTCTAATGAAGGCAGCAATTTATTTTTTGCATTAGTCAGACTGAAGATATTGTTTTTCCTCCATGCTTTGTAGTTAAGCCGCTCCGAGAAAAAAGGAAAACCTGTACTTCCCGGTTTTTAATTATGAAAGACATCACAGGAACCGCGTTCCTACATTTGTCCATCTTTATCGTACTTGTAGTTATCAGTTTTAGCCACCAGAGGGCATAACCTCGCTATTCTGAATGTTGGGAGTCTTTAGCAGGGCTATCAGTCTCACAAGCTACAATACTGACAACAGAATGTTGATCAAAACAGCCTTAATAATGCAAAGTGAACTTCTACGATCTCTAGCAGTGTCAAGCACCTGTACATCATAACTTCTCTGTTTTGTTACGTGATGCCTTTTATTTTAAAATTATGCTCATCCTCATTCTTGTACTGTCAGGTGTCCTGACAGCTGGCAAAAAGAAACTCCTCCATGAATGCCACACCCACCTGCCATACCTTTAATCATGCAGAGCATCTCAATACTTTATTGATATGTGCATTTGGAGCTTGTCTGTGTTGTTATTTGTTATGTTATTTCAAGCAGCTACAATATATGGTTCCCCCTTCAAAACTTTGTCAAATAAAGAGCAAATGTTTTCAAACTTACATGATTTATTGCTGATGATGAGAGGAATAAACACAGTTAAAGAGCTGCAGGTAAATTAATTTGTTCCCATTTTATGAAGGGGGAACAGATTATTTCAGGCAGCTGAACTATCCATTCTCTCCTCTCCGCCCCCCATCATTTTGGGAAATAAGGAGCAACTGTTTCCAAATGCTCAAAACTTGTTATGTGTGATAGCATGTAGTATAGGGTACTAGAAATTTGCTTAATCCAGTAATCTGTCATATTTTAAATTAGAAGGGGATTTACCAGAAAGTCTACGCTCTCATCTTTTCAGGAAGTCTTAATTTTTGTGCCCATCCTCTTATATCAGCAGTGCGCCTTCCCGACACAGAGGGAACAGAATTTTGCACAATACCTCTTACCCTCTGATGCTATTCCCTAAAATGCATAAAAGGTTAATTAAAATTGTTGAATTGCATAATAGCAGTAACATTTTTTTTATTTTATTTTTTTGAGGAATACTTGCAATATGAAGTGATGAAAACTTTTCATGACAAAGATATTGCAAAAGAGACGACCTCACCGGGTCAAAAAGGAACCCACTGGCGCGTCAGAGGGTGAGAGCTGCCGCTTCCCGTGAGCACCTGAACGCAGCGCGGGAGCATCCGGCGGTGTAGGAGGAGGAGGAAGGAGGAGGAGAGGAAGGAGAGCGACAGGAAGAAGAGGAGGCATATCGATGGTAAGCATGAAGAATATTCCCGGACTCTGAGCTGATCGACGGGGAAAAACATCTTCCGTCGCTCGTTAAGAGGCCGACAGGAAGCGGAGGGAGACAACGGCGCGGCCAGGATGGAGGAGGAGAAGCAGTTCCTTTGTGGGGTGGTGGAAGGTGAGAGCGGCCGACTTCATCAATGACCTCCTATAAATAATGTGATTTTTATGTTATTCCTGTGCTGAGCGTATTGATTTTGAATAGAGAATAGTGTGACCTGGACTACAGTAAAAAAAATAAAAAAAAAAACACACAAACGATCGTTTGCAGCTACTGTAAAATGGGCGTGGGAGTGTTGATAAATATATTTATGAAAGAAGAATAAGCCTGGGTGAAAAGGTCTGTGGCAAATGACGGTGCCAAGTGAAGTGGAGATCAAAAAGGCAGGCAGCGGAAAGCATCAGATCTGTTTGAACTGTGCTGGAAATAAAGACAGATATGCTGATAAATGAAACAGAAATGATGGGAGGAATGCAAATGATGTGATGAAGCTGGAAATGAAGAGACTGGTGATAAGAGAATGAAATGAAGTTTGAATGACACGACAATAACAGATGATGACAGAGATGGTGTGGGGGGATAGGAGGAGGAAGGCTGCTGTTGTGGTGGGCAGTTAATTATCATGATGATGAGGATGATGATAATGATGACAACAGAAAAGGTGAAGAGGACACACGACTCAACAGATTTCCAAAATCTGTTGAGTACAGTTTTAATGAAGAGGAGAATTGTGATAATAATTCAGAAAAACGTCATTACAATTTTTCTTGTTTGTTGTGCCACAGATTGTAATTATCGCCAAACAGCAACATGTAGAGTAATTTAAAAATAAATTCTGGTTAATTATGATGTTGCACATTTCCTCCATTTTTAGACATAAATAGAAAGCTTTGTCCTGTTTTGACTTATTTGAGGTGCTGAACCAAAAATATTTGAATAATCCAGGTATATAAGATATAAGCAAACTGAGAGACGGCAGGGGATTCACAGTGTTCAGCTACGTCTGGACAGACGAGATAACTTTAGATTAAAAAAAACACAATGGCCTGATTAACTGGTCAGAAAATGAGTAGCAAGATGAACCAAAAATGTTGTTTTAGGCATCTAGTATGCTAAGGTGAGGGAGTTTTCATTAGCGTAGACAAAGTGTTTGAACTGTGTTGCATGAGCTTGAGTAAAATTATTGCAACATTTCTGCCAGATTTAACTACAATGTCCCACTGGTACACAGATACAGTAAACATTGTGTTTGGATGTTGCATGTTGAAGCAAAACACAAAACATTAAACAAGAGAAACAATGAAAGAGTAATCAAAAAGTAATTAAACTTTGCACAATAGCTCATTTAAATTGTATTTATTGTTCTGCATGAGTAGTAAAAAAAAATGCATTAACTCAATTTTAATGTGATATGCAGAAAACCAAATAAAATCATCAGTAAATAACTAAATCTTTTTAGTATTCTGTTTGTTAAATAGTTCAGTTTTTCTTTTAGTTTTAAGTATCTATCATTCCAGCTACATACTGTATCATTTAATCCATTCCAGTTCAGTATTCACAACAGACGTCTTCTTAAATCGTCTTCGTTCCAGTGCAGTCCAGCAGCTTTATTCTTTATTCTTTACTTCCTAGTTTTTCCCAAACCGTCTGGAAGGTTTCTCATGAGGTTGTTATTGGTCTGGCTTTGAAGCAAAGACTCCACTTACATCTAGAAATGTCAAACATCACACATACGTGCACCAAAGCAATAATGAAGAAATTCCAAAATGGCTTGCAGAAGGAAGTGGTCTGGACTGCATTTTATTCACTTGTCACTCTGACCCACTTACTGTACTTGCACTCATACACACACTGCAGCCTTATTCAATAACATACAAGACTGGTAGGGACACTGGGGATGCTCGCATTTCTATTAATAGAAAATGTGATGGAGTGTGTGCATGTAGATAAATTAGGCCTAAACCAAATGCAGTGGGGATACGGCCAAGCGGGCGCTGGAAGATCTCAGATCATTTGCCTTACTTTACGCCTTGCATTGTAGCAGCCAGTAACGAGTATTAAAAAACTTGTTTTTCCTTTAGGTTTCTATGGTCGACCCTGGTCTATGGATCAGAGGAAAGTTCTCTTCCAGTGGTAAGAACATTCCTCAGTCTACTCGTGGCCTGTTGAATATTTTCTCAAGACATTTCAAACTACTGGGTTTCAACCATCTGTGTGACAGCATGTATTTAAACCAGATCATGACCTATTTGTCTGTAGTGTTCGTGTTTGAATTTCAGTCTGGACTTTGACTGGGCCATGCTAATAATACATTTTGCTCCAAACCACAAGGGTCGAACTCCAGCACTAAATGGCTGCTATTTTTTGCTATGTCCCTCGTCCAACACACAATGGGGAGCCAGACAGGTTTAGCCCTTCAATTTAATTTGAGTCACAGCCAAAGAAAGTAACTGCACTCCCCATTGAGTTGCAAAACATTTTTTCATTAGCGGTTTCCTCACAAAGAGAACGAAGCGGTGCATGACTCAGCTCCCTACGCAACACAAACGCAAAGCGTTATTCAGAAAAAAAGCATCGGTAATCTATTCATGTAAGGAGAAACAACCACATAAGTAAACAATGAGGAGAGAAGTGCCTCAAAGATGCTGTAAATTTATGCATCAATTAAAGATGAGTGATTTTTATGCTCTCTCATGTATTCTGTGTAGTTTGAAGGGAACCAATTAATTCTTCATGCCTCACTGGTCCTACCTTTAAGATTAAATCCTTACTGAAAGCTTGGACACAGTTTTATAGCTCAGCATCTAATAATAGCCTGGAGAGTGTACCTCTGCTTCCCTAAGCAAAAATAATTAGTCCATTGTTTGATTCTGTTGGCAGTTTTGTCCTTATAGCACACAGCAAGCAGCTGGGATTAAGTCTGAAAAATTCTGCCTTACAGATTTTAAAATTAAAATGTGTCTGCAGTTTGCACAACCTTGCTAAAGAGTCACTTTGTTATGAAGATGCAACACCAACAGCTGAGTGTGTGGGTTCCAAATTTATTAATAGAGTCGTTTTATTTGGGGTTCTCATGTGGGTACAGAAACAGTTGCTTTGTAGTTCATAGCTTTGGCAGAGTCGTGCTGCAGATTTATACCCAATATGCGTGTTAGTCCCATTGCATGTTGGTATGTAGGTTGGCACTTTGTGGAGGCGACTTACTGTACGTGCCATCTGTCCAGGAAGTGAAGGATGAGATCACTTCCCTTCCATAAATGAGCAGGATCACAAATATGACAAAGTGTATGAATGGGCACTGATGCAGATTCAATTTTATTTCTAGTACTATTCTCTATTTATAATTTAGGAGCTTGTTTCCTATAAATGATGCAGTCTTGGGATCTCGCAACAGAGACAGTTAATCTGTTTTTATTACGATTTTGGCAGTTCTGTCTTTTTCTGCTCCTACTGTCCTCCTTCTCAGTTCCAAACATTGAGTCTTTTGTTCATTTCAGGGCATAACCAGAAATAAAATTCTCATCGGTGCGTCTTTGTAAATGACTGATGTTTGTCAACCTCTTAAAATGATTTAAATGACCTCTCTTTTGTCTTTCTTTTGTGCATCACTGAGAAACATATTTCACCTTCCTCCGTCTCCCTCAGGATGCAGCTGTGGGGGTTGAACACCTACCTGTACGGCCCCAAAGATGATCTGAAGCACAGACTGCTGTGGAGGGAAGTCTATTCTCCCGAAGAGGAAGGTTTGTACATTCACTGTATCCTTCCATAATGGTGCTCATATAATAACTACTTTACAGTTAATTACTTTTAAGACTAATCACACATAGTTCCTTCTCTACCAGTTTAGTCTGATAAATTGAGGCCATCATACTTATAACTTGTTCTTCTTCTTTTCACAGCTCAGTTGCGTACTCTTATAGTGGAAGCTCAGTCGCGAGGTCTGAGGTTTGTTTACGCTCTCTCCCCTGGTCAGGATATCGTCTTCTCTTCTTCCTGTGACTTGGCGCTGCTCAAACGGAAGCTGAAACAGGTGCGTTGCGCTCTCTGAAATATGTCAGAAACACACCTGCGTGTTGCGTCCCCGTTACTGATCCTCCTTTGTTTTTCTCTTCCAGGTATCAGACCTGGGGTGCCAGGCATTTGCCATCCTCTTTGACGACATCGATCACTCCATGTGCCAGGCCGACAGCGAGGCCTTCACTTCATTTGCTCACGCTCAGGTCACAATAACGAATGAGATTTATCGCTTCTTGGGGGAGCCACCTGTCTTCCTTTTCTGCCCTACAGGTAAAACTGTAGTCTCCATGAAACTCTATGTTTTGTTGAACGAAACATCATTTTCTCTTTCTTCTTTACTTAGAGTATTGCGGTTCGCTGTGCTCCCCAAGTGTGTCAAAATCTCCCTACCTGCAAACAGTTGGAGAGGACCTACTACCTAACATAACAGTGATATGGACAGGTAACACAAAAATCAATGATAAAGCTCTTAAAAGTTGCAAAATCTGTCTTCCTTTTAGAATTTAGAACATTGGTGCTCAATACATCGATCGCGGGAAGGTTTTGGGTCCATCTCGGCAGTAGGTGACAAACTGAAGGCCGTCAGGACGCTGAGATCAGCGCTTTCTCTTCTGACAGGCTTATCAAAAATATTCACTAAGATCCTAAACGTTTGTAGCTTCAATAAAGAAAAATATTTTTTAAAAATAACAAATTAGTAATTATTGTTCCAACAAGGAGTTACGCAACTCAGTGCGTCTCGGTTCCACTAACAAAAGAAAGGCAAAGACCGACTGACTGGCAGAGCAGGAGTTTAAATTAGCTAATCAGCCACCGCTGTGTTCATGAGAGGCTTGTTAATAATCGAGAAATAAATATCAAGCCTGGAAACTTGATGTCGTAACGGACTGAATGTTATGTTTTTAACGTAATCTCTGCTCGGCTTGCGGGGCGCAGGCGGTTGCCACAGCAACGGGTGTGCTTAACGACAAAGAGAGAGGAGAGTAAAAATATAGGAGTGGTTTTGAGTTCGAGTTATTTTACCTTTGCTGTGGCGCTTTACAGCCACTGAACGTTCAACAAACGATAAACTTGGACTAATTACCTCGTGAATATACGTCACTCACAACAAGCATTAAATGGGACAAATATATTTGATTAAGTTTTAACAAACAAATGGCTTCGACTGTGATAATTATGTGAAATATAATTAATTATATCCCAAATTCAGAAGATTTGCCTTTACCTTTGCAGAGCTCTTTGGTTCCTCTTATCAGTCTCTACATATTGACGTCATCAAACCAAAGTTCATTGGAAATTACCAGAACTGACTGACACCTGCTGGCCTCAGGTTTGCAACCAGCTTCTGACTGAGAAACCAGTAACCTGCTCCCAGTGTCAGAATCTCACTGAGGAAGAAACCACATCAGGTTTTCCATTACCTCAATATTTCTGCCATAACTGATGTATATTCACGTAGAAAATAAGTCAATAGAGTTTAATTTACAAGTTTTATGTCCTCGAGTCATGAGGTAGATCTCAGCCGGCTGGTGAGAGAAAAAGTAGATCTTGGTCTGAAAAAGTTTGATTTGGAAATATACCCGATGTGTTCTTTATTCGAAATGCATCTTGCCTAATAAATGTGCTAATAAAAGCACATCTCAGCACGCACAAATGCAAATTAGATTTTGCACAAACCCACTCAACCTCCTCCACAAACCATGAAACCGTTTAGGTGCACATCCTCCCACGCTCACATGAAAGTACAATAGAAGCGCAGGATCGATTGCCCACTCGCTTCTACATCACTTCTCCAGTTTTGGTGTTTCTCTCTGTGTTTCAACAACAGGAGCTAAAAAGGATTGCTAAAATATCACATTGTTATTGTATTATTACTATTATTTATGTTCAAGAAAACACCTGACTTCATTTGTTTACTGAGTCGACAGGCATGTTGCTGATAAAACTGCTATGTATTCAGGCGTGTCTTCTCAGTGACGTTTGTTTGGATTGTTCAATCGTTGCCAAAGGCATGAGGAAGTTATGTCATGCAACTTCATGGATAAAGGAGCTCCCTCTCTAACTGTTAAACAGATCTAGTATTGTTTATCATGATATCGTTCATTAGAATCTGATTTTAAACACTTGGAAATTAGCAGAGGCTGTGAAATACAGTTGTTATGGAAGAGAAATGCTTCGGGGAGGATTTTCTGCTAAAAGACATCCAGCTGACCTGTCTGTATAAAATAGGCATCAGAGCTGTTGAAGAAAATATACAAAGTTGCTGTTTTGTGAACAAGCAATTATCTCCCGTTTCCCTTGAGGAAACAGCTTTATCCCACAAAACTGATTTATTTAAGAAACATTTTGGAAAATCAATCTCCTAAAACACTTTATGCTTACACAAAGAATAACCTAATTTAGGTTTTTCTTGTGACCCAGTCCAGAATCATTTATTGACTGATACAACCCTGAGTTGGTTATGTGTTTAACTCAGCATATTGGGTTACAGCGGAGTTCAAATGTCCAATTTATTGCCCGATCAGATGAAACCGTCGACTCTGGGGGAAAGATGAGGCACTTTGTCTGGCCAGAGATCAGTTGAAGAGAGATATTTTTAACCAGCTTGTATTTTATTTTAGTCCCTCAAGTAATTCAGACAGTTTAACAAAATTAGTGTTCTGGAAAGAGCCACAAAGCTGTGTGCCAGCATAAAAATAATAGGAAATATAATATGTATTAACAAGCTTTTCAAAGATGTGTGTATAGCAACAAAAATGGCAAAAATACGTCATTTTTCTTCAGAGTGGTAATGAAAAATCTCCCCTCAGCCTATATATGGTCAAATAAATGATGTTTCTGTTTAAATTAAATATTTTCACTTTTGGATCTGAAAAACAAAATTCTTATGTAGTATGTGTGCATAAAATGTCACATATCTCAATAGACTTGACTAATATTTTAGAGAAAATGTGAACGTTGAACACTAACAGCACAACTTGCACCAGGTACTTTGCAGCTAAAATGCTCGTTTTTTTAAGTAAATAGGCTTTCTCTCAAAATTTACTAAAGCTAAAGCACTCCAGTGAGTCTCACCTTTTAGGTAAGCATGTAAACCAGCAAACTGGGTTCAGTTTTGACTGAATATTTGGTAAATAGATCAACTTCTGCACCAACATCATTGACTTCTGTTGTGTCTATAAGTGAACCAGCTGAGGTCTTTTTGTCTTCAGATGTTTTTTATCTGTTTATCTAAAAATTTAAAATTTTAAAAGGACTCTCTTAACATTGATTTAGAGAAAGAAGTTAATCAAATGTGTCCAGTTTCATTCCTCAGATGTTTTCCTCCATCACTGTGTCCCACAGGCAGCAAAGTTATTTCCAGGAAACTGTCCTTAGACTCCCTTGGCGAGTTGGAGTCTGTCCTTCAGCGGCCCCCGCTGATCTGGGACAACCTGCACGCCAACGACTATGACACCCGACGTCTCTTCCTTGGGCCTTTCAAGGGTCGTGACCCTCAGCTAAGAAACCACCTGAGGGGTCTGCTGCTCAATCCTAACTGCGAATTCGAAGCCAATTACATCCCACTGCACACTCTGGGAAGCTGGCACAGAGCTGAAAACGATTATGTTAAAGGTGAGGGCAAATTTCATTTTGTTTATAAATAATATTAAGACTGCATTAATAAACAGTCACTTCTTGTGGAAATGTCTAATTGTCTAATATCCTAATATTCCTGGGGTCATTTGGACCACCGGACACAAATAAAGCCCCATGCACATGGGCATAATTTTAGGTGTAACTGCAGGAGATTTTTGTCATTTAGACTCTGTATCCACCTGCTTTCTGCATCCTGAGAAACCAGAAATGATTATTTTTGAAACCAAATTCCATAATGGATAAATTTAACAATGGCCACGCAAGCCAAGTCTTTTTTTAAACAATGATATTGTAGCACTCTCTCTCTATCTATATTTGAGTTTTTATCCTCTTCGATTTCATTGAAATGTTAAAACAAATATAAGGTTTTGAGATATGAGATGGTGGTAAGTCTATTTAGTGTAATTTATTATTCAGAATCCTACTGCAACTGTAAAGTTTTATTACACAATTTAAATTGACAATAAAAAAGCCAGGAAGGAAGAAAGGGAACAGCAGGAATCATAAAAAACAAAGGCAGCCGAGAAGCACTGAAGTGTGTGAAGTTCTGCTCTCTGTGGGGTGTGTGGAGGCGGTGCAGGGTAGCTGTGCAGCATGATAATGAGAAAAAATGAGGAGAGAGTAAGGTCCCTTTGTGTGGAGAAAATAAGGTGGATTCTGGTGCAATCAAGTCCTTTAAAAGGTATGAAAATGATAAACACCTTGAGTCGTAAAACTAAATGAAAAGGAAATTCTTATATGAAGGTTTGCTGATAATCTATGGCTGTAAGTTTTAGAGTTTGGCCGCTCCCAGCACAATGTATTCCATAAATAAAGGTGATTATGCACATCTTGTTAAAGCAAGCTCAAGTTAACTTTGTTCATTCAGTTAATAGCATACATTTGTAACTCAATGTGTTAAAGAATGTGACACTAAGACTATTAAAGACAACAAATTATAAACATAAGAGAAAAGTTGTATTCTATATTTCAGACGAGGAGTGTGAATACTGTCCAGACAGAGCTTTAACTGCTGCACTTCATGACTGGATGGAAGAACTCAATCAGCCTCTGCAAGCAGGTAAAGATTATATAAACCAAAGCACCTGCAGATGCTTATGCACGACTCTAATAATGCTTTCACATTTTACCAAATCTGAACTCTGAAAGTTCTCACGCTGTAGTTTGAACCAATATTTCAGGTCGGCAGAGCACAAGAGCAGAACACCGGGCCTCTGTCCCGTCATCGCGTACCAAAACCTCAGACAGGTCCGACTGTCCCTCCACCTTCAGAGCCACACATGCTGTGGCCAAACTCCCAGTCTTCCCACTCAATTCCAGCTCTCCACCCTCGTCCCCTCCTATGGGGAAAGCGGAGAGAGAGGGGCGAGAAGGAGAAAAAAAGAGGTCACACCAATCAAGTCATCAACTTCCAGGATCGAGGTCGGCAGCGCCCCCGGCTGGGGGCCGGGCACAGCGGGCGCCGGGTCGCGGGCTGTGTGGTGGGAAGGGCTTACTGAGCGAGGCCCAGGTGCGGCTGCTCGTTGGTCTCCATTACCTCCCCCATGAGCACGGCCCCTCGGCGCAGAAGCTGCTGCAGGACCTGAACTGGCTAAAATCAAACTGCCACCTGGTCGGCGCAAACAGCAAGAAGACGCAGCCTCAGAAGGTTTTTCTTCCTTTCGTCAAAAATGATTTCCGACATGCGGGTCATCACAGTTAAACATCTGAATGCTTTCTTTTGACCTCAGGTTGATGAGTGGCGTGGGCGGGCCTCCAGATTCCTGTCTCTGTGCGAAGACATAGCTCAGCTCCACTGCAGCGTAGTGGGCGGGGCTAACAGGGCTGTGCTCTATGACCTTTACCCTTATGTGTGGGACCTGAGGAACACAGCTCTGGTGGCAAAAGCCTTCATATGCTGGCTGGGTGAGTTCACCTGGAGGGATATAAATACAAGCTTAGAACAGGAGAGAAAAGGATGATGCTTTTCATCTTACGATGGGAAAATTAGTCTTAATAATAAAACTAATAAAATAGAGCAGCAGACATTGTGTGTAGTTACCACCATCATGCAATCATGAAGCCTCAAACTACATTCCTTGATGATTTTTTTATTCTTACACCAAATTTACCTCTATTCAATAAAAATATGCCACATAATGTCCTTTATATATAAAACCATTGATTATTATGAGTTTAAATTAAAGAAATAAATTACATATATTTGTTAGTAAGTTGTTTCAGATTGAAAAATGAAAGTTTCTCTTCTATTATACCATTTCAGTACTTATTGAAGTAATTCATATATTACAGCAGAGGTTGAACTGTCACTGCTTCTGGTCACCATGAGTTATGAGTTATCCTGTATTAATTATGAATTTAAAAATGATTTTATTACTGTTTTGTAAGTTCTGCTAAAACTTTAGGCTCATCTTTGCCCATCTGTAGCTATGTGAATGTTTACAGTAATTATTTAAAACACGGTGACATGTCATTGAGCTATTACCACACAGTACTAGATCACTATGCTTGTAGTGCTCTTTTGTAAAGTCATTGTGCAGCTTGCATTTTACAAGCTAAAACACCTTCTGTAAACTGACAGCATTCTTTCACTCCACACAGAGTTGTAGTCATGCCTGAATGACATTTTCTTTTTGTCTCCCTCAGATGGGCGAGTGCTGAATGACGGCTCAAACCTCGCCTCCTGGAGGAACTGTTTTCATTGTGAGTAGGCAGAGATGTTTCTCTCTCACTGTGCAGCTGGTGCAAGTTAGACAGTCAGCTGTCATTCTTCTAAAAAACACTGATGAATATGTGCAAATTATGGCTCTCTGAGAACCAATACATCACGTTTGTTTAAAAGTTTCAGAAATATGAATAATATTCCCATTTGGGTGGTTTCTATATGCCAAGGTGTGAAGATATTAGCAACGACCTTTGAGAAGCAACAGTTGGAGAAGAAATGTGAAACACAATAAGCCAGTAAATTCAATTCCAGATCAAACTGAGTCAAAATTACTCCACAGTAACATAAAAAGTCATTCAGAAGATTACTCTCACTAACGCTAAAACAAGCTGTTAAATCATAATGTTTATTTACGTTTTCCAATGACTGCAGCACTTACTGACAAACCTCGATGTATTTCAGAGCCCTAACCTGTTCTGTTGAATGAGGAACGTTTTTCTCTTGTTTTTTCCAGGGTGTGGGAAATCCACAGGAGCAGAGCTGCAGGGAGTGGACTCAGAGCCATGGGTGTTCAAAGGGGGGGTGTCTGGGGAGGTGCAGGTAGCTTTATTGATTTTTATCTAATGTCTTATTCTACTTCTTATTTCTTAGTCATTCAGGATTCATCTTTTTCAAGTTCAGTCCGAAACCCTTCCAACTGTCGTGTGTATTTGTCGTCGTGTGAACAGATGCTCCTCCCGATCGGCAGCAGCAGTGAACTTTTCACTCACCCTCCTCCTCTCTTTCCTACCTCTCGTCTCTACAACGTCAGGCCCTATCACGGCAAAGACAAGGTAAGAGATGAGTTATTGTTTTTACTACTAAGAAAGTAAAACTCGATTAATGTAATAAATATGTTTTCGAAACTTTTCTTTGGTTCTGCAACTTTTAGATGGGTCCCTGGTCCAGAACACCTGATTGAAATTACTTACATACTTCCTTTGTTCGCAGTCATGTCCTGCTAATGACCTGTTTTTTTAAACTCAGGTGTGTTGAACCAGAGATGCATCTAAAAGTTGCAGGACATTGGCAGGTGAAATGTCTTACCCAAAGACACAATAACCGAAACAAACAAAGTGATTTGTAAATATTTTTTGTGCAAACAAGAGTAATAGGCTTAAAACAGAGGAAATTTAACACATTACAAAATTATTTGCAGCCTTCTCAACTTATTTCCATTTTGTTGGAAATACGCAAAGAAAAGCATGTGAATAGACCTGCATACTCCAGCTCTTTGAAACTTTTACCAGGTTGCAAAGAAAAGCGTCGTGATTATATTTTGAGGGATATGTGCTCGTAGGTGGAGCTGTACCGAATGGTCCGCCAGCTTCACCTGAGGACTCAGGGGGGCCAGGAGTCCACCATGGCTCATCCAGACGTCATTGGAGACAGGTTTGTCAGCCTGTTATGAATCTTAAAATTTAGATTCTCCTTTTTTAGTTTGCTTTATTTACTTGTTTACATTTACTAGATGCTTTAAGTACACAGATATGCTGTGTTGTGCATTCAGATTCTATTCTGCATTTATTGGTTGTAACTAGTGGTGATGTAAATACACTGCAGTTGTCTTTTTACCCGTTTCTCTCTGATCTCTAGAAAATAACAAAGCATTTTTATGTTTCTCTCTTTTTTTTTTGTCCACATTTAAAGGCTCTTAAATTTCTTGAACTGAACTGGTGTGCAGCATAAAGAGAGTTAATGCATTTTTATAAATAATACCTTTCATCACTTCCTAGATGTCTTGGCCCATGTCTGGCACTGAGCCCTGAGTACAGCTTCATCCTGGAAGATGAGCTCGGCATCTGTGGCTGCGTGCTGGGCATCCTAGACGTCCGCTCCTTCGCGAAGCGATGCCAGGCCAGCTGGATTCCTGCCATGAGAGATAAATACCCACCCAAAGGGAGCAGCACACACTCAAACACACAGGTGAATATGTTAAAACTGGGCAGAGGAGCTACTTGTTTGTTTCATTTTAACAAACAGAAGACATAACATGCAGATTCATGCACACAAATGGTTTGTTATTGGTACCTGCTGTTGCACCATCTGGACCCATCCTGTCAAAGATTAATTACTCACTATGAAGATGCACAAAAACACATTCACTTTTGGCATTTGTGATGCCTCACATTAGCATGTTCAAGCATAAGCTGGCCATGCTGCTCACACTGGGCAGCAGAATGCAAGTTTCAGCAGAGCAGGACATTCGTCTGTCAATATGGTAAAGCACCTTTTAGTAGGTATATTTGTTGAAAGTTGTTGCGTAACACAACGTTACAACAGCAAAGAACAAACAATCTCTGGCAACGAATCAAACCACGACTCTGGTGAGCAACAGACACAGTCAGACCGAGACAATCTGTGGTTGATTTTTTTTTTCTGCTTGATGAGTCATGGTGCATGCCAACAGTCAAACTTTTGGATGGCTGTCATTTTTACATCTTACTCATGTCTGAAGACAGGACAAGTTTTTTGTCTGCCTAATGATTTATTGTTAGGTGTCAGAAGGAGTTGGAAAGGCTCTTATAACCTGTTTTATTGCATTCCAGTGTAGGTTAGCAGTAACAGCTTCCAAACTGTTTTTACTTCCCCCTGTTTAGGTTCAATGCTGCATGTGAACAGAAACAGAAAAACCAGGAAAAAATCCACAAATTGGATGAATTTCAAAATGAAGTGTTTCACAGATTTGTAAAGCAGAAAGACAACGACCAAATGAAATTCAACTAAAAAAGCTGTTTTACTTCTGTAAGATGTTTACTGATGAATTTTGATTTTAATCTCTCATCAGATATTCTGATTAGAGTCAAAATTAATAATTTTTTCAGTGGTCCTTATCCTCTTCCACAGACGTTGTGACTGTTCAACATATTTCCATCATTTAGAATAAAAGCTAATCTGTGTGTCTGCTGTCTTCTGTGCAGGACTTGGTGAGATTGATGGAGGAGGACCAGGGTGAGTACCCGGACTCGCTCCTCTTCCACTTCCCCTCTCAGCTGCGACTGGACGCGCTGCCCGAGCTGGTGGACGTCAGCGTCAGCCGAACCCTGCTCACCGCCCTGCTCACTGCGCTCAAGGCCAACGGTAAGATAACAGTCTCATCCAGTTCCTCTCTGATGTTTGGTAAAACGCAAAAATGCAAACCACTTTAGATCTATTCACTTCTTTTAAAGCTTTAAGTAACAGCGCATTGCAAAAGCTTTCATATAAGTCAAATTTATTGACAAATACAGACTTTAATGTATTTTGCTGTAGCTTAATGCAATAGACTAAAGCAAAGAATAGTATAATAGTGAACAGTAGAAGGAATTTTTGTTCAATCCACCCGAGTCAAGATGCTTTGTAGAGCCACCAACAAATACAGATGCATTTCCATATGTTTCTATGAGCTTTGCACATCCAGGGATCAAAATTGGTTCACTGCCTCATGAGATAAACACCTCACTTTTCATACTTTTCTTGCAATATTAACAAGTGTTTATCCTCTTCCACTAATTGGTTTTGTGCATCACTTAAAATTCCAGTAATAATATATTTAAAAAATTTTTATTGTAACATTGCAGAGCATGAAACAGCTTGTACGATGTGAATATGTCTCCACTGCTTTACAGATTGCATTCAGTTTTGTTTGACAAACATATTCAGAAGAATGTTTCACTCTGGTGTTTTTTTGTCTATGTTGCAGTTAATTTTATGTGCAGAGAAAAGGCTGATGGATGTTTCCTGTGTGTGTGTGTGTGTGCGTGTGTGTGTGTGTGTGTGCAGGTTCTCAGGGTGTCTTCTGTGAGGTGCAGCCCACAGATCATCAGAGGCTGGAGTTCTTAACCAAACTGGGCTTCCTGGAGATCCTCAGAGGAGAAGCCAGGAGCAGAGAGGGCGTGGTGCTCGGGCGACTGCTCTGAAAAACACGACAAACACTCACACTAGCCATCACCTGGTCACACATTTCAACTCCGATGAGAAACATCAACATTAATTAGTTCATCAATTTATCAAAGTGCATGGTTAGTTATAACAAAGGTTATTTTTTCATCAGGAGTTTTAGTGAGTCCTGATGCTTGTTTTTAACAAAATTTTGCCATCATCAGCTTGAAGCATCACCCTCCTAAACATTTAAACATTTTGAATTATAATATAAAGAGAAGGTTTCCTACGATTCTGTTTTTGTGCTTGTTCAAAAACATTGTTCTCTTACTTTGACTAGGACATGTTTCATGTCAGAAGCCCCATTCAGAAATATTTTGCAAACTGTCAACATTTTATTTGACAGTCTGAGAACCAGATTTGGTTTAAAATCTGCCAACATAAATAAGATGTTCCACCATAAAACTGAAAGAAAAGCAAGAAAATACGATGGACTTTATTTAATTCAAAAAGGGTTAGAATCTGTAAGGTTACAGAGAAAAATGCCATGTAGGCAGCCTCACTTCAGCATAATTAGATCTTTAGATAGTTTAGACATGTTTTTACTTATTGGTACCAACTACAGCTTGCATTTCAATTAATTGTCTTATTTTTTCTTATCTCAAAATGGTCAATTTAACTGAAGCATGAAAGGGGATTTAGGAGCCTTTTGGTTGCCTTCAGATTAATGGAATGCATTGCATGTTGTGAAGGTGTATTCTTTATATACGTGTCATTAAAAACAACAGACTTACACGCGTAATGCACAAAACGGGTGAAAATGTTATAGAAAATCTTAATGAAAACCTTAATGAAGAGATCAAACAGGCATGAACCACAAGATTCTTGAGCATTTTAAAAACTATGAAATGTATGTTAGGGTTTAAACCCTTTAAAGAGATGCTTGATTAACACTTTAAATCAGGGAAAGCAACAAATGTTTTAAATGGAGGCATAGCTCAAAAAGAAAGGACTTTTATTAAAGGTATTTTTATTAGATAAAAAGTAAGTTTATTCTTTGAAATGCAGCACCAAACCAATAATATTTTTGAAAGGGTGAGGTGCAGATGCGTTGTAGTATTTCTCAACTCTGTGCAGTTTCAACCACTTGTTCTGCCTGGATGAGCGTAACTGCTTTCCTCAGTTTCATTGAAAAGAAAGAGAGCACAGCATTTTCCAAAAACAGAGAAACCTGCTTGTTTAAAACCTGCTTAGCACCAACCTGCAGAAATACAGAATAAACCTGCAGAATAAATCGACTTCCCAGAACAATTGTTTTTCTTTTCTTTTGCTTATTGGATAAGCCTGTGTCTGATATTTCTTTGAAGAAACAGTTTTGGAAATTCAAAAGTAATTTCAGCCACCTAATTTACCTAAACTTCACCTTAGTTGATCCCACAGACTGAAGCTACAAGGCTACTCCGCATAAGAGTAAAACAGACTTCCACCATCTTAGAATAACCCCCCAAAAATGAGAAAGCTATTTAGTGAACTTTTAACAGTCTATAGTTAAAACTACATAGACTTTTAACAGTTATTAAATAACCCCATATGGGTTATTTACACAGGAAATAGATGTCTAAGGTGGGGTAAACCTGGAAATTCCAAGTTTCACTTCATCAGTAATATGTTTATTTTTGACAAATTCTAACAAAAAGAAGCCTTGTAGTTTTATCCTTGACTGTTAACATCCTAATAGTTATGTGGGACATTTGGTGTCATTACATTTAATAAACTATATTTAATCTGTTAATTTGTAAATGAAGACACTATCTGCGAGTTTCAACACTTTGTACAGGTAAAGGTTATTTGTTTTTCTGGTTTATGTCCATGCTCAGCAAATTGTAGCAGCAGCCACACAGTTCATGTCAATTCCTAAAGGCAGGATTTAGCAAATTTATCCATTTCATTTTGTGCTCTGATTTGTAAATGGATGTTTTTCCTCATTTTATCATTTTTACTTTGATCATTTTTATACATATATTAATCCCACTGAAATCATCTGACAAGCTCAAGTTTTTTGTTTACTATTTTTCTAGATAAGATGAATGTTTACGTGCATGAAAAACATAACCTTGTGTTGCTTTTCTACCAAGCAGGGTTACATGTATACAAACACAAAAACATGCAAAGAGAACTGCAGTGGTTGGCGCTCACCTGCATTAACACACAAACATGTTCTACTGGGCATTGCAGTTGTAAAAATGTAGTAAGATAGGAGGAAATGTTAAATGTGCGCATGCTAAAACTCATTAGAAAAACAGAAAATAAAAGCTAAAAACATATAGACATATTTGCACACACTAAAAAATTTTACCCTTGGTTCTTGGTTCGCTTATTTATTCTTTTTTTTTTTTTTTTTTTTACAGATATCTTCCATTATCATACATCACTTACATGGCTCACTGATGCTTAAACATAGCCACTCAGTGAAAAGTGTGACATTCATTTGAAGCGGATGCAAGAGTGGGCATGTGAATAATTAAACTGCGACAGCTGTGTCATCCGTCCTTCATTATAAACCCCAACGAGGCATAAACGCATCGTTCCCCCCCCGACACACACACACACGCAATCACACAAAAAGAAGCACAAACGCACTCAGTTCAACTGAAAAGTATGTAGAACAATGAATGTTTTTTTTATTTAGATGTGAACATACACGACTACTTGTGCAAGCATTTATATTTCAACTTTTTTTATTTACAATTATGTTCAATCAGTAGTCTTAGATACTTTTGTACAATTTTCTTTAAAAGTCTCTCGTGAGGTGCTTTGTAATAAAATGAAAGAAAGTGATTGCATAGACAAAAATAAAGCACCAAAATCAAATTGCATGATGTAAAAAAAAAAAAAAAAAAAACCCAACAAAACAATAGATTGTTGTGTCTTGCGAGATTTTCAATCGCACCTGTAAGGAGGTGGGACAGTTCTTTTCTTTACTGTGATAATCATTTAAAAATGTGTGTGTAAAGTTAGGAATGTGAGTTCTAGAAAACGCAATACGTCAGATGTGAAAAAAATGTTTCAGTCAACATGAAGCACTGTGAAAAGAGAAGAAAGAATTAACCACAACTTGATTTAATGCAGTCATAACAACAATCATGTCTGTATGGGTATTTAAAATAACAGTTGCCTTTCAACATCAGGCTTAAGCTTTGTCCATTTCATTAAATCATTACACATTTCCAACTGTTACAAACTGCCTGCATAGAGTTACATTACACATAAACTTTGTGTTTACAATGAATTTTTAGTGGAGTGCTGAGAACGCACATCTATGCAGGTAAAAAAAAAAACAAAACAAAAAAAAAAACACATTGAAAAATATTACTGCTGATTTCAGTTTGGGTTTTTAATGACAGCATTCAAGATGTTTTGTTTTAAACAAAAATGATGATGCAACTTGTTTTCATGTTTATTAAATGAATTTTTCCTTCTGACTTGTGATGCCTCTTCTTTACCTCAAGATGAGGAAAATATTACACAGTAAAACCTACAGAGTCAAAAGAAGAGACAACCAAACAGTCAGCTAAACAAGATACAGAATATCTTGTATCCTGCATCCCAAGAGTCCTGTCGTACTGTTGCTAAGTTTCTTGTGAGTGTTAAATTGAGATACTGGACTTTGAATAAACACCATTCCAGCAACAATTTTACAACCATGCAAATGAACCATTTGTTTGTTTTACAGTTTTTAATCATTCTATGGGATTAGTAAGTCACAGTGTGCATCACTGCTCCCAAGTTTGTACTAGAGTTTTTGCATTAGCCCAACAACAATCTTACTTATTGTCATTCTGTTTGATGCAAACACTCATAAATGAAAACTGGCTCAAACTGAATGTACAAACTTCAACAGCAGGTTAGTTGGACCCATTTTTTGGAATAATTTAGCTAATAATTTTTGAGCACTTAGAGACACTCAGTAAAAATCACAATGACCATTCACTCATTAAATGTAGATCAAGAGAATCATAAGCAATGCACATGCTTATGTTTCACAAAAAGGGTTCAACTTCTTCAAATTTAGATCCCCAAAAAGTATTTTTAAGTTGCTGGCACCTATGAGAAAAAAAGGCAACTTTGTTAACAGCAGCCTGTCAGTCTTCCCATTTCTGAAAGTAAATGAATGAATACCAAAGGTTAACTAATTTCACAGAGCAAAACAAATACTTTTAACCCAGATTATTCCTAAAGAACTGCTTTACATTCACCAACCTATGAATGATAAAAAACTGACTTCAGTATTAAGTGAGTTTTTCCCCTCACCCCATTTCTTAAAGAGATGATGTTCCAGTCATGCTTTCATCTACTGTAAAGAGATTTTATTTTGTATGTGAGGAAAAAAAACAGCTGCAGACAAGAGACCGGTTTGAAATATTAAAAAGAATACAGACTGCTTGGAAACTCAAACATTTGTACAGCACTGTATTGTCAGTATATGGGCAGTTTAAGGAGCAGCTTTGAAACTGTGACTGTATAAAATTCAGTATAAAAACTCACAGCTAACAATTTTTCAGATTGAAACTACCTGTGTTTGGTCCAGTTGGTGTAAAGTGCACGTGACTTTCCGCTACACATCCGTGCTCTCCCTCTCTTCCGTGTTTCCAGCTTCCCATTGGCTTCTCAAACGCAGGTTGCATTCGGGGGCTTTGACTTGACCAATGGGGATGCGGTATCCTGCTAAGCTTCCAGTCAACAGCAACATAAGAGTGGCTGTTAGAGTAGCTGCCCAACTGCATGCTGGGAGACCCACCTAAGCAGAGGGAAGGAATGTGGTGTATGAATGGCATCTTTAGTAGCTTAAGCCACATTTTACATAAATTTAATTGTCCAAGAAAGAAAGTTGCTAATTTATTAAGAAAGAAAGGAAAGCCCTCAAGCAGTGGGCATTCTTACAGTTCCTAGCAAGTTGCTCAGGGCGATGTCTGAGTACGCAGAGAGAAACGCTGCAAACAAGAAAAGATTAGTTCATAGAGAATATTCTCCACACATTCAGTGCACAGCAGCAGCTGGCGGCTCTTTTTCCTGTTAGCAGTCAAAGCATCAATTAAGGCCAATTTACATAATGGGGGGTAATTAACTGCATGTCAAGCTGGTCAGTGTTACTGTCTGTGATGTCTGACTGCTACAGTGTGCTCTTTTCCTCTCAGATATGATCATGGCTAAAGTGGTAAAATTGATTTCCAGTCTACACTGATTAATGACATCAACCTTTGGATTAATAACAGAAAAATTACTGCACATGAATAATGTAAAGGAATGGAAATGCAATTTACAATGTTGGAAAATAAGAAAAATGCTCAAATTGAAAAAAATAAAGGTAGTCGGTCTGAGTGGTTTACGATTATACTCCTATAAGCAATTTAAATCTGTATATGTGGACATTGTAAATGTTTGTCACCACTAGCGATGGCAAAGAGGTGGGTCCTCCAGCTAAAGGTGAAAAAGAGTCCTCCAACGGCCATGCAGCCCAAAGCACCATTGAATCCCAACAGGCCGGAGTAAAGTGAGTCATGACGCACTGCCATGGATAAACCTGTGACATATCAACACACACAAGATGTTATCACATAATCCCATGAAAATACCCAAATAAACAATCAAGCAGGACTTCTTGAAACAGCAGTACCATTCTTGTCCATGTGGTGGGGCTAGACACATACTTTTGTGCTACTACCGCTTTGTGCAACCCTTAATTTGCATGTAACCTAATATGGAAATTTTTCATTTTTGTGTCAGCACACCTAAAATGGGAACCAATGTTATAACTGCTAAAATCCTCAGAATACATCGTTTAACTAATTGGCTTTGCTGTGATGAGAAAACCTGTTAGAAGGACATGATGAATCACTTAGAAAACTGCTGCTAATTAGCCAGGTCATCTGTATTCAGCTTTTAATCATATAAAGGGGAAAAAAGCCTTTTCTTTAAGCGAAAGTCATATTAAAATGTTTCATTGTTATTTCACTTTAGTCATGCTTGCATCACGCAGTCTATTGGGGCTGCTGCAGGCTTCTGGTGATGCAGGTAAACCTTACCTCTGACTCATACCCACAGCAGACAAACTATAAACTGATTACAACGGAGTCATTCCGGCCCAAGTAGATCTCAGCTCAGCCAGATGCTCTGACATTTTGTCCCATGGCCTCCAGCATCAGCGGCTGCAGCGTTACTCTCACCCCCACATAGAGGGAGATAATAAAATCACACTGTGGTGAGGAAGAATAGGGCGACAGAGTTCAGCACCACAGGTTAATATGTTTCACCTTCAGATTAGCCACCATGCTGATCAAATCTGGAACGACGAACTGAACAATCATAAATGTCGGCATGATTCGATTATCTTATCAGGTTGGCAAAAATTTCAAAAACAGAGCAGTAGCAGTAAAATTATCCATGCAAGCGATTCCATTTTGAGTTTCTCAACCTGAGGCCTAGAATCTAGAGGGTTTGAAGCTTTTCCTAGGACTGCACTCTTCTAGATGCCACAAAGGTTGTTTCCCAAAATCTGCTGTAGCCACACCCCCAAATTTTACTCCAATTACACAGATTCACCCTCCATTTTCTCCTTAAGCACTTTGTTTTTGTTTTTTTTGTTTCTCATGTTCCTCTTTCTTAATGTTGCTGCCAATTTCTTGTTGATACAAAACAGAATTACCACCTCTAACAGTTTTAATAGTTTAAATGTAACAACTTTATGAGTTTTATCCTGTCAGCTTAGGCAAAAGTCTGTGTTGTTCTTGTTGTACCGTCTGAATAATTGACAGTCCTCCTGTAACACTGATGGCTGTTAATTTTCTTAAATCCAACAGAGCAATAGTTAGGCTGAAAACAAAACATCTACCAGGGGCTATGATAACAAACCAAAATTCTGACTCTTCATTTTGCAAACACTCATAATTGTGAAGATAGTAAAGAAAGTAAAACATGTCCAAAGCTCACGACTGGAGAAAAGAAGATGCTCCTGCAATTAAAAATAAGTTTCTCCTAAGGCTTTCTACACATTTACCTGGGAGTCAAAACTAATGATATAAAAGACAACTGTTGCTAAAATAACCATTTACAATACCCAAAGTCTGTGGAATACTAATTCTGAACAAACAAAGACAATATCAAGTGCAAAGACCAGAAAACTCAAATTGTACAGTTATACCAAAATTGGATAAAAACAGGTTGAAAAGTGTTTCTTGGTACTTGGGAATCTTAATTACAGTTGTGACATTTAGAGGATATGATCAAATTTAGCATTAGCAGCATCAAAGCAAGTTTCCATTAGGCCCTGGCTCAACATTTCAGTATAACAGTGCATTTTATCGGTACTTTGATTACCGATTGGTCAATACTTTGCTAATGCAAAACATGCTTTGCATTAGCAAATACTTTTTGGTGGCAATGTATTACCTCTATATTGTTTCCCTTAATAACCATGTGTATCACCCATCTTCTAATATTTCTATCCAGGATCATAATGCACAATGCTATGAAGGACACATTTTCTCAAACAGTCTTTATAAGCATGATGATGAGTTCACTGTACTCCAGCAGTTTACATTCTCATCAAACCTTCATCTATAGTAGAGATCGTTGGCACCTTTGGGAGATTCACATCACTGGATATGCAGACAACAGATCTTCTGCAACGCCTTCATGGATAAAATCTCAGAGGGACATTTCTGACAACTTATTGAATCTATTTGCCAAATAATTAAGGCAATAGTGAAGGCAAAACTGTATATAACCCAGGATTAACAATAGGTACCTAAGTAAGTGATCAATCAGTGTACAAATCCTAAAAGATAGAAAAACACAAATCTGAAATCTACACCCTCGCAGTTTAAAGGCCTGCCTAATCAGCAGTGGTCCATTAATCACATAGTTGGACAAATTGCATTTTGAACAAATGTAGGCTGCAAAGTAATAAAGTGAATAAAACGGCCACATCCTGAGGGGTTATACATGCCAATACCAACTTTCATGGCGATCCATCACAGTGTTGTTAGCAACAAACAGGAATCTCATCACGGCACCGTGGAAATGTCAACCAAACGCTGCAGTCATTAAGATTTATCAAGTGAGGACGATGAATGTGAGAAATGCCACTAACAGCCTCTCCAATTATTACTGATATATTTCAGCTGAACACTAGAACGGAGGCTCATCTACAATGTAAGCTCCAGCTGATTCAGATTATCCTTCTAACTAAGTTTATAGATCAAAATGAAGCGCTCCAACAAAGCAAATTTAAACAAAAGCAGATTTAAAAAGATATGTTTTTATCTGGATTTTCTGCTGATCTGAGAATCTTTGAGCCACAGAAGAAAAAAAAAATCCTTTAAGTTTTAGTTTTGTATCGGGGCAATCAGCTGGTCTGATGACAGTCATGAATGTAAAAGTTCTGAGATAGAAGTGGTTGATGATTGGTTTTATGTTGGCTCTCCAAGACAAAACCAATGTCTTGCAAAAGGTAATGGACACAATCTGCTTACTAAGATGCTGGGTGTTTTTTGTTTGTTTGTTTGTTTGTTTTGTTTCTTTTTTGAGTTAATGAAAAATTTTGGCTTCATGCTTCTCACGTCTCTAGCCACTGCCTGCTGCCTGCAGGAACTGCATTTTTAACCTCCTGAGTGACCATGAGAAAATAAATAATTCAAATTGTCAGACTATCTAAAGGAAGGACCATTTAATACCCCAACCACTATGTTTCCTCTGTTGGTAGCTTTCTCTTTTTTTAAATGATATACTCATTGGTGTTTCTAGTTGTAAATCTTGTGTGATGAAAAAGCCTTTTAAAAGCCATTACAACTCCTGGTCAGGCATGCTGAGGAGATAAGGGAGAAAAATAGTCGGGACTACTTTACATCCTTCCTGTGTGGAAGCTGCAGGATTTTTCAGAGAAATATGGAGTTTGGTAGCTGCCCTGTGATAGAAAACAACCTTCAACCAGCACTGTGATCGATTTACTCATTACGCGGTAATAGGAGCTGCAGTTTAGCAGTCATGTTCAGAAGCAGACGGACCACACCCCCGTGTTGCCTCCTCGTGATGTCTGCTGGTCCACTCTGCCGTGATAAGCTTTCCTACAGCTGTTTGTTCATTTCTTCACATCCACAGACTCCTCTGCAGTCCTGTCTTAATCCTCATCATTTGCTTCCATTCACTGTTTGACCCTTTCAATTCTTAACTAAAAAAATGACATCATTATGGAGAAATATGGGAAGAGCTGCAAAGGATGCTGTAATTTTCACAGTTTTGACTGTTATTAGGTGTGTATTTGTGTTTTTGTTGTACAGGATGAGTGAGACTGCTTCAATCATATCAAATGCCAATGTCTACTCTTTTCCTTTTTATTCACTTTCACTCCACCTGTCTCCATCCACTGACTAGAGGATGGAGACAACAGGCACAAAATAAACAACTAAAATAAATCACAGGTGTACATATCCAGGGCTGCTGAGAGGAAACAGTCTGTTGACCCTTTTTGTTTATTCAGTTGTTTGTATTGCTTTTCTGGAAAGTGAATATTTGTATATGCATCTTGGTTATTTCTGTTTCCCGGCACGTAACTGCTTGAAAGAAGACTCAAACAAATTTCAACAGGGTTAAGGTCAGGGCTTTAACATCTGATGAAAACCTGTTTTGATATTTATTTACTTCTTTCACCTTGACATCGTTATTCTTTTGTACCATTCAGCTGAGTTGAAGTTTAAACTGTTAAGTTGTTTGTGGCGAGGAAAGAATGTGGGAACGCCTAACAGTATAGGATTAAATGAATACATAGATTTCACAAGGCCAATCATGGCCCTTACTTTAGAAGACATTTGTTTTGTCCACAGGTGTGCCAGCTTACCAACAAATTAATTTAATTCTAACATCATATTAATTTGACTTTCCTCCATTAATTACCAGTGCAGCTGCCGAACATCCCCATGTCTTGCCAGAAATGGAGAAAATCTTAATCTGAATTCCAGCTCTCATCATTTCTCTTCTTTCAGATTCTGGTCCCAACGCATCACATTTGGTTGCTTGTTTTCCTATTAAGTGGTCGTAGCAGGTGAGGTGCAGGCTTTGGCCTACATTCGGCCCCTGCTCTTTTCCTCTGGAAACCCCTCGTGGGAACAGCATACACCACCGTGTTTGAGTGGCAGCTCTAAATATGGATTCGAACTCTGTCCCTGTTGAGTTTAATGCTTGTCTCTTTCCTTTGAGCTCAGACGTACTAACACTGTTTTTTCCTCTCTTGTTTTCACACAAAACCTTTATTAGGAACGTGCTACTTATAGAGAGTTGCCTAATTGGCTCCCAGGTGTCACTGCCAAGAGAATTGTGGTTATTATTGTCTTTGTACAACTACCTACGTTTAATGACAACTATTGACTTTGAAGCCAAATGATTCTGATATGTACAATGTGATAAATGTTTGGCTTCTTAAAGAATTATTTTTTGGACTTTTGTTGAGCATAATCCAACAAAATATTTTTCAAATGATGATTTGAATTCATTTGATGTGTGGTGACTTTCAAATTGTATTCAGACCAAACTTTGTGGAAAAAAGTAACTACACACACAATATAAAAAATAGTGGCATATCATATAGCATACGCATAATTTGTAAACATAACAGGAAAAGATGTTTCATAAACTCTCTTCATTCCTTCATATTTGGATGCACATCAAATGTTCAGGAAATCACAGACAGTCATGCACCAAGTATTTGGTGGAACATAATCTATTCAACAGCAGACTAAAGTCAGTGACAAGGACACTAAGATGACAGGATAATAAAAGGTAAAACTTGATGGAAACTTAAAAGGAAAAGGAAAAAGTTGCAAATAAAGAAAAAGATGTAAAACAGAGAAAATACTTTGAACTGTCAAAGAAGTGAGATGTAAAGCACAGAAAAACAAATTTTCGCCTCTGTTCAAGTGTTGTGTATTCATCTTCTGCCGCGTTCTGCATTCTCAAGCATTGCTGTCTTTTTTTCCGGCTGATCTCTCCCTGCCTGCGGTTCATTCTGTATCTTTTTGTTCCCATAGTTGAAACCCTTTGACCTGTAATTAAACTGCCTGTGACATATGAGTTTCTGTCTCCTGACGGTGAAATCTTTCTGTTCTTTCATGTGAGCTGTCAAGCGGGAGAATTGGGTTTAAACGTAAGATCGCAGACCTTTGTCACACTGCGAACTATGAAAAAAGATTAAAGAAAAAGGACCAGCTAAATCTCAATGCAAAGAGAAAATGAAAGATTAGATTTTTTTTTTCAAGCAAAAGAAAATCATCTTAATTTGGCAATTAATAAAGAACATAAAAAGTTTATGATTTATTAATTCAAGTACTGATTAAAAAAATCTGTCATAAGTAGGACTCAAACCCAATTATTAGAACGCAGCATATTTGCATAAAAAAGGACTTTGCTTTCTGACATTTTGACTTAGATGTTAAAAATCACATAAGTGGAAATAATTCATGGACAAACTAAAACTAGTTCATGCTCTTCTCAAAATAAAAAGCAGGTTCCAGAAGACAGTGTAACAAAATAAGAAGATGCTATTTTTGGACAAATTAAGTTTGTTATGCAAGTGTTAGAGGCTTGTTGGTGTTTGGAGCAGTTTGTTTACCTAACATGTTCATGGACGTAATCATTTCTGAGTCAAAAACTATTAGAAATTTTAAATTTTGTCCATCAATAAATGCTGTGAATGACCTGAGTTCTTTAATCCTCCACTAAAGACATGAACACCAATGGGGAAAAATGGAACCAGACTGTGAGAAAGTCAGAAATAATGAATCATGGAAGAAATAATGTGCAACAAGAGAGAGACCTTTAGAGGCATTTAGTTGCCATGCATTAAAACCGCCATGATAAGGCAGACTGCTTCATCTGCTTTCTGATGCCCACACAACCTCATTAGGGTCAAATCTCTTTAATGACTTTCTTGGTGCTTATTACTGAATGTGTTTGCATGCTAACCACTGTTAGAAGTCTAATGTCCCCAGGTTTGCTGATCGCATATTTGTGCACAAGCTCACTCCCACTCTGCTGTATTTTTTTTTGCAGTATGACTCACAGCTTGTCAAAGTATTTTAGGACTCAGTGCTGAAGTTTTAGTGGCCAGTGGCAACATGGCTTGAATTACATCATTTATCATGTCTTATATGAATATTTAATGTAAACGCATAAAAACGTAGACATTTTTAAATGCATGTAGTACAGATGCAGCCCCAGAATATTAGTGCAACGAAGTCTTTCCTGCCTCTTATATCACAGCAGCTTTCATTATATTTCTGCACAGATAATGTGTATAGTTGCCAAAAGGTTTCATAAGTCCTAGATGACTTTAATCTTATTAAACTATTCTATGCCTTGCAGAAAGCTGACCCTACAATCTGTTTAAGGTCTTGACTAATCAATAAAGAAATGACTGCAGGAGATTTTTTTTATTATCAAATATGGAAATTTCAGCCTTCTTTTTGGTTTGATTTGTACGAGGCGATTTCTGCTGTGCTCATATTTCATGTTGAAAGGAGAAATGTTTTAGCAATGCAGCACATACTGAATATGAACGAGCTAGTTATTCAGCTGCACTGCATTTTTTAATTTTAAACCCTCATCTGGATGCAAATACTTGGTTTGCACTGTAGGTGACAAGAATAATAATTCCCACTAATATTATAAAGTGAGAAATATGAGCTTTTCTTAAAAAAACTAGAACCTCAATAGTTTGGCACAGGAGGGAATAAAAGCAAATCAATATAAAATGAAAAGTTCAGTGCTCTGGTCATTGCTAATTGTGTTAAAATGACTTGATTAAAGTTTCAGCATTATCTGCTTGCCTTTTTTTTATGTCCCAACCTGAAACTTATCATTGTGTGATGCAGTTTACCCAAATTACACTCTGTGTTGATATAAAAGACAAAATATGAACAAGTACAAGAACTATTTTCAGGCAACTACAGTATAGAGGAACAAACAGGTCAGTTTCAGTCAGAAATAAAGGTAAAACACAGGCGAAAATAAGAGAACGCAGTAAGTAAAGCGTTTCAGTTTGGATCTAAAGCAAACAGCAACAATGAAATTGCTTTCACTTACTGAGAAAATAGCAACCAGACATAAACAGAAGGTTCTCTGGAACAATCAAAAACTAAGCTGCATCCCAACAAAACCAGAAGAGAAAACTAACTTAAAAAGTCATCAGACAGTCACAAACAGAAAACTCTGTATATGTGCAGCTACTTACAAGACTATAGGTCACTAGTGCTAAAAATAATATCCTAAATACCATTGAAGAATTTACCTTTCCTTAATAACTTAGATATCAACACTGTGTGTTTCGTGATCACAGACCATCGGCATCTTTTTCTGTCTTTAATTAAAACTCTCTCTGTCTGTTCAAACAGAAGCTAAACCACAGAACTACAGTAGCTTGCTGTCATGTCACAACTGTGACCCAGTGTTAGCTGATTCTTGTGTTCCAAGTCAACGTCATGAAATCACCTTATTTTAATTTTAGGAACATCTCAGATGTCAAAAATAAACAGGCTATTTCTAAAGCAAGCCTTCAGAAGCTGCATAGCAAAGAGAAGAAGCATCATAAAAAGGAATGGGATGAAGAATCTGATCAGTTTCAGCCACACACACTCAACTATGCAACATTTGAATTTGATCAACATCCCAATAAAAGCTGTATCTAATTTGGGAGTGACTTAAAAAGCTTAGAGAACTTATACTTTAACTACACTCAGAATCTAAGCTTTTGACTGAATCTAACATAAATAATTAAGTGTATCTAGACCAGGCAGACTAAACAAAATGTTTATTAACTGTTTTTAGTGTGATGTGACTCAACCCCACTAAGTCAACACTGCATTCCTTCTTGGATAACAGATCCAAGAAGGAAACCTAGACGTTTCTCTGCACTGTCATCCTTTCCAACTCATTGACAGAAGGGATAAACAGTTCCTCCAGTAAAATCTGGGCCTGCCGTGGGGTTTCCTCCCAGTGAGTCTCTCAGAAAACCTCCTAATCCCAGCAAAACCATCTGAGCTGACTGATTTCAATGTGAAATTGAATTTAGGATCCCATTCTTTTGGTCATGATGACCATGCAGAATGCAGACAGACTTATGAAACTTTTAAGCTTTTTGGCTTCGCTCTTTTATTCAACACTTGATGTATTGCAACTCCTGCAATGCACCAAACAAAGTCTAATCTGTCTAATCCTCCCCTTCTATAATTGGCTTTATGTACAAATGAATGTATGTTCTGTCATGAATTGTGTGGATTGACTGATGGGTGGCGACACAGGAATTAAACTAACACAGAGGAAAAACCAAATCCTCACACATACATGGTTTTCTTTTATTTTACTTTCTCTAAAGTTGATATATAGCTCTGGTAAAAATTAAGGGCCCACTGCACTGAACCCCATTGAAAACCTCCTGGTTTCTCTACCAAACAGTGATTTCTGAACTCTTCTTGAGTTCAAACATTAATATTGCTGTTTCTAAATGAATATGAACTTTTTTTTCTTTGCATCATTTGAAGTCTGAAAGCACTACATATCTTTTGTTATTCTGACCATTTCTCATTTTCAGCAAATAATTACAAAATTTTTGCTTGGAATGTAGGAGACATGTTGTCAATAGTTAATAGAATAAAAGAACAATGTTAATTTCACTCAAACATATACCTATAAAACATAAAATCAGAGAAACTGATGGTTTGAAGTGGTTTCTTAAATTTTTCCAGAGCCGCATATGCTTGATGTCTGTGCGGTTTGTGTGTAATATTGGTTATTCTGGTTTTGATGGATGGAAGCAGGACTGACCAGCCAATGTTCCCACTGCTGATCCCAGCACAGCGTGGACGCCCAGCAGCGGGGAGTAGAGAACAACGGCCCCCAGGATGAGGAGGGAGGGTCCCAGGGCCCCAGTAGCGTAGATCTGACCCACACCGAGAGGAATGCCACGGATCACCTGGGCAGGTGTAAAGATTTTAGGGAAAACTTGGTGAAATGGGGACTAAAAGTGGCATTATGAAAACTTTAAAACAGACATTTATGAAAAACACATCTAAACATGCTGCTGCTCTATTCTTTTATAAATTATCTTTACTCCCCTCCACCTCTTCCTGCTTAAGCACCTTTAATGATAAATGGTGCCTTCCCAGCAGTCACTCAGCACTGGAGAGTTGCCATGGTGACGCGAAGGCTGCACCTGCACGTCGCTGATATTTACAAGTCATAAATGGTCTTTGATTACACGGCAGCCTCACTACTGCTTTTGCTTCGATGTGTGTGTACGCGTCTATATGCCCGTAAGATTTAATACTCTGTCTGAGCAGGCTGAGCGCTTTCCTCAGCAGAGCGACTGAATCTGAGAGCATTAAATATAAATAGGACAGACGTCACCTCCCCCCCCAAACCCATCTCTGGAGAGAGAACCGGAGGAGAGCTGGAAGATGGCTGGAATAAAACGAATGGAAGAGAGGAACAGAACAGAGGAAAATGAAAAATATTGGTCTTTTTTACTAGAGCCATAAAGGAAATCTATGACTTCAACGTCTTTGTGAATTTACAGCATAAATTAAGCTACTTTATGAGGAAAGAGGGAAAAATAATTTTAACAAATGGATAAAGATGTGAAAAACAAAATGAGAGAGAGTAAAAGTGGCATCACTGCAAAAGAGAACAGAATCAAAGAGATAAGAGAAAGATTTTTAGTGTTTAACAAGAAAAAAGAAATATTTAAATATGAAGGAATGCCTCATCTGCCCACAAAGACTTGAAAATGAAACAAATTGAAATGAGCTTGGTGAAGATAAGGCCTAAATGAATTATAATTCATAAAGGAAAAAAAAGAGATAAGAACATCTGAGATGTTGGAGCTGAAACTTGTGGAAAGTGGTTTAGCGTGATGCTTGTTATCAACATCATGTTTAAATTTCGATATTCAGGACACCAAGTGGAGTTGAGAGAATTTTTTTCAGCATCAAAGCTCAGCGTCAGTTTGGAGATCATCCTTCAGAGACAAACAGTTCATCCCCCTCCCAAAACAAAACAGCTTCATACTTAAAGGCTTACTTACAAATCGGCTTAATTATATCCACAAGGGCAAACTAACAAGGAGGGAACTTTTGATAGAAACTGAAGCTTTTGCAATTTTAAAAAACCTACAGAGCAAATTACTCTAAAGGAAAAATCCAACTGAAGGTATGAAGGGAATATATAACTTATATGGAAAATAGATTTTGAATACTTTTCACAAAACAAAGACATTTACTGTTAAAAAGATGGATTGTTTATCTATCGTTTCTTTACGATAGATCTAATGAAAGTTCAATAGGCTCACAATAGAGGAGGAGCATAATCTCTTCATCTGTTTTATTAGGATTTATATAAAAAAGTTTTACAGAATACTGTCATTAAGTTGGTTGAAAATCCATCATGTAAGGTTTTTTTTTTGGTTCGTTTGTTTAAAAAAAGGCTGGAAATTAAAATTCTGCTCCTCTTGAAGCCGCAGATGGCAAATAGCATCCACTGCAGCATCTGGTACATCTGCTTACCAGAAGAATTTTCTCTAAATAGATAAATCACAAAAGTAATCTCTTCTTTGAAAAGTTGACACTGTAAAACTGTATTTTCCATTTGGTCATGTCGGGGATAATTCTTACATCTCCAATTCTTGCTACTGAAACTGAACAAAGTAAAACTTTGACATGTAAATAGACCTGAAAACTGGGATGTTATCACATTAAAACTCTAATTTAAACAACACGTTAAATATTACTGTTAATGATGAATATATCTTTGAACCAAGAGCTTCAGTTATGATTGCAGCTCAGAAATCAGATCTGTCTGAGTTACTTATCAGTCACGTCTGGAGGCGTTCAGCCGTGTTGTTCCAGTTCGGTTTTGTTCAGGTCAGTATTTGTTATTTGAGGGATTTTTTGTTGGGATTTATGGTTTCTCTGTTTTCTCTGTTTGTGTTTTGTGGTTCAGCTTTGTTTAAATTTGCATATTTTCATGTTGCATTGGCTTTGTTACATTTTCTAACTCTGTCCATCTTTCCATTCATTCTTCCCTGACACGACTTTCAGTTACACATTAATGCATGTTCTTTATAAGTCTTATAGTATGCAACCATCCTAGGTTTTCATTTACCTGGTCTTCATCCTTCCTGGTTAAAGTTTATTGCCCAGTAGTTTCCAGATTTGTTTGATGTCTCCAGTTGTTGAATTTCTCTTTGTTGAACTTAAACATAACATATTCCCTACAGGTATCTGTTACTGGAAGGTTGTTGATTTAGCAAGAAACTTTGTAAATTAGAGACTGAATTAAGAAGAAAAAAGCTTCAGACGAAGCGTCACTGCAACACAAACTCAAATTTGAAACTGTGCTCACAACAAGATCACTCAGACAAACTGGAGTGTCTCAGATCTGTCTGTGGTAAACTACTCTACCACTTGTAACATCAAAGCAAAATATCTCATATTAAAAACAATCAATGATGGCAGTTCACTTAAAAGCCTCTATTTTTTTCCTCAACATCTTCTTGCTCCAGGAAAGCATTCACCTTAAGACGAAAAGATCAAACAGAATCGAGTTTTGACCTTTTCAGCTGACAGATTCAAACTAAAGGTTTGCATCTTCATACAAGAAAGCGTTTTAACTCAGGATTTCTATTCCACTCGTTGAGGCTGCTGCAGAGAAATACATTTTAAAAAAGTGTTTAAAACTGTTCAATCACTTCTCTGACATTATGATTGAGACACGTGACTTTCGAGAAATCCTTGAAAAGCTTGAAGGTGACAACTCAAACAAATTTAAGTAATGTCTTCTAATTTTAATTCACAAGTACAAGTGTTGTGTTTGTAATATATAAATAAATATGAATTATAGAAGAATATTATTATTAAAACACCCACTGACTGCTGTTACTCTAACAGACAAAAAACACTTTTCAGGAGGTATTTGGCCTTTTTCATTCTGTTCTGCAGCTGATGATGGAGGGCCAAACAAATCAAAGGGTCAAAAGATCAACATGCAACCTTTTGCAAAAAGGTAGCTTTTTATCTAAAAGCTAGAGCACAAAAATTATGGTTTTAAATTCAAAGCGTTTCCATGGTGTTAAGCCATGGAAACTGATCTTTTTGACCAAGCAGAGTCAAAGCTTTGGTTGTATTTTGTCTCTGAGTTTATGCAGGCTTTCAGTCAGTGTTTGTTCAGGATGAGAGTTTGGAAGACTGCGGCTCAGTGGACGTGCTCTGCTGTTGCATGTTTACGTTTTATGTTTGCATAAAACCTTTTTTTTTTTTCATTTCTGCAAACTGATGAAGACCTCGCCTTTCAAAAATAAAAAATTATATAAATATATATTCCAGGTACTACATAAAGTGCTTCACTTAAATATCTGTGACTATCAACTGAGAAAAAGAATTAGATTGCTCACAAATGCCTTTAGTCTTTTCACAAATGTGTAGTGCTGTCGGGTTGTATTTTTATGTTCCCCTTTCTAAAGATTGTCTTGAACAATTTTATCATTTTTGAACGTAAGCTGGGTGGACATGCAGTCCATACTGGTTGGTTTTGTCCTCACCTCGACAGCTATAAGCGCGGTGTCATTAGGATCTACTGCCCCCGGGGGTATTACTGGGTTGTGAGGAAAATAAGGGTTGTTCGTTCCAGTGCATAGGAGGTAAAGGACGATAATGCTGTTGAAGGGAAACACGGCAGCAGGCAAGTCCCAGTGGTCCAGTAACGTTGTGAGCCCACTGAACAGAAAGACACTGGGAAAATGAGAGAAGAATGGAAAGAACTATAAGCTTTTAAAATAAATAAAAACACTTTAAAACGCAATATGCTGAAAATGTCTGCTAACTTGTATTTGTTGAAAGAAGAAGTATATCAGTGGGGTGTGTTCTTTGGATGGAAAACGTTTTGCCCGAAAAGAATGTTTCAAATATATACAATCATACTCAATAAATGTAGAAGATTAGCTTCTGCACAAACAGCATACATGAGATTCATACCATGTAGCTGAGGCCAAACAGACAGGCAGCAGCAGCCACCAGTACCAGTCTCCAGCTGAGCTGAACACTCCCATCAGAAGAGCCACCAACATGCCGTTGAATCCGTGAAGACCTCCTGCCACGTCGCCACTGCACACAAACACAGGAGCTCAAGTGCAACATGGCTGTTTCATAATGAAAACTTATCATTTAGGTACTCATTAAACATAATTATGGTCAACTCTTTATGGATCCTCATAAAACAAACCTCTCTTTTAATGAGCAGCAACTTCAGAGTGAAGGTAAATGTGTTCTAAACACCTTGACATCCCAGTGAGAAATGTTTGCTTTTGAACAAGGGTAGCCATTAGCATATTTCACAGTGGGAGGCATACATTGCGGTACAGCTTTAAGATAAGAAGCATGAACTTAAAGCTGCATTCAGACATAATTCAATGAACTGTACCAAAAATATTGACCTGAACCACTGATTCCTTGCAACAATTTTCAAATCACCATAAGCCGTTTTCATGTGAGTTTGGATCGCTGTAGCAGTGTAAACTCCACCTGTCCTGTCCAATGATCACAGCTGTGAGCGTTGAGGCCAGTACACCCAGAGTTCCCAGCAGGCCCTGCCAGGGGGAAGCCCAGTACAGGGCAGCCAGGATCAGAGCGCCGCTCAGTGGGTTGTTGGCCAGAATCACTCTGGCCACCCCTCTCAGCCCCCACACAGCAAGCTGCAGCACTAACCACTTTTCTGGTCAGAAAACAAAAGACAAATATTCGAACATGTTGTTAAAAAAGGGCAAACTACAGATGACAAACTTATTCCTCTGTTGTGTTGTTTTTCTTGTTAGTTCAGGATGTTTAGTAAAGTGACTGGAAAAAGATTTTAATGATGAATATGTTGTGTTAGAGGCAGAGTGCAGGCGTCCTCGCTGTGGGAGTTCTGCTGTGATTATATCTGCATATTTTACCAGCACCATAAGCATTTCTAGCTGAGGTTACTCAAGTTTTGCACACAAGTTTTGTCATTATTCTAAAACTTGATGAATAATGTTTTTCAAAGTAGCACAAAAGTCCAAATTTGCTTTTTCTTTCCCTACCCTGGATGTACTTATCCAAGTGCTCCATCTCTCCTGTGCACAACATCAGACCATCCAGCACTCGCCGACTGAAGCTGGCCCGACTCCTGCTGGCCTCCTCTACCTCTGTTTTGGTTTCTACCCACATTTTACAGCTGCAGGGCCCCCCAACTCCAAACAATAGATAAATGTTCTCCTAATCCAGAAAACCTTCTCCTATATGTTCCCCTCAGTCCTGTTTTTGTTCTTCTGCTCCGTCTTTCTCCTCTTCCTTCTGCTTCATCGCTTCTCCTCCTCCTCTGCCTCTTCTCTCCCCGCGAAGGAGTGACTTATAAACCGGTGGGTGATGTATTCACTCAGCCTCATGTGCCAGAGTTGAACAAAGTTCAACACTGTCAGCTGTGTGCATGTTCACAGAAAGGAGCATTAGTCCCAAAGCCTGTTCCTGCCCTGATGTTACATTTCACAGTCACCCTGTTTGCTCTCTCTTCTGTTTCAGGCCCACAGAGACAGTTCCTCACCTGCTGTTTGTCCATTTGAGCTACTCATCCACCTTTTATTGCACCATGTTGATGAATGTTTGTCTTCCTTTCATTCATAAAACCCATTAGCTGCTGAAGTCTTAATCTTTAACATGGGTGTCTTTGCTGCTTAAGTGGAAATAATACTGACAGAGTCGGGCATGAATGTGACCAATCTAATGCGTCCATTTTTTGTACCTTCTTCTTTCTAGCTAGCACAAGTCAAAACTGGTGTCAACAAGCATAGTTTTGTAGTTTTCAAGGTTTTAGAGCATTCCTCTGACATTTTTAGTCTATATTGCCATGAAAGCATCCAGCAGATGCTGCAGGTTTTTCAGCTGCACATCCATGATGCAAACCCCCTGCTGATACATCCCCCAGGTGCTGACTTAGATTGGGATCTGGTGAGTATTGAGGCCACTGGACAGCAAATTCTAATCTTGCAGAAATCCATTTGAGATTAGTTGAGTTTTGTGAAGTGATATATAATTATTCTGGCAGTTTAGATGTTTGTGTTTCCACCCAAATGGTGAGAAAAAGTTATCTGACAATGAGCCTTATGGATCTTTTTATCCTGCCTTGATTGCCTCACAACCTAATGTAGGCTAAACAAATTCAAGAAAAAAAAACAAGAAAATATCAGAAAATTTCTGATATTTGACATGGCTTACTAATTATTTCTTTAAAAAAGGTCATTTCTTTAGAAATACTCTGCGATGCTGATCACAAAGTTGGATTTTTCTATTTTGTCTTTGTGAGATAATCCTTTTGCAAAAAAAAAGGTACATTTATTTTAAGCCTTTTTGCACGTCTCTATCGGGATTAAATAGCTAAAGGGCACACTATTTTTATCTGAGATGAACTGATATGAAAAGCCAAAGTGAAGAAAGTAAAGACAATAACAGCATGTCAGGTACAATCCCTCCATCAGAGTCAGGATCTAAAAACCTCGTCTTTATTGATGGAAACCTTTGTGACGTTCCACAATGCTCTGACAGCTAGTCGCTCTTCTGTTTTGCCCAGTTTATGTTTTATTTGCCTCAGTAAACATGCCCTCCTTCCCTCTGGCTATATATGCTCCCTAACACGTCTCAGAGTCTGTGGAGCAACAAAAACTAGTGACAGACTGGTACAGAGTGAGCTATATGAAGAGGAAGGATGCAGAACTTCTCAGATGTGTGAATGTGTTGGTTTTATTGTGTGATATATAAAGTCTTGTCTTTGCGCATCTAGAAAATTTTACACAAACTCTGAATAAAAAAAAAAAAATCAACAGTTTGTCTCTTCTCTTAAAGGAAAAAGTTAAATGTTAAATTGGTGGTACATCATAAACAAGAGCAATTACATATTTATTAAAGAAACTTTCTCATGTGCACCGTGTGAATTATAATAACATTAGTTGATTTATTTATATCTCCAATGAGAAACGCTTACCCAAACAACTTTAATCCTGCTGGAAGGAAATTGAATGATTATCAGTTATTTATGCTTAAGAGCAGAAAATTGACTTAGGAGGAAGAAGGGAAGCAACTAACACACTGATGTAGAAAAAAAGGTTCATTCTACTTAGAAATATTTAACAACGCAACATTTTTTTTTTTCATAATTTTTGCAGTCAAGAAGCCACAAATGTCAATGTCCATTTGACAAAAACCACAGAAAGTGTCTCATTCTTCAAGGCTAATCTTTAGAAAAATTTGTATTTTTTTCTGACCCATCAGTGTTTTCTTTCACTCTGTCAGATGACAGACTGTGAATGTTTTGGATGAGTGTGTAACATGTGTAATCACAACGTATCAGACAGCAGGTTTGCTTGTCCCTAGATGTCCCTCCTGAAAACTGTGCATCAGTTCGACTGTCTGACAGGCTGCAGCTCTTGAAGGCTGAACATAATAATCCTGCAGAACTGATGTAAGGTGCCAAACAAAAGACAGATTAACAAACAATATCTTTTTCTCTGATGCCATGTACTTCCAAAATAAGTCTGAAGCTCTTACTTACATAAGAACCACAATCACAACATTTATATGTATTTTTTTAGCTGTATGATAAAGTTGTAAGGACGGAGTATCAGTTGATCCTCTGAATACTGTAAGCAACTTGAGGCAGGTTTTAGAATACATAAATATATTACAACATTGAGATAACGAGCAAAACTAATGCAAGCATGTGTACCAATTTTCAGAAATTCCCCAAAGTCAGTGAGACATATAATTACCAAGGTTTTGCTCAAAGAAAAATCCAATTTCTAAACCTAATGAAGCATGAGGCCAACATAATATCACAAACGAGGAGCTTAAATCGCAGCCCATCTGGACATCGAGATACAATTTTCACACTGTTTATTGCTGCGTGTTCCCAGAGGGCATCACTGAACAGGCTAACCATCTTCTAATCTTCCAACATTATCAGGATGTGGAGCCTGTGAGCCACTAAATTCTCACATAAACTGAAGACTAAAATCAACAGAAAGGAGTAAGAACAAATATGCATTTTTAGAAAAAGATGAGAAAAGAGGGACGAGACAAGGAAAACAAGCATTAATTTCCACTTGTTTCCATGGCAATTGGCATTTTTCTCACTGTATTTGCCCATTCGCATAATAATACACACAACCTTTTATTCAATCTTATTTTGATTTCTACAAATATGTCTTGAAGTTTCAATGTAGCTCAAAGATATGCTGTTTAGAGGTAAATATATATTATATATATATATATATAAATTCAACGCAGAATCTAAAAAGAACAGAGAAGAAAAAGTTGTTTCCACACCATGGATGTTACACCCTGTAACATCCATGGTGTGACAGGGTGTCATAAAGACAGAAAGTAGATGGTTGATTTATTTGACAATAAAATAACATATTGTATATTTTTCCAGATGAATTAATGTCTAATTTAGAGAGCCATTCAGTGAAGTGCTATCAAGGAGAAACGCAGACTTCTAGAAATCTTTTAATACCTTTTATTTTTAACTTTATTGATTTAAGCACATATCTGCCAAAGTATTCGGGTTGATTCTGGTGCAGGCAAGTCCATTGCAAATGTTTGACTGTAAGTAGAGGTTGTGATCTCTCTTTTGTGACCAGCAGACTTTGTTTGTAGTTCACTTTTTTCTTAAGTTTTAAAATTAACTGCCATTTCTATTTCAATGTCATCCAATTATAAACTTCCATACAAAATAACCTTTAAAATGAAAAATAATCAGATAAATATTTGCTGTCTTTTAGCTCTGCCATGCTTCACTTTGAATGTGGATCTTTATGTAATTAGAAATCATGTATTTCTTCTATATAATTGGGGGATACAACATATTTTTCTTGCTTGAAAAAAATGTATAAATACTAAATGTACTTCAAATCTACCTGCATTTATGTTAATAATTCAGCGAGGCATCACTTGGGCTTACAGTACAAAGATAATCTATTCTTATCTCCAATAAAAACACTGAAAATCAACAAGGTTGACCGAATCCTCCTTTGAGAGAATAACTAATGTTTCAATTGACACTTTTCACACAGAAAAACATGAGTTTATTCCTTTGAAGCATGTTCATTCTCTCTTTTTATGGCATGTCAAACAACAGAGATGTGGTGCTCCAGCACACGCTGACCTTGTTTACAGCCATGACAATTATCATCCAATTTGGGCAATTTTTGTAAGAAATGAAGACACCAATATGAGACCAATCAAATAAATTTACGTCATGAAGTGAAAAGGGAGCAAACAGCATCGGAGGCGGTGAGTGATCGCTGAGTGTTTGTGACTCAACCATGAGCTCCTGATGCACAGCATGCAGAGCAGCTGAGTCCTGTGCAGATGACTGTCTTATTTGGCTGTGTTGTCTTTTTTTGTGTGCAAAATCCTGCTGGAGTTGATGAAGAAGAGCTTCATACCAAGAATACAAAATTAAAACATGTCAGTAGCAGCCTTTGCTGTATTATATGGTTATTTGGTAGATTGGATGTTCTTTACAACTTTTCAATGGCCTGCATGCTTCTTTGCATGGAAAAAGATAACAGCATAAATGAACATGAAGAGAATTGAACAATAAGTTTGCAGAGAAAGATGTAAGAAAGTATGTTCTCATTCAAACCTATGGATTTACATCTTGGCCGTTTTGCAATTTGATCTTCAATATGCAAACAGAAGAAACAGAGGCAAGAATATAAAAAATATAGGCAGTTTATCAAAAGTGAAATTTGATCTCAAACTGTTTTTTACAAGACAATCAAAAGTTAAAGATGATTTTTTTTAAATGTCTGCCTACTGGGTGGATGTTCTTCCCTTGGGATGTTTTGAAACTTGCTTTAATTTTTGAAAATGCTACACAAAAGGTATCAGTTATTGTAAATCTACCTCGCCACGTTTCAGCAAACATTTTCAGTGAGTTTTAGATCAGGACAACAAGTAGAATGGTCCAAAAGAGTAACTTTATGAGACGGAAAGAGAAGAAGTCCTTTGTCAGATGGGAGTTATGAACTGCAGCATTGTCTTGCTGAAACATCACCAAACAAAGACCCTCAGTCTTTGCCTCACCAGGCTCTGCACATATTATGTTGACATAAAGTTTTCCTTTTCACTGTCAAATGCATTCAGAGCAGGAGAAGTTTATGCGAAGTAACTAACTTCAAAAAAATCAACTGTCCACGTTACAGGAAAAGCTCATGGGATTGGCTGGGATTCCTTAGAAAGAAAAACCTTTGCCAATTAATAATCACAATTAGAAATGATGCAATTTTAAGTATTTTAACATTTACCAAACTGACACCTTTCAAGCACTTAAAGCCATTTCAGCAGATCAATTTTAATTTTTTACTCTGCAGTGAGTTAGCATAAAATACTTGCTTGAGCAAAACAGAGCTTTTTCTCATCTCAAATACCTCTTATCAGCATTTATTTCACAATTTATAATTCATTCATTCATTGCTTACTGGATAGTTTCATCTTGTTTATTTGTTGCACTTTCTCAGTCCCTTTAGGTAACATCACTATTTCAGATTAATGTCACTAAGAATTATTTCTAGTTTGTAACAAGATATTCGCTTTAATTTTTTTTTTTTTTTTTTTTCACAGCTTCTATCGATACAATTTCCGGCATTTGGACTGTTAGGAGACCAAGCAATGAATCTCAGTGGTTTTTATTGTAGTCCTTCCCTGTGGTGTCCCCAAGGTGGATTCAGTTACGGCCTCCTAAAGCACGCCCTTGAACATAAAACCACACTAAGGCACTGGGACCTCCTTATGTGAAATTCATAAATGTTTGATGCACTGAAGAATGGCCCCTATTATTTCATGTATTACTGTAGGTCCCTGCTATCAGCAGAGAGCTCTGATTTCACAGTCGGCTATGTCTTAAATTAACTTTATGTTTTCAATGTTTTTCTGATTATGTCCCTAAAATACAAATCTATTTGTTTCACCTCCTAGTTTTTGCTGGAAGCTGTTGCCAGCTTCGTTGCCCTATTTTTGGAAAGTTCAGTCTGAAAATAAATTGACCCAACCAAGGAGCCTCTCTAAATTTAATAGGCAGTTTCTACCTTTAATAATGTAAATAAGGTTCTAAATAAATAAAGTCACCGTCAGATGTAAAAAGATCAATCTAATTGAGTAATTCAGTGGAAGTGTAGTCGGTGGCTGGCAGTGCGTCAAAAGTTGAGCTCTGAGTTGCTTTCATAAGCAATTTTCCCTGAATAGTTGCTGAAGAGCAGAAAAAGAGTCACGACTGGGGAAACGTGTTCATCCAGCCAACTTATTTTTGTAATTTAATTATGATCTAGTAAAACCTTTGGTGTGGGAGCCTGGCTTCATTGACTGAAAGACATTATTCAGGGTTCATCACTTCACAATATTCTCTGTTAGTAACATGATGCTTGTGTTTCTGACAGTATCATGACCTCCAGCATCAGATCTTTGGAAAAGCTATTTGTTCCATATCACCATCATATGTGCAACACGTAAAGCTAAAATGGGTTTTGTCAAAGAAGCGCTTTAAGTTACGTCAATGATTTAATTTCTTTTTCCTGGAGAGCTCACAAAATATCTTCTGATTTCCATAAAATTACTTGTAATGATTTTTAATAAGCACCGATTAACTGAGGAAGTAGAGATTTTAAATATTTAAGATTTAACTTTGAAGTCACAAAAATCAAGTAATTTCAACTAATGAATTGTATATATTGTATCATATTGTAACTTTTTCAGTTTATCATCAGAATTTACTAATGCTACCCAAGCACACAGCATGCTGTCCACAAAAAGACTCCATATTTCAGGAAGTTTTGATGGTGAATATTTTTATAAAGAAGGGCAGAAAATGATTGAAAGATCAAAAAGAAAGCAAGGTTTTGGCTTTATCTTCTTTTGCTTAAGAATAAAAGTATGTTATTGGCTGTGGCTTTTAACTAAAAACTTGAGCTACACTAGATAACCTTCTGTAGACATAACCAAGAGATATTAAAAACATTCCTTCTGAACTACGCCATTTAAATCATCAACGGCGTGATGATAGATTTTTAAATAACTCTTCCACATTCAGTGGTATTTTGCTCCTGGTACAGGAGAGTCAGAAATAATAAATGATTGGGAAATCCATATTAGTGAAGCAACTTTTCTTTAACAAGAGCATACAGTCTTTGCACTTTCAGGTTTCTTTGTGCAGCAGTTTCCTCTCACTAAACCCCAACAGCAGTTGCCTATCAATTTCCCTCCTGGAGTTCTCAGCCTCAGACCAATCCTCTGACATCCAGGTTAACTGGAGAACAATGCATGGAGGAGAGTCGATCAGTGGTGTCAGCCCGAGGTTTTAAATTACAAGAGCCACAAAAGAAATACAAGCAGTCAACCAGAGTCGATTTGTCAGCTCAGTTTCCTCCCTCTTAGGCTAAGAGTATTGGCTTTGTAACAAAAAGAGAAAGATAGAAAATAAATACCTGTAAAAGCTAAGAAGGCTGAACAGTGTTCCTCCACAGTTCATTTCTTGAGAGAGCAGAGCTGTTGTAAGCCAGGCGATCAAACTGGAAGCCAATTCTTTCATTTCAATGCAAATGTTGTGCAGGCGCTAGCAGCAGTGTGCAAGCTAATAGCCTGTTTAACACAAGCACAAATGTCGGCCTGTTCTCGGTGGCAGCCAACATTAAAGTCATTCCCCATTTTATGGTCAGATATTTCTCATCAGCTGCTTCCTTTATGAATGGCAGAAGATTTGTCTTAGCATAAAAGAGGCAGTAAAGCAGAGGAAGTCAGAGCGTACTTTTAAAACTTTTAATGTTTTTCACAAAGGGGAAAATAAAACTCAGCTGTAAAAAGGATTGTAATCTCAATGTTAGAGAAACTTCAGATTCTTTATAATAATTCATTCATAGACCATTCAGATGAAAACAAATTTGATCATTAAACTCATAAACCACATAAACTCATAAACCACAATGGGAGCTGGTCATTTTTCTCCTTCCGTGTTTTGTATTTTTTTGAATCCTTTTTATTTCATGCACAACATTTTTGGATCTGAAAATGGATCAACCACTGGATACAATTTTAGAAATATACTATTTTTTGAATTAATAATCATGATTTCAAGTGTACATTTCAGCAAATTTTCCTGGTTAGCTAATAAATCAAATCATTTGCACTAGTATGTTGAGCATATTTTTGTATAACTCTCTGTCCATTTGGTGTTTTATTGTCTGTCCTGTGTGACTCTGTGTTGCCCTATAATGGATTGGTGAAGTTATGGCCCTCTCCCAACGATCCCTGCTAATGGGAACCAGGTCCCTGCAAAGACCAGCAGGGCGTTTGGGTTTTGATCATGATATATGATCCCTTTGAGCTTCCACACAAACAATGCTGCATTGTGTGTGTTTGCGTGTTTGTTTGTGTGAGCATCTCCATTGTAAGAATTCACAAGACATATTTTGTGAACAAAATCCTTAGTAGTTTTTTATGTGTGGATCAGAAAAAGCTAGTTGCAGTAAAGTGCTGAAAAATCTGACAAGAGACAGAAGAATGAAAAGAATGAGTGACACCGGTGGAAGGAGGTTTGATCTGCTCTGTGGTTTTGTAACAAGGTGGAAAATGGGTGTGTGTGCGTGTGTGTGTAGGAGATTCAACACTGATACAGGCAGGAAGGAAAGATATCTATTTTCAAGAAGTGCATTCAGAGCGGCTAACAGAGAGGGATAAATAAAAGTGAAGAAATGCATGATGTTAAAAATGTAAAGGCGAAGGTAAAGCAGGAAGTAGAGAGTGTGAAGGAGAGATCAAAACAAACTGCCTCCGATTTTCAACCGTTGCCCAAGGGCCGTAAAATGCATCTTAACAGCTTCAGAAAATTGAACTCGTCCACCGTCTCTGCAGACCATCAACAGATTGTCTGCAACAGATTGTGGAGGGAAAGGGTGATAAAATTGAAGTGTCAGGCTAGAGAATTTCATAAAAGAAACTAATTTGTTTTTTAAAGATAAATGTCTATATTTTTGTCATTCGATGTCAATTTCTTCAATGATATCAGAAAGACTTCAAAATTAAGAGATATTTTAGCAACAGAAGAAACAGTCACCAGCTTTAAACACGGAAATTTATGTTGTACTTTACATTACCTGGATCTATTCACCTTCATTTCATCCCCTTAGACAAACTATTTCTCAGTGTACTTAATAACTGCATGTAAAATTATCTCTCTTTGTAATCACAGAAAATAGTAACAGCAAATGTAATTTTGAAATAATATAATTTTAATTCTTTCCAGAAAGTATGTTTACAAATTGTGTGGACTGTTTCTGATCTCGTCTTGCTAAATGAGGGATTTTATATCATTAGATATTACCACCTGTAGTCAAATCAAGTGGCCATTTTTAAAATCAAATCAGTGCTTTTTTGAATATTTTTTCAGAAAAATATTAGGTGTAAGAAACAAAGTGACAATAGTACCAAATGATGAAAATGAATGCTCGATTACATTGTAGAGCAAACTCTACACAGTACAAGTTGAGTGACAAAGAAATAAAACAATTTAACTTTGACAAACGTGGCAAATGATGACCTTGTGGGAAATCAGCAGAAATGACCGTGTTTGAGAGCTATGAAGAGACCTGAAGCAGAGATCTGGATAGCAAGTTTTTATAAACCGTTCCTTGAACAAATGACTTAAGTAGATTTGATCCAGAGGAAGGAAGACATTTTGTGCCAGATGGTTTTATTTGGAGATTTTATTCTGAGGTTTTTTCCTTGAGGGAAGATATGAGAGAGTCTACTCAGGCTGGCATCAGCAATTGTGTCCTGACCTCAGTGTCTGGAGATAACAGGTTCATTCCCTGAGGAACTCCAAGTGTCTTTTCCATGTCCTTCCAATGGGCTAGAGTTTGTGGACAGAACTCGACAGAGTGTGATTGGATTCATATTGAGATGTTGCTCTGCTGACATTGAGGTGACAGATGCTGATTCATGCAGTTTCTCTCAGTCGGTGAAATTTGTAGACGATGCAGAATTTTAAAAGGCAACAGTCTGGCACGGTTACACACTAAAATATCTCTGTATGGTTCCACTTGTCTTACATATTTGACACAATCAAGGCATCATATTGATTTGACATATTGTATATTTGTCTATGCATTGCTTTCTACTTCATCCATCCAGTTTGTTTTACTTGAAAGTCTGTGTTATTTGTACTTTAACAGAAACAGTTCTGCTTGGTGCTCTTCTCTCTGTTTCCTGAGGTGTTTTCTCTGCAGGCAGAAAGCATCAGGGATGCAAAGTGAACCCAGGAGACCTCCTGCTGTTATCACGCACAGCAGGCGGGTATGATGCCTCATCTTTTCACTCTTGTTTCTCCCCCTTCTTTTTCTTTCTAAAGGGCTTCGCATGCTTACACAGTAACAATTGCATTCACATTTTTTCTCTTTCCCCCAAAATTAAATTGCCCGATCGCTCTAGGAAGCTTGGAGACAGTTTGTTTAGAGCTGAGGACAGTCAGACAATCGAAAGCTTCTCAACGCAGTCATGCCAACCATTTTTTATAGTGGACATTATCTGCTCCTCCGGCTTTTCCAGCTCCCGTGCGTTACAGAGCGAGTCTTCTGATCCTCTCCACTATTGTTCTGCGTCTCCAACAATCTCCAGACTCGCTACACTGGAAGCACCACAGGACAGCGTTGTCATGACAGCAAAGGTGAACGAAAGATGTGTGGAGAGCGGCGGAGAGCAAGGCGTCGGCTTTTAAACCTTTTGTTTGTGCATTTAAATCACACCCAGACACAGCAGAATCTTGCTGTCTCTATTATTTTTTGCTGCCATTCTCAAGGATAAGCACCTGTGGCCTTCAAGCTGTTGCTATGGCAACAGACATCCACACTCGCCTTGATCGCTCTTTGGTTGTTAAGCCTCAGGTTGAGCCTTGATTGGCTGGAGTGGTGCAGGCCATAATGCTGTCTGCATTTCTCCACTGTTGTTAGAAAGAAGACATTCACAATATTTATGTCAAATTAAAAGATACAGTATGAACAATGTGACGTATTTACAGTCATCTCCAGTCATTTATAATGAATTGTACTGTGTCATATTTACACATATTTATTTGGTTGTGTGGCATAAAATATCTTTGATTTAGTTTTTGGCATCATTATTTTTGTCCTACTTTAGACCTTTTAATATGTTATTTTCCCCAATACTTACTGGAGTGTTTCTGTCTCCATTCTCTGCTTCCCACCTGTATCACCTGCCTCTCATTCTAAATTCAATCACCAGCTTTGAGTCCTTCCATTGTCTCACCCGGGACATATCATCCTCAACTATAATTTGGGGCTTAAACTTATTTTTTGTCATCTATAATCTGTTTTCAAATCTCTCTTGTGACCTTTTTACCCAGTCTGCTTGGTGCTCTGCAGACATGTCACATGTCTGCCTGTGAAGTGGAAACTGAGAGACCTGTCTGCAGGAGGACTTAATAGTTTTTGTAGAAAACAAAATAACTAACTAAGGACATGGCAAATGAAAAAAAAAAGAGTAACAATTATGCTTGTGAGCAATGAAGACGCAACTTCAAATTAGGAAACTTCTCTACTGTCAGAGGTCTGAGAAAGATCATGAAGTTGGAAACTTTTTGCAGGGAGAAAAATACTTAGAGGTTTACAGCTCAACGGCGCTTTGCAGACAAACAGCTGTAAACACTGGATAGATTAATGTTTATTTCGCTTTGACTTTGTGTGGATAGAGTTGAAGTGTTTTCTTATGGGAAGTAATGAATAAGAAGGTTACTGCAAATGTTTTCTTTCAGTGAAATAATGTTTGGATCCGAAATTTGTAATACTAATGCTAGTGGTAATTAGAATTTCACATAATAAAGTCAACTCAACTGCACTCTCTGTTTATGGAGAATAAAACATATTTATGCTAAATGATTTATTTCCTACATATTTTCTTTCCTATTTGGCTTAATGACAATGTGTGAATTAGTAATATGTATACTTGATTAATTAAAGTAAAACTGAGAGGGAAAAAAATCTTGTAAACTAATGTAATGATTTTCTTATAGATTAGCAGGAAGGATCCATTCTCATGTGACGAGTGAATATTTAATTTACTCTATGGATTTTCTGTCATCTTATATGTTTCAAAATATGCTTAAGGTGGACTGATCACAGCACTAATCACTAGGCAGGAAAAGCTCCAGGTTTTCTTATGTGACTAGTGTTAGCAACCATTGTTTTTAGATTCACTTAATGTTATGCTCAGTTTAAACCACACAATTTCCAATCAGAGTTGCACCTGTGGTTTTTCTAAAAATACTAAGAATCTTTCGACAGCTTGATTTCACAGTATGTTTCAATCTTAAGGAAAATGAAGGCATCATTTATGAAGTTCCTGGCGTTGCGCTGCAGTTTGCAAGCTTGTGGGCAGCATGCTGTGCAGACCCGGCTTGGAGCTGCATTCCTTTTGCTCACCTGTCATCTCTGATACATTGGCTACAGACATTGATGGCGTTTTTGAAAACAGCTTAATCTGAGGTCACCGCTCCACATGTTATGACTCGAATTTCAAATGTATCTCAAGCACAATTTCCTTTCTATTCTAAAACTGTTCATGCTGATAATAATATGACTTGTCAATTGCAGCTTATGGTGCCAACTCACTAATCTTTTTGTTATCAATGTTTTACTTCTCACACCTTCTGTATTTTTGAAGACAGATATTTTCTTTTGAAATCACTGAGTTATATATTATAGCATAGACGGTGTCAGAATCTGCTGATTTCCATTCTAACTAAGCACAGGAGCAGCTGAATAATTCTCCTGTGCGGGGCTGTTAATCACTGAGACTGCCTGCTGTTTGGCATGAAGGCTTGCAGACATTCAGCCTTTCACTAAATAGAGCTGGCTGCCTCTGCCAAATGATGTTATGTTCCCATCTTTTAAGCTATTTTCTACTTGTTAACTCTTCCATACTCTGAAATTAAATATAACACATTTTATTTAGTCCTTTTTTTCGACATGTAATCTTCTTTAACACACGAAGCATATAGGACTCTGTCAGAAAGTAGCATTGATTTCTCCCTGTCAGCCGTTTTCTCTGTAATGGTATCTGTTTCTCTGTGCTCCCAGGATCTGACTCACAACCAGCCCCAGTGACAAACTAATGAGGTAATTAGCTCTGCTCTATGAAATAATGTGAATATAAATTCACACAAAATGATTGTGGAAATTGCAAAAGCAAAGATCAAAGTCCTTTAAGACATCCTAAAATATTTTTTTAGATAATTATTTTTGCGTAAAGTATGCACACAGCACACATTGAACACATGTAAAGGACTCAGTGACGGTAATTGTCTACTTGGGTGGAAGTGTTTTGCATGATGACTCATCCCCACCATCCCCACAATGCACTGGGGATGAATCTCAGACACACAGAGAGATGGATGCCTTTAAAAAGGAGCTCACTGGAAAATTACAACAGCTCTGGAGGGAAGGACAATCATGGCTGTGACTCAGTCAGTCCTGAATCTTAAGTGTTACCCTCAAAGTTGATCTTCGAGGCTAATACTTATTTTTGGCACATTTTCTGGAAATACACTCCTGGTTCTAATATCACAGCGACCGAAAGCAGTTGCACAGATTTGCATTTTGCTCTGCTGGGTCGTAACTCGGTTTTTGGCTGAGCTTTAAAGTGCAAAAGGAAGAAATGAGGAGCTGATCAAATTAATGGCATTTAAGCTTTTAAGCAGGCTGTTCATCAAATGAGCAGAAGGTTAAGACTGTTACCCCTGCGCCCAAAAACCAACAAAACTCTACATGGATTAGCTGAAAATGTTACTCTAGGAATTCAATTGTTTCCTCTAAGTTGGTAGGAACATAATGTGTTAATTTTTGTTTCTTTTGGAATTGTCAAATAATAATAGATACCAGTGTTGTATAGTAACGAAGTAAAAATACTTCACTACTTTACTTAAGTATATTTTGGAGTACTTCATACTTTCCTCGAGTAAGAAAATTTTTTAATAACTTTCACTTTTACTTCACTACATTTCCGAACTTAATTGCATACTTTTACTCCGATACATTTTCAATGTGTGGTTTAGTTACTCGTTACTGTGACGGAGGAGCGTCACGAGTTACGAACTAATTAAAGAGCCGCGTTAACGCACGCAAACTTGTAAGTGTAACTTACGTTTTGTTGCAGTTTAAACTGGCGCGGTTCATCGTGGGTCACACGCGGTGTTCCCGCTTCAGTTCACGTTAATCCTTATCTGTCATTTTCAAACATTTTTCCCGGCTTTATTTTCAATTAGCTTTATTGTTTCCGGATCGTGACGCACCGAGAGAGAGTTGCGCGATGTGGTGACGTCATCAGAACGTACTGAGTGTTGGCTGTTTCATGGATTATTGTATTTTTTGGATTACAAGTTTATTTATTTTTTTTCTTTTATTATTTAAACCTTGTGGTTTAGGTAAAGCTCCTAATTTTCTTAACTAAATGATGCTGCAGGTTTATCTATTAGCAGGTTTCATTTTGCCTGCACTTGGTTGTGTAAATTATTTTAAGTGTATTTGACAAGTTTACCAAAATATAAAAAATGTCATTCAAACTGCATTTGCCTTATTTTACTTTTTACTTATACTTTTCATTACATTACTTGAGTACATTCATTTTTACAGTACTTTCTGTACTTAAGTACAAAACATTTCAGATACTTTAATACTTTAACTCAAGTAACATTTCAGTCAGTGACTTTTACTTTTACCAAAGTCATATTTTGGAGACGTACCTATACTTTTACTTGACTCCGAGATTTCAGTACTTTATACAACACTGATAGATACATCTAAAATATATGTCATTGTTTAATAATCTGATGTATGAATGTTTTTCTTCTTGAATCTGTCCTGTTCAGAATATGGCAATAAATCTTCTAAAGTAGCAAAATGTATTTATTTCTTTTTCATTTTTATCTGTAAATGATCCTTGATGGATGGATCACTTTGGCAACATCCTCTTTAAAGCCAGGAAATTGCACTGACCAGGAAGTGACAATATGTAGATAGGTGTAGATAGAATTGCCTTGGTTCCATAACACAGCCATGTAATATATGGTTGTCCTAAAAGTTCCTCAATCAGAAATAATCTACATCTTGCACAACTATTTAAACATCTCTCCATCCATTTTTATTATTTCCTTACACCTGTTGAATTTACCTTCCTGCTCCTGATGTTAGATAATTGCTCACAAATTGATGTGCATGTTGAAATGAGTCAGAGTGTGTCTGTTGATACGTCCGATTTGTCTCAGTGTCTGCATCCCTGAGGATGCTCTTTACTTTAGTTCCAGGGGATAAACAGCTAACTGCCTTCTGGTCAACCACGTTTTCACCAGCACTGCTTCTACATACACCTGACTCACTGACAGTTGTCATGGCAACCACGCCTGTCAAAGAGTTTGCGTGTAAATGATGCTAAGATGGCATTGAAGCCACTCAATAGTTCAGAAGTGCCCTTTATCTCCACTGTGTGGTTTTCAATGTGAATATGTCATAACTAACAGCAAACTGTAAACATCTTGACGGTATAATAAACTCACGATGCAGGGTTTGAAATAGGAAATGGAAAAAAATAACACTTGTTCATGGTTTGATGTGAAACGACTAAAACCTTTCAAAAGAACCAGAGCAGTTTTCAGAGTATGCCACTGACCCACGCCTCAAAGAAAGGGTCTGGCAGGAAGATAGAAATATATATTTTTTAGCATTATGAAATGAATGTTGAAATCTTCTTATGAATTTAACACACAGAGAAAAATGCTGTGAAATGATGATGACTTATGGCTTATACTGGGTTTTAATCCCAACTAGAACTTTCTCTTCTCGTCTCTGGACACAAGTAGATAGAACCGGGACGTCAATGCAATACCTTTCAATGCAGTTTGTGGTGAACAAATTACAACATGCAATTCCTGTGGCATAATTATTGATTATAGTTTTATTGCTGAAAGTCAAACCTCACTGTCAGCCACTCAGAAACCTCAGCTGGCAAAATAGCTGCACTATTCTGTGAAGAACGATAAAAAAAACATTTGGGACTCTGTTGTTTACAGGGTAATTACCTTCTTTTAGTGCCAATTCAGTGTTTGTGAGGAAGGAAGTACCTTAGAGAGAGCACACTAATTTACTGCTCGCAGTTTAGAGCATTCAGGCTATTGTACCAAAAGATGTCTGAAATGGAAACAAGAATCAGAGTGGAGGCAGAAAGAGTGAGAAATTCTGAGAATGACACGGGAAAAGAACATTCTCCTTTTCTAAAGTCCGCTATGAAGCATCTGATGCAACTCTGTGCAAGTCCAAAAATAACGAAAGTCGGAGTAAGATGATAATGACGAAGAAAGATAGGATGAGAGAAAGAAAGGAAGAAAAGATGCTGAGACAACTGTACTTCCGCTGAACCACTTAGCTGATATTAAATTCAGTCCCAATGACTTCATCCTGGAGCACTTAGACTCAGAGGTTATTACATCATCGACTTGGAAATGGTCCCGTGATGTCATCTTCGTTATGAAGGTTGATACAAAGTACAAAATCTGCACAGATTGTGTAATGTATTATGGATTTAAAAAGACCTGATGTGAAGTTAAGTAGAATAGATCCTGAGAAATAATCCTGTAACTACATAAATCTGAACACACACAACTGTATTTCTACCCATATTAGGAGTTTGCATTGTCTTCTGTTTTTTTTTTTTAGTAATTGCATTTATGCATAATCCAGACATTTTCCATAACCTAACCATTACTAGTATATGTCTAAACCTCAAAGAAGCACTTCTTCTTCTTATGGGACCCAGGCTTTTGGACCCATAAGAAGCAGTCGTCCCCCATATTTAGTAATCCTAACAGTGTGTGAAAAACAAGACCACACACACAGAAATGCATGCACACTTTTAACACTACAGGGAGTAAAGTTAAAATAAAATAAAAACCTCAGACTCATGTTTTTTGTCAGAACTTGCCGTATTTTATATTAAGTTACATACATTTACATTTCAGCTCTCTTTGTGCTCACAGTAACAGGAACAAAACACCTATAGTAAACATTATGTGACTTCCATCCACACACTCACAAAGCTACATCACTGCATACATCCTCTTCTGGAAAAGACACATACAAACACGCTCACACACATAAATGCCTCCGCAGCTACTCCACTGTCCCCAGGGCACTCGGTCTGTTCCAGTCGATTCGTAAACCACCTAATTTAGGCTCGTATTTCTCTCTCAGTCATGATATATGAAATAACACTTAGACCTAAACTGAGGTTTTGCAAATCAGCAAAAAAAAATGTAATCAGTGTGAAAAACAAAAAACATATTTTGGAACGAAACATTGGCATTATAAAATGATCTTTAATAGTCCACCTTTGTACAGCAGTGTTGGTTCTTTCTGATATTCATATGATGGTCTATTGGTTACTATTTATAAGAGGAAGAGCTACAGAGAGACGTAGAATGAGCAGAACTAGATGTAGAAGAAAGGAAAGTGTAAAAGCAACATTTGAGACATTCCGCACTGCAACCTTGGACAGTGAAAATTTGTTGTTGCAATAATGATAATGTTGCATGTTTACACAGGATTCTCAGTGGCAGTCTTTGGGATTGTTTAAAGCTTCAACATCCCCCACCTTCCAACAGAACACTACAGATAACTGCTTTAATGAATGATTGCAACGTGACATCAGTTGAAATGTGACCTCCTCTATATAAAAGTCCACTCACTTTTTTTTAAAATAACCCTTCACCTTACCCACTTCATCCCCAGTCAATGTCTAATGAGTACTGGCCAGTGGGATGCCACATCCCTCCAGTCCTCAATTCATCACTTTCAAGGTTGTATCAGTTCAGCTATGGGTAACAAAATCAACAAAACCTCAGCTGTATTATTCCTCTGACATGGTATGCCATTTGGCGATCTGGCGACGCGGGTGGTCGCAGATCTCTCTCCAGTGCTCCCCGGCCGTTCCTGCTGCCGATGTGCCCAGCACCAGGCGACCAATAACGGTGTTGAGGTTGCGTGAAGTGCCATTGTCTGAGTCCATCAGAAGCAGCTCTACGCTGGTGTCCCTCAGGCCCTCTTCGGAGGGCAGATCAAACACAAAGAGCTCGTTAAAGACCGGGTTGGGAGAGCATTTTTTCACGTGGGTCTTCTTCTTGCATATGCGCTTCTTTCCTTGGTACATATTTACTTTGACGTATGGATCTAGAGAAAAAGGAGTAAAAGAGCTGTTGATAAATTGCAAAGAAGCAAGAACAGCAATAGAAAATATCCATCTTTGCAGCCCTGTTGTTCCCCAAACAAAACCTTTGGTCAAAGAAAGTCTTCTTGCAGACTTTCTTACCTGTTTCTGCAAACAGGTATCATTTTAATACTAAGATGCTAAGATAGAAAGTCTACATACCGGTAGGACCATTGTTTTCAGTCTTGGGAAGATGCCGAGCTTTCAGGACGACCACAGTCAGAGTGTTGGTGGTGGATTGGTAGCACAAGGACAGCAGCAGTTCTCCTCGACCCAAGGACTTCTTTATGTAGGGATTGGAAATGATTTTTAAAAAATCAAAGAAGGCGATGGAAAAGATGAAAGGTAAGAAAATGAAGAGAGGAGATAAAGGACAGGAGAGTTTTGGTTAGCACTTTCTAGCAAGACTTTTACAACAATTTGAAAACCAAAACAAGGGAAAATTTGTTTAATTCGTACTCAGAAGTAAATCCACTTATCTTGACATTCATGTCTGCTTTAGACTGACAGGACATAACATTATAACTACCTGAGAGTGTGTCAACTTCCCTTTAGAGGCCAAAAAAAATCCCACAGGTCGACCAATAGTCTCAAGCAGACCCCTGAAGTTGTGTTGTGACATTTTTTATAAGAGCTGTGAGGCTGTCACCATGAACCACAAACTGCAATGCAGTCTGACACCTTTCTACCAAAATTACCAACCCACTGAAGAGTCCTATGATGAACAGACTGTTACATCACCTGTCCAAATCGAAAATATACTTGTGCTTTTTGTGCTTGTTTTTTAAAGGCACGCCCAAGCAGTCAGTTATCCAGAAAATCCACTATTTTCCACTTGTAAATTTTTATGAAATAATTGCTGACTGTCTAGTTTTTAATGCGTGCAGTAATCAGCTGGTTTGTAGTTCATAATAACTATTTGAGCTCCCATTCTTGGTCGTTCCACAGTTACGTTGTTACCTCCACTAAACACACTCATTCCCATATGTAGACTTGGTAAACAAGATACAATAATTACGTTTGTGAGTTTTGATTCCCTAGTAATACTGATAACTACACAGTCCTCCTGGTAGTTAGCTTAACATCAGAAACATTAACAAATACTGTAATCTGGTTTGTGGGAATGAATCCATTTTACTGCTAGAAATTTAGATTTTTTTTCTAGAAACTGTAAATATTGGTACTTTATAGCTGATGCACACATATACAAATTCGATAACCGACAAGTAAACCCGTGCTGTTGTTTTCACTGTAGACAACCCAGTAGAGGTAAACGACATATTCATTTTCTGTTATGTGATACATTATAGGATCTCAATGACAACATGTTTTAACCCTTTTTATTTGCAGGGCGTTTCTTTCCCTTCCTCTCCACACACATCTATATCCACGCCCTGTAGACAAGGCGCCTTAGCTGCTGCCATCACACCTAACTGAATTTCCAACCCCTGAACATAGTTGCCATGGAAATGAAAGATTTAACAAAGACAACTTCTATCCCTGACATAAAATTTAGATCCCAAAATACAAACATGTTTGCTTTCATCTGGATTACTAAAATAAACGTTTGTTGTTTCGGGTCTACCTTCATCATCTAAAGGAGATTCTGCTCACAGCATGCTGTCTTGACTCATTGCACTAATGTGTGCTCCCATCCACCCACACAGAGCAGAAAGACAAAATACCTCCCCCACAATGAGAATCATCACATTGCCTCCAAAGAGCTGCATTCCACCAGCTATAACGTGTTAATTAAAATCGCTGGATGTAAAACCTGCTTATTGATTGGCTGCACTGCTGTGCACCCACGCCCAGTCACATGAGGCAATGGGACACATAAGCCCCACAGACAAAGAGCCACCACCCTCCTAGCAAAGAAATGCCTCCTGTCTTACAAAACATCATGTAAGAAACTGCTATGATGCCAAATCTTTGTAAATTTGATGATAAACTACTGAATCATGCAATTGTTTAGTTGCATGTATTATCTTTTGTGCAGCAGATTTGTAGAATCGTTCATTTTTCTCATCTTAGAAACAGACCAGTAAGATATGCACAAAGTAAACATTTCTTGTGAAACACTAATGGGAAACATTAATGAAAACAAGGATTAAGATTATTAATATTCTGTTGATGGTGAAAAATATGAAGTGAAAATGGTTGAAGGTGTACATTAAAATCAATCTTTAGATTCTGACCCCTATTTCTCAGCCCTGTCAAGATTTCACAATCACACTTAATTAATATTATTATCCTTAAAAAAAAACAAAAAACAACTCCCTTTCTCTAGGCGTAGATATATCCATTCAATTATTCTAAAATGACCATGGATCAAATCTGTTGGAAGAGTGCAAAAATTGCACCAAACAGTTATATTATGACTTCATGCTCATTTGCCCTAGACAGTCTTATATTTGGTCAAAAATGTAAATTATCATTATTATAGTTCTGTCTGGGGCATTATGAATGAGAACAAAATTTATTTTACTCAGGCCTATTTCCTGTCAGTCTTTGGAGAGCTACAGCTCTTTAAATGAACTCGGCAAAATTTATGAGATATGTTCATACGAAAAATTCAATACACAGGAAATGAGATGTTATTTCAATGTAGTTCTCTCAGATGCCAGGAAAAGGCAGAAACAGAATCCAATAATCGGCTCTCCGGAGATTTATAATGAGCTCAATACACTACAGGGAAAATAATAAAGTGAAGAATACATTATTTTGTTCCCACTCTGACAGTGCAGTATTAGTGTCCTAGTTATATTGTTCTGCTTGGACATAAGCATAATTAGGCACATGACTATGTATTCAGATGTAGACATTTTCTGGAGAAAATTGCAGCAATGAGTCTATAGAGTAAAACACTTGAAAGTGTTAATTCAAGAAATCAATGTAGAAATCAGGTGAATTTGGGCAAAAAGAAGCAAAAAAAAAAATAAACTACAGAAAAACCTGAAGAAGAAAACTCTGTGGCATTTTAATTTGTCTGAACTGAATGCAGCACATCCCTCAGCAGCAGTATCAGGTTTCAAAATCCATACCTGGGATGTTGCAATAGATCTGTTTAGTCTCTACGGAGAGATAAGCCTCCTGTTCTGCCTTTACCGGTGACTTCATTTAACATTAACTCTTTGTTACCAAAGACAAGACACTGACAGTGGAAATCCTACAGAGTATCTGAATTAAATAAAATGCCACTTATGCTGTATGTTTCTAATTTAGGATAAAGGTTGAACGTCTCTTGCATTAGAAAAACTTTGGAGGAATCATTATAGAGTCATTTGCACAAAGAACAATTTCATTTAATCCAAAAATATGCACCTGTGCAAATCTTTATTTTAATAAATAAAAAATAACTTAAGGAGGGTCCAAATAGTTTTCAAATATGATTTTAGGGGAATCAATTTTGTTTGCGTTTGCTATTTTCCGCCAACCTGCTTAGCTGCAATGATTTTTATGATGAATCGCTAAATTTGGATTGCATTATCTAACTAATGATTTTTTTAAAAAACAATTTCAATGACATTCATATCTATTTTCCTAAATGGTTTAGTGCTGTTCAGGTCTCAGGCCTGAGTGGGAGGTGGCTGGGTGGGGGTTGGCCTGCAGCATATGTCAGCAGGCAGCAGGCAGAAGAGGAGGTGAATCCTGGAGAGACTGTCAGACTCTTTCAGCAACAAACAACCAAACGATGAACGGTTTGAATTGGGTGAGGAAAACCTCCATTCGGTTAGATAAAAACTAGAAGATGAACTGAAGAAGAACATCCAAGTCAGTAGCTGTTTCTGCAGATCGTACATTCTCTCCTGCAACCTAAAGCTATTAATGTTAAATATAAATATCCCTTCAGTATGTATGAGTTGGGAAGTGCTGTGGTGGCACAGGGGTTAAGCACAACTCACAGATGGAGTTCGATTCCTTTTACGCATGTCTTCCCTTACTCTCATAGCCCACTTTCCTGTCAATTAACTATCAAATAAAAGCTACTAGAGCCATAAAAACCTTTCTTAAAAAAAAGTATGGATGAGTAGCTGTTTGTCTTGTGATGCGTTCAGGGTGTCCTCCATCCTTCGCTCTCTGACTACACCCCACCCTATAAGGATTACCTGGGTACATAAAATATGAAAGTACTTCCACTTTTGTTCCACATCTTACCTTAACATTCCTCTTGATAATCTCTCTGCTCATTAGGACACGCCCTTCCGACAAGTCGATTCCAGACAAAGGAACGAGGGTCTCTCCAATGACCTCGTCGCGAGAGAACCGATCAAAGCTCAGCACCATGAAGTGAAGGGCCAGCTCGGACACTCGAGCCAGTGGGATCCCGTAGAAGCTGAAGGTCTCATCGAAAGCCGGGTCCAGAGTCTTCCGAAGGACTCTTGTCTTCACCCTGTGCTTCTTCTCCGGCAGCAGGGTCAGCTTGATGTAGGGGTCAGATGTAAATGACTGCTCATCAGTTGGAGTCAGACCATGGGCCTCCTGGAGAAAATGTTTAGATATTAAGACAAGATTTTAGTGTGAAAAAACTCACAAAGTTCCCCTAAATAAATATGAATGTGTATTACCTTGATGTGAACAATGAATGCCTTCTTCTCTGCCTGGTACTCAAGAGAGAAGTGGAGGGTCCCTAGACCACCTTCCTTTTCGTCTGCCTGAGGCCTGTCAACAGCCGGGGTGGGTGCCTGGCTCGACAGAGCGCTCGATGGGTTAGATAGGTCGCGCCGTTCCATCGCACCAGGTTGAGTGAAGCCTGTTTGTGGGGAGGGGAGCTCCAGGTCTGGGGAGCTGTGCACCGTCTGGTGGTGGTGGTGAAAAGGTTTGGTGGTAAAGTTTCCGTTCAGATCCCGCTTCTCAAGATCAAGGTGCAGAACTGATCTGGAACCATTTGGAGTTGTGGCAGGTTTGCCAGTACTGGGACTCATTGGCGTAGTTTGGCAGTTTCCATTGACATCTGTTTTGGCTGTGTCATTAGCTGTTGAGGTTGTGGCTGCCGCAAACTTCTTTTTGCCACTCAGGCTCTCTGGGTAGATGTCGACGCCTTTAAGCATGTGCACAAACTTGTAAGGGGGCGTCTTCTGGGACTTGGTGGTGTTTTTGCGCTGGCAACAGATCCAGGCGAAGGCTGATGCAGTGAAGACAAGGCCGAAAACACTCACCACAGCAACACCCACAGGCACTGCCACTGTGGAGGAGTTTGGAGAAAGGCAGAGGAAGAAAAAAAGGAAGAAAGTGAAAAGAAAAGGGTAAAATTTAATGAGAAAACATACTTTGAAACAAAGCAGCATCTGCAACTATGATTGTACTGTTGCACTAAAGCAGCTGAATACATTTTTCTGCTTCTGACACACCCTGCAGCCTGGAGTCAAATGAGGACAAAAACAATGCAATCTGTTCAACAAAGTGTTGTTTTCATATTCCAGATTTGCTGATAATATATCAACAGAAGCTGCCAGAATCATAAATGGATGACCTGTGACTCCAGAGATACTAAAATAAAGATAATGGTTGCTCAGAGACATGTGTGAATTTCAACAGCTGGGAAGGTCATTTTATTTTACCCCTCTGCCATTTTGTACTTTTGTTCTTTTGGTCGTGTCATAGCTGACATTTTCATGTATGAGACAGAGTAGCCTGACATTTGACATGAGAAATTTATTAGACTTTTTTTTGCACAGCTTTTTCTTGCTTTCTGAGAATGAATGAGTCTCAGCTGGTTTTCTAAAATAGCTAAGGAAGATTTCACAATATGTTATTTGGAAATGATTATAGTCATTTATTTTCCTTCCACTCAAAAGCAGAGGTAAATTTGACGAAATTCTACAGGGCAAGGTATTACCACAATTACAACCACAGTCATTTCTCTGAAAAGCCCTTATGTCTCACATGGTATCGCTACGGTGACATTAAAGGGATATTTGTCACTGTGTGCTTTCTTTGTTTTGTGTGGCTGAGCTCTGTCTCAAAGGCTGTCGCCCTCTCATGCAGCCAGATTTAATGGGTTGATTTCAAAAGAGGAAACGCAGTCCATTTCCCACAATTAGGAAGGCGACCCAGTGGAAAAGCACTCAGATTAACCCATCTAAAAAGAGAGATCGGATCGAGGCGCGGGGGTGGTGACCAATCACTCAGACGCTTGCCTTTTTCCTCTGCTTACAGCTAATGTGTTAGATCATTTATTCAGGTTTTTTTCACACATAATAGTCGCCATGGCATGGTTAATGTGATATTGATGTGACAGTGCAGTTCAAACTAAATTATGACAATAAACAGCTTTTTGTTCTACATTATACCTGTATTAATAGACTGTCCGGTGCCATATGGCACTATATATATATATATATATATATATATATATATATATATATATATATATATATATATATATATATATATATATATATATATATATATATGTATCCGAATGAGAAAACTAAAGAGACCTTCTGGATAATTTAAATCAAAGCACTTGTATAAAATGTTTTCTGCTTAATATTTGGGTCTCTAATCCTGTGTGGGATGCTTTTTGAGGCTGTAATGACAGACAGATGGACGAAACACTGGGAGGGCTGAAATGCATGAGGACATAAAAAATAAATAAATAAAACAAGCTGTAATTTTCAGGCTGTACTTCTACTAGGAACACTCTAAATCTGTTAAATTCATAAAATTGAAATCAGTAGCTTGTTTGTTTTGTTTTTTTTACTTTCATTGAATAAAAAGTAAATATGCACTTTTATTAATACTGTCTGAAACATAACGACTATTTTTTAATTTACCGAGGATCATAGGCAGCACTTTAAAAAAATAATGTTTGTAGTTTTTTTTAACATTGATTGACTTTAGAAATTTAATTTTCATTCATTTGTTCATACTCACTTGTAGTCTAATTCAATAAATCATCTCAGTACACAATTAATGATTATAAAATTAGCTCTCAGTGTTTAAATATGACGAAGTTTTAGTCAGGGATTAACGTGTATTTTAACTGTTGTTAATTCCCACCACAGACAGACTGGCTCCATCTTCAGGGTAAAGACTCACCGGGCTGCGCTCCGTCCTCCAGCATTGGGGCCATTATCGCTGTCCAAGGTGCTGAAAGCCTCGATCCGTTTCCTCCTTAATTTTCTCCTCTCGATCTCCTGATGGGTTCTGGGTAAATCTCGCTCTGATTCCGTCTAACAATATAAAGGTTGATTACAAAGCTTCTGTAATGTAATATAAAGGCTTGTTTTTGTTTTTTCTTCCCAGGGAGAAGGATGCTCTGCTCGCTCCGCTGCTGCTGTTACTCTTTGATGCGTGAGAGCGTCTCAGAGCGGCAACACCCCGCTCTCTCTCTCTCCTTCAGGCTGCTCGGTTTCTGGGTCTCTCTCCCATCTTCTGGTCGCATCCTCCCTCCGCCCCTCCCATTCCGCTGAGCTCATCAGTGCTGACGCAGTGGTGACGGAGGCTGGCTGCGCAATCAGAACCCCCGGTGAAACGGCACAAAGAGCCTGCCAATGGCGCCTAGATTGATTTTTAGGAAATGAGCGCTGTCAACCTGTTTCAGCATCCTTCACTTTCTGTTTGTTGGTTTGTCTGTTTTGCTGCGATAGGACGGAAATAAGACGTTTCCTGATATGTGTTTATCTAGTCACTGAGCTCGGTTCTAATTTGGAATTATCCAATTGTATGTAATGTAAAAATCCAACTTTATTTAAAACAAGACAAACACCTACTTGCTTAATTGTATTCATATGTGATCTGGCACATGCAAATATGAGCCATCTCCCATTTTTCCTTCAACTCACTGGCTTCCCATACATTTCAGGATTAATTGTCCAAGTTATTTTTATAATGTTTCTTCTTACCTTACCTGTCTGAGCTGCTGCCCCATCATACAACCCTCAGCTCACTCTGGCCCCCTGATCAGAGCTTGTGCTGTGGCAGGTCATCATTTTCATGCTACATATAGCAATTGTATTATGTGGTTGTTGTTGTTGTTTTTTGTTTTGTTTTGTTTTTCAACTTCATGGCTGGTTTAAAAGTATTTTGTGTTTTAGTATTATATATGTGTCCTTAAAATGGCATTTATAATGTTTCTTTTGAACAGCAATTTTGTCCTTTTAAGTTAAGGTGCTTTTGAAATAAAGTTGAACACTAGATGTTTTTTTAAGTGTATTTAAATCAATGTGTTATATTTAATCCTTTCAGGTTCATAGGATAAAATATTGTTTTGTATCCACTATGATGAGCTATTTAGTCATTTTCTGCTTCTATTTTATACCTTTAAAAACACACCCATGTTCTTAAACCATGACATACAGTTTATTCTCCACTGTATGCCCTTGTTGATATTGAGTGTGGTCCTTGCTTCTGACTATATTACGAAAATGTTCAAGTTCTAATCTAATAAAATACTGCCCCCTGGTGTTCATGGGAAAAGATGCAGGAATGTTATCAGGCTGCACATTTAAACTTTGTGTCAAAAATTCCGACCCAGTTTTTCTGTGTGGAGTTTTCATGTTCGTCTTGTGCACAGGCGGGTTCTATCCAAATACTCAAGCCACCATTCAAACACAGGCATGGTATTTGGACTTGTGTTGGACTGGTAGCTTCTATAATTTGCCTCTTATTCACATATCATTGGAGATGCCAAAATGCTTTAGTTCATATTTTCATCTGTTAACATTATTACACATTGTTGCAAAATTACCATTCATTTGCCAAGGTTAGAGGTCACTCTTACTTCTAAATTTATTTCCTGTATATCTTTTTCTTGTCCTATAAGCTGAATCATCCACAGCCTGGTTCTGATTGAAAAAATCTCCTTCTAAGAAAAAGTTGATCTTTTAAGGAATAATTGCAATTAAAGTTAAGATTAGATGTAACCTAGTTTTTTATTTGCCTGAATTTTAATTACTCTGGATTAATATAAACTGGATCAAAATGAAATTTATCTTGCTGGATTTGATGTAAAAGTGACTATTGTGTCTGCAAATTATTAATGGATTGTATTTGGTTGTGTGAATTTTTGTGAAGTGTTCAGCTTTACTTTATGTAATATGGAAACGGAAAGTAACTGAGAAAAGAGGAACAATAACCAGCTGTATGCACATATGTTTTATTAAGCTGAAGTAGAAGGGCTGATCACACATAACTTGCAAGGAGAGAAAGGAAATAATAAAGGATCATTTTTATCATTCCTTCTTTTAAGTGACTCTATAATCTGGTAAGGTGTTTTCTTCTTTTAAAGATTAAATTATTTTTACTGTTATTTTTTTGATATGCCATGGAAATATATTTATTATTATTTTTTACAGATATAAAAAAAAAAAAACTGGATGCAAGAGAATGGTCGGATTCCCATTCATCAAATCTGTGTTCCTGATCCTACCACTGTTGTGTTTGGTTTGCAATGCAGATATACCGTTAATAAAAAGTGGTCTGGTAAGTTCTCCTTTAGAGTTATCCATTGTTCTCCAAGCAAAATCATACACTCTTTTGTTCTTTCATTACGATTTTTATATGCAGTAATTACAACAATCTTTCTTTGTGGTACATTTCAGGTCAAAGGAATGGACAACCTTCAAATAATGTTAGAGTCAGCTGTTCAAGGCCAAGTGAATATAAATCTATATTAATTGTTGACAGGAAGATTCTGGATGTTATTTTAATAATGTAAAGTTTGACTTCTTGGTGTGATTTTTTTGTTTTTATTTTCTCCTTCAGAAAGACGAACAAGACAGAATTGAAGCAATGTCAAAACTTTTGGATGAAGCAAAGTATTTGACAAATATGGAACAATTGGTACACATGTTTTGATTAACATTTTTGGGCAGGATCAAATGTATTCTTTCTTAGTACTTTCATATTCCATATTTTCTCTTAGTTTTTATATAATTTCATGCCATTTGTTGTGCATTGCCATACTAACATGATGTATTTGGTCAATTTCAGAAAATATTCTTGCAGGACCTTCAGGAAGCTGCAGATGAAGCTCATGAATACAAGGTAGTTCTTTTGCCACTTAAATAGATCAAAACTTAATTTGTGGAAAACAAAAGCAATTTTTTAAAATTGTGTTGATACTTTGTAAAAAAAAAAATGTTTTTCTTCCCAAAGATGCTTGTAAAGGCCAGCATTGAAATTCTCAGCGAAGTGCATGAAGAGAACATGAAAGTGCTTCATCCTGGATTTCAACAAATGAAAATGTCACAAGATCCATCAGTTTATCAAACTTTTCTTGCCTTTGAAAGCCTTAGAAAAACAACGATGACTTACTTAGACCTAAAGGACAAAGTTTATAGTGGAGGAGCAAAAGACATTGCAAAAAATCTGCATTATGTTTTGAATGTTTTAAGATCACAAGAATTTGATGATGGACTGTAAAAGTTTAGATCTGTTATGATTTTTATCTGTGCCGAGAAGCTTCAAATTTAGTTTAGTCATTCCTTCCCATTGTTGGGGTGATTCTTAGTAATATATCTAAAATGATAAGATAAACTTTTTGTTTTTAAACATTATTAAAAATAAAAGCTTTTGCTTTCATTACTGAATGAATGATGTTGATTTTCCTAACGAGTCTACAATTAATAAAAAATGTTTCCATCAAACTGGTCTTATGTGAAGTATTGGGTCATGTGAGGCGTAACAAATGTTATGACTGCATGTTTGTATTTTTCAGAAAAACAGTGCAGCACAGATTTATATCTTTCTATTTAAGGAAATGAGTCTGCTGCAGACAATCTGGTTACATTTTAAATGTGCCAGACAAATTCCCATCTGTGTGGACTGAGAGACTCCAGTGAACAACAGTGAATTAATTTACACAAATGATAAAAACCTGAGTTAAGCGTCTCTCTAGTAGAGGTGTGGTTAAATCATCTCTGATGACTCTCTGACAACTCAAAAGTGGAAGAAAAGCTAAACCGTTTGTTTAAAGGAGGAAATTTTGAATGTAACAGAATAATTCACCAAGTCTGACCAACTTCTTCTTCTGTGCTGAAGAAAAGTATCCACACTGTACGATGCTTCAACCACTATATTTCACACTGCCCTGGTTAATCACATAATATCCCAGCAATGTTGGCAAAAAACAAAAAATGTCAATAGATTAATACATTGGCAAGGTACTGTACACAAACATTTTCGAACAATGTTAGCAGCAGCAGCTGAAAACAGATGTGTGGTGTCTGGTTTCAAGGCCACCAACAGTCTGGCAGATATTTTAGTTTCACTCAACTGATTCTGGTCTGCAGAGGATTTTTTCTTACAAAGGTCAGATGACAAAAATGTTCATTGTTTTACTTTCTGTGCTTGGCAGAGCAGTGTGATGAAAAATCAAACATCAAGTTTAGTTTTGATCTGAACGACTGTAGCTTTAGTTGAATGTTAAACATTGTCCGATCAATCTGTCAGCTTAGATTTAGGAGCTAGTACTCTTATTTCTTGTTGAAAAGTTTCTTGTAGTTTAGTTTTGCTTTATGTCAGGTGTAGATATTAGCACTAGAAACTACACCAAAAGTACTTAGTAAGATTTTGTGTTTTTGCATAAAGACATTAACTGGCACTGTTTCTGCTTTCAGGATTGTGACACATTTCTTTTTCATTTGATGTTTCATTCGGTGTTTTACTAAACTATTCTGGGTATATTCCAGAATCGGAAAAGGGCTGGGTCAGACACAGACGCAGATTGAGCTCCAATCAATTCAGACACAAGCAGCCCTGGCTGGGGGAGGAGACAAGAAGAGTATTAAAATCATCTTACAGTACAAGAACTCTTATTCAATGCCTTCATACGACAACTTAAGGTATGTCATAGAAATCCACTCTGTAATGTCGAGTGTTGAGAAGATATCTATATTCTATTTGCCTTAATAATATGTGTATACTGTATATCTGTATCAACAGTATATATGGTGTGATGGCAGCTGCAGTCATGTTCAGAAACAGGGAAGTGGTTCATGTCAGGAGACTGGTCTTCATTTTTACTCTGCTGAGTCTGCTCTGCCCTGCAAATTCATGGATAGACACGGACCAGCTGGTAACATGTTTTCTTTGTCTTGTTTCATATGTTTCAATAAATGCATTTTTAACCAGCATCAGCTGCCGCTATCTAATGCATTCATTGTAATACTGCAAAATTCACTTTGGATTTGCAGAGAGAGATGAAAGAGAATGTTGAGCTGCTGAAAAAAGAAGCATTGAGGAGAAGCGTGAGTAAGACACACAAAGTAAATCTCTTCATTTAGATTCCTACAGCAGCAAACTCATGTGTTATTTTTCAGGTTGATAACGTGGTAGAAATGGTCTTCAGTCCTTTGGTTATTGAGAAGTCAAGGCGACTACTGGATTATACCAATAAGATGCTCGGGAATGGGAGGCACAAATTTCCAGAAATTGCTCAAAGCATCCAGAGTGTAAAGGATTTGCAGTTGGCTTCCAAATGTTTTGTGCATAAAGCCCTTCAAAATCAGGCTGGAAAAATCAAAGACTATAAAAATAAAATATCACAACTGGAAAGAATTGTGATGAACCTGAAAGAGAGGAAATCTGAGCTGTAAAGCTCTTCTTAGAGATTCTGACTATAGAATTCCCCACTGAAATAAATGACTTTTTGTGAACAGACTTTGAGGTTTGAAAATGTCTTGCCATATTAAATATTTCTAAAATCTTTGACTACTGTTCCTGCCTGTTTTCTTGTTTACACACTTATAAAAAGAAACAAGTAAAACTACACAGTGCATTTATCAAATTCTGTGGAATACCCTTGTTGAATTTTATGTGATCCACAAAATCAGGTTTTATTGTTTTAATGTTTGCTCCATAGGTTTCTTCTGGGGGTTTTTCTTTCCTTCCACAATTTAATGTTTTACAATCTGACAAATATAATTCATATAATCAATAAATAACCTAAATAGAACCTGTCTAACATGGAGTTGATTATCTAGAAAAGAAAATCCTAAATTACACTTGAGTGCATTTCCCTCCTGTATTCTGTGTCCAAGATAATCATATTTGTACGCAGAATGTTCACATTAGCCTATAGCACAATGAAAAAAGACTGTTGTTATCCTGGTTGGAGCTAGTAATAGAAATAAACAGTTGTGTACTAACTTGGACTGGAAGACCACTCAGAGAGGAAGAAGCTATTTCCCCAAATGTCAAATAAAAAGTCTGATCACAGATGCAAAAGCTCTCAGGGTCAGAGATATGATAAGGTTTTCTGCAGGAGGGACTGGTGCACTCACACAACAGAAGAACTTCATTAGAAGAAGGACAATAAAAACCTTACATTTTTCCAGAATGTAGAAACTGACGTCATTTCCAGTAGCAATGGTTTTGTCTTATTTAATGTCAGAGTAAAATAAATACATCTTTTTACTACTGTATTTAAGAAGAATGCTTAGTCTGTACTTTAAAACAAGTCCTTCTCAGTGCTTTAAGATATTAGTTTGAAGTACCAACTATCATTTCTCTGCAGCCTAACTTGAAAAATGAAACTTGACAGTTTTGTGTGGTTATAAACACAAAACATGCTGGGACAAATGTGAGACTGTAAGGAGAGGAAGTAACTCCAAGACGATATAAAAATGGTCACATTATCCCATCCAGTTCAGTTTCTCGTTGTAGAAGAAGTTTGACATTTTGGGTAAGTGTAAAATACAATACTACACCTCTATTACAACTACAAATTTTAACAATTTCATCGCTTTTAAATTTACCTTCGAAACAGAGATGGCAGCGATACTTTGTGTCAGAAACAGAGGAGCGTTTGGCACCAGAACCATTAAAGGCTTGTTCCTTGTTTTTATTCTGCTGAGCCTCTTTTGCTCCACAAGATCACAGTTTGACAAGCAGCAGGTACATAATGTGTTGATTAACCTGGATATAGAAAAAAATACAATACTTACATTTTTGATGCAGTCTACTTTAACAACTTAACTAAATATATATTTTCACTGCTGATTTGCAGGCTGAACTCCGTGAAACAATTCGAAACACAAAATCACTCTTTGTGAACCTGAAGGTGAGTCATAATGTTTTTATGCTTAAAAGTAACAACATTCTTTTACTTTACAAGACAGTGGAAGAACTGACTATTTTGTGCCACAGCTAAAAAAAAAAAAACAGTCATAAAACTCATTTTGTTTTTGAAAGATTTCGGTTATATTTTTGGTCAATGATACTAAATCAGATTTGTTCAATGTTCATCCTGCAATACATAAAATTGAAGGTGATATAAATCGTGTAATCATAATTTTTAAGATCTTAATTTATATGTGCTAAATGATAAATATCTTTTTTTTTTCTCATCAGAGTGAGGAGTTCCATATTGAAGACTATCCTCTACTGATAGAAGAAATCAATCAGAAAATAAGAGAAACGTGGGACTTTCTCAAGATTCAGGAAGAGGAGCAGGCTAAACTATAACATAATATCAGAATCATTTAGCCTTTTATACTGCATTTGTAAAATCATCCCAAATTATGTCTTGATGTGCAGCATAATTCTAACTGTGTCATTCTATCTTATTGACTCTCACTCTATCACTTATGATCAAAAATAAATCTAGTGGACCTGTGGAGGTTTGAATGATGTCACCAGCTGTCTTGTGGCTTGTTGGTCTCTGGGATCTAAACCATCATAAGTTCCTTCAGTTTCATTCTGATGACTGATATGTGCAGTGGACATTTTGTGGTTATGGTCATGTGACAAAAATGCCCATAGTTGTACTTTCTGACAAAACAATGTCAGAAATATTGAATGCCACATTTTAACATTATAACATTAATGACAAATATTCAGAGAAAAACAGGAAATAACTAAACCTTTTTGATCTTGTTTTAAATTAGTATCTCAAAGTGCATAGAACGAGTTTGTGCGACCAGTTTTTCTTTTCAAGGCAGCACTGCCATCTACTGGTTGGTGCATCTATCGCTTGTTCTAATTTCCCACATTTCTTTTTAGATATTGTGACAGAACAAATAAGAAACACTCTGTACTTTTACTCCACATTTTCCTGAGAGCATAACTTGAAACATTATTGAAAATGAAAGCTGATTGGTCTGTGAGGCTGTGAGGTCCCAGTTGTTGTTTAAGTCAAACTATTATCACATGCCACAGCAACTGTTTATAGCAGAAACCAAAGGAAAACAGTTTCAAACTGAAACTGCTGAGGCATTATTCATTTCTTAGTTCTCACTTTAGCACAAGCTCCTCTTTTCAAAAGCAGATAATACTTGTAACAATTCATTTTAAATTCAGGTGGTTTAATTAATTTGTTACTAAATACACATATGGTTTCAGATGTGTACATGGCATAGCTGATATACGTTAGAGTGAAATTATTTTAATCTGTGGGTGCGTTGATTTAAGGAATCACAGCCACAGCAACCATCTCTGATGTCAGACCCACTGAAGGATTGCTTATTATGTTCAATGCGGATCGGCACCTTAATAATTAATAAAAATTACCTGCTGAGCAATCACCACCTTTGAAGTAATCCATCATTTTTATCATGCATTAACTTTATTAATGATCATGTTGTTTTTGTAACTTACAGGCTTAAGTTTTGGTAAATCACATAAGGATATAAAAACCACATGACAAAAGCTTTCACAAGTTTTTAAACATTTTACTGCAGTTGTATTTCATGGTACTTCCCAACATGATCCTGTAAGCTCGACTTATTTCCTGAATTGTTTTATGGCCTTTGTGCTTTATAAAATTTACAATGCTATCTTTAGCAGAAGGTTAAAGTATTAAAATATACAAATAAGAAGGGAAAAACTATTTGTGTTAAATGTATGAAAGGTTGGCGCTACTTAGCAGCCAAACAGGATACACTCTATTATACTGTACGATAAAGAACGCAAGAGGCATAATGATGATAATTTTACAGTGTCACATCATTTGTTGTTTGTTTTAAGATTAAATTATATAATTTTTTTTAGAAGGTAAAAATTATCCACTTAAAAAAATCTGTCTTCAAGAGAACAAGTCAGTTTGTACAGTCAGTTGTTTTCAAAGCAACACTGCCATCTATTGGTTGTTGTAAGAAGTAGGCGCACATTTCTCTTGTTCTGAAGTCTTAGCATTCTTTCATGTTTTTTTTTTTTCTTTTTTTTAGCACCTTTCCCTCAAAAAAAAAAAAAAAAATCCAGTGAGCTCAACAGTTTACAGGCTGGTAATATACAGTTGGATCCTGCCTAGTTTTTCACGGTAGACGTTTAGATAAGTAGCTCTTTTCGTAGACATTTCTTTTCCGGGAAATGAAAACTTATGGACTTCTAAATAAATGTTTCTTGAAACCATGACAAAAGCTAAAATACGTATTTAAAACTGATTTATGTGCATTTATTATCAGAAATTCCTTTATTCTTTTGCTATCTATTAATTAATTTATTTGCACAGTCTTACCAGAGTTGCCAAAAACATGGAGCACACTGAATAACTTGACATAATATTGAAAATGAAAGCTGAGCGGTCAGTGATGTCATAGTTTTTTTTCCAAAGAGGAATGTCCCTGTTGGTGTTGGCATAACAACATCACATGCCACAGTCGTCGTTCATAGCAGAAACGCAAGACAAACTGCTGAGGCATCTTTCATTTCTGTGTGTTCACCATAACAGCAGCTCCTCCTCTCAAACAGCAGGTAAGATCTGTAACATTTTTAATTCAGATAAGCTTAAATATTCTATTAAAAACAGACATGCTTTCAGGTTGAACTCATATCTAAAAGAGTAAAATTATTTTAGAGTCCTGGTTGTTTTGATTCCAGGAATCATGGCTGCAGCAGGTTTTCCTGAAAGTGAACGTCTGGTCGGTGTGAGACCTGCCAAAGGATTGTTTCTCATCTTCTCTCTTCTGGCTCTGGTTTCTGTTACCAACTCGATGATCAGCAAAAGTCACCTGGTAAATCATTTTCACTTTGATTTTCTTTTACATCTGAAATAATTAATCTCCATCTTTCAAGTGGAGCTTTTGAAATTTCCAATTAGAGATAAAATAAAGAGTGCGTTTTTGTTTAAGTTTTGTTTTTAAAGTCTGGCAATTAGCCTCTTTGAATAGGAAATATATAATTTTTTGAACTCATTGATAGGTGATATTGTAGTCCAAGTTATTTACAAATTATTTCTTTCCATTTATTTGTGTTTAATTTCATAATCATACAGTTATGACAGAAACTCTTTAAACAGAAAGCTGTTTAAAGAGCATATCTGGAAGTCAGATATGCTGTTACAATGTTACTCATCTCATGTAAACCCTTATTTCTGAACATTTCAGAAAATAATTCAGGAATACTACGAGGGTGGACTGATGGATGCAGCTGATAAGAAGGTGAGTTAATCAAAGCTGTTCTTCTATCATTTATTTAGTTTATTGTTAAGGTCAATATAGTGGGTAGAAGAAAATTAAAAGATGTAACAAACACACTGCACAGAATATCTGACAAAGATGTTTTTTTCTTTTTAAAAGAAAGAGTTTGAGAACCAGCTGAAAGTCGCCTCACAGACCTTTGAAGAAGAGCTGGAGAAGTTTCAACCCATGTTGAGTCAAGTGAAAGTTGCAACAGCAAACTCTACATCTCTGAAAGGATTCACGAGCTCCATCACCAACCTCTTGGTCCAAAAAAGAAAAAATTTTGCTAAAGGTGTAAAGGCACGTCAGGAGGAAATTGATGACATTTGGAACTTCGTAAAAGCCATGAATTATGGCGAAGATTGGCTGTAACAGTCATAAAATGTTTCTCTGTCACAGATGGCCCGTTTCTGAGCTCTCTTGTTTTTGTGAGCAAAGATCTGAACTGAGTGAAGAGAGTGTGATTATACAAATTGTTTTTGATCGGTAATCATTTGTTGTCAAACATGTTTTGGGTGCATAAAGTTAAACTTTTTATGGTTAAATTTGTCGGTTTAGCAGTTTGTAATTTCTTCTAATACTAATCTGTAACTCTACATAAGTTTTGTTTTTAATTTGTTTTTTTTGTTTTTTTTTTTGTGAACTTCTTACATTTATAAGGTCTGGATTTGCACTTTAACGGTTTGAGTTTGAGGAACATAAGAATGCAATATTAATGTGAATTTTTTGGTGCCACAAAAGAGTTGTTGATAAGTGAAATTAGATAATTGCTTCCAGAACAAAGTTCTGTCCAGATAATTATTTCCTGCAGAAGGAAAATAGCAACACTGATCACGGTACAATGATCTATAAACTGGAGTTCCTCCTGCCATGTTGGGATTTATTTTTTATTTCTAAATATGATTTTAACCATAAACAAGGTTGCATACAGAATTATTTTGATATTTTAGAAACAAAGAGAACTCAACACAGTGGAAAATGTAGGGATTTTGAGATGAATATGCCATGTATAACTGAAATGTTTGTATTAGAAAAGCTTTTTTTTGCTGGGGTAATTGTTCAGTACCTTGTAAATGTATTCATACTCTTAGAATATGTTCAAATTTTGTCAAATTACAGCCTGAATATTTGTGGTTTATTGGGATTTTATGATCTATCAATCGAATAAAGAGAAGTGAAATGATGAAGCATTGTTTGAAAAGAAGTGCCACTCTTTGATGCAGCAACCAGATATATTTTTGTCTTCCTGTTCCAGGTGATAACAGTAAGAGGTTACTGTCAGCCTCTTACTGTTGACAGTAAGATCTGCTATCAAAATGTCAAAATGTGCCAACATGATTTACTGTAACCCGGGGAATTAGTTTTCATTCCGTGAAAGAGAAAGTGGTGCAGGCCACACTGAGCAGATCCGCTGTAAAGGGGTTTTTTCTACTACTTTGGCCTTCTGCCAAAGACAACAGAGAATGTGTTCTCCCTAAAAGTCCCAAACTCTTTTCCAAAAAGGCGTAAGACAATTGAGGGAATTCAACCTCAAAGGAACAACTGGGGAAATATCTTGAAACACAAGTGTAATAACAACTTAGTAAAACTCATAAAAGTTCTTGTCAAGTGGCTTCTTCTCCATCCATCCAGTATCTCACACCCTTGTTAGTAACAGAGTTTTGAGGGGCGTTGGTGCCGATCACCAGACGTCAATGTTCGAGAAGTGGAGCAGGGCAAGACGAGACGCAAGACAAGTAATAAAGATAAAGATAAAGACTGAAGTCAGACTGTTGTGGTTTCTGTCACAACTTCATCATGAGTTACCTTTGGTTTTACAGCAGAAATGAAAGAGAAATTACGTTAAAGTGAAACTATTTAGACAGTAAGTGTCAGGTAACCTGAGGAGTATTATCAGAATTGAATGTGCGTCATCTTGTCACGACTTGACTTTTCTCTTCAGTAACAGCTCCTACTCTCTCTACACTTCAGGTAAGACCAATGGCTCTCTTTTAATTAAGGCAAATTTCAGTTTTCATTACAGCAGTAACCAAGTTAAGTGAATTTCTTACGATTTCCTAGGGTGTGTTTTCACTGCAATCATGACCAGATCAGCTTCAGATGGAAACAGAGGATTGTTTGGTTTCCGATCAACCAACGGACTGCTCTTCATCGTCACTCTGCTGGGCCTCGTTTCTGTAGCAAACTCTCTGATTGACACAGATCACCTGGTAAAGTGTTTTATTTTTGTTTTTATATATTAACTTAAATTGGGTCTGAGACAAAACAAATTAATAATAATCAAAAAATTGTGGACAACAGTTTATTTTGTTATATTTACAGTTTGAGTGGTGTTTTCACTGCGCACTTATCACCACTTAAAGTCTTAAACATGACTTAGTTATGGTCTTTATATTGTGAAAAATGCTTTTGCAGCTCTCATCCTGTAACATACAGCTTTTATTTGCACATTTCAGAAAATAATTCAGGAATACTATGAGGGCGGGTTGGAGGATGCAGCTGACAAGAAGGTGAGTCATTGATCAAGTCTGAAAAGATTTTGACACCTTTATTAATAATTTCAGTATAAATTGTGACAAAATGTCTCTGAGATTGTGTAGTACGTCTAATAAAAGTTTCTCTTCTGTTTCCCCACAAAAGAAAGAATTTGAGAATAGGATTAAAGTTGCCTCAATCGTCTTTGAGGAAGAACTTGAGGAGTTTCATCCCACGCTGAAGCAGCTGAAAGCAGCAACAACAAACTCTACGTCCCTGCAAGGACTCTCACGCGCCATCACAGATTTCTTAGTCAAAGAAAGAAAAGACTTTGCTGAATCTGTGAAGGCAAATCAGAAGGAAATTGATGATATTTGGAGTTTCATTAAAGCTCTGGAGTACGATGAGGATTAGATGCAGCTAATGGTGTTTTATAAAGTCTCTCTTCTCTTTATTGTCTGAGGTTTCCTTTTTCATATTCATTATCTAAAATTATAATTGATGCAAGTAAAAGTTTATTATGAATGGAAACACCTTTGACTGCATGTGGGAATCTTACTTTTGACTCTATTGATTCTTTTAAAAAGTCACTTAAAGCACTTTTATCAACTTTCCTGCATGGCACTTTGGCTAACTTGGTGTGGTTTTTATTTATAAATTATTTTAAGAATTTTATTTTGTTGTGTTATAAGAAATGTGTGATTTTTTCTGTTAAAATTGCCATATAGATAAACTTTACATACCAACTTGATTCATGCTTGAGTATTTAAAAAAAGCCTTTAATAAAACTTATTTAAAACACCCTGTCATGCCTATTTTACTAATACATGCCTCTAGTTCCAATACTGATTGTATGAAGGTGCAAAAAGTTTGATAACAACAAAAAAAATTCTGGGTTATGAAAAATATGACTCCTGAGCATTTCCTGCAGCAGGTCAAAAGGTGGCAGTGTTGGTTTTGATTCACAGAAATATCATTGGCTTGCTTAGAGTCATATTGCCATGTTTAAATATTTAACTGAAGCAAATAGTCCTGAAGCAGAAGCCGCTGTTGGAATATTAAACTGAATGTTATTCAACTCCTGACAGATTGAGGTTTGTAATTATTTTTCACATAACTGAAGAAAAGCAGATGATCAATTGAATCTTAACCGATCTCTGATCCTGCACCCAGTGACTTTACCAAATTTCAAGGCCCATATTAAAATTCAGAAATGATAAATGTGTCAGAAAAATAGAAGAGAATTGAGGAGAGTAATAGTAAATGAAAATCCAAGCATCCAAAGGAAGAGAAAAACTCATGAGAGGTAATGAAAAGGTTCCACATTGCTGTTCATTTTTTGCAATTTATTTTTATTGCTTTTTTTTTTTTCAAATGTATTACTTAAAGAGAGGACTATACAAAAAATATGGGGCTTCAAACCTTGATTCTCAAGTCTACTATGGTTTAGAGTATGAAAGATAAACTTTTTTATATTTTGTTTTGTTTTGTTGTGTGTATCTAAAGGATAATTACATCCTTTAATGAGAAAAAATTACTGGAAGGGGACAATACATGTGTTTACCATAATATTGCAGTAGAAGTCAAAAAGAAATGATGTATTTGTTTATTAGTCCTTCTCAATTGTGTGGCTGTTATTTTGCACTTTACCATTTGACTGTGAAATTGTTGTTTACCTTCTACTTTATTGTTTACAATAATTCTTCCTGATAATAGTCGTCCAACAAAAACATGTTAAGAAGTAATTAAACATATGTTCTGTTTACACCTGTTTTTTGTCTAGCCTGGGTTTTACACAGGTTTTCTTTCACTTCGGATTCTGCATCTTACATAAAGTGAGTCACCATTACTAATGTAACCAAGCAGGTTGTGGATGCTGTAAATGTTTCTCTTCCTCCTGGTTTTTTTTTTTTTTTTCATGTTAGCACCCATGTTGCTTGACTTCTACTTTCAGTTTTAAAAACAGCCGTGTTGTTCTCTACTATCATTAATTCAGTTCATGTTTGACTCGCCCACAGGTAAGATCTTTGAGACTTAAAAGTTTTGCATTTTAACTAGGTTTTAAAAAATCATTTTATTTGATTTCGATTTGTAATTACATCCATCATGATTTGTGGTTTTCCTCCTGATTGATTAAACCCCAGAAATAATGGCGGAAGCAGGAAGAAGAAGCCTGGAGGCTCCGAGCTTCAATAAAAACCTTTTCCAAATCATTGCTCTGCTGTTTCTAGTTCACATTGGACAGTCAATGGCTTTTGGAGATTACCAGGTAAATTGCCTTTTTCTAGAAAAATTTAAACATGTTCAAATCTATATTTGGTTTATGAACAACTTCCTAATTATACTGACAAAATCATTTGTCTGTCTTCCTTTGAAGCTTAGGAATGAGTTTGTGAAAAGCTGGAAGAACGTGAAAGAATTTATCAGACGCTTGGTAAGTTTCATTTCTGCTCAAATTTGTGTGACACATTTCCACATTAAATTAACAAGAAACAGAAATCAAACGTCTGCTAATAAAGTGTTTTGTTTTTTTTGTTTTTTTTTATTAGACAGAAGTCCAAAGTGGCACAGAATTTATCTTAACACTTTTGGATGAAGCAAACCCTGTGGCAACCAGGAAGCATCTTGTGAGTAATATGGCTTTATTTTGTAAAATACTGCAGTTACTCTGCAGTATTTTCTGAACACACAGTCTTACAGTTTTCAAATCTACTTTCTTTCTCTGGTTAATTACAGGACATATTTCAGCAATATCTTCAAGCAGCTGTAGATGAATCATACAGACAAATGGTTGGTCAATCTTCCTTTATATTACTAAGATGTTAGTTATTTTAACAAAACATTTATAACATTTCTTTTTCTTTTCCTTAAGGTCGAAAAATCCTCTGATATTAAATTGGAGATGCAAGATCTTCGTAGGATCATGGATGATCCTGAACTGCATCAAAAGTCACCATTTTTTCATTCATTGCTGAGAAGGTTAATTAAAGCCACGGAGCAACGCCTTGAAGTATATAAGATTTATTTAGAATTAAAGAGAGGCGTCTTCAATAGAAATTTAGAGGAGATTGAAGGAGAACTGACATATACTTTGAATAAATTCAAATTCTGGAAGAAAATTCACTATCTTTTTGAAATTATACCAATCTTCTTTTTTTGCATATTAGCACTTTATTGGATATGTCCCTACATCTGTTCTTGTATATTTTCATACTTATGAATTGTTTCACAATGAACTGACATTTTGCACCTGCTGTAAAGTTGAACTGATTTTGAACTTTGCATGATTTCAGTCTGGAGACAACAGGAGAAAGTTGTGTTTGTGTCATTTTTTATGTTGATTTAGTCATATAACATTAATCACTGAAGGATCACTAAACTACATTTTCATGTTTCCTGGGAGAGGTCACTATTTATTTTACAAGATGTTGATTAATGTGTTCTTTTGTGGAGTCTTCTTCTTATTTTTACTTTATTAAAATACTTATTGCCCACCCATAAAAACTACTAAATGTTCTCAGTCAACTGTTAAGCTTCTTAACTGTAGTGGTTTCCACACTGGTTCCATTCAAGTTGTAATGGTTGTTAAGTTGTAATTTTCCAAATTACAACTTAACATTTTAGCCAACAGAATTTCAATTTTGACTAACTGATCAATAAGTTAAAAAAGTTGTTTTGTTAATGTTACGTTTGTTTTCATTTATCTAATATAATGCTTTACAAAATGTAATCTGTTTTCAATGTGTTTTTAAGCTAATTTTTATTTTGCTGTTTCTTATTGTATTGATTGAGTTTTTTATTTATTTATTAGTTTTCCATTTTACTACTGAGGCATATTATAACTAAGGGCAATAAATAAATGCTATTCAACTGTAACAAAAATAAACATTTCACATCACTTCATAAACAACAACAGAATAAAAACATGCAAAAAACACAACTGAACACTGAACTAAAAATGTAATATTAGTCCATAGAGTCCCTGTGCCTTATTTGGATGTGATTGTGCAGGTTTAGTTAGTAAAACTTATTCAAAAAGTACAGTCACAATTTCTCATTGGTTATTCCCTGGAACATGTAGACAATTATAAATATCAGACATTCTAAGTATGGAGACTGTGGAATTAAACTTTCATTCATATTAAAAAAGAAAAAGTGACTTAAGATTTCCTGATTTTGTTTGTAGATGTTTACTGCTTCACTGAAATTTCAAACCATTACTCAACTCCTTGCCACTTAAAATAACCCCACATAAAATGTCTGAACTTTCCATTTGCTACAAAACAGTTCTTTTTCAGTTTGATAATTTCATGTTCAACATAGTGTAACTCAATATTTAAAAACAATTTTAAGATTTTTATGTAGTTTTATGAAAAGTTAGTTTTTTTGTTTGTTTTGTTTCACAGTTAAAGAAATCACTGCAAAAGAATAATTGTTTTTACTTTCATTTAATCAATCACTTTATTTAATCGCTCACACCAACATTCAGTAACTGTACTGGACATTTAGACATAACATTTAATTTAAAATCTACTTCAGCTTAGCAGGGAATAACAGGATATTGTTGCAGACAAAAATGAAGGTCAGCAGCTTCTTGATTTTAGCAGAATTATTTTGTAAAAAAAAAAAAAAAAAGAAAGAAATACAGCCAAGAAGATTAATATTTCTGGGTAATGTTTATATTTCCTAGATATAAAGGTTCTGGAACCAGACTACACATTTTAAAAGTCACAATGATTCTCTTCTAAGTTTGCTACAAACGTCTCCATATTTGCGAGTGTGTCTTCATATTGTTTCATTTGTTTGGCTTCATTCTGAAACTTTTTTGTCAAAAAGTCATGTCTTATTAACAGGAATCTTCTCAGGTCCTCTAATTCACCGGGATAACTTGACGATAACATTTTAAGTATTTCCCTCTCAATGTCTAGAATATCCATAGATTGTTCAAGGAGTAAAGTAAGGAGGACCATGTCCACCTTGTTGCTAAGCTGAAACAAACAAACATTCAAATAAATAATCAATTCATTGAGCATTCCATGATTTTATAAAGATTTGTGTTGTGTATTTTATTTACTTTTCTTATTGCTGCATCTTCTTGTAGCGTCTGCATATTTTCCTTCATTTTTTGCTGAAAATCCAGAAAAGAAAGATACAAACATTTACAATAAGTTGCAAAGGCAATAAAATAACTAGGGAAAAACAACAACAAATGTACATTATAAGCTTTTTAAAACTACAATTTTTAAAGATGACAAGCGTACCAGTTCGTCCTTGCTTATCCATGAACCTGCAGGACAGAGCAGGCTGAGCAGAGTAATCGTGAACACAAGGTGTTTATATTTTCTGAGCCCAATCACTCCTCTGCTTCTGAACGAGGACAACACTGTCATCACTGCTCTGAAATTGCTTCTGAAACAAAAATGTATATATTTGATAGAGAGTCAGGTCAGAGGTAAAGCATTTCTGTTATGATTTTGTCCTGTTGCAGATGTGACCATATTTTTTTACCAGTTTGTGTAAATGGGAGTTTAATCATACCTTGTGCTGGAGAGAGAGCTGCTCTACAGGAGACAGAAATGAAAGGAAGGACAATAAATGCTTTGAATATACTTGGATTGTTACGCGCACACACACACACACACACCCTCAGCATGTGATTGGATGACATGCTAAGAGCTAAGAGCTCTGCTCTTTTTAGTTTCACTTTGAAGTGACAATGCTATTCAATCCACACATGAAAAACACAAAAAGAAGGAAAAAGTTAACTGAGAAATCTAAAAAACAGAAACATATCCAAATTACATTAAGATGTTTTGGTAACTGGAGTATATTTGACATTTTACAGAAACCAAATTCTTGGCTCTGCAACAAACTGAAGCACTGGCGCAGGAAATGCAGATCAGACAAATATTTACAGTTGGCAGCAACACCTGCTTGGAGAAGGTAAAGAGTGAACTTTGCAGGATCTAAAATGTTTGTCAGAGCTCTAAAATAATTGTTCCTCTGCTTTGTGTTGTGGTAAGAAATCCCTTCATTTATTGTGATTATGTGGGTCCTCTGAGACATCAGATGTTGTATGGTAATAGTTACCAAACTAAATATAGCTTCAAATTTCTAGTTATTAAGACTTTAATGTTTTTATAGTGTCAGATTTAGTGCCAAATAAACACATTGACAGTTAATTAAGTTTCTTATTTTTTTCTTTCACCACTGAACCTGATTCTTACATAAACAGGATAGTTTTCTGTCTACACTAGTAATGTGACCGAGCCGGATGCTGATATCAAATGTGTTTTTCTTTCTCACAGTTCCACCCTTTCTCATATTACAACTCACATGACTTGTCTTTTGCTTTCAGTATTTAAAAGAATTGTGTTGTCATTCAGTCCGCCTTTGATTCACCCACATGCAGGATCTGTAAATCTAGAAAGTCATCAATTTTAACTAAGTTTTAAAAACTTGATTTTTAAAAAAAAAATTTGATTGGATCCATTACAGTTTTCTAGCCTTCTGAAGTATTTTAATCCCAGAAATAATGGCTGAAACAGGACGAAGACTGGAGGCTCTTAACTTCAACAGAAACCTTTTCCGAATAGTTTCCCTGCTGTTTCTGCTTCACATCGGACAGACACAGGATTTTCAAAGTGAGCAACTGACTTTTATGTGTTCTTATGTGTTGTGGTTAATGTATAATACCTAGATAATTGTAAATGAATAAGTGTGGTATTGTGTTTCTTGTAAATTCTAGCACAACTGATAAATAGCATCCAGAGCGCAAGAGAAAGAGTCAGAGTCCTTGTAAGTCTTTTTGCTGCCTGAAAAATTCTGTATATCACATGAATAGTAAACAGAGCTCAACTGTTTTCTGCTAAAGTTATTTTTTTCTTTATTAGATGGAAAGTGAAACTGGTACTGAATATATCCTAACACTTTTGGATGACGCAAACTCTGTCGCAAACAAGAAGCAGCTAGTGAGTAATGTGGTTTTATTTTGTCGAAAGTTAAAACAATGACAAATGTATTTTCTAAAGACACAGTCTTATCAATCAGTCAATCAAATTTTATTTGTATAGCACACTTCAGCAGCAAGGCATTTCAAAGTGGTTTACATAATAAACACAAAACCACAGAGACATGCAACATAACTCTTAAAACTCTTTTTAAATATCTAACCAGTTTTCATTTCCACATTCTTCCTCTGGTTAAATATAGAAAATATTTCAGCAGTATCTTCAAGAAGTTGTAGATGAAGCATACCGACAGAAGGTGAGTCAGTCTGCCTTTATATTAATCAAATGTTAGTTATTTGTAAGAGACTAGCAAAATATATAGTGTTAAAAAAATTGTAATACTAAAACTATCTTTTGCTTTTTAATCCTACAGGTAGAAAAAAAAGCTGAAATTACAGTATGTGGACTAGTGTTTGATATGATGATCCCAGAATATTTTGCTAAAATACAACAAGTGCAAACTTCATCACTGGCAGACAGCCTGGACCAAATGTTTGAGATACTTAGAAATTACGTAAAGCTAAAGAAAAACATGTTTACAGAGGAAATAAAGGAAACAGAGACCAAACTGGAGGATGCATTGAATAATTTAAAATCCCGGCAAAACTGTCATAATCCTGTTGGAGCAGAGATAATTGTCCCGTTGCTGTGTCTTTGCATAGTAGCAGTGCCTAAGGTATGTTACTGGATAATTACTTGGATAATACGAATATTTTAAGATATATACTCATGTAGAACTTGAACGTTTTCGGTCTGGGAACTCCGCGACAAGATTGTTTGTGTCTGTTAAACCATTTCTGTGTTGACTTTTTCATATGTCTTTAATCAATGTTCTGTTTTAACCCTGAAGTATCTGGGTGAGGTCATTATTTCTGTTGATATGCTACAAATCTCAAAAAATTTATAAAAATGATGCTTGATGTGGTTTTTATGGTGTTTGTTTCTTTGTGTATTTTAACTTTCTGAGTCCGTAATTGGAATAAGTCATACATTTCAAAGTGTGAAGTGTAATCTAAGGTTTTGTTGAAGATCAGAAGAATGTTACTGGTCTCATTCATTCATCCTGTTCCCCATGAGAGTGAAAATTCACACATTGAATATATCTGTACTTTTCAGCAGGGTTTGAATAAAATCACTGAAAAAGGAGTATTGCTCATTCTTTATTTCCAGTGTTGTACAGTAACGACGTAAAAATACTTCACTACTTTACTTAAGTATATTTTGGAGTACTTCATACTTTCCTCGAGTATGAAAATTTTTTAATAACTTTCACTTTTACTTCACTACATTTCCGAACTTAATTGCATACTTTTACTCCGATACATTTTCAATGTGTGGTTTAGTTACTCGTTACTGTGACGGAGGAGCGTCACGAGTTACGACCTAATTAAAGAGCCGCGTTAACACACGCAAACACACACAAACACACGCAAACACACGCAAACACACGCAAACACACACAAACACACACAATCGCTAACTTACGTTTTGTTGCAGTTTAAACTGGCGCGGTTCATCGTGGGTCACACGCGGTGTTCCCGCTTCAGTTCACATTAATCCTTATCTGTCATTTTCAAACATTTTGGCTTTATTTTCAATTAGCTTTATTGTTTCCGGATCGTGACGCACCGAGAGAGAGTTGCGCGATGTGGTGACGTCATCAGAACGTACTGAGTGTTGGCTGTTTCATGGATTATTGTATTTTTTTGGATTACAAGTTTATTTATTTTTTTTCTTTTATTATTTAAACCTTGTGGTTTAGGTAAAGCTCCTAATTTTCTTAACTAAATGATGCTGCAGGTTTATCTATTAGCAGGTTTCATTTTGCCTGCACTTGGTTGTGTAAATTATTTTTAAGTGTATTTAACAAGATTACCAAAATATAAAAAATGTCATTCAAACTGCATTTGCCTTGTTTTACTTTTACTTTTTACTTTTCATTACATTACTTGAGTACAAGACGTTTCAGATACTTTAATACTTTAACTCAAGTAACATTTCAGTCAGTGACTTTTACTTTTACCAAAGTCATATTTTGGAGACGTACCTATACTTTTACTTGACTCCGAGATTACAGTTCTTTATACAACACTGTTTATTTCACAACTGCATGTTTGTCAAACACTCAGCATTCATAGCAGGCTTTCACACATAGCATCTCATTTCAAATCTACTTCAGCTTAAGAATTATTTACCAGTTTATCAAGATCTGTTTGTTATAGCTCACCTCTTTTTATGGTTCTTTTAAAAGCAATAAAAGTGATTCAGACATTTTATCACAACTGTTTTCTTAAACACAGTAAACAGACACCAGGTAGATTTATAGTTCTGGGTAATTAGGTTTCCAAGGGATAAAGTTTCAGCCACACATTTTACAAGTCACCATGCTCATCTGCTAAGTTTGATACAAATGTCTCCAAATATGCGAGTGTGTCTTCATATTCCTTGACTTGTTTGTATTCATTCTGAAACTTTTTTGGCATAAATTCCTGGCTTTCCACCAGGAATTTCTTCAGGTCCTTTAGTTCTTCAATGGGAAATTGAAGATCTAGTGATGACTTCTGAAGAAGTTTGGTTGTAAGGTCTATAACATGTGTCATTTCTTCAAGGAGCAAAGTCAGTAGAGTCTTGTCCAACTTGTTTTCAAGCTGAAACAAACCAACAAAATGATTAAATCGTTGCAGCACTCCATGATTTTATTAAGATGTATGCAGTTTTTTTTTTGTTTGTTTTTTTTTTTTTTTTACTTTTCTCATTCCTGCATCTTCTTGTAGCGTCTGAATATTTTCCTTCATTTGTTGCTGGAAATCCAGAGGAAAGATACAAACATTTACAAGGGAAGAAAAGTAACAAGGGGGAAAAAAACAAGTGAACTTCATAACCTTTTTGAAACTATGATTGCTATCTAATTTAAAAATAAGAAGAAGCATACCAGGTCCTTCTTGCTTATCCATGAACCTGCAGGACAGAGCAGGCTGAGCAGAGTAATCATGAAGACAAGGTGTTTATATTTTCTGAGCCCAACCACTCCTCTCCTTCTGAACGAGGACAGCGCTGTCATCACGGCTCAAATTGCTTCTGAAACAAAAATATTTAAAAATGTATTTGACAGAGAGTCAGGTCAGAGGTAAAACAATTATTTCCCATTGCCGATAGAATGTGACAATTTTATTTTACCAGTTTGTGTAAATGAGTTTAATCATACCTTGTGCTGGAGAGAGAGCTGCTCTACAGGAGACAGAAATGAAAGGAAGGACAATAAATGCTTTGAATATATTTGGATTGTCATGCACACACACGCCCTTAGCATGCGATTGGATGACATTCAGGAGAGCTCTGCTCTTTTCAGTTTCACTTTGAAGTAACAATGCTACTTAATCCACATATGAAAAACACAAAAAGTAGAAAAAAGTAAACTGAGACACCTGGAAAATAGAAATTTATCCAAATTACATTAAGATGTTTTTGGTCACTGCAGATCAGACAAATGCTTACAGAAGGTATTGGCCCCTGGTGTGAAGGTAAAGAGTGAACATTGCAGGATGTGAAATGTGAAATAATAGTTCCTCTACTTTTGTGTGCAATAAAAAAAAATAGCAGCAAAAGAAAATGTAGTTCTTAGAAGCTGGAATGCTAATAACTATTGTTTTAAAAGTGCATTTATAGAGGAGGCAACTTAAACTGAACATGAGCTGCAGGAACCTAGAAATGTAAAGGTGTATTTTTCTGTTGTTGCTGTGGTTCATTTTGCTTTGGTTTAAAACAGCAGTTTTGACTTTACCACCAGTGTTTACAGAATGATTAATACGTGCATGTGCAATATTAGTGCAAGATTCAGTTTCACTGCCTGTCTTTTAGCATTTCATTGACCATTTTTAAAAGTCATCAAACGTTTCATAGGTAAACATCAGCATACGTCTATTTTTTTAAGTCTGCAAAAAGCAAAAACGTCAAAATCCTACTGAAGGATGTACGTGCCAGTAAATGAAAGCAAAACTAATAAATGAGAAAACCAGCCCTTGGTTTCTGGTTCTTTCTTTGTTTTATTGTCACAGAAGACGAGCAGCTGATCAGACCGGTCTGCCACAGCGCAGGAGAGGAGAGGAAGCTTTAATAAATCAACTGCACAGCTTCTCATACTGCAAAAAGGTATGATAATAAACATTAAATATGTATTTGTGTTTGTAAGCACTTGTCAATTGAAACACTGATGACATCTGTTCTCCATCTAGAAGCAGATCAATGGTTGTCTTAAGAGTTAAAGATGTTTTCCTCCTGTTCGTTCTGCTGACTCTGCTCTGCTCTGCAAGTTCTTGGATTGACGACAATGAGCTGGTAAACTTTAATTTCATTAAAATAGACAAGCAATTTGAAAAAGATTATGGCATCAAGTCAATCTTGAACGCATGCTTTGTTGGTTGTTTGTTTTACTTCTGATTTTAAATGTACCTTAATAATCTCTCAATTTGCAGAGAGAAATAAGAAGAGACATTCAAAAATTGCAACATGATGCCGCCAGGAGAAAAGTAAGCAAAACAACCTTAAAAATAAAAATCAACACTTTCAATGTTACCTTGTTTAAAATGCTGCTGATGTTTTTATTTTTCATTCAGGCAATTAACACAGTTGACCTTAATTTCATTCCTGAGCTTGTGGATGATGTCACACAGATATTGGACAGTTTGGTGGAAACGCTGATGGGAATAGTGCCAAATTTTTTGTTAAAAATCATAAAAGAGTTGATCGACTTCCTGGAGCAAATGAAAGGTTTTGCCATTAAAGAGTTGCTGAATCAAGCTGCAAACATCAAGAACTGCACAGAGAAGCTGACACAACTGGAAACTCTTGTAACAAACCTAGCAGACAAAAAAAATATGTAAAAGTTATGTTTATATAATATTTACATAGTGTGTCTGCTCTCTTACTGAAATGATTTCTCTTTTATAAAATCCTCCTGTGTTCTTCAAATTTATCCACAATAAATTTTGTCCAACTTATATTCAGTTTCATGTTTCTTTCCTAATGGAACCATAAATCACTAAACCACACAAGCTCTACTTGAAGCTTACATATTGAGATGCCCGTTAGAAGATCTATAGTTACTTCCTCAAAATGGTTCGATGTATAGTTACTTTTAAATAATGAAAAAAAATCCATTCACTGAAGCATAGCAGAAGTGGTGAAAAATTAGTTGTTTGCAACAACAAAAAAAAAATTGTGCTTATTCAGAAGAGTTTATAGAAACTGTGAGTTTAAACAGATCACAAGATGGAGCGACATGGAGTAAAGAAAAGTACTTTATTTGTTTGTTTTTTTTGTTTTTTTTTAAATTATAATTGTCATACAAGTCTTACTACAGCATTTATACATTAGAACAAGAAAGAAATAACTTCCAAATAATCACTTTTGTTTTTATTTGGGCTTTAGGGTTTTAACTAATCTCTGTACACAACGAATCATTAATTAAAGAACATCAAACAGTTAAACAAAAACAGTTTTAAGATCTAGAAATTTTCTGACTTCAAGCATCAAGTTGTAAAATATTTTGTTATTTTTAAATAAACATGATTTACTCAAACATTAAGCCAATCTTGCCATTATATTTACTGAATTAAACAAAGGTCAGGAAGCTGTCAGTGGTTACAGCTCATCATGTAGATCCAGTTGGGAATTTAAAGCATTTGAAACGTAATTCAGATTTTCTTCAGTGTACTTTGCTCCTTCAGCAATGGCCCTTTGTCTCAGCTCTAAGAAGGCCTTCACTCGTCTCATGCCTCGCTCCACCACCATCAGCAGTCGCTTTGCTTTTGGATCTGTTTTTGATCCCCGTTTCACGATTTCCAGACTGGGCTTAAGCTCCTTCATCTTGTATTCGAACTGTTCAATAGAGGCTGCAATTCTGTACTTCATTTCAGTCTGCAGGAAGACAAAAGAAGTCAGATGTTTTACAGTAAGTAGAGTTTTTGACTTTTGAGTATGATAAAAGTAACATAACCCACCTCTTGTTCAAACGCTTCATTCACTGCTTTCCTGAGGGTCTGCTTGAATGTCTCCTGAAATTTACCAGAGAAAGAGCATTTGTGAGAATGATCTTTGTTTACATTTAGTAAGAATAAGGAATTTGGAAAGAATTGAGACTCAAAAGTTGTATGTCATATTGTGTGGAGGCATGGGAAGCCACACATAAAACAACAATAAACAATATACTGCTTATACAGAAACAAGGCACAATGGTTATTATTCTAACCATTATAATTATTATTATACCAATCCAATGTTTATTTAATCTGATCATTATCATAAAATGTTGTGATTTGGTTCATTACAAAACAATGCAAGTTACAAAGCAACAAAATGTTTAAAAAATAAATAATAAAAAGGTATTTTGCTGTTGTAGGACTCAATTTGTGGAATGTTGAAAGCATGGAGAGTGTAGTTCCCTAAAGGTTTTCCAAAAAAAATGTTCGATGACTGACTGAATCAAATCAAAACTAAGCATTAGTGGCCACTGATCAGAAAGATGATTCACAAATTGTACATGTGACTTTTGACTAAACCATTTACATAATTCATTTGAATAAGACTTTACCAGCTCTTCCTCGGTTTTCAGTGACCTTGCATCATCCAGAAGTCTTGAGAGAGTTTCAAGCCTACTTTGGTCTTCTTTCTGAAGGTACAAAATGAAACTTTTAAAATTACAGAAATGTTTTTGCTGCTGCTGTTGCACTAGTTTGTAGACATTTCACATCATATCAAAGTAAAGACACAACATGCACAGGAGTTTTGTGCTCATACAGGAGACAGACACCATGTGAACAAAAAAAGACCCACATTCATCTTGACTGATTCCTCTATCAACGCCTTGAAACTTTCCTTCAACAAGTCCTGAAATGAGCAAAAACATACAAACAAGTCACCTGAAGAATTGCAAGCAGACTTGATGCAGGAAGGAACGTTATGTGCATTTAGACATTATGCATTTGGAAGAAAAGAAAATCAAAAATCTGTTTACCACAGGGTTGTTAAATATGAGTAACTTTCCGATGTAAAGCATAAACAGCAGAGTCAGGATGAGGAAAAAGTATTTGATGACTCTCATAACAGTCCATCGTCTGCCTCCAGCTTCTGCCATGATTTCTGTTAAAATACTTGATTATCTTAAAAGAGCAAAGTTTAAAATCTAATTGAAGTTTTGCAGCTTAAATATAAATTTACTACTTTAATGATCTTACCCGTTAGGTGGTTGAAAATACGTCAAGCATAGATGTCAAGATACAAATAGGCAAGGTCGCTCTGGTTTCATCTATTCTCCTGTAAAAGTCGTCTAATATACCATTTAATTTAACTAATAAAAAAGAGCATCATCCATCTGTTTCATTCTGTTCAGGATGGTTGGAGAGCTGAACTCACAAGCTGGCACATATGTGCTATTGTCAAGCTCTCCTTTCAGTCGCTTAATATTGACATAATAAGCAAACAACAGAAAGTGGAACTTTCTGTTGTTTGCTGGATCCTGCTCACGAAAACCTGACTGTCAACTTACAAGTTTTGCATGTGACCAAGTTAGTTGTGGCTGTCAGTAAATGTTTCTCTTCCTTCTGGGTTTTTTTTTTATTGTCTTGTTTATGACCCATACAATTTGACCTTTGCTTTCAGTTTTAAAGACCGCTGCGTTGTTTTCTCCCATCATCCATTCAGTTCTCCTACAGGTAAGATCTTTAACGCTGGTGTTTTAATAAGATTTTTTTTTTATTTATTTCATTTTATTTCAATCATGATTCATGGTTTTAATCCCTCACATTAATCCAATCACAGAAACAATGGCTGCAGCAGGACGTAGAAGACTGGAGGCTCTGAGTTTCAACAGAAACCTTTTCCGAATCGTCTCCCTGCTGTTTCTGGTTCACGTTGGTCTGTCACTGGATTTTGAAAATAATTCACTGGTAAACTGGATTTTTCTAGATGAAACAAATGTGTTTTGGCTAATATGGAACAGTACCTGATTAATTGTGGAACTGTGTTTCTTGTGAATTCTAGTACACGTTAATAAACGCCATACAGACAACAAGAGAATCAGCCAGACTCCTGGTAAGTCTCTTTTTGCTTCAATTCTGTCTCAGAAATTCTCCACAACTGTCTGCTAACAAAGTTCATTTTTCTTAATTAGAGAGAAAGTGAAAGTGGCACTGAACATATTTTAACACTTTTGGACATGGCGAACTCCGTGGCAAACAAGAAGCAGCTTGTAAGTAATGTGGTTTTATTTAGTCAAAGGTTAAAAAAGTGACGGTATCATTTCTGAACACACTCTTATATTAAATATCTGACCAGTTTTCACATCCACATCTTTTTTCTGTAAATTTCAGAAATTATTTCAGCAGTTTCTTCAAGAAGCTGTAGATGAAGCATACAGACAAAAGGTGAGTCAGTAAACATTTATGTTACTCATATGGTTTATGATCATAAGTCACCAAGAAAATATTTATAGAAATGTGAATGCAAGCCGAAGCTAAAGCTTACACACTACAGTTTAATATGTGGATAAAAGGGCTTAACTATCTCCCTAAAATTCAGAAATGGAAAAGGGAAGATCCATTGACAAGAAGAATGGCTGAAACCATGGAGCAAATCTTTCAGATATTGAGCCAATACACGTTGTTACATAAAGATTTATACACTGAAAAAGCAAATGAAACAAAACTGGAGAATGCGTTGAAGAATTTATATTCTCAGCTGAAGATTCATGATCCTGTTTGAGTTCGAAGAGTTTTCCTTCCTGTTACTTTGTCGGGTAACTTCCTGCATCTTTTCTCAGATATATATTCATACTAATAAATTGTTTCACAATGAACACACATTTTGTATCTGCTGTGAGGTTGAAGTCTTTTTGAACTTAAAATGAAAGCTGTTTGTGTCTGTTCAACCATTTTTGTGTTAATTTTCACTGCTCTGTTGAAATTTCATCGAACTGCATCGCCACGTTTTCTGGAAGAGATCCCAATTTTTGAGAACATACAAATAAAAATTATAATTTATGTGAATTATGTCATGACTGTTCATTTTCATGTTTTAAATTTAAATGCACAATTTACCAAGATACCAAATAATGAATTAAATGTGCAGTAATTGGGTTTATTTAACTCTACAAAGACTGACAGGAAAAGATGCATTGAAAAATGTGGCTTTAAAGAAGAAAGGCATTATGGTGGAGCTCTAATAATAATAATACTAATAAATGTAATTGAAATCAGTTTACAATATGATTGACTGCAACAGTAAAAACATTTACAGATCAATAAAAATGAAGCTCTAAACATCTCCACCCTCACATGATCCCTGTCAGTCCAGGCTTAACGTTGGATCTTTTTTTGACAATTTTAATATTTCTTAATTGACCCAAACATTGCAGACCAATGAAGGATAATTTATCGTGACATGAAAGAGTTAAGGGACTTTGTTTTGTTATGTAACGTTGCACAATATTTAAGCTTGAACATGATGTTTATTGTTTCATTATTTATTATTTTCAGCAGTTTAGCATTTTTAGCGTCTGTACAGTTCTGAGTATATTTAAGTCTCTTGGAATTAAAAAGAAAAAAGTGAATCACTCATTGAATGTGCATGGATGGCCCGAAATTAATGCAGAAGAAAAAAAAAACAACAAAAAAAAGACATCCTCTTGCGTATATATATAAATTTTTTGGCATAGAATCAGACATTTACCTCACAACAGATAAAATCCCTACGGCTCACACGACAGCCACAAGTTTCTGTTTCTTGTAACAGTTTGTTTTACTTTACAGTAAACGAACGAATGACTAGATCAGAAAGATATGAAGAGCAGGTTTGCAAGCCTGTTCCTCCTCTAATGTTAAGCCAAGGTTCAATAATGAACATGAAACACCTGTTCACAAACTAAACTGATGTGTTTCTCATTTCCTGAACATGTTTACAACATAGAGTCTATCTTTTAACTTCAGATACTGTAATATTACGGAAGACAATTGCGGCCAAAAGAAAAAAATAAATTCTGATTTTAATCTCAGAATTCTGACTTTTTGTATGTGGGTATAATTTGAAACCAGAGCTACTGCTTTTGTAGGAAACAGTTCAGGATGTTTTCATTCTTTTCAGTCAGTTGAGTTTGCTCTGCAGGTTCCTGGATAGACAAGTTTAAATAGATTTTTGGATGCTTTCAGATAAGTGCTTAAGGGAAAACTGTCAACATTCTTTCTGAGAATTCCTGAGATAAACAGCTTCCTTGAGCAAAGCACAGCTTTCCTGATTACATAACTTCTGAATAAAGCTGCAAATATGCAATTAGGACTGTAAAGATTGACATGCATGAAAGCTTTACAGCATTTAGCTTAAAAAATAAACAAAACAGCATGTTCATCAAAACCATCATTATCTTTTGATGCTCTTCATTCATGCGTTCAACAGAACGATATGGTTTGGACTAATAGTTTTACCTTTGGGTTCATTTTGCAACAACATTAAATGTTAAAGAGCTTCTTTAATTTCACTTTTGCAAAGTGAAACTAAAGAATGAGATCACATGTGAGAAACAGCCAGAGGCATTTGAAGGATTGCTGTCGAGTCAGTTTATCATTTCCTCATTCGTCATTCATACAGACTCTCAGCCAACAGGTAAGGTTTTCACAACTGCACAACAAAACGCTTCCTAACAATTTTAAATGATTTTTCTTTTAAGGTTTTCTTCAATAGATCATAAAACCATTTGTTGTTAGTTTTTAATTTGCAGAAATCATGGCAGAATCTGCAAGCAGAGCAGAGACTTCAGTCCGACTCATCAAACTCGTTTCCCTCGTCGTCTGTCTGGTGTTTCTGACCAACACTGCCAGCTCGCTGGATTTTGGTGCTAATCTGGTAAACTGACCTTCACTTCCAAAACTTTTCTAAAACTAAATAAATTTTGGATTTATGTAATTACACTTCTATGCTACATGTTACTTCCTGTTTGCTTCATTTCAGGACATGTACAAGGAAGCCATTCGGACAATGATGGATCAAGCTGTAGGATTTCAGGTGGGTCTGAGTGTTACTCATATGTTGGTTCAGAAATTGTGCAAAAAAAAATAAATAAATAAAATAAATTCTTGTTGCAAAATACTGTTTAATTTGTCTCTGTTAGAAACAAAGACAAGAGAGAGTCGATACCATCTCCAGACTTTTGACAGAAGCACAATCTATAACTAACAAGAAACAACTGGTAAAGTTAATAATTAATGTTTGTGGGAAAACATCACAGCCTTTGCCATAAGCTTATCAGCATGTACATCATTTCCTGTTAAATGTCCACTTAATTGTCTGCCTCATCTATTTGTTTTAGGAAACGTTTATGAAAAATCTCCAGAAAGCAGTGAATGAAGCATCAAAACAAAAGGTGGGTCTGTTAAAACTTTAAAGGGCACAAAAAGGCATCAGTAAAGTTTATTTATTTTATTCTATTTGATTTGAATATATAACTAATTTAATAATATAAATTCATTACATAGAGGGGCAGTTGTCTTCCCTGTCAAGATATGGATTAAAGAATTTACAGATTCTTTTATATTGATATTTTACGAGAAAATTAAATTTGAGGTTTTCATTAAACTTAATCATGAAAGACAACAGGAATAAATGCTTAAAATACATACCACTCTATGCATTCACCACTATTTCTTAATGTGATAAACTAAAGTTCTGATTGCATAAAACTTTGAGGTGATATATAAAAACGGATTATCAAAAGGTAATTTTTTTACACATCTAAATTCTCATTTCTATCTCCAGACAGAAGACAAGTACAGAATCTCAGCTGGAGCTCAGCAGCTTGATTTGAAGCTGCTTGAACTTTATCCTCAAATGGAAGCATTGAAAAAACTGTCAACAGGGGATGATACACTGATACGCGTCTCAGAAAAACTCATTGAAGGTGTCAGGACTTATTATAACCTCAAGAAAAAGGTGATCTCTCCAGAAGCGAAGGACATGGGGAAAACCCTGAAAGAGGTTTTGAACGTTTTGAAAAAGTCTCACCAGGAGCATGAAGAGCTGTAACCGTTTCTCTCTCTGTGGCCTTATCCTGTTGTAATTTATCGAGCAGGTTCAGTTTTTGTGGATTAATTTCTGGTTTTTTATCACTTTGATTCTGTATCGTATGTGCAACGACCCAACATGAACCGAATGTTTACGATAAAACACCATGGTAATAAATTTTTTTTAATGTTTCACGTGTTTTTAATACTGTGGGGATTTGCTCTTCTAATTAACTGTATTTACTTCTTATCATTAAAGTTTAAGTTTCAGACAACTTGTATATAAGCAAGTGTAAAATCTGTTGCCTCCTGATTTTATTTTGTATGTTTGAAATTTGTTTAAAAAAAAAAAAAGCACAGCATGACCATGCAGGTCAAACAATTTCAGTGCTCTGGTTTTGAGTTTTCTCGCTGCATTTTAATTATATTGTGCCTGTTGGTGTGTCGCTCCACACATTAACTTTGTCTTTTACAAAGCTATGAGGTATTTTCTGCAAAGCACATTGAGTGAAGAATTTATCCTGTGATTTAAAGTTAATCCATAGATGTTCACTTTCTACAATTGTGCTTGTAGAAAATTTGAAAACTAAATTTATAAGTTGAACTTATATTTAAAGTAAGAATGCATTTCAACCTGAGATATTTGTAAATTTAAATGTAAAAATATCAGTGAATATGTTGAGATCTAATGCTTTGCATTTGGTAGCTGAACTGAGTTTCTGTCATGAGGTGCAGTAGTTGGTGGTGAGGATGAATGCAGAGGATCCAGGTAGTGGCGCAGGAAAATAGATGATTTAATGATCATCAATAAGGTGAACAGAAATCCACAGATGAACTAAGAAGCAAGGACCTCAACAATGGTAGCTGGAACAGACGATAGACAAGGACCCAACAAGGAAACAGACACAGGTGGGATTAAATACACAAGGAAGGTAATCAGCGGAAACGAGGGACAGGTGGGGACAATCAAGGGGCAAACAGGACAACACAGAGTCTCCTCTGAACACAGAAACCGGAATTAATACACAGAAAAACCAAAACCCTGCAGCTTCATTTTAAATTTTCTATTACAATTTGAGAAACAATGAGTTCATAAAGATGCAACATAAAAATCAATATCAAAATTAATTTTGGTATTGTGTAATCTACTGGATTATACAGTCTGATGTTCTACGCTGTAGCATGTTTTGTCGTTGACTCAAAGGCTGAATTTAGCACGTTAGAGTTAGCACAACCTAAATGTATGATTAGTGTTTTGGAGTTAGTGCAGCTAACTTTTTAGTGTTTATTTAATAAAAACAGTTGTTCCCAATTTTTCAGGGTAATTCGGTTACTCTGGAATAAAACAGACTACTTGGAATGATTCAGACCTTAAACTTTCCCACCGACTCTCAATTAAAAATGAGAGTTTCAAACTTGCACTTAAAAGTCAAACATACTGAAATATGTGCAACCTGAAAACAGAAGTAACGTTGGTATGCAAGGCTGATATGATACAACAAGTCGCACAATGAGCAGACAACTTGTAAAAGTCTCATAAATGTAATTTATGGAGGGAATTATTTTGATCCTCTGAGTTCTCATTGTCAGCAGATACGAATAGATGGTGGAAAATAAGAACTAAACAAGAGAGCACATTATTGAACTGGCATGTGATTGTTTATATTACCTTTAACAATCTGGCTATAGTTAGCACTGCTAAGGAAAAGTATTCTGCATGCTTTTTAATACCATCTCAACTTTTAGAAGTATTTCACCCTGCTTTGTGTGGCATAAAATAGTTTCATTTTCTCTGTTCCTGTTTTTTCTAACCTTCTACCCACATTTTTTCTTTTGTTCCATTTTTACTGGACTCAGTTACAGTAAACAATGCAGGCATATTCCAGTAACTTGAGGCTTTCACATAGATAAGGGCTTGGTCAAAGTCAACATGTTAAACTTTTAAGGAAGCCATCCAGAGAGATCATTAAAGTACTGATGCAGACATGCTGAGGTATGTGGGAGGCGACAATAAGGAAAACAAAAACCATGTTGTGGTTCATTCTCTCGCTGTTTGCAACTCCTGACGTAACTCCGACGCATTAGAAGGTACAGTAATGAACATTACAGATGTAATTATGTTGAGTTAGGTAAAGCATTTTACTTTCAAAATTTGTCTCTTTTCAGATTTAACGCCATCTTAAGACTCTATTGCGTTTGTTTATCTTAGAAAATCCGTTTTGGCAGCGATGGCAGTTTTGAGCAGTAGCAGAAGAGTGGCTCGTGTCGATAAAACCAAACATCTTTTCCTCATGTTTACTTTGCTGACTTTGCTCTGCCCTGCAAGCTCGTGGATAGACGACGACAAGCTGGTAATTCTTTTCTTGTTTGAAACAGATAATTGTTTTTATTTTTTTAAAGGATTGTCATTACACTCAAGGTTTCTCTGAGCTCATTGTCAATATGTGATATAACTGTTTGCTCTGGTTGTAAATGTTGTAAATTTCTTTAACAGAAATTAATCAGAGGAAATATTCTGAAACTACAGCAGGATGCAGTCATGAGAAAAGTGAGTAAAACACACAAATAATCACCTTATGACAAATTATTTTATTTTAACTGTCACATAAACTACACATTTTCCGACACTAGGTGGACAACATGGTGGACATGACCTTCCTGCCAAATCTCTTGGAGGATGTCTTGCAGCTAATGGACAGTTTAACTGGAACTGTGAAGAGTTTGCTGCCAAACAGTGGATCTGTACCTAAACTTATGAAGGAGTTAAAAGGCTTCTTAAAGGAAACTATGGCTTATTTGATCAGAGAATTTGAAAGGGAAGAGGCAAGAACCCAAGAGTATGAAGACAAGGTCAAACAACTGGAGAGGGTTATAGAAAAATTGGCACAGTCAGAAGCTACAATGTGAACAAACATTAGTGCATAAGCAATTAAGAATAATGTTGTGACAAATGAACAGAGTATTTTGTAAACCGAAAGCTGACTGTGTAATGGGCTGAGATGTTTATAATTTAAAGTTATCCAGAAACTGGTTGTTTTTAATCTTTAAACATACTGATTATAATATAATGAAAAAGAACAGTGTTCCCCAGTTAGCACTTTTTCTTATTGTTGTTATTTGTTCAAGATATCTGCCTATGATACCAATGAAATGTCAGAATCTGCAGTGTATTTTGGTGCACTTGTGGTAATATTAAAGTTACTAGTAACAACTAGATTATTTTATATGTTAAAATTTACTAAATTGTAAGTTGTACTTTTCTTTTAAGAAGGATTAAAAGTTGCTGGCCTTGCACCCAGAAAAAAAAAGCATTTGCTTTTGTTTCTGTTTTCTTTTTCAGTCTGGACAATAGAAAATATGAAGTTGAAAACAAATGGAAAGCTCATCTGATAAGGCTCATGAACCAGTTCTGCTTCTTAAATTAGTGTTTTAATTTAAAGTTATGGATACGGCAAAAGCTCAAGCACAGAGTGACAAGGACAAAACTGCATTTTCATAGTAACATATTTAAAAGGGTTGCTAAACTTCCCCAGACTTGCTGTTTTTCCCGTGGCCTTCCCTGCATGGAGATGGAGTATTTAGTTTTCGCATTCCATAGACATGATAGTGAATGAGCGTACAAGGTTCCGAATGTTTTCCTCTGTTCCTTTTGTTTGGTCTTAGAAGATTGAGTCTCCGCCTCGGTAGTAGAGAGAGATGAATAAAGTAACTATGCAACTCTGAGTTCATCAGAGCAGAATGATTTGTCGCCTAATGCAGTGTATTTTTTGCTCTCCGTCTGCAGATGTATTAAAGATCGTTTTTGCTCCCTGACTTTTGTATGGACCTAAGTCTCTGAATTGTGCACTTCACATCTGTTAACCTCTAGGAGGCGCCACAGATGCATCAGTTCAAGGTCTCACAGAAGTGAATGCAAAAACACACTTAACCCTTAGTCGACTGCTGATAAAATGTATCGGTTAACTATTGTTTAGAAAGTATGGCTATTTGTAATTTGTGTAATTTTAGTTTAAACATCTAAACTGAAACTTAAAATGATGGCTTCTCTGTAAATGAAACACAACAAACAGTTTTGTTACACAGTGAAATGTGCACAGTGACAGCTAATCTAACCCACACTGATACACCCAAAAACCACACACTGGGGGAGGTTCCTGATGAAGAACAATATATAAAAGCCCTCAATGTTGTGCCGCCCCACATCGTTCTTTATTCACCATGTTAGATATTTTTTGGTATTATCATTTTGTTATTACTTTAGTTCATATTCAGTCTAATGTTAATCAGTATTATTGTGATTTTTAGTTTAAAGTGTTCTCTTCCTAATGTGTGTCTGTTTATCTTCATGTGAGATAGTCAAACCTTGTGGTAGCATCAGCTACCAGAACCATGAAAGGCTTGTTCCTGATCTGCACTCTGATCAGTCTGGTCGGCTTCACAAACTCCCTGATAGACGATGGACGGCTGGTAAGTTTATTAGCAATATTGGTCGACAATTTTTATAGACATTTTGACAGTGGACCATTTACCTGTCTTTATGTTTGTGAGGGAAACTAAATGTCAATTTTAACTTTCAGGCAGAGGTGAAGGAAAAGCATCTGCAGCAGATGAAAAATCTGGAGAGAATAAAGGTGAGCAGAATAATGTTACATTAAATTACATGCCAGCATTTTTTAAATTAATTTTAATCTAATTCTAAATTGAGAGAAATGTTTGTAAATAGTAGTGATGTTACGTGACGTGCCGAGGCTTCGGAGCATGTGTCGAGTGATGGAGGGAACGTTTCCGCAAAGCGCGTATCGAGGCTTGCTTCATTTGTATGAAGTGTGTGCTAAAAGTTTATTAGAACCTTTAGAAATTTGCTTGGTAAATAATTAAAAACAATAAAATAAAATTTGTTTCATGATCTTTGATGTTGAATCTAACTTCTCCTGGTTCCAACGTCTTCAAATGTGCAGTGAGGTTTGTTTTCTTGAAGTCCAAATACAAGATTTACAACTTTAGATGTTGTATTTGGGATTCATTGTAATAATATCAAAAGTAACTATGAACCGTTACCCCGAATCTCTGCTTAAATGTAGAATCTCAAAAAAAGATGGAATGCCACTGAATCAGTTTTTATCACCTAATGTTTAGAAGAACCTCTGAAGTGTTGGCTGTACAATTAAAATTTTATCTTTTCCCCCTTAGAATGGCAGACGTTCAAAAGTTGACAGCTCCTTAGACTTGTTGGATGGCTACATGAACTTAATTGATCAATGGATATTTGATGAGGACTTTTTGCCAGAAAAGGAACTATTGAAGAAGACGAAGGATTTCATAGTAAAGACCAAGTCTTCTATCGTCAAGATGAATGACGAGTTGGGTATACAAATAGAGCAAAATGAAAAGGATTTGAAGCGAAATGAGATGTTAATCAATTGCCTGGAACAGCAGCATGCTGAATTGTAACTTGTCCAGGCGAGTCATGCTGTTTCATTTCTATACTCTGTATGGCTTTGACTGCATTGCTTCATTTTAAATGTTGAAAGTTTTAAATTTGGAAATAAATTCAGCAGGTTAGATGGTTCCCATCATCTTGGGGTAATATGCATCTAAGTTTTATTCATCACTAAATCTGTCTAACTAATCCTGTAAAGCATAAAATGTTTTACCTTGAATAAAATCATTCATTTTGATTTTTTGTGATGTTTTTATTCCCCACATCTGAACACCTCATTAAATTAAAAAAAAATTCCAGGCATTTTGAATTCGCATCATAAAGCTGCTCCTTTACTCAATAATGATGACACAAAGACTCAACACTGTATTAGCATTACCCTTAGTCTCTAGACAATAATCTTGAGAACATTTGGAAATGATAGACAGACAGACAGGTAATTAATCTGAAATACTAATACAATATTTTACAAAAATTTACAGCTTATTTAACAACTTTTTTAAGCTGTTAAATAAACTAGCCATTCACACAAACATCCTTATTGTAAAGTGGTGTAGACTTCATAAATTCAGAAAAAATCTGATGATTAAATGTTTACATTCAACATGTATGTTATGCCTCTTAGGGGGGTCAAAACATCCATCCCTTCTGTGATGTTATGACTTAAAAAACTGTAGCTACTTTCTGCGAAATGGATCTACATTTTATCACTTCAGCAAAAATGAAAGTGCAGGAGGAAGTTACAGAGGTAAGGTGCAAAATTTGGGGTGAGGCTCAAGACAACAAAGCCATGTTTGCAACGTGGCTTTGCCTCCGTCATAAACATAACATGTTTTATTTGTTGCAAAGTTGTACACAATAAATGTGATCAAAGTGAAAAAAAATTATACACAATACACTAATCTTTTTCTGGGACATTTTTCAATTTTCATTATCGGTAAGCCATGAAGATCAAAACAACAGGAAATAAAGACTTGAAATATACCTCTATGTGTTTTCTATCTATATGAGTTTCATTTTCTGACATAAATGGTAAATAATTTCACAACATAAAGTAGATATAAAATGTCATATATTTATAAAAATATAAACAAAAGAAAGAAAGTTGACCTATTTGTATAAGTGTTAATTCTGCAAATATATTCAACGTTAAGTACTGAAATAAAACCTCTCAAAATAGAAATCAGGTGGGTATTGGTGGCCATTAGACCCAGTCACAATGCATGTATCAATCAGTTACAGTTGAGACAGATTGATTATCAGTTGGTGCAAAAATGATGGTTTAATGATGGAAAAACTAATTACGAAAATCCAGGCAGCAGAGGCCTCAGAGCTCAGAGCAGGTAGCAACTGGAAACACATGAATAGTCATGTGACCAAACAAACGACTAAATAGACGGGATCCGACCAGGAACAAGAAAAGCAGGTGGAATAAAGTACACAGGGGAGTAATCACAGAAACAAGGAAATCAAGGAGTAGATGGGACAACGTGTGGATTCAACTGATAGAAACTAAAAAAACACAAAGAAAATTCAAATCCTCACAGTAACTCTAAGACACTTTACCTTAAAATGAGGGGGAAAGTAATGCCCAGCGGCCCAAAAGGCATATAAAACACTGGGGGAAGCCCTGCAGAGACAAGATCTTATGTGATTTCCACATCCAGCTTGATAAAAAGCATCAAGGCCTCTGCTAGAGGAGCCGAGCTTGACGTGTAAATGACCTGACACAGAATCCAGTTAATTTCACAAATGTAGCTGATGCTATAACTACTGCTTTCCTCTTAAATAGAGCTGCCATATGTCATTTCTGGGGAAATGAAAGAAAAATACATCTTTAAAGATAAGTAGTGATAGAAAGAACAATGAAGGCGTGCCATTTGATTTTATTTGACTATGCAAAGGGCATTTTCAAGTTTATGTGCAAACAAGATAAGAAGTAGAAAATAGGAATGACATACCTGTTGATTTGCTTCTTGTTTCCTTGTGAAAGAGCAAAAATAGTAATAAGTGGGTTGCTGTTTGAATCCCATCTCTCAATCTGTCTTAGCTGTTGGGTGAAATAGAACCGTCCAGCATCCAGGCCTCTGCTAGAGTTTGACGTGGCAATGGAATCCATTTTATTTCACAATTGTAGCTGATGCTGTAATTTCTACTTTCCTCTTAAATTAATCTGCCATGGGCTGCACAGTGGTGCAGTTGGTACCACTGTTGCCTTGCAGCCTGGGTTTGATTACTTGGTCTCTACATTCTCCTTTGGTGTGAGTGTCTCTGTGTTGCCCTGTGACAGACATCCTTCCCGAACCCACAGTAGGGACAAGAGATTCACCCAAGAAAATGGATGAATCTGCCATAGATGCCTTTTTCACAGTAGAAATAGCAAGAATAATGAGAGACGTGTGTAGTTCCATTTACTTTCATTTGACAAAATTTACCTTCATTTGTCTAAGCAATGGGCATTTTCAAATTTCTATGCAAAGAAGAAGTAGAAAATGTGAATGAAGAGCCTTTTAATTCACTTCCTCTTAACCTTGTGAAAGACCAGAAACAGTGGTGCATTGTGGAACATCAGAGAAACCAAATATTTGTGTGACACCGGTAGTTTAGTTCTTCACATGGCAGCAATTTTTGCCATTTTGTGTTGTTACAAATAAATTTAGATTTTACACATAAGTGTTTTTGGCTTAAACGTCTAAATTGAAAGTTAAAAGTATAGTTTCTCTGTAAATGAAACACAACAGACAGGACGTTGTTCCATAACCTCTCCCACAATCCTAAGTCCAAAACGCAAAACAGGGGGAGGTTACTTCTGAAGTACAGTATATTAAAACCCTCAGTGTTGTGCCTCCTCACACTGTTTTTTCATTTACCATCTTCGCCACATTTCCGGTAAGTTAAAATAGTGTTAAAGGTCTAAAATTAAAATATGTCTCTTCAAAAACTATTTCTTATTTTCTTCTCCATAACAATCACAGCATCAGTTACCAGAACCATGAAAGGCTTGTTCCTGATCTGCACTCTGATCGGTCTGGTCGGCTTCACAAACTCCCCAGTTAGACAAGGGAGAGCTGGTAAGTTTATTAGCAATATTGGTGGACAATTTTTTATAGAAAATTTTGACAATTTGTGAGGAAAAAATAAATGACAATTTTAACCCACTTTCAGGCAGAGTTGAAGGAAAAGTATCAGCAAGAGAAGAAAAATCTGGAGGAAATTAAGGTGAGCCGAATGATGCTGCATTAAATTACATGCCAGAATTTATTTTACTCTAATTCTATACCAAGAGAACCATTTGTTCTTCAGTGTAGGTCTAGTTTTGTTCATACTTCATTTATACCTGGAGTCTTCAAATCCAAGACTCAAAGGCCAGTCTTTTGCAACTTTTACATGCGTCTCTGCTTTACACACCCAAGTCAAATAATGAAGTCATTAGCAGGATTCTGGAGAACTTGACTGCATAATAAGGAGGTGATTCAGTTGTTTCATTTGACTGGATGTGTTGGAGCACCAAAATATCCCAGCAGGCTGGCCCTCTATGCTTTAATTTAATTTAGCCCTGATTAATATTGATACTGAAGACTCAGTTTTAGAAAGTGTGTGCTAAAAATTTATTAAAACATTTAGAAATTTGTTTAGCTTACAATAGCACACAATAAAATAAACTTTTTTTGTGATCTTTGTTGTTGGATCTAACTTCCCATGGATCTAACTTCTTCAAATGTGCAGTGAATTTTGTTTTTCCTTCAAGTCCAAATACAAGATTTACATCGCTTAAATTCTTTTGGATTTATTGTAATTATATCAATAATAGCAACAAAACTTTACTACCCTGAATCTCGACTTTAAAATAATGGTTTTAATCATTTTAGATGATTAAGATTGAATGCATGCAACTGAGTCCATTATCGATGACAGAATTTTCAATGTACATTAAAACGTTTGCTCTTTTCCACTTTAGGAAGCCAGAAGTTTGAACATTGGCAGCTATTCTGACCTGATGACTGACTACATAGATCTAATGGATTTATTGATGGCAGAGGGAAAGAAATTTGCTGGAAAATTTTCCATAGATGTTTTGCCATTGGAGTCATGGATGAAGAAGTTGAAGGAAGCCTTGGTAAAGTCCAAAGCTTCCCTCGACAAGACAAATGATTACTGGGGTGCAAAAATAGAGAACATTGAAAGGGAAATGAAGGAAAAAGAGGAATTAATCAATTACCTGGAAGAGCAGCAAGCTGAATTATAACTTTTTCCAGGCTAGTTGTGAGGGATCAGGTGGTTAATTTTTATAAACTGCATGGCTTTGAATGTATTGATTCATTTTAAATGTTGAAAGTTTTTGATGTGTAAGTAAATTCAGAGGGTTAGACAGACCTCATCATCTTCAGGTGATATCCATTTTTAGTTAAACAAATTTGGTGATTAATAAAACTGATCCTGTAAATGTCTGAAATTATAAAATGTTAAACAGAGCGAATTGTATTGATGTTTCTTTACCTTGAATAAAATAATTAAATCTGCTGATTTTTGTGATTTTTCTTTTTATTCTCCATATCTGAACACCACATTGGAAGATTTCAAAATTTTTTGACCATTATCATTATTTAAAGACTAAGTATTGCACTTAGTCTTTAAACTATTTTCTTGAGAAGACTTCATCAATTCAGAAAAGATTAGGTGAGGTAAGGGAATTTTATTTGTATGGCACATTTTCAGCAACAAGGCAATTCAAAGTGCTCTACATGAATTAAAATTAAATACTAACAAAATAACAAACCAAAGGAAAGATCAAAGTGATCATATTTAAAATATACCTAACCTTCTTTTAAATATAAAGTTAAATAATTGTCTCATTTAGCCACATGTTTCTTTGCGTTGTCCGTATCACAACACATTCAGATTTGTACTTTTGGATAAAATCAATTAAAATTAATCATCAAGAAACTGAAAGAGATGCCTTTATATATATATATATATATATATATATATATATATTTTTTTTTTTATTTTTTTTTTTTTTTTATTTTATTTTATTTTATTTTATTACTTTTTTTGACTGGTTTGGAAGCATTGTGAGACAATTTGTATATTATCCCCCAATGTAACATGTATATTAAATTATTTGGGTCCAAAGCCTGAAATACCTGTTCACTGTTACATGTGAAGAACAAAATCATGAGAACATCAGAACATTCAGTTAAAACTGTGCTTCTCAATTCCAGTCCTCAGGCTCCCTGCTGTGCATGTTTTAGATGTGCCTCTATTTCACAACAGCTGATCCAAATGATTGCATTACCTGTTCTGCAGGCATCAATTACTGCAGAAGCCTGTTAATCATAGATTCAATCCAGGTGTGTGGCAGCAGGGAAACACCTAAAACATGCAGGAATTGAGAAGTACTCCATTATAATAAGTGGATTTGTAAAATTGGACTTTATTTTGTAAATAAAACATGTTAAGAAGGGGATTGTTACACAGTGGAGTCCAGATATTGGTGGTGATGTCACCACACCTCATTCCAGCTACACGCCCTTACAAAGCCTTGTGGGAGGTTCCTACTGGTTAGATATAAGCAATCCTTCGTTCCTGTTATAGTTCCACTTTTGCTTTGCTCTCTTTTACACGTTGCACTTCTCTGGTAAGTTTGCATTACTTTCAATTCCCTGTAACTTTAAGCTTTTAGCTGTTTAACAAACATCAATCGTAAATCATTCTCCAGAACCGTCATGGCAGCAGAATCTACTGCCTTAAAGTATGAACCTGCTGGTACCAGGAGCTCAAAAGGCCTGTTCCTGATTTGCATTCTGCTCAGCCTCTTCTGCTTTTCAAGTTCCCACCTCACCAAAGAGAAGCTGGTAAATTTGTTAATATTGGTGAAATAATGGCTCAAATATTTTAACCACCACATCAGTGAAACTAAAAGTATATTTCCCAAACCTGCAGAAGCAGTTAAAGGAAGCGCTGGAGAAAAATAAGGAAGCATTTCAGAAAATTAAGGTAAACATTTGTTTCAACTTAAATCAAAACCATTGTCACACATTTCATTGTTTAATGAGTTTGAGAGAACTGTAAAGTTTGTATCAGCCTATGTGAACGAGTGTCCACTCAGATAATTGTATGTCTAATCTTGTATCAACATCTATCTTAAAACCTACTTGTGTGGCAAATGAAAATGATGAGAAAATCAAAATGTGAGGAGATGGTGATGAATGTTGACTATTTTAAAATTTTCAAGTGATCAGGGCCTGAATTCACAATGAATCCAAACAGTAAAATTAACTCCGTCATGTCGTTTTAGGTCATTTTTAGAATTTTACCTCAGTAGGATAAGTTATTGAAAAAGCACCTTAAAGTTTAAGAGCTCCTAAAGTGACAAATTATAATGTATAGTAGTGAGGATTTTCATTGAGCATCCTGCAGTCCTGTCTAGATCTATGGGCCAAAAATGGAGGATTTGCTTCAGAAAGAAGAAAGTTACCAGGCTTTATCCTATTTTTAAGACTTTAATTTTTATAAGTTTTTTTTTTTGTTTCATTTTATCACACTTACCTGTTGGTGGCACTACTACTCCTTTAAACTATTTGATAACTGCAATTAAAGAGGAAGATTAACTAAACACAAACCCCAGAAGGTCCTCACTAAAAAAAAAAAAAAAGCTAGGACCCTGACAATTTTTGAGAATACTGCTCCTGGTCTGACTTATTTTAGATCCCCTTACATCTGGTTCATGTCAGTCTGACTGTTATATGACTTGGATTATCAGAGTGCTTGCTGAAATGTCCTAAACAGTTTTATTTTTTCCCCTCCAGGCTTTTCAAGAGAAAAGAAATGATCTCTCTTCAGAGTTAAAAAATTACATCAAATTAATGGATTTCATGACGGAAGAGATGAAGGAACACAAGGAAGCCTTTCCTGATGACTATCCGTCACTGGAGCGATTTGTGAAGAACGTGAAGGATATTGTTGAGGAGGGAGATGTTCAGGAAAAGGAGGAAAAGGATAAGTTTGCTCAAAAAGTGGAGAAGATGAAAACCAGCATCAAGAAAGCAGAGATGTTAATTAGTCAGTTGGAGGAGCGGCAGGCTGAGTTGTAACTCCAAGATGTCTGATTTCCACATGCGTCTGAAGATTTGGGTGTTTTTGTGAGCGGAGGTTTTCCCAGCTTTGACCTTCATCACTAGAAAACCCTTTGAAATGCAATAAAGATATAAGGAAAAACTTCTCATGAAAAGAATTGCCAACTGTTTTTATTTTAAATGTTTGCAATGATTGTTCACAGTGGAGCCTGTTAAAGAATAAGATATTCAGAGAAATTGAGTAGATAATTAAGACTCAAAACACCTTCTGCTTGCTGTTTCTCAGGTTTTATTTTGTATGCAAAATTAACAAAAACTACTTTTGGTTCCTTCAACTGCTTCTGCAGGTTTGGAAAATATACTTTTAGTTTCACTGATGTGGTGGTTAAAATATTTGAGCCATTATTTCACCAATATTAACAAATTTACCAGCTTCTCTTTGGTGAGGTGGGAACTTGAAAAGCAGAAGAGGCTGAGCAGAATGCAAATCAGGAACAGGCCTTTTGAGCTCCTGGTACCAGCAGGTTCATACTTTAAGGCAGTAGATTCTGCTGCCATGACGGTTCTGGAGAATGATTTACGATTGATGTTTGTTAAACAGCTAAAAGCTTAAAGTTACAGGGAATTGAAAGTAATGCAAACTTACCAGAGAAGTGCAACGTGTAAAAGAGAGCAAAGCAAAAGTGGAACTATAACAGGAACGAAGGATTGCTTATATCTAACCAGTAGGAACCTCCCACAAGGCTTTGTAAGGGCGTGTAGCTGGAATGAGGTGTGGTGACATCACCACCAATATCTGGACTCCACTGTGTAACAATCCCCTTCTTAACATGTTTTATTTACAAAATAAAATCCAATTTTACAAATCCACTTATTATAATGGAGTACTTCTCAATTCCTGCATGTTTTAGGTGTTTCCCTGCTGCCACACACCTGGATTGAATCTATGATTAACAGGCTTCTGCAGTAATTGATGCCTGCAGAACAGGTAATGCAATCATTTGGATCAGCTGTTGTGAAATAGAGGCACATCTAAAACATGCACAGCAGGGAGCCTGAGGACTGGAATTGAGAAGCACAGTTTTAACTGAATGTTCTGATGTTCTCATGATTTTGTTCTTCACATGTAACAGTGAACAGGTATTTCAGGCTTTGGACCCAAATAATTTAATATACATGTTACATTGGGGGATAATATACAAATTGTCTCACAATGCTTCCAAACCAGTCAAAAAAGTAATAAAATAAAATAAAATAAAATAATTAAAAAAATATATATATATATATATATATATATATATATATAAAGGCATCTCTTTCAGTTTCTTGATGATTAATTTTAATTGATTTTATCCAAAAAGTACAAATCTGAATGTGTTGTGATACGGACAACGCAAAGAAACATGTGGCTAAATGAGACAATTATTTAACTTTATATTTAAAAGAAGGTTAGGTATATTTTAAATATGATCACTTTGATCTTTCCTTTGGTTTGTTATTTTGTTAGTATTTAATTTTAATTCATGTAGAGCACTTTGAATTGCCTTGTTGCTGAAAATGTGCCATACAAATAAAATTCCCTTACCTCACCTAATCTTTTCTGAATTGATGAAGTCTTCTCAAGAAAATAGTTTAAAGACTAAGTGCAATACTTAGTCTTTAAATAATGATAATGGTCAAAAAATTTTGAAATCTTCCAATGTGGTGTTCAGATATGGAGAATAAAAAGAAAAATCACAAAAATCATCAGATTTAATTATTTTATTCAAGGTAAAGAAACATCAATACAATTCGCTCTGTTTAACATTTTATAATTTCAGACATTTACAGGATCAGTTTTATTAATCACCAAATTTGTTTAACTAAAAATGGATATCACCTGAAGATGATGAGGTCTGTCTAACCCTCTGAATTTACTTACACATCAAAAACTTTCAACATTTAAAATGAATCAATACATTCAAAGCCATGCAGTTTATAAAAATTAACCACCTGATCCCTCACAACTAGCCTGGAAAAAGTTATAATTCAGCTTGCTGCTCTTCCAGGTAATTGATTAATTCCTCTTTTTCCTTCATTTCCCTTTCAATGTTCTCTATTTTTGCACCCCAGTAATCATTTGTCTTGTCGAGGGAAGCTTTGGACTTTACCAAGGCTTCCTTCAACTTCTTCATCACTGACTCCAATGGCAAAACATCTATGGAAAATTTTCCAGCAAATTTCTTTCCCTCTGCCATCAATAAATCCATTAGATCTATGTAGTCAGTCATCAGGTCAGAATAGCTGCCAATGTTCAAACTTCTGGCTTCCTAAAGTGGAAAAGAGCAAACGTTTTAATGTACATTGAAAATTCTGTCATCGATAATGGACTCAGTTGCATGCATTCAATCTTAATCATCTAAAATGATTAAAACCATTATTTTAAAGTCGAGATACAGGGTAGTAAAGTTTTGTTGCTATTATTGATATAATTACAATAAATCCAAAAGAATTTAAGCGACGTAAATCTTGTATTTGGACTTGAAAGAAAAACAAAATTCACTGCACATTTGAAGAAGTTAGATCCATGGGAAGTTAGATCCAACAACAAAGATCACAAAAAAAGTTTATTTTATTGTGTGCTATTGTAAGCTAAACAAATTTCTAAATGTTTTAATAAATTTTTAGCACACACTTTCTAAAACTGAGTCTTCAGTATCAATATTAATCAGGGCTAAATTAAATTAAAGCATAGAGGGCCAGCCTGCTGGGATATTTTGGTGCTCCAACACATCCAGTCAAATGAAACAACTGAATCACCTCCTTATTATGCAGTCAAGTTCTCCAGAATCCTGCTAATGACTTCATTATTTGACTTGGGTGTGTAAAGCAGAGACGCATGTAAAAGTTGCAAAAGACTGGCCTTTGAGTCTTGGATTTGAAGACTCCAGGTATAAATGAAGTATGAACAAAACTAGACCTACACTGAAGAACAAATGGTTCTCTTGGTATAGAATTAGAGTAAAATAAATTCTGGCATGTAATTTAATGCAGCATCATTCGGCTCACCTTAATTTCCTCCAGATTTTTCTTCTCTTGCTGATACTTTTCCTTCAACTCTGCCTGAAAGTGGGTTAAAATTGTCATTTATTTTTCCTCACAAATTGTCAAAATTTTTATAAAAATTGTCCACCAATATTGCTAATAAACTTACCAGCTCTCCCTTGTCTAACTGGGAGTTTGTGAAGCCGACCAGACCGATCAGAGTGCAGATCAGGAACAAGCCTTTCATGGTTCTGGTAACTGATGCTGTGATTGTTATGGAGAAGAAAATAAGAAATAGTTTTTGAAGAGACATATTTTAATTTTAGACCTTTAACACTATTTTAACTGACCGGAAATGTGGCGAAGGTGGTAAATGAAAAAACAGTGTGAGGAGGCACAACACTGAGGGTTTTAATATACTGTACTTCAGAAGTAACCTCCCCCTGTTTTGCGTTTTGGACTTAGGATTGTGGGAGAGGTTATGGAACAACGTCCTGTCTGTTGTGTTTCATTTACAGAGAAACTATACTTTTAACTTTCAATTTAGACGTTTAAGCCAAAAACACTTATGTGTAAAATCAAAATTTATTTGTAACAACACAAAATGGCAAAAATTGCTGCCATGTGAAGAACTAAACTACCGGTGTCACACAAATATTTGGTTTCTCTGATGTTCCACAATGCACCACTGTTTCTGGTCTTTCACAAGGTTAAGAGGAAGTGAATTAAAAGGCTCTTCATTCACATTTTCTACTTCTTCTTTGCATAGAAATTTGAAAATGCCCATTGCTTAGACAAATGAAGGTAAATTTTGTCAAATGAAAGTAAATGGAACTACACACGTCTCTCATTATTCTTGCTATTTCTACTGTGAAAAGGCATCTATGGCAGATTCATCCATTTTCTTGGGTGAATCTCTTGTCCCTTGTGGGTTCGGGAAGGATGTCTGTCACAGGGCAACACAGAGACACTCACACCAAAGGAGAATGTAGAGAGACCAAGTAATCAAACCCAGGCTGCAAGGCAACAGTGGTACCAACTGCACCACTGTGCAGCCCATGGCAGATTAATTTAAGAGGAAAGTAGAAATTACAGCATCAGCTACAATTGTGAAATAAAATGGATTCCATTGCCACGTCAAACTCTAGCAGAGGCCTGGATGCTGGACGGTTCTATTTCACCCAACAGCTAAGACAGATTGAGAGATGGGATTCAAACAGCAACCCACTTATTACTATTTTTGCTCTTTCACAAGGAAACAAGAAGCAAATCAACAGGTATGTCATTCCTATTTTCTACTTCTTATCTTGTTTGCACATAAACTTGAAAATGCCCTTTGCATAGTCAAATAAAATCAAATGGCACGCCTTCATTGTTCTTTCTATCACTACTTATCTTTAAAGGTGTATTTTTCTTTCATTTTCCCAGAAATGACATATGGCAGCTCTATTTAAGAGGAAAGCAGTAGTTACAGCATCAGCTACATTTGTGAAATTAACTGGATTCTGTGTCAGGTCATTTACACGTCAAGCTCGGCTCCTCTAGCAGAGGCCTTGATGCTTTTTATCAAGCTGGATGTGGAAATCACATAAGATCTTGTCTCTGCAGGGCTTCCCCCAGTGTTTTATATGCCTTTTGGGCCGCTGGGCGTTACTTACTCCCTCATTTTAAGGTAAAGTGTCTTTTATTGAACAGAGTTACTGTGAGGATTTGAATTTTCTTTGTGTTTTTTTAGTTTCTATCAGTTGAATCCACATGTTGTCCCATCTACTCCTTGATTTCCTTGTTTCTGTGATTACTCCCCTGTGTACTTTATTCCACCTGCTTTTCTTGTTCCTGGTCGGATCCCGTCTATTTAGTCGTTTGTTTGGTCACATGACTATTCATGTGTTTCCAGTTGCTACCTGCTCTGAGCTCTGAGGCCTCTGCTGCCTGGATTTTCGCAATTAGTTTTTCCATCATTAAACCATCATTTTTGCACCAACTGATAATCAATCTGTCTCAACTGTAACTGATTGATACATGCATTGTGACTGGGTCTAATGGCCACCAATACCCACCTGATTTCTATTTTGAGAGGTTTTATTTCAGTACTTAACGTTGAATATATTTGCAGAATTAACACTTATACAAATAGGTCAACTTTCTTTCTTTTGTTTATATTTTTATAAATATATGACATTTTATATCTACTTTATGTTGTGAAATTATTTACCATTTATGTCAGAAAATGAAACTCATATAGATAGAAAACACATAGAGGTATATTTCAAGTCTTTATTTCCTGTTGTTTTGATCTTCATGGCTTACCGATAATGAAAATTGAAAAATGTCCCAGAAAAAGATTAGTGTATTGTGTATAATTTTTTTTTCACTTTGATCACATTTATTGTGTACAACTTTGCAACAAATAAAACATGTTATGTTTATGACGGAGGCAAAGCCACGTTGCAAACATGGCTTTGTTGTCTTGAGCCTCACCCCAAATTTTGCACCTTACCTCTGTAACTTCCTCCTGCACTTTCATTTTTGCTGAAGTGATAAAATGTAGATCCATTTCGCAGAAAGTAGCTACAGTTTTTTAAGTCATAACATCACAGAAGGGATGGATGTTTTGACCCCCCTAAGAGGCATAACATACATGTTGAATGTAAACATTTAATCATCAGATTTTTTCTGAATTTATGAAGTCTACACCACTTTACAATAAGGATGTTTGTGTGAATGGCTAGTTTATTTAACAGCTTAAAAAAGTTGTTAAATAAGCTGTAAATTTTTGTAAAATATTGTATTAGTATTTCAGATTAATTACCTGTCTGTCTGTCTATCATTTCCAAATGTTCTCAAGATTATTGTCTAGAGACTAAGGGTAATGCTAATACAGTGTTGAGTCTTTGTGTCATCATTATTGAGTAAAGGAGCAGCTTTATGATGCGAATTCAAAATGCCTGGAATTTTTTTTTAATTTAATGAGGTGTTCAGATGTGGGGAATAAAAACATCACAAAAAATCAAAATGAATGATTTTATTCAAGGTAAAACATTTTATGCTTTACAGGATTAGTTAGACAGATTTAGTGATGAATAAAACTTAGATGCATATTACCCCAAGATGATGGGAACCATCTAACCTGCTGAATTTATTTCCAAATTTAAAACTTTCAACATTTAAAATGAAGCAATGCAGTCAAAGCCATACAGAGTATAGAAATGAAACAGCATGACTCGCCTGGACAAGTTACAATTCAGCATGCTGCTGTTCCAGGCAATTGATTAACATCTCATTTTGCTTCAAATCCTTTTCATTTTGCTCTATTTGTATACCCAACTCGTCATTCATCTTGACGATAGAAGACTTGGTCTTTACTATGAAATCCTTCGTCTTCTTCAATAGTTCCTTTTCTGGCAAAAAGTCCTCATCAAATATCCATTGATCAATTAAGTTCATGTAGCCATCCAACAAGTCTAAGGAGCTGTCAACTTCTGAACGTCTGCCATTCTAAGGGGGAAAAGATAAAATTTTAATTGTACAGCCAACACTTCAGAGGTTCTTCTAAACATTAGGTGATAAAAACTGATTCAGTGGCATTCCATCTTTTTTTGAGATTCTACATTTAAGCAGAGATTCGGGGTAACGGTTCATAGTTACTTTTGATATTATTACAATGAATCCCAAATACAACATCTAAAGTTGTAAATCTTGTATTTGGACTTCAAGAAAACAAACCTCACTGCACATTTGAAGACGTTGGAACCAGGAGAAGTTAGATTCAACATCAAAGATCATGAAACAAATTTTATTTTATTGTTTTTAATTATTTACCAAGCAAATTTCTAAAGGTTCTAATAAACTTTTAGCACACACTTCATACAAATGAAGCAAGCCTCGATACGCGCTTTGCGGAAACGTTCCCTCCATCACTCGACACATGCTCCGAAGCCTCGGCACGTCACGTAACATCACTACTATTTACAAACATTTCTCTCAATTTAGAATTAGATTAAAATTAAGTTAAAAAATGCTGGCATGTAATTTAATGTAACATTATTCTGCTCACCTTTATTCTCTCCAGATTTTTCATCTGCTGCAGATGCTTTTCCTTCACCTCTGCCTGAAAGTTAAAATTGACATTTAGTTTCCCTCACAAACATAAAGACAGGTAAATGGTCCACTGTCAAAATGTCTATAAAAATTGTCGACCAATATTGCTAATAAACTTACCAGCCGTCCATCGTCTGTCAGGGAGTTTGTGAAGCCGACCAGACCGATCAGAGTGCAGATCAGGAACAAGCCTTTCATGGTTCTGGTAGCCCCAACTATCTGAGTATTTGACAAAATAACAGAAGAGCACGTCATGACCTATCGCATCATAAACAGAAAACAGAAAGTCAAAAACAGGAAGAGCTGCTCACACCCCGCTGCACTCAGAAACCCACATCCTCAGAGGCATGCAGCAGAGGCATGATGCACCCACATGCCTCTTGACTGTTTTCTGGCAGACACTAGAGGGCGCTGTAAACCTGCAGAATTAGGCTCAACAACAGCACCGTCTCTCTCGTGAAAGCACACACTCTTCTGTATTTTAACTCAGATCACAAACCACCTCATCCTTCTTAGCAGCGTTCACTTTTAACCATAACGACACTTCACAAATCCCCTGGTTTTTGTCTTGAGTTATCCACATCCTAAATGATGTAAAAACATGTATTTCTGATTTGTTTTATCTTTCTTTCCTTTCAGGAATTTGAGGCTCCCAAACAGCCTGAAGTTAACACTAAAATATATTATCTTCTTGATACGTTTTCATTAAATTACAAAGTTGTACCTTTGGAAATATAGACAATTTGATAATCTATCACACCAGCTTTTACTTCCACATTTGCTTCTTGACTGAGAATAACTGAAAACATGTTTAGCCTCTTGGTGACGTTGGAGGTTTTTAATGTCTTCTTGTAAACTGCACTATTTATTTAAAATGAAAGTAAAAGGGCCCATCACATTTAAGGCAAACCCTTAAAAGTATGTAAAGCATTTGTAGTCAGCAGTCTGTTCAGACATCATTTATGCGGCTCTTCTTCTAGTTGCAGGAAGATTTTATGAACATCAAAACAGCGACAGACCCAGTTTTTTCTCTGTCATTTAGGTTTTTTTAGTCATATGAAATAATATGAATAACAGAGTCACCTTCTGTCAGTAAATGTCTGACTGCATGTAAACAACCTATAAAAACTAACACACTTCTGAGGGTTACTGAAAGTCATGGTCATTTGTTGAAGAAAAGGAGAGGCTGTTCTCAGACTCACCAGACATCTTATCTTCTGCTGAGTTTGATTTTAGGAACCATTGATAAATTGCATATTTGGATGTTTTGTGTATTTTTCTTTAGATCCAATGTCTGATCGAATGTTTACTGTCCTGGACATTTTTAGGAAATCATCCTGTTAAAGTTTCAGGAAAACATAAATAAACATTTCTCCTGTTTGGCTGATTATACAGTCTGTGTTTTAAGTTTTAGCTCTGCTTTTATTTAAGTTTGACACCTCTACTCCAGTTTTGTCATTTGATCTCTTCATTTCAGCTCAAAGGTTGAGTCCATGTCTTGTGAATCAACACTGTTAATTTAAAAGTGTTTTGATTATTAACACAGAGAAAGAGTGAAAAACATTACAAAAATCATCCAGTCTGATGAAGCAAACATCTTCAAACTTTGATTTCATTTTCTGTTTTTAAACACAGACTAAATTTCCTTTTTGACAAGTCATGCAATTGTTTTAATGAATTTGCTGTCATCTCACCCTTTTTCCACTTTTTGATGTTTAAACGCTTTCAGGCAAATATTGTAAAAATGAAAGTGTTCTTAATGAAATAAAAGGATACCTAGCTGACATTATTACATTTAGAAAATAAAGGCAGAAGCTTGTGAGCATAAAAACAGCTTTGAAACAATAGAGGCTGACAAACCTCTTGTTTTAAGCTTTAATATAATTTGGGAAGGAGAGAAAAGGATCGATGAGACAATAATCCCACAATTTAATATTATTGATTTAATAATGAAACTGTCCATCACAATTACTTTACATATATTTGACAGTAGCAATTACAAAAGTTAAATTCACATTTCCAAAGTTTACATGTTTTTAATCAAAGAACAGTATTAAAAATAGCAAAATCATTTGGAAAGACATTTTTATACATTAATGCAATCAACTTACATGTTATAGTTATGTCTTTTATTATTACACACTTGATCACAAAAAGCCTGAAACAGAAAATAATTATACTTCCACCAAACAAGCAAGAGAAAAATGTCACATGTGACACGTTCACATGAACCAGTTGCAGCACCAACTACAGCTCATTATGACCGTCTTCTTGGAGCTCTATTACAGACCAAATGAACTCAATATCCTTTTCAATATGTTTCTTTCCGTTAGCAAATAAAGTTTTTTTCTGGTCTATGAAGTCTATGATGACATCCTTGAGTTCTCGCAGTGACGTGTTTTCTGTTGCTGCTGTCAGTCGTTGCAGAATCGGATAAAGATTCTCAATTTGCTTTTCAAAATGGTATTCCACCAACATCAGTTTCATTAGGAGTTGTTTCTAGGAAAAAATATTTTCATTAGACAAGAAGCATTTAATTAATATGTAATATGAGAAATTATATTGAATACATTATGTGAACTACAGTCAACAAACCTTCTTTTCGGCTGCTTGTTTTATTCCACCCTGTAAGTATTCATGTACAATATCCTGAAAATTAAAAAAGTATATATATGAGGTCGTAATAAAAACATACATTTATAATAAAGAATTAATTACCTGTTAATATAAAAGCTTCTGTATTTATTTATTTATTTATTTTCATTTGCAAAGAGAGATTTCTTAAATTACTGTTTTTCAGTTCATTTTTAAATATCATCTGTACTATTTTAGATGAAGCTTTGCAACGCACACACACAGATGGAAACAAAAATGTTGATCTCAAAACAAAGCAGGTCATAAATCTACATTACCAGTTTTTCATCATCAAGCAGTGAGTTTGAGAGATTGATCAGAGCCAACAGACTGAAGAGAAGCAGCAGTCCTGTAGTGGGTCTAACATGGATGACCATGATTACTGGAATAAAACACATAAAAGATTAGATAAAATAAATTGAAGTGCACATAAGATGAATCTTTTAAATTGTGTTAGCAATGTCATATATGAAATCTAATTGTTTAGTCGCAGACCTGACCTGCTGGATGAATAGCAGAAGAGCTGATGCACAGATAAAAACCAAACTAGTGACTCGGCAGACTACAAGTGCTTTAAATCCTCTTCAGGTCACCTGGTACCTGCTAGACTCCACCTCTGTGAACCAATTCATGAGTTTCATTATTATTATCAGTCCAGCTTTAGAGAAAATGCATCATCAGTTGGCATGACAGAAAATGACAGCAACACACAGGAATGCTTAGTGTCATGCATTGCTCGTTTGGGTATTTTCAAAGGAATAAGTAAATAATAGACCATGTTTTTAAAAATGTATTTTAATTCCTAATTTAATTATATCCCATTCTTCAGTTAACAACAATATTGTAGATGTGAAAGAGAATTTTGGCTCTGCATGTGCTCTCTGCTTCTGGACATGAAGCTCAGAGCAAAATGTTTCACGTTTAAAAGTGTTTTCTTTTTCTTCTCCTTTGTTGAAGGAAATGCTTTTCTGACATTAGTTTTGTATTTTCATATTTAATGGATTATACTAATCAAGAAATGTGTGGCGAGGCTCATGGAAGAAGATAAACAGGTTTGTGTAATCTGGTAGCAAATGGGTATTTTCTAGTGCTGTTAGATTCCTGGGTGTGTGTGTTTACATACACACACACAGTCAATATACAGGTGTGAAAATTAGTCTTCGCTACCTGTTTCAGTTCAAGGAAATAACTCCTGGCACTTTCATCTTCCAGGAATAAGAAAGTGATTTTTTACTTATGTCAATGCATGAGTAAAAGAGAAACTGATGTAAGCTTTGCACAGTAATGTGACTGTTTCTGTTATTGTGACAAAACAACATCATGACATCTACCAAGAACGTAAAGTTTGGCTGCAAAGAGCCAATGATCCTAAACAAACTGTCAAAATAGTCATAAATTCCCTTAACAATAACAAAATCAGTGTTTTTGGTGAAGCCATAATAAAGTTCTGATAAGGTAAGATAAGGCAGCGCAGAAACCTGACAAGAAGTTTCTGGAAGCAGAACCAAAACTTGTATGTTTGTACATTTCTAGTAATTTTAACAACTTTTTTTGAGCTTTAACTCAAGCTGGAGACTGAGGGACTAAAACGATTGAGTGCTTTTTTTTATTATTTACTTAAAATGTAAAGTAAATAAATCTGTTTTGAACAGATTTTATTAATAACCTCTATTTAGAAAAACAACATTACAGAAAATCATCATACTTTAATGCATTTATGTCATCTTTACTGATTATCGGCTTTATCAAAAAGACAGAAAGAAACAAACAAAAGACAAAATTTCACATTAACTCTCATAACACCAACTACAGTTCAACATGGTCGTTTTCATGGAGCTCTATTACAGCCCAGATGTCCTCAATTTTCTTTTCAAAAGCTTTCTTTTCTTCAGCAAACTTTGTTTTCTTCTGGACCATGAAGTTTATGATGACATCCTTGAGTTCTCGCAGTGATGGAGAATTTTCAGTTGCTGTAATCAGTTGTTGCAGAATCGGATAAAGGTTCTGAATTTCTTTTTCATGATGGTATTCCTCCAACATAAGTTCCATCAGAAGTTGTGTCTAGGAAAAAATTATTGAATTAGACAGGGAGCATTTGATTAACCATGTAAAATGACAAATTATGTTGAATGCATAATGTCAACTACAGAAAACAAACCTTCTTTTTGCCTGCTCGTTCTATTCTACCCTGAAGATATTCGTGTAGAATATCCCGAAATCCTGAAATTTTACTAAAAAAAATCAATCTTGTCTTATTTAACTAAAACATTGAAATATTAGATGTAAAAAATACTCTAGACTTTAAATGAAAAATGAAATGAAACAGACTAAAACAATGTTAAAAGTCTGTGTTTTCTTTAGACTGATTGAGATTGATTTAATATGATTTATTTAATAATGAAACTGTTCATCACAATTGCTTTACATATATTTGACAGTAGCAATTACAAAAGTTAAATCCACATTTCCAATGTTTACATGTTTCTTGTCAAAGAATATTATGAAAAATAGCAACATTTTTTGTCTAGCAGCTTTTATACATTCGTGCAATCAAATTACATGTTAAAGTTATGTATTTTATTATTACACACTTGATCACAAAAAGCCTGAAACAAAAAATAATTATACTTCCACCAAACAAGCAAGAGAAAAATGTCACATGTGACACGTTCACATAAACCAGTTGCAGCACCAACTACAGCTCATTGTAGCCGCCTTCTTGGAGCTCTATTACAGACCAAATGTCCTCAATCTCCTTTACAAAAGCTCTCTTTTCTTCAGCAAACTTAGTTTGTTTCTTGACTATGAATTTTATGACGACATCCTTGAGTTCTCGCAGTGACGTGTTTTTGGTTGCTTCTATCAGTCGTCCCAGAATCGGATAAAGATTCTGAATTTGCTGTTCGAGATGGTATTCCTCTAACAAACGATTTGCCATGAGTTGTGTCTATGAAAAATTTATTTCATCAGACAAATAACATTTAATTAATATATAAAATGAGAACTTATATTGAATACATTATGCGAACTACAATCAACAAACCTTCTTTTCAGCTGCTTGTTTTATTCCACCCTGGAAGTATTCATATAAAATATCCTGAAAATTAAAAAAGTATATATTATGAGGTAGAAGTAAAAACACACACTTTACAATAAAGAATTAAATTTCCTTATTGACATTATAGTTTTTTTTTTATTTTATTTTGCTTAGAGAGATTCCTTAACCTACTGTTCATCTAAAACACTGGAGGCATGAATTTACATATCAAAACAAAACTTTGTTTGAAAGTTTATTACCAGATTTTCATCATCAAGCAGGGAGTTTGAGAGATTGATCAGAGCCAACAGACCGAAGAGGAGCAGCAGTCCTGTAGTGGGTCTAACATGGATGAACATGATTACTGAAATAAAACACATAAACGTTTAGATAAAACTAATTGAAGTGCACATGAGATGGATCTTTTATGTCTCTGTTAGCAATGTTGTATATATATAATCTTTAATTGATCAGTGATAGACCTTACCTGCTGGATGAATAGCAGAAGAGCTGATGCACAGATAAAAACCAAACTAGTGACTCGGCAGACTACAAGTGCTTTAAATCCTCTTCAGATCACCTGGTATCTGCTAGACTCCACCTCTGTGAATCAATTCTTTAGTTTCATTATCATTATTAGTCCAGCTTTTGAAAAGTGCATCATTAGTTGGCAAGACAGAAAATGACGGCAGCACACAGGAATGCTGAGTGTCATGCATTGCTCCTTTGGGTATTTTCAAAGAAATAAGTAAATGAACAAGGTTCTTTGTCAAAAAAAAAAAAAGATAATAATAATAATGATAATAATTTTAAGCTCTAAAGTGTTAATATCACATTGTATGATTGACACAGATACAGCAAATACTAGAGTTTCCAACTTAAAACCCATTTTATGTTAATGTTATCTTTTCCATTTAGGTTTGCATGTTTCTCTTCTATTCAAGGAAATAACTCCTGGCAGTTTCATCTTACAGGAATATGTAAGATCTCTTTTATGTCACTACTTAACATAAAAGAGAAACTGGTGTAAAAAGACACAGAGAAATAACTTTTCCCAGTCTTTCACATCCTTCTTGGTCCCTTCTTGTAATAGGCACAAACTTATCTTGATCCCACAATAATTTCGTCTTTATTCTATTTTCTTAATTCAGTAAACTATCTGGATAGATTCTTCCATCCATCAAAATTGCAAAATTGCTGAACAGATGCATGAGAGAAACAAGCACACTGGTAAAATGTTAATCTAAGTTGGAATGGAGACAAAAAGGATTGATGAGACAATAATCCCATAATTTAATATGATTTATTTAATAATGAAACTGTTCATCACAATTGCTTTACATATATTTGACAGTAGCAATTACAAAAGTTAAAACCACATTTCCAAAGTTTACATGTTTCTTGTCAAAGAACAGCATTAAAAATAGTAAAATTATTTGGGTAGCAGTTTTTATACATTAATGCAATCAACTTACATGTTATACTTATGCATTTTATTATTACACACTTGATCACAAAAAGCCTGAAACAGAAAATAATTATACTTCCACCAAACAAGCAAGAGAAAAATGTCACGTGACACGTTCACATGAACCAGTTGCAGCAGCAACTACAGCTCATTATGTCTGTCTTCTTGAAGCTCTATTACAGACCAAATGTCCTCAATCTCCTTCTCAATATATTTCTTTCCTTCAGCAAACTTAGTTCTTTTCTCGACTATGAAGTCTACAATGACATCCTTGAGTTCTCGCAGTGCCGTATTTTCGGTTGCTGCTATCAGTTGTCGCAGAATCGGAGAAAGATTCTCAATTTGCTGTTCATGATGGTATTCCTCCAATAGAAGTTCTGCCATGAGTTGTGTCTAGGAAAAATTATTTTCATTAGACAAGAAGCATTTAATTAATATATAAAATGAGAAATTATATTGAATACATTATGTGAACTACAGTCAACAAACCTTCTTTTCAGCTGCTTGTTTTATTCCACCCTGGAAGTATTCATATAGAATATCCTGAAAATTAAAAAAGTATATATTATGAGGTCGTAATAAAAACATACATTTACAATAAAAAATTAATTACTTGTTGACATTAAAGTTTCTGTATGATTTTTTTATCTTTTTTTACTTTTGCAAAGAGAGATTCCATAAATGTCTTTGATGAAGCTTTGCAACGAACGCACAAAATAAAAATTTAGATCTCAAAACAAAGCAGGTCATAAATCTATATTACCAGATTTTCATCATCAAGCAGGGAGTTTGAGAGATTGATCAGAGCCAACAGACCGAAGAGGAGCAGCAGTCCTGTAGTGGGTCTAACATGGATGACCATGATTACTGGAATAAAACACATAAAAGATTAGATAAAATAAATGAAACATCTGACCTGGATATTTTAATTCTATTAACAATGTTATATAGGATCTTTAATTGATCAGTGATAGACCTTACTTGCTGGATGAATAGCAGAAGAGCTGATGCACAGATAAAAACCAAACTAGTGACTCGGCAGACTACAAGTGCTTTAAATCCTCTTCAGATCACCTGGTATCTGCTAGACTCCACCTATATGAACCACCTCTTTAGTTTCATTATCGTTATCAGTCCAGCTTTTGAAAAACTGCATCATCAGTTGGCATGACAGAAATTGACGGCAGCACACAGAAATGCTGAGTGTCATGCATTGCTCCTTTGGGTATTTTTCAAAAATTCCTGAAAAGATGCTTAAGCAAAACAGGCACACTGGTAAAATGTTTAACAATAAAATTTGTTCATTGTGATTTGAGAAAAAACAAATCTACAAATGTTTGAGATACTGGACTAAAAAGTTACACGCTGTAAACAAAAAAGGTCTTATTATATATACCAGCAGCCACACTTTTACCATATACATACATTATATTTTGCTGTATAAATTCGGTAAAGTTTATAGCTAACAAATAAACAGCAGGGATAAACTGACTAAAAAATTTGGATATTAGATATTGATTTTGATCATTTATATAAAAATGTGCAATCCATATGGTTATTAATCATGTGAAGTAAATCTCTTTGATCTGTTTTTGATGTTCTTTACATTTTTACTGGCCAGGTAGATATTTAACTGATGAGACAGAAAAAGATTGAATGAATTCTAGTCTCCAACAATCTAACATCTACCAACAGTTTATGTCTTGATAACATAGTCTATGATTTCAAAACACACATTTAAAGTGAGATACTGTGTGAAACAGGTTTTTACTCTGTCCTTTCCATTTACACTTCTCAGAAATCACCTTGGGATGTTTCACCTTACCGTAAAATAACATGGCTTACAGTAACTGCCGGCAGGAGAATATCAAGAAAAAGAAACCTATGTGAGCTCAACTCAAACTGTATCTGTTATATAATATTCTACTCTTGCTTGAAAAACAAATATCAGTCGATTATTGAATCAGATTAATAACCAAACGTTTTAAAAACTAGAATGACAGGCAATTTTCAGGCAACAATTAACAACAGTGTTTTATAGTGGAAAAAAGTTATCTCAGCATGTAAATGAGACTGCTTGATAAAAACAGTACGTGTTAGAATTTCAAAAGAAAACATCTGGGCAGTATTTCGGTAAATACTTACACCAAAACTGGTTGTTGCCCTTTCTTTTCAGATAAATGAACTGTTTCCCCTTGTAGTCAAGAAATATTTGAATAACAGCTGTAAGAAGTGAAACTATGCAAACTGCCTCCACTTGATTCCATGAGAAGTTTTATTAATATAATTGTCTTACTTTAGAAGCATGTGCTGCATAGTTTAAATGCACAAGTATTTATATTTTGCAGAAAAAACTTTCATCAGTTTATGGCTTGTCACTGCATTTCAGGAAAAACTCAAGTCACATCCCAAGTTCCCACGTTGAGGCAATATTTCAACCAACTGGTTCCACTGGTTGCAATGGTGAAGAAAAACACTATATCCTGATGCCTTACCCCAGTACAAAAATAGCTTCAGAAGATGGGACGTTAAATGTGATTTGGTAAAGACCTAGTATGACCATTGCTCTCCTGTGAAACTCCACTCAAAAATATTCTTGCTTACTGGATAGTCTGGGCAATATCACTACAGAAATGCTTTCAGATTGGTATGATCCAATTATATTTTATAGTCAATGTCTTTGATTATTACACACTTGGACACAAACACAATTATGAGCCTGAAACAAAAAAATCATCATTCATCTATCATATATTTAATTTATTTCATTGTGCATTGCTGTGTTTACAGATTATTAATTTTACCAAAAAAGAGAAGCAAACAAAAGAAAAATGTCACATACACACTTTCACATTAACTACATAACACCTACAGCTCATCTTAGTCATATTCTTGGAGCTCTATTACAGCCCAAATGTCCTCAATTTCCTTTTCAAAAGCTTTCTTTTCTTCAGCAAAGCCAGTTTTCTTCTCAACTAAAAAGTTTATGATGACATCCTTTAGTTCTCGCAGAGACGAAGAATCTTTAGTTGCTGTTATCAGTTGTTGCAGAATCGGATAAAGGTTCTGAATTTGCTGTTCGAAATAGATTTCCACCAGTGTAGCTTCCTTCATGAGTTGTGCCTGGAAGAAATTTCATTAGACAGGGAGCATTTGATTAACCATGAAAATTGACAAATTATGTTGAATATATCATATCAGCTACAATCAACAGACCTTCTTTTTGGCTGCTTGTTTAATTCCACCCTGGAAGTATTCACGTAGAATATCCTGAAATTTTACAAGAGAAAGAAACAAATAACACTATGAACTTAGAATTATAATTTGAAGACTTTATTTACATAAAAATTACAATAAAAAGTTGAAAGTGAAACTTATTCATTTGTTTTAGTTTTACTAATTCCTTATTTTTCACTCTCATTGTTTTTAAACATTGTTTCCTCTGTTTTACATGAAGGTTAACAGGTACACACATGGATGGAAACATAAAAACCTAGATTTAAAAAATATGGCATCGCGCTTCATTACCAGAGAATTTTCTTGAACCATTGAGTTTGAGAGATTGATCAGAGCCAATAGACTGAAGAGGAGCAGCAGTCCGGTGGTGGGTCTAACATGGATGACCATCATTACTGGAATAAAACACATACAAGTTCATGTAAAATTAATTGAAGAACATCTGAGCTGGATATTTCAAGGCTCCGTTAGCAATACAGGAACTTAAATTGTTTGGTGTCAGTCCTTACCTGCTGGACGAATGACAGATGTACAGATAAAAACAAAGCTCGTGACGAGACAGCGCAGACTTCTTTAAATATTCTTCTGGTCACTTGTCACCTGACGGACTGTTAAAAACCAAACTAATCACGAACGACAACTGTTTACCGATATGTTCCCTTCAGGTCACTTTCAGCCACCAGACTCCACCGATGTGAACTTTAGTTTCATTATCATTATCAGTCCAGCTTTTGAGAAAATGCATCATCAGTTGGCATGACAGAAAATGACGGCAGCACCCAGGAATGCTTCGTGTAATGCATCGCTCCTTTGAGTATTTTCAAAGGAACAACAAGTAAACAAGTAAAGACCATGTTTTTAAAGATGTATTTTAATTCCTAATTTAATGATACCCCATTCTACAATTAACAAAAATATAGCAAAAACTAGAGTTTCCAACTTAAAACACATTTTATGTTAATGTTATATTGTACATTTAAGTTTGCACTCAGCATCCCAGAAGTGAACAAGCGTGAGGCCCGGTAAGACATTCAGCGGCACAAACCAAACATGTCCACACAAAAATCACAAGTATTTTTAACACATTTTAGTAAACAAGGGAGGAAGTTGGAAATGCATGTGCAGCAAAATGTTTTTCAACATCTTAAAACTGCTTAACACAACAGATCTACCACATTGTAGATGTGAAAGAGAATTTTGGCTCTGCATGTGCTCTCTGCTTCTGGACATGAAGATCCGATTAAAATGTTTCAAGTTTAAAAGTGTTTTCTTTTTCTTCTCCTTTGGTGAAGGGAATGCTGTTCTGACATTAGTTTTGTATTTTCTTATTTAATGGATTACACTAAGCAAGAAATGTGTGGCAAGGCTCATGGAAGAAGAGAAATAGGTTTGTGTAATCTGGTAGCAAATGGGTATTTTCCAGTGCTGTTAGATTCCTGGGTGTGTGTGTTTACATACACACACACAGTCAATATACAGGTGTGAAAATTAGTCTTCGCTACCTGTTTCAGTATAACTCCGGGCAGGGGTCTCAAACTCCAATCCTCGAGGGCCGCAGTCCTGCAGTTTTTAGATGTGCCACAGGTATAAAACGCTGGAATGAAATGGCTTAATTACCTCATTTCAGTTCTCCAGAGCCTTAATGACCTAATTATTTGATCCAGGTGTGGTGCAGCAGAGGCACATCTAAAAGTTGCAGGACTGCCGCCCTCGAGGACTGGAGTTTGAGACCCCTCCCCGGCATTTTCATCTTACAGGAATAAGAAAGTGATTATTTACTTATGTCAATGCATGAGTAAAAGAGAAAGTGATGTAAGCTTTGCATAGTAATGTGACTTTCTGTTATTTCACGCCATCCTTGATCTGGATCCTTTCAACAAATATGAGGCATTGTGACAAAACAACATCATGACATCTACCAGGAACGTAAAGTTTGGCTGCAAAGAGCCAATGATCCTAAACAAACTGTCAAAATAGTCATAAATTCCCTTAACAATAACAAAATCAGCGTTTTGGTGAAGCCATAATAAAGTTCTGATAAGGTAAGACAAGGCAGCACAGAAACCTGACAAGAAGCTTCTGGAAGCAGAACCAAAACTTGTATGTTTGTACATTTCTAGTAATTTTAACAACTTATTTTGAGCTTTAACTCAAGCTGGAGACTGAGGGACTAAAAAGATTGAGTGTTATTTTTATTATTTACTTAAAATGTAATTGATCATCACTACTACTATATGTACTGGCTAAAAGATTTATAAACACTAAGTCCTTGTTTTGAACAGATTTTATCAATAACCTCTATTTAGAAAAACAACATTACAGAAAATCATCATACTTTAATGCATTTATGTCATCTTTACTGATTATCGGCTTTATCAAAAAGACAGAAAGAAACAAACAAAAGACAAAATTTCACATTAACTCTCATAACACCAACTACAGTTCAACATGGTTGTCTTCATGGAGCTCTATTACAGTCCAGATGTCCTCAATTTCCTTTTCAAAAGCTTTCTTTCCTTCAGCAAACTTCGTTTTCTTCTGGACTATGAAGTTTATGATGACATCCTTGAGTTCTCGCAGTGATGGAGAATTTTCAGTTGCTGTAATCAGTTGTTGCAGAATCGGATAAAGGTTCTGAATTTCTTTTTCATGATGGTATTCCTCCAACATAAGTTCCATCAGAAGTTGTGTCTAGGAAAAAATTATTGAATTAGACAGGGAGCATTTGATTAACCATGTAAAATGACAAATTATGTTGAATGCATAATGTCAACTACAGAAAACAAACCTTCTTTTTGGCTGCTCGTTCTATTCCACCCTGAAGATATTCGTGTAGAATATCCTGAAATTTTACAAAAAAAATAAAACTTGTCTTATTTAACTAAAACACTGAAATATTAGACACAAAAAATATTCTAAACTTTAAATTAAAAATGTAATGAAACAGACCAAAACAATGTTAAAAGTCAACCTTCTCTGTTTTCTTTCGATTGATTGAGACAGATTACTTAAATTATTTTTTTATTCCCATTCTTTTTCAAGCATTGGCCCCATTGTTTCACATGACATTTTGTAATCACACCTATTAATAGCTTTAGATTTAAAAACAAAATTCTCCATATAGCAATATTACCAGATTTTCTTCGTCAAGCAGCGAGTTTGAGAGATTGATGAGAGCCAGCAGACTGAAGAGGAGCAGCAGTCCTGCAGTGGGTCTAAGATGGATGACCATCATTACTGGAACTGAAACACATATAAATATACATAAGATATTGTATGTCTTTTTTAACAATGTTATAGTGACATTTTAGTAGTTCTGTGCCAGACCTTACCTGCTGAAGAGCTGGTGTATGTGATAATCAATACACCAGCAAGTGCTTTAAATATTCCTGATGTCACATGGCAGCACTTCTGGACTGGGTGCACTAAAAACCTTGGACTTTGACTTAGAGGGCCTGTAAAGACCAGTATGCGGGAAACCATCAACGCCTGGGACAGACGTCACCTTTGAGTAAGCAATTTTACCTGATTGCTTACCATGATAAGCAATCAGGTAAAATTAATGGTATTTAAAGTTAGAGCAAAACCTTGTATCCTGATGTTCCTTGTCATACCTTTTTATTGGAATGAGAAATTTTTAGCATGTGAGGAGACACAAATCCGTTCTCATGTCTCCTCACACGTCAAACACCTTTTATTTTTGGGTTGTGCGATGACGTCCAAAACAGGTGTGACTCTAACATTCCCATTTGCACTTCTCAGAAATCATCTTTGCATGTTTCACCTTCCAGTAAAGTGGCATGGTTTACTGTAACTGCATACAAACTCAACACACTGATTATATATGTTATATAATGTTGTACTCAATCTCATCCTAGAAGAAACAAGTGTACCAGGCTAAATGTGATGAAAACCATCTTATTATAGTGAACTATGAAAGCTGCAGTCAGAAACCTCATCAGCAGGGTTTTTCTACATCAGATGAAAATGCTGCTTTTTAAACCTGCTTGTCTAAAAACCTTTAAAAAGCATTGATAAGTAGCCAAAATAGTGAAGCCTCAACCAATTGTTGACAAAGCCAATGACATTAAAAACAAGAGCAGTTTATAGTAATTTGAAACAATTGAAAGAATAAAATTTAAGAGGAACAGCAAAAATGTTACTTTTATTTTCATCCCAAATATGTAATTCAGACTTCATGATTCAATATAACTGTGGGTTCTGTGTGAATATATGTCACCATAAGATGGATTTATCATTTTATGTTTCTGGTCATTGGTTCTGATAACATGTTTATGTTCAATCACCATGACAGTCATTAAAGTCAAGATATAAACATCTAACACCATCAGGTTACTGTGCAACAGGTGTATTTCACTTACATGTTGTCGCTAATGCTGTAAAGCAAAACTGAAAGAAGTTCTGTGTGAATTTCAAAAGGGGCAGGACACAAAGAGGGAGGCAGTGACATAAAACAGGAAACCTGAGGAGTATTTAAGATATGTTTGGAGTCGGGTTTAGTAATTTCTTCTGCTGGCATCTGGAAAAACAGCTCTTCTTTCTCTGATCCTTCTGGTAAGATTTGTTAAAACATTAAGATTTGTTGAAAAAGCAACATTTCACTTCTTGTCTTGTTTTATTAATTTTACAAAAAATGTGTTCGGTGTTTTAATTTCCAGAAAAATGGCAGCAGCAGACGTACCTGGAGCCACCAAAGGACTTCTTCTCATCTTCACTCTGTTTACGCTGGTTCATGTCACAAACTCTCTGGAAGCAGAGGAACATCTGGTAAAAAATAAATACCGTAAATCAATTATGTTTATTGCTCAGATTTTTTTTGATACACAATGTTTGGTCATTATTATCGAAGGAATAATACAAACACAAACATTTAGCTCGATAGCTGAACAAATACAGAACTTTGAAAAGGAAAAAATAGTGTAATTTTAAATGTTTTACTTTTAACTCAACATCAAATTGACTTGTTTTTTGAAAATATTTTTTTCTGCTTTCAGACTAATTTTTTTTTTCCATTTTCCTACAATGATTGAAATTCGCTTTGTATTCAATCCTGTTATGAACGAACTCTTACCGAGCGAAATGTATTAATAGGTCATTCATTTTTTCTGTAATTTTGCAGGAAATTCTCGCAAAATACTATGAGGGTGGACTGAATGAAGCAGCCGAAAAGAAGGTTGGTAACTGGGCTCTCAGCATTGTGTTTACATGTGATTAGTTGATAATAATTATTCAATGAAAAATAATTGAGTCTGCATTTTATATGGAAATTTTTTTGCCCAACAGGCACAGCTGGACGATGAACTTACATGTTTCATAGAGAATTTTCAGGAAGATGTTGAGAAGATTGCTCTTGTTGTACAGCAACTGGAAGTCATAACACAGAACAACTCTTACCTGAGAGAACTCCCTACAGTAGTCGATGACTTTTTAAATGAAAAGACTCAACAGGCCAATGATGAAATAAAGGCTTACGAGAAAGGAAATGCAGGACGTCTGGGACTTCATAAACCGCAAAGAAAACAATCGTGAAGAACTTTAAAGAGCTCATCCTAAAATGAAATTCTTTCTCTTCTGTTTTGTTTTTATGAAAAAATCAAGAATAAATGAAAAGTTGCATGTTAGATGATCAAGGTGTTTCTAGGCAGTTGGTGATTCTTTTTATTTGTAATAAAGCTAAATATAAGCTTTAAATTGAAACTGAAGGATACTGTTCTGAAGAATTGCTTGGAATTGGGTTTTGTATTTCTTCTGGTCTGTTCATCAATGCAGAAAGTTAAACAATCAAAGCTGGACAACTTCACACACAAAGTTAAGATACAATTTTGGGATAAAATGTATGCAATACAATAATGTGACACTATGTAGTTTTACATAGTTTTCTGATTACCAATAAAGATGTCAATAAATCAGGTTTGAGTTGAATTTAATCTTCCAGCTGTTTCTTGTCTCATTACGTTGGAGATGCAACAAAAGGGAGGGAAACTGGAGATCCAGATGTTTTTTTAAATTCTGAATAAAAGTAAAGTAGTCCTGATGTCATTCCCGTACCCAAACGTAGAAATGGTTTTACCTCAGAGACATCTTCTGACGTCGACTTCATCAGTTTCTACATTGTTGTTACAGGAGTGTTTACACTATGAACTGAAGGGTCAATAAAAATTACCCTCCAATTCAGGATTCCATCAATCTAATAAAACTCAACATTGTCACAATTCAATGTTTCATAATATGGAAAATCCTGAGCGTCATCTTAATGAGTCTTCAGTCAGGAGCTTCTCCAGAGCCGCTGTCATACTGACTGCTACTCTTTGAAGAAAGGTATGAGTTACAATAACATGTAATCTCCTTTGAAATAAATAAAGTTTTGTTTTAAATTAATTTGAATTGAATTCAGAACACCAAACTTTAATATCGGACAAACATTATCCAAGTGAATATTTCATTTAGAAATAATTACATTTTGTGATAATTTAATGATTTCGGAGAAAAAAATAGGAAGATGTAATGACCACACGACTTTTTTTTTTTTTATTATAAAACACATGACAAAAAACCCCCAAGACATTTATGTTGAAATCCACTCACAGAATGAGTTAAAAAAAAGGTCCATTCTTTAAGACATCATTTGAAAGATGCTCGACTTGTTTCGATAATCTGGAAAGCGGGTCGGCTCCCAAACACAGACAGGAATCTGACCCTGAATCAGTGAAGCTCCAGGGAACAACAGTCATGTTGACAGGGACAGCCCTGTCTTTGGTCCTTTAGTCTCTGACAGTGACATCTCTCCGTCAATGGGGCCCAGACTGGTCCCAGAACCGGGCCCTGCGTGGCTCAGCAGTCCTTTGGTGCATTCGGATCCATCAGGGTGTGCGGTATGAGCGGTGCGACCATAGAGACAGAGAAATAGCGACACCTAGTTACAGAGAAAGGAGCTAAAACTGAAGTGCACTTTGCCTTTTGAAGTTCCATCGTTACAGGTGAATGACAGACAGTACGACAACAAAATATGGCTTTTCCACGTCTACTCAGGTAGGCATTTCATCTTTGATTTCCTGCAACATTGGAATTACATGATGACTGACTTTCATGTTCACATCTCAGTTATTTACATTTGCCATTTACATCCAAACAATGTAAGCTGTGGCTCTCCTGAGTGATACAACAGTGGTGTGTCACACACTTATATTTTTTTATGGTGCGCTTCAGTCCATTCATAGAAGTCCTCTGAAGAGACTTTGACTTATATTCTCATAGATCTCTAGTCTCTCTGTTCGTGCCACAGCTCCCATTCAAAGGCATTTGGCAGTACCTAAAGTGGCATTGAGTTCATTTGCAGTTTGCAGAATGTTTTCCTTCATATTGAGCTTTCTTCACACGGTGCAAGAGGAGCTTGAAATTCTGACAAACTGACAAATTCGTCCTCAAGTCCTTTCTTCCTCGGTCCCAGCAATTCATCCACTCCATTTCCGTCCCCCACCTCCTTCTCTCCCAAATCTGGCCGCCCCCAGTCCCTCGTCCCCGTCCTTCCCCCCAGCGTGTTCGCTACTAGGATCTCGGAGTTGAGCTTCAGCCCGCTGCCACTGGAGTCGCAGTTGGCGTACAGAGAATGCCCATTGCTCGGGTTGCTGCTAATCCTGGAGCTGCTGTAGCTGTTAACGTGGGGGCCACCATTACCCTGACTGCTGAGCAGGGTTGTGGCCGTGGTTGACGTCGTCTTGCCGTTTTGTTTTTCCGACGACCTGAATCCGTCCGACACCATGCTGGAGCTGCTTTGGGACTGCGGCGTTGTCGAGGAGCACAGCAATTTCTGCTCCTTTCCCGACGACAACGAGTTATCAGGAGCGCGATTGCATGAGCGGGTGCTGTTTTGCCTTATGTTTAAGAAATAGAGGAGAAATGCTCCACATACTAGACCTAAGAAGAATAAAAGGACATAGATTGCTAAGTGATGTCGGTTTCCATCCAGGGCAGATGATCCTCTAGCATTGGGTGCCTCCAGGTTCAGGAAAAAAGCTGCTCGTCGGCAGGGGGTCGGGTCTCTGACGTTAGGTCCTCCCTCCTGGAAGACAAAATATATATCTTTCAGGCAATGACTTCCTGCGATAAAGCAAAAAGTGTGATAAGGGATTTGAACGCTTAAGTTTGCATTTTATTTAGTTAAAACTACAAACTTTGTGCAACAGACCAGCAAAAGGTTTGTGGAGATGCTAAGTGGGAAAAAAATAAATAGATTATATATTTTTTTAAATCTTTTGTTGAAAAACCTTAGAAGTTCAATTGTCCTACTATCATTATTATTATTATTATCATCATCATCAATGTGAATACTTATATTACAAATAATAATTATAAATATTATTATTAATAATAATTATTATATTTTAAAAGTATATAATATTTAGAGTTCACTGCCAGCCATATGAGGAACAGTTAATATAGAAGATGTTCTGTTCAGTTCATAATCAATTAATCAACTTTGTTTATGCCATTAGACAGATTTGATTAGTGATTTGAGTCAGATTTCTTGCCAAACAGGAAACTTTACATACAGACATAATAAATATAAATATAACATGCTTTCCATCCAATCTAACTGTGCAGGAGTCGTTTTGCAAAGACACATTTTCAGTCTCAATATGCCTAAAGCTGCTAGAGACTTACCCCAAATAACCTGCAGCTAAATGTCGTGAAAGGTGATTGGGAAAAGAATTGACTAAGATCAATACTTAAATTTTTATTTGTTTGTAAAAAATTATCTTGCTCTTTCGCATAAAGATGAGTAACCATGGATACTTTTGTAAGGCTCTATGGACACAAAAATAAATCTGTACCTGGCACGTGCAAACGTAGTGGCCCAGGTTTTCCTCTGTCACCGTCACAGCCAAGTCAGAGTGGTGCTGCCTGGTGTGTCTGTGGGGAGGATACTCCCAGCTGCAAGGCCGAGGAGAAAGCTGGACACATGGCAAGAGGATCTGCAGCCCAGGGGAGACTGTCAGCTCCTTGGTGGATGGATTGCATCGTCCTACAGCACAGGGAAGCACAGAGCTTAAAAGCAGTATGAACCACAAGACGTGAAGGTTCGACAGCAACAAAGAAACCTATGCTCATTTTATATGACACCTGGATCTACTTACCCGCTTGAGAATCACACCTTCTTAAGGCCTCGTCCACAACGTCACCTGAACCAGGACTGGAAGCAGAAAAACAGACAATCACTCAGATTGTTGGCTAATGTTTGTTATTCTATTTCCTTTTGTTCAATAACTATGTTAGGTTTGTTTATTTTTAATTATGTGATGGTTTTTTTTCTTCTTATGTTTTCTGACTGTTTGGTCATTCATTATTATTACTTATCACAAATAAGGACTAGCAGAACAAGATAGGTGTAATAGAATGGCCCTCTTGTATAGCTAGCTACTTAATTACTGTTGTAAACTAACTTATTAATCCAATCCAGGGCAAGTAAATAAAAAAAATAAAGTGACAAAAAAATAATCAAATAATTTTTTAAGCAAAGGAAAAATGATTAATTGAAATTTCTCAATCTAAAAATGTGATTTTTCCTATTTTCTCTCCTTTCTGGCAAAAAACTGTAAAGCGACAAAAACATGTTAACTGGTTGTTTAGAAAAGAAAGGTGGCAGAAAAACAAAGACTGAAAATCAAAGTTGAATTAGTTCTTTTTTTGATGCTTTTCTGATTCCTGATATCTTTAATCATTGATTGATTGTTAATTGTCCAGAGGACATGAGAAAATTTTTTCTTCAGCCTTCCCTCAGAATACAGCACTGATCAGTTCATGCAGCATAATTGAAAACTGTAAGCCTTTCTTATATAAGGTATATAAGGTTATGTAAGGTTTTTCCATGAATGTTAATATCTCTTTGTGAAATATCTGAAGTTTTAAATCTTTTTCTTTAGGAAAGAAAGGCACCAAAAACCTGTGGTACAATACATTACCCTGTCTTGACTATTTTCAGTGATGTAAGAAGAATAATCTTGATAAATATTTGATGAATGAAGCAAAACATATACATTTTAAACATAGGGGTAATCTACCCTCGATTTTAAGCTTCAGAAAATCTAGGGTAGATTTGTTATACTCACTCTGTGAGTGTGAATCTGCAGGTTTTGTCCTCTGCGCTCCACTCACAGCCAACTCCTCTGGCTCTGGCACAGACCTCACAGCTGGAGTACTGAGCGCAGCCTTCAGTCTGGACTTTCGCCACCGACTGCGGGCTGCCCACCAGCGCTCGGCCCTGAAACACAGCCACGGCTTAGAGAACCAACTCACACTGAATCTAGCTATTTAATTTCAAGATTCAACAAGCTAAATAAATAAATAAATGGAGGGCTGGATGTAAAAGCTATTGCTTTACCTGATGCATTATTATATTGTTAATAGGCTCTTGCGGTGAGAAAAGAGGAATCTCTTGAAGTAAAGTTGCATTCTGGTTCGCTACCGCCACCTGGTGGAGCTCCCCACGATCTACAACACAGAAACCAATTAAAATGTTTTTATTTTAGTTCAAATAAAGAAAAAGTCAAACTAAATTAATACAAACTGAATTTTATATTCTGCTGCCATGTTTTAAATACTTGAGTTTTAAGCCAATTGACTGTTTGAGTATTTAAAAAATTGCATGAATGAATGTAGTGGCACAGTGACTCAAAACAGTCATATGTTAGAAGTTTCATCTCTATTCTTTTTTTCTGACCTGTTCCAAGATGGAGGACGGCTCCTCTCCGGTCCTCTGCCTCGCCCATCAGCGTCACAGCCAGCTTGGTGTATTTAATTCCCTTCCGGACCAGCAGGGGCGCTGCAGTGACGCTGTTCTCCATCAGAGGGTGATCCCTCACAAAAGTCAGCACCTTATCAGGAAGTTTCAACGAGGATCCGAATCCCTGAGCCTTTAAGTCGTTGTTCAAACACTAAACAGTAAAAAAAACAAGAGGAAGAAAGAAAATAGTTAAATGAGGGGAAAACAAAATGTATTAATGAAAGCAGAAAGCGCGGTGGAGCTCTGTACCTGGCCTGGTCTTGGTGTGGGGACAGTCTCAGGACTGTTCCAGTTCTCACATGTCTTCTTCAGCTCTTTAAAAGGGCCGTCCATCACTTTGCTGATGTCAAACAGACTGAAGACACACACCGCTGAAATATCATTGGGCTCCCTGGAAAAAAGACACAAAAATGGGGCAAAATTACAAAACTGTTTTGTCTTACTTGTCTGCATCACAGCATGGTAAAATGTTTCCTAAATATTTATGAATTAATACCCAGAAAAAAGGTTGTTGCCATCAATTTATAATTTGGTCACTGCTGTGCAATCTTTGCCCACATATTTAACCCTTTTATAAAGCATATTTTTAGGTGATTGTTTTCTCCGACTCTCCTTACCACTGTGAGGTGAACAGCCCGTAGAAGTGTGTGCTGCTGGGGTCTCCTGGGGAGTGTTGAGTCGTGAAAACGTCTGTCAGGATGTTGTAGCGCTGACCACTCGCCTTGTCTTCACACACCAGTTGGGCCTTGAGAAAGGTGGTCCATCGTCGCTGCAGAGTCTTCATCCCTCCCACGTCAGACTGAACAATCAGACGGAATATATTTACTCCAGCAAAGCCAAAAAAAGAAATGCAATTCAGTCAATTTCGTCAAATGTCTGGGTTACCTTGCAAACCCGCACCACCCTCGGCACTTTGGTGTACAGATCATGCTCTTTGGCCATCTCGGTGAAGAAGAAGTAGATTTTGTCGTCGTCTCCGGTCGGGTTGCTGTCTGGGGCCTGTTCTATCAACGCCGAGCTCACAAACTCCGGGTCTGAATGCATGAGCAACAACAACAAATGTCCAGTAAGGTCATTCGCAAGACTTGACATTAAGATCAAATGTGTGTGTTTGGGTGCTGGAGAACTTCTGAGCGCCTCACCGTTGAGCCAGTTGATGGATTGGTCAGTTCGGACGCGCTCCTGCTCGGGGCCCGTTGCCCTGGAGATGTCATAGAAAGTTCCCAGGAAGTTACTGGTGGCTGCTGTGTACAGGATGCCATCTGAAGAGAAGAAAGAGAAACATTTATAACAGAGCAGGCTTGGGAAGCATGAAGTAAGCCAGTTAAGAACTGATCCAAAGTTTTCCCACTTGCCTGCCATTACCTTCCAGCATCAAGGCCTCTGCTAGAGGAGCCGAGCTTGACGTGTAAATGACCTGGCACAGAATCCATTGAATTTCACAACTGTAGCTGATGCTGTAACTACTGCTTTCCTCTTAAATAGAGCTGCCATATGACATTTCTGGGAAAATGAAAGAAAAATACACCTTTAAAGATAAGTAGTGATAGCAAGAACAATGAAGGCGTGCCATTTGATTTTATTTGACTATGCAAAGGGCATTTTTTAAATTTCTATGCAAAGAAGAAGTAGAAAGAAGAAGTAGAAGGAAGAAGAAAATGTGAATGAAGAACCTTTTAATTCACTTCCTGTTAACCTTGTGAAAGACCAGAAAGTTGTAAAGTTGTAAATGAGACTGCTTGATAAAAACAGTACGTGTTAGCATTTCAAAAGAAAACATCTGGACAGTATTTCGGTAAATAGCTACACCAAAACTGGTTGTTGCCCTTTCTTTTCAGATAAATGAACTGTTTCCCCTTGTAGTCAAGAAATATTTGAATAACAGCTGTAAGAAGTGAAACTATGCAAATCCACTTGATTCCATGAGAAGTTTTGTTAATATAATTGTATTACTTTAGAAGCATTTGTTGCATAGTATAAGTGCCACAAGTATTGATATTTTTGCAGAAAAACTTTCAGCAGTGTATGGGTTGTCACTGCATTTCAGGAAAAGCTCAAGTCACATCCAAAGTCGACACGTTGAGGCAATATTTCAACCAACTGGTACCAGTGGTTGCAATGATGAAGAAAAAACACTATATCCTGATGCCTTACCCCAGTACAAAAATAGCTTCAGAAGACAAAGGGGTTTTTTGGAGAAAGCCAAGTTTTTGTTTTGTTTTTTTGACAGTCACAATGCATGTATCAATTGATAGTTAATTGATTTCATTTGTACAATAAGACTTTACAATAAAAAAATGTTTGCTAACTGTGATGCTTTGCTAGAGTTTGCATGTTTTGCATGGTGAGGATGAAGCGGAGGGCCCAGGTTCGTGCAAAAATGATGGTTTAATGATGGAAAAACTAAATACAAAAAATCCAGGCAGCAAAAGGCTGAGAGCTCAGAGCAGGTAGCAACTGGAAACACATGAATAGTCATGTGACCAAACAAACGACTAAATAGACGGGGATCCAACCAGGAACAAGAAAAGCAGGTGGAATAAAGTACACAGGGTGGTAATCACAGAAACAAGGAAATCAAGGAGTAAATGGGACAACATGTGGATTCAACTGAGAGAAACTAAATAAACACAAAGAAAACTCAAATCCTCACACTAACTCTGTTCAATAAAAGACACTTTACCTTAAAAATGAGGGGGTAAGTAATGCCTAGTGGCCCAAAAGGCATATGAAACACTGGGGGAAGTCCTGCAGAGACAAGATCTCATGTGATTTCCCGATCCAGTTTGATAAAAAGATGCCAGACATTCATCTGGAGACTGTGGTGGTAGAAAAACAGAACCTTCCAGCATCAAGGCCTCTGCTAGAGGAGCCGAGCTTGACGTGTAAATGACCTGGCACAGAATCCAGTTAATTTCACAAATGTAGCTGATGCTATAACTACTGCTTTCCTCTTAAATAGAGCTGCCATATGTCATTTCTGGGGAAATGAAAGAAAAATACATCTTTAAAGATAAGTAGTGATAGAAAGAACAATGAAGGCGTGCCATTTGATTTTATTTGACTATGCAAAGGGCATTTTCAAGTTTATGTGCAAACAAGATAAGAAGTAGAAAATAGGAATGACATACCTGTTGATTTGCTTCTTGTTTCCTTGTGAAAGAGCAAAAATAGTAATAAGTGGGTTGCTGTTTGAATCCCATCTCTCAATCTGTCTTAGCTGTTGGGTGAAATAGAACCTCTAGCAGAGGCATCCAGGCCTCTGCTAGAGTTTGACGTGGCAATGGAATCCATTTTATTTCACAATTGTAGCTGATGCTGTAATTTCTACTTTCCTCTTAAATTAATCTGCCATGGGCTGCACAGTGGTGCAGTTGGCAGCACTGTAGCCTTGCAGTCTGTGTTCGATCACTTGGTCTCTCTACATTCTCCTTTGGTGTGAGTGTCTCTGTGTTGCCCTGTGACAGAGTGGCGACTTGTCCAGGGTGACCCCGGATCTCGGCCGTATCATTTGCTGGAGATAGGCACCTTCAACCTTCCTGAACCCACTAGGGACAAGAGATTCACCCAAGAAAATGGATGAATCTGCCAAAGATGCCTTTTCACAGTAGAAATAGCAAGAATAAAGAGGGATGTTCCATTGACCTTCATTTGAATAAATTTACCTTCTTTTGTCTAAACAATGGGCATTTTTAAATTTCTATGCAAAGAAGAAGTAGAAAGAAGAAGTAGAAGGAAGAAGAAAATGTGAATGAAGAACCTTTTTAATTCACTTCCTGTTAACCTTGTGAAAGACCAGAAAGTTGTAAAGTTGTAAATGAGACTGCTTGATAAAAACAGAATACGTATTAGCATTTCAAAAGAAAACATCTGGACAGTATTTAGGTAAATAGCTTACACAAAAACTGGTTGTTGCCCTTTCTTTTCAGATAAATGAACTGTTTCCCCTTGTAGTCAAAAAATATTTGAATAACAGCTGTAAGAAGTGAAACTATGCAAATCCACTTGATTCCATGAGAAGTTTTGTTAATATAATTGTATTACTTTAGAAGCATTTGTTGCATAGTATAAGTGCCACAAGTATTGATATTTTTGCAGAAAAACTTTCAGCAGTGTATGGGTTGTCACTGCATTTCAGGAAAAGCTCAAGTCACATCCAAAGTCGACACGTTGAGGGCAATATTTCAACCAACTGGTACCAGTGGTTGCAATGATGAAGAAAAACACTATATCCTGATGCCTTACCCCAGTACAAAAATAGCTTCAGAAGACGGAATGTTAAATGTGATTTGGTAAAGACCTAGTATGACCATTGCTCTCCTGTGAAACTCCACTCAAAAAAATATTCTTGCTTACTGGATAGTCTTGATAATATCACTACAGAAACTCTTTCAGATTGGTATGATCCAAATATATTTTATACTTATGTCTTTGATTATTACACACTTGGACACAAACACAATTATGAACCTGAAACCAAAAAGATAGATAATTAATTTTACCGAAAAAAGAGAAGCAAACAAAACAAAATGTCACATACACACTTCCACATTAATTCATAACTCCGACTACAGCTCATCTTAGTCATATTCTTGGAGCTTTATTACAGCCCAAATGTCCTCAATTTCCTTTTCAAAAGCTTTCTTTTCTTCAGCAAACTTCGTTTTCTTCTGGACTATGAGGTTTATGATGACATCCTTGAGTTCTCGCAGTGATGGAGAATTTTCAGTTCCAGTGATCAGTTGTAGCAGAATCGGATAAAGGTTCTGAATTTCTTTTTCATGATGGTATTCCTCCAACATAAGTTCCATCAGGAGTTTTGTCTAGGAAAAATTTTATTGAATTAGACAGGGAGCATTTGATTAACCATGTAAAATGACAAATTATGTTGAATGCATAATGTCAACTACAGAAAACAAACCTTCTTTTTGGCTGCTCGTTCTATTCCACCCTGAAGATATTCGTGTAGAATATTCTGAAATTTTACAAAAAAAATCAATCTTGTCTTATTTAACTCAAACATTGAAATATTAGACAGAAAAAATATTCTAAACATTAAATTAAAAATGTAATGAGACAGATTAAAACGATGTTAAAATTCAACCTTCTGTGTTTTCTTTCGATTGATTGAGACAGATTACTTAAATTATTTTTTTACTTGTTTTACATGACGTTTTGTAATCACACATATTAATGGCTTTAAATTTAAAAACAAAATTCTGCATAAAGCAATATTACCAGAAATTTTTAATTTTAATTTAATTTTTAATCAAAAATGCATTCTCATGTCTCCTCAGTTTGGGTTGTGCGATGACGTCCCAAAAACAGGTGTGACTCTAACATTCCCATTTACACTTCTCAGAAATCATCTTTGCATGTTTCACCTTCCAGTAAAGTAGCATGGTTTACTGTAACTGCATACAAACTCAACACACTGATTATATATGTTATATAATGTTGTACTCAATCTCATCCTAGAAGAAACAAGTGTACCAGGCTAAATGTGATGAAAACCATCTTATTATAGTGAACTATGAAAGCTGCAGTCAGAAACCTCATCAGCAGGGTTTTTCTACATCAGATGAAAATGCTGCTTTTTAAACCTGCTTGTCTAAAAACCTTTAAAAAGCATTGATAAGTAGCCAAAATAGTGAAGCCTCAACCAATTGTTGACAAAGCCAATGACATTAAAAACAAGAGCAGTTTATAGTAATTTGAAACAATTGAAAGAATAAAATTTAAGAGGAACAGCAAAAATGTTACTTTTATTTTCATCCCAAATATGTAATTCAGACTTCATGATTCAATATAACTGTGGGTTCTGTGTGAATATATGTCACCATAAGATGGATTTATCATTTTATGTTTCTGGTCATTGGTTCTGATAACATGTTTATGTTCAATCACCATGACAGTCATTAAAGTCAAGATATAAACATCTAACACCATCAGGTTACTGTGCAACAGGTGTATTTCACTTACATGTTGTCTCTAATGCTGTAAAGCAAAACTGAAAGAAGTTCTGTGTGAATTTCAAAAGGGGCAAAGAGGGAGGCATGACATAAAACAGGAAACCTGAGGAGTATTTAAGATATGTTTGGAGTCGGGTTTAGTAATTTCTTCTGCTGGCATCTGGAAAAACAGCTCTTCTTTCTCTGATCCTTCTGGTAAGATTTGTTAAAACATTAAGATTTGTTGAAAAAGCAACATTTCACTTCTTGTCTTGTTTTATTAATTTTACAAAAATGTGTTCAGTGTTTTAATTTCCAGAAAAATGGCAGCAGCAGACGTACCTGGAGCCACCAAAGGACTTCTTCTCATCTTCACTCTGTTTACGCTGGTTCATGTCACAAACTCTCTGGAAGCAGAGCAACATCTGGTAAAAATAAATACCGTAAATCAATTATGTTTATTGCTCAGATTTTTTTTTGATACACAATGTTTGGTCATTATTATCGAAGGAATAATACAAACACAAACATTTAGCTCGATAGCTGAACAAATACAGAACTTTGAAAAGGAAAAATAGTGTAATTTTAAATGTTTTACTTTTAACTCAACATCAAATTGACTTGTTTTTGAAAATATTTTTTTTCTGCTTTCAGACTAATTTTTTTTTTCCATTTTCCTACAATGATTGAAATTCGCTTTGTATTCAATCCTGTTATGAACGAACTCTTACCGAGCGAAATGTATTAATAGGTCATTCATTTTTTCTGTAATTTTGCAGGAAATTCTCGCAAAATACTATGAGGGTGGACTGAATGAAGCAGCCGAAAAGAAGGTTGGTAACTGGGCTCTCAGCATTGTGTTTACATGTGATTAGTTGATAATAATTATTCAATGAAAAATAATTGAGTCTGCATTTTATATGGAAATTTTTTTGCCCAACAGGCACAGCTGGACGATGAACTTACATGTTTCATAGAGAATTTTCAGGAAGATGTTGAGAAGATTGCTCTTGTTGTACAGCAACTGGAAGTCATAACACAGAACAACTCTTACCTGAGAGAACTCCCTACAGTAGTCGATGACTTTTTAAATGAAAAGACTCAACAGGCCAGTAATGTTGTAAAGGCTTACGAGAAGGAAATGCAGGATGTCTGGGCCTTCATAAACCGCAAAGAAAACAATCGTGGTGAACTTTAAAGAGCTCATCCTAAAATGAAATTCTTTCTCTTCTGTTTTGTTTTTATGAAAAAATCAAGAATAAATGAAAAGTTGCATGTTAGATGATCAAGGTGTTTCTAGGCAGTTGGTGATTCTTTTTATTTGTAATAAAGCTAAATATAAGCTTTAAATTGAAACTGAAGGATACTGTTCTGAAGAATTGCTTGGAATTGGGTTTTGTATTTCTTCTGGTCTGTTCATCAATGCAGAAAGTTAAACAATCAAAGCTGGACAACTTCACACACAAAGTTAAGATACAATTTTGGGGTTAAATTGTATGCAATACAATAATGTGACACTATGTAGTTTTACATAGTTTTCTGATTACCAATAAAGATGTCAATAAATCAGGTTTGAGTTGAATTTAATCTTCCAGCTGTTTCTTGTCTCATTACGTTGGAGATGCAACAAAAGGGAGGGAAACTGGAGATCAAGATGTTTTTTTAAATTCTGAATAAAAGTAAAGTAGTCCTGATGTCATTCCCGTACCCAAACGTAGAAATGGTTTTACCTCAGAGACATCTTCTGACGTCGACTTCATCAGTTTCTACATTGTTGTTACAGGAGTGTTTACACTATGAACTGAAGGGTCAATAAAAATTACCCTCCAATTCAGGATTCCATCAATCTAATAAAACTCAACATTGTCACAATTCAATGTTTCATAATATGGAAAATCCTGAGCGTCATCTTAATGAGTCTTCAGTCAGGAGCTTCTCCAGAGCCGCTGTCATACTGACTGCTACTCTTTGAAGAAAGGTATGAGTTACAATAACATGTAATCTCCTTTGAAATAAATAAAGTTTTGTTTTAAATTAATTTGAATTGAATTCAGAACACCAAACTTTAATATCGGACAAACATTATCCAAGTGAATATTTCATTTAGAAATAATTACATTTTTGTGATAATTTAATGATTTCGGAGAAAAAAAATAGGAAGATGTAATGACCACACGACTATTATAAAACACATGACAAAAAACCCCCAAGACATTTATGTTGAAATCCACTCACAGAATGAGTTAAAAAAAAGGTCCATTCTTTAAGACATCATTTGAAAGATGCTCGACTTGTTTCGATAATCTGGAAAGCGGGTCGGCTCCCAAACACAGACAGGAATCTGACCCTGAATCAGTGAAGCTCCAGGGAACAACAGTCATGTTGACAGGGACAGCCCTGTCTTTGGTCCTTTAGTCTCTGACAGTGACATCTCTCCGTCAATGGGGCCCAGACTGGTCCCAGAACCGGGCCCTGCGTGGCTCAGCAGTCCTTTGGTGCATTCGGATCCATCAGGGTGTGCGGTATGAGCGGTGCGACCATAGAGACAGAGAAATAGCGACACCTAGTTACAGAGAAAGGAGCTAAAACTGAAGTGCACTTTGCCTTTTGAAGTTCCATCGTTACAGGTGAATGACAGACAGTACGACAACAAAATATGGCTTTTCCACGTCTACTCAGGTAGGCATTTCATCTTTGATTTCCTGCAACATTGGAATTACATGATGACTGACTTTCATGTTCACATCTCAGTTATTTACATTTGCCATTTACATCCAAACAATGTAAGCTGTGGCTCTCCTGAGTGATACAACAGTGGTGTGTCACACGCTTATATTTTTTATGGTGCGCTTCAGTCCATTCATAGAAGTCCTCTGAAGAGACTTTGACTTATATTCTCATAGATCTCTAGTCTCTCTGTTCGTGCCACAGCTCCCATTCAAAGGCATTTGGCAGTACCTAAAGTGGCATTGAGTTCATTTGCAGTTTGCAGAATGTTTTCCTTCATATTGAGCTTTCTTCACACGGTGCAAGAGGAGCTTGAAATTCTGACAAACTGACAAATTCGTCCTCAAGTCCTTTCTTCCTCGGTCCCAGCAATTCATCCACTCCATTTCCGTCCCCCACCTCCTTCTCTCCCAAATCTGGCCGCCCCAGTCCCTCGTCCCCCGTCCTTCCCCCCAGCGTGTTCGCTACTAGGATCTCGGAGTTGAGCTTCAGCCCGCTGCCACTGGAGTCGCAGTTGGCGCACAGAGAATGCCCATTGCTCGGGTTGCTGCTAATCCTGGAGCTGCTGTAGCTGTTAACGTGGGGGCCACCATTACCCTGACTGCTGAGCAGGGTTGTGGCCGTGGTTGACGTCGTCTTGCCGTTTTGTTTTTCCGACGACCTGAATCCGTCCGACACCATGCTGGAGCTGCTTTGGGACTGCGGCGTTGTCGAGGAGCACAGCAATTTCTGCTCCTTTCCGACGACAACGAAGTTATCAGGAGCGCGATTGCATGAGCGGGTGCTGTTTTGCCTTATGTTTAAGAAATAGAGGAGAAATGCTCCACATACTAGACCTAAGAAGAATAAAAGGACATAGATTGCTAAGTGATGTCGGTTTCCATCCAGGGCAGATGATCCTCTAGCATTGGGTGCCTCCAGGTTCAGGAAAAAAGCTGCTCGTCGGCAGGGGGTCGGGTCTCTGACGTTAGGTCCTCCCTCCTGGAAGACAAAATATATATCTTTCAGGCAATGACTTCCTGCGATAAAGCAAAAAGTGTGATAAGGGATTTGAACGCTTAAGTTTGCATTTTATTTAGTTAAAACTACAAACTTTGTGCAACAGACCAGCAAAAGGTTTGTGGAGATGCTAAGTGGGAAAAAAATAAATAGATTATATATTTTTTTTAAATCTTTTGTTGAAAAACTTTAGAAGTTCAATTGTTATAAATATCATCATCAAAAACAATAGAAATACAAATATCACAAATTCATTATTATTATTATCATCATCATCATCAATGTGAATACTTATATTACAAATAATAATTATAAATATTATTATTAATAATAATTATTATATTTTAAAAGTATATAATATTTAGAGTTCACTGCCAGCCATATGAGGAACAGTTAATATAGAAGATGTTCTGTTCAGTTCATAATCAATTAATCAACTTTGTTTATGCCATTAGACAGATTTGATTAGTGATTTGAGTCAGATTTCTTGCCAAACAGGAAACTTTACATACAGACATAATAAATATAAATATAACATGCTTTCCATCCAATCTAACTGTGCAGGAGTCGTTTTGCAAAGACACATTTTCAGTCTCAATATGCCTAAAGCTGCTAGAGACTTACCCCCAAATAACCTGCAGCTAAATGTCGTGAAAGGTGATTGGGAAAAGAATTGACTAAGATCAATACTTAAATTTTTTATTTGTTTGTAAAAAATTATCTTGCTCTTTCGCATAAAGATGAGTAACCATGGATACTTTTGTAAGGCTCTATGGACACAAAAATAAATCTGTACCTGGCACGTGCAAACGTAGTGGCCCAGGTTTTCCTCTGTCACCGTCACAGCCAAGTCAGAGTGGTGCTGCCTGGTGTGTCTGTGGGGAGGATACTCCCAGCTGCAAGGCCGAGGAGAAAGCTGGACACATGGCAAGAGGATCTGCAGCCCAGGGGAGACTGTCAGCTCCTTGGTGGATGGATTGCATCGTCCCTACAGCACAGGGAAGCACAGAGCTTAAAAGCAGTATGAACCACAAGACGTGAAGGTTCGACAGCAACAAAGAAACCTATGCTCATTTTATATGACACCTGGATCTACTTACCCGCTTGAGAATCACACCTTCTTAAGGCCTCGTCCACAACGTCACCTGAACCAGGACTGGAAGCAGAAAAACAGACAATCACTCAGATTGTTGGCTAATGTTTGTTATTCTATTTCCTTTTGTTCAATAACTATGTTAGGTTTGTTTATTTTTAATTATGTGATGGTTTTTTTTCTTCTTATGTTTTCTGACTGTTTGGTCATTCATTATTATTACTTATCACAAATAAGGACTAGCAGAACAAGATAGGTGTAATAGAATGGCCCTCTTGTATAGCTAGCTACTTAATTACTGTTGTAAACTAACTTATTAATCCAATCCAGGGCAAGTAAATAAAAAAAATAAAGTGACAAAAAAATAATCAAATAATTTTTTAAGCAAAGGAAAAATGATTAATTGAAATTTCTCAATCTAAAAATGTGATTTTTCCTATTTTCTCTCCTTTCTGGCAAAAAACTGTAAAGCGACAAAAACATGTTAACTGGTTGTTTAGAAAAGAAAAGGTGGCAGAAAAACAAAGACTGAAAATCAAAGTTGAATTAGTTCTTTTTTTGATGCTTTTCTGATTCCTGATATCTTTAATCATTGATTGATTGTTAATTGTCCAGAGGACATGAGAAAATTTTTTCTTCAGCCTTCCCTCAGAATACAGCACTGATCAGTTCATGCAGCATAATTGAAAACTGTAAGCCTTTCTTATATAAGGTATATAAGGTTATGTAAGGTTTTTCCATGAATGTTAATATCTCTTTGTGAAATATCTGAAGTTTTAAATCTTTTTCTTTAGGAAAGAAAGGCACCAAAAACCTGTGGTACAATACATTACCCTGTCTTGACTATTTTCAGTGATGTAAGAAGAATAATCTTGATAAATATTTGATGAATGAAGCAAAACATATACATTTTAAACATAGGGGTAATCTACCCTCGATTTTAAGCTTCAGAAAATCTAGGGTAGATTTGTTATACTCACTCTGTGAGTGTGAATCTGCAGGTTTTGTCCTCTGCGCTCCACTCACAGCCAACTCCTCTGGCTCTGGCACAGACCTCACAGCTGGAGTACTGAGCGCAGCCTTCAGTCTGGACTTTCGCCACCGACTGCGGGCTGCCCACCAGCGCTCGGCCCTGAAACACAGCCACGGCTTAGAGAACCAACTCACACTGAATCTAGCTATTTAATTTCAAGATTCAACAAGCTAAATAAATAAATAAATGGAGGGCTGGATGTAAAAGCTATTGCTTTACCTGATGCATTATTATATTGTTAATAGGCTCTTGCGGTGAGAAAAGAGGAATCTCTTGAAGTAAAGTTGCATTCTGGTTCGCTACCGCCACCTGGTGGAGCTCCCCACGATCTACAACACAGAAACCAATTAAAATGTTTTTATTTTAGTTCAAATAAAGAAAAAGTCAAACTAAATTAATACAAACTGAATTTTATATTCTGCTGCCATGTTTTAAATACTTGAGTTTTAAGCCAATTGACTGTTTGAGTATTTAAAAAATTGCATGAATGAATGTAGTGGCACAGTGACTCAAAACAGTCATATGTTAGAAGTTTCATCTCTATTCTTTTTTTCTGACCTGTTCCAAGATGGAGGACGGCTCCTCTCCGGTCCTCTGCCTCGCCCATCAGCGTCACAGCCAGCTTGGTGTATTTAATTCCCTTCCGGACCAGCAGGGGCGCTGCAGTGACGCTGTTCTCCATCAGAGGGTGATCCCTCACAAAAGTCAGCACCTTATCAGGAAGTTTCAACGAGGATCCGAATCCCTGAGCCTTTAAGTCGTTGTTCAAACACTAAACAGTAAAAAAAACAAGAGGAAGAAAGAAAATAGTTAAATGAGGGGAAAACAAAATGTATTAATGAAAGCAGAAAGCGCGGTGGAGCTCTGTACCTGGCCTGGTCTTGGTGTGGGGACAGTCTCAGGACTGTTCCAGTTCTCACATGTCTTCTTCAGCTCTTTAAAAGGGCCGTCCATCACTTTGCTGATGTCAAACAGACTGAAGACACACACCGCTGAAATATCATTGGGCTCCCTGGAAAAAAGACACAAAAATGGGGGCAAAATTACAAAACTGTTTTGTCTTACTTGTCTGCATCACAGCATGGTAAAATGTTTCCTAAATATTTATGAATTAATACCCAGAAAAAAGGTTGTTGCCATCAATTTATAATTTGGTCACTGCTGTGCAATCTTTGCCCACATATTTAACCCTTTTATAAAGCATATTTTTAGGTGATTGTTTTCTCCGACTCTCCTTACCACTGTGAGGTGAACAGCCCGTAGAAGTGTGTGCTGCTGGGGTCTCCTGGGGAGTGTTGAGTCGTGAAAACGTCTGTCAGGATGTTGTAGCGCTGACCACTCGCCTTGTCTTCACACACCAGTTGGGCCTTGAGAAAGGTGGTCCATCGTCGCTGCAGAGTCTTCATCCCTCCCACGTCAGACTGAACAATCAGACGGAATATATTTACTCCAGCAAAGCCAAAAAAGAAATGCAATTAAATCAATTTCGTCAAATATCCAGGTTACCTTGCAAACCCGCACCACCCTCGGCACTTTGGTGTACAGATCATGCTCTTTGGCCATCTCGGTGAAGAAGAAGTAGATTTTGTCGTCGTCTCCGGTCGGGTTGCTGTCTGGGGCCTGTTCTATCAACGCCGAGCTCACAAACTCCGGGTCTGAATGCATGAGCAACAACAACAAATGTCCAGTAAGGTCATTCGCAAGACTTGACATTAAGATCAAATGTGTGTGTTTGGGTGTCGGAGAACTTCTGAGCGCCTCACCGTTGAGCCAGTTGATGGATTGGTCGGTTCGGACGCGCTCCTGCTCGGGGCCCGTTGCCCTGGAGATGTCATAGGAAGTTCCCAGGAAGTTACTGGTGGCTGCTGTGTACAGGATGCCATCTGAAAAGAAGAAAGAGAAACATTTATAACAGAGCAGGCTTGGGAAGCATGAAGTAAGCCAGTTAAGAACTGATCCAAAGTTTTCCCACTTGCCTGCCATAACAGCTGTGTAACGCTGACTGGGCTCAAAGGGACATTTGCCCTTCCCAGTCTCCATCTTCACTGCTCCATCCTCTGTTTTTTCCAAGGTGAAGGAGGGAAGGTGCTGCAGGATGACAGAAAAAAACACGACTGGGTGAAACTAAACTGCTTCTGCTCAGTGGAGCCCAGAGGCGCCAGTGAGGATCTGGGTGAGCTCAGTGTGAGGCGGTTCTATAACCACATAAAAATCCATAAAAAAACTCTCCTTAGATTTCTATTTGCAAAAAAAGTAGGAAAAACATGTTTTATTTTCTAGACATTTTCAATGAAAACTGAATAAAATATATTTTCGTTTCTGTCTGCAATTTAATAACCACTGCTAACTCAAACACAGAACAGATAATGACTTGTTTGCAGTTGATTCTTCACATCCTGCTGCCAAGAAGTACGAAGATGATGGACACACTCACCAGGAATGCACACTGGGGGTCAAAGGCATAGGAGCCACACACGTAGATGCGACCGTCTTTCAGGAACTCCAACAGGCGGATGTAGTTATTGCAGTCCGCCTGCAGGGGGAGACAAAGTTACAGAAATCAGTCAGGCCCAAGTTTGACTCCTTGGTTAAACTTCAACATTTTGTTAATATTTTAATACATTTTTGTGATTTCTGTGTGAAAACGTTCCATGTAAATATTCATTCACATTTGAAGATATATTGCAGATTCTTGCACAAAGTAAATAAATAACAAACAATGGTGACGTGCCTGCATATGTTTTAATATGTTTTAAATACTAATATTTTGGTCTTCTAAAAGTTTTGGGATGGAAATGGCTGTCTTTTTTTCATGATCCAAATACAATCAATAGCAGACCGACAATGTAATATTTTTATCTCTTCTGTTTGTCTGAAGTGGAAAAATACCCTCATAGTCTCACCTCACTTAGCAGGAAAAGATGACGCAGGTAATTTATATTGAAGTGGGTTGGTGTGTGTAGGTGCGTGGGTGTCTGTCAGCGCGCGTGTGTGTGCGTGTGCGTGTGTGTGTGTGTGTGCAGCACAAAGACTGCATGTTTTTCTGGATGAGCTCCAGGCCTGAGTCACCTCTTCCCCAGGGAACAGATCCTCTCCCAAGCCCAGATCATGTCACCTGAATCAGCCCTCCCTGCTAACCCGCACCTCCCGCCACCGCCATGCTGGTTCAGCTCCGTGGGAGGCCCACTGCCAACCAAAATACCCTCCACTCATCAAATACACCCTCAAATTAGGATTACGAATTTAATGTGCCGCTTGAAATTAACACAACAATAAGACTATTGTTACTCTATTCATTTTAATTACTAATTCTATGATTTCAATCTTTTACTAATTGAAGCTGCCAGATGGAATTAGATATTCCTTAATTCATGGGTTTGTTTTTTCAGTCATATGATGAATAAATAGATCAAATTCATTTGGAAGAAAATCTATTGCATCATTTATCATATTCATAATCTGTGTTTAGTAAAATCCTGCAGTAATGATTTGAATTTGACCAATTCGGGCAATGGGACCTGCATTATCGGTATTCACTTGGAGATTGATCATCAATGATGAGCTGAACTCATTATTGGGATGACTTAATTTATCATTAATTTGGGGGTTTAATGATGCATCTGACTTGTTTTTTCCATGCTGGATGGACTGTAATGCATGACGTCGTGATATACTGTCAAAATACAGCTTTGGAAAAAAACAAAGAGCCCACTGATTATTCCAGCAAATATTGATTTCTGAACTGAGTTTAAACATCAGTATTGTTGTTTCTAAATGAATATGAACTTGTTTTCTTTGCATTATTTGAGGTCTGAAAGCGCTGCACCTATTTTGCAATTTTGACCATTTCTCATTTTCTGCAAATAAATACAAAATGTTTGCTTGGAATTTCAGAGACATGTTGTCAGTAGTTCATGGAATAAAAGAACAATGTTCATTTTACTCAAACATATACCTAAAAAAAGAAAATCAGAGAAACTATGGGGCCTCTTAAGGTTTTTTTTCCAGAGTTGTACCAGAGTACCATCCTGATCCAGGAAATAGTCTGTCTCAGTTCCTGGAATGAAACGTTTCCTTGCCGGTTAGAAAATGTGGAAGAGAAAAGTGTAGCATGCCTCCCCACTTATGTTCAAGTTTAGCAAGTTGAACTTTAACCTCACACATATTTGCCGCCATCAACAAGCTGAAGCTAAAAGCATTTATGCAAATATTAAAGCCTGCATAAGTGCAATTCTGATTCTGTTTTTATTGAAGAAAACTATGTTATGTTGTCAGTGAACCTTAGGAAAAGACAATAAAAACCCAGAAATATAATGTTATGGTTAACTTAGGAAAGCGGCTTGAGAAGAGGGTTTCTAAGTTAGCAAATTTTCTATTAAACCGCTACTCTCCAAGTTTCCCCAGTAAATCTAAGTGCCTGCACCACCTTCACTCTAAAGCTGCATAAACCCTTGAATGTGGTGTGAAACGTCTTCAGTTCTCCAAAATGTTCTCACTCCAGCAGTTCTAAGCTGTCTCTTTCAAAGATAACCAAGCACACAAACACACGCAGGTGGTCTTCTGTTGAGTCTGTCGCCGTGGTTTCCTAAACGCAGTCTTGCTTTTTCTCATAGCTGCTTCCTTCTCTCTTCTTATTCCCTCTGACTCAGGCATAATCTTTTAATCAATGTTTTTGCATGAAAAAAAATCCCTTTGTATTCCTGCTTTTATCAGTGAGTCAGCTTCCCAGTTTTTTACACAGGAACAAAGAAATCTGCTCAAATCTATCAATAAAACAGCTAAAATGGACTTGTAAGCTTCCATTAAAGCTTAAAAGGGTTGTCAATCTGACATTGCATTAAAAATAATGAATCACTCTGGCATGAATCAGCAAATACCCGTTAGCATTTACTTTAAGTAGACACCGTAGAAGAAGATGCAAAGCTTGACTGTACTTTACGCTCTATTTAATCAGTTTCCGGCGGTTAGTGGACATCTGTGACTTTATATACAGCCTGTCTCCTGATTCTGTGTCCCTTCGCGAGCTAACACCCTGTATGAGGGCCTGGCATCAGTCCCAGAACTTCATGTCTGATGCCCAGCAACATGGGCTTGTGAAACACACACACACACACACACACACACACCTATGTGTGTAGCATACACAAATGTACGCTACCAAAAATAGGTGGAGAGGTAAATACAACTTGGATCCAGTACATATCACCTACAAGTACATATGTCCCAAAAATATGCAAATAATTTTACAAAATTACATGTGATGTTTCAGGTTTTTTGTATCTTTATCACTTGTTTTCCATCATACAACACGAGGATTTTTTTGCTTTATGCAAATTTTATTGAAAATAATAATGAAAATATCGAGTGAGGCTGATCACATCAATTGAAAAGAGTTACTCATATCACATTTATGTTGCACTGAATACACAAAACAAAAAAATTCCCAAATCCAAAAAAAAAAAAATTATAATAGTTGAACATAGAACAAGAGTACGCTTTCTGCACACTGTTGTATTTGTATTTTCCAGATTGACGACACTAGAACAGCAAATAACAGGAGAGCCTCTAAATGAAGTTACACAAAAATGTAGCTAGAATGAATTCGTTGTACCTGATTGTGTCTATAAATCTGAGTTATTTCTAAATCAAACAGAAGATGAAGTGTTTTAAAAAAGTCTCACCTCCGTCTTTCCTTTCCCCACGCAAGACTTCCTTTTCTCTTCTGGCACGGCCCAATCAATCTGACGGAAGGTGAGAAGAAAGAGTCAACAACTGCTTACCGATAGCTAATCAATATCAGATTAATCACATCCTGTAACCCAAAACGATTTGCTATTGTTGCCTTTCACTGGAACAGGCTGATCTTTAAATATCATTTAAAGATCTTTAACGCAAATATGTTATGTTCATATTAGCAAGAGCTGGGACGCGCTCTTTTCTCCAACTCTGGAAGAAGTTTTCTTTCGCAGTTTATCTGAAACATGAGGTAAAATGGCAAATCCAGGAACAACAAGCCAGTTAAAAATACAACACTTTGTTATTTGTAATCCATATCTACATGTGTGAGATCCAGAAGTGAGTGAAACTTGTTTTCTTGTCTTTTTGGAATAAAATAAAATATGCTCTAAGCATATTTCACCCTTTCCCTTTGCATTTTTTAATAAATGTTTTATCAAATCAAGACTATCCTAAAGTTTATGTTACATAAAAGTTCTCTAACTTTTCTGATCTGAGTATAAGAATTATGAATAGAAATATTTTTTATTGTCTCTCACTAGGGAAATTTCTGTGCTATAGCAATTCTGCACAGAAAAGGCAAAATTTCAACATAAATACTTAGTAGTAATAAAAAAAAATATTCCTAAATCAAGCAGAAGATGAAGGGCGGCATACTCATAAAACTCACAGGTTTACAAGAATGAATAGTTGACACCCAAATGACTTATATGCTTCATCTGGTGTGAAAGGGAAACATTTGATCATTTGGGATCCATTTCTATCCACACAGTTCACACACACATATAAATTTGCTCTTATCCACTGCAGCATCACCTTTTTTGGTGGTTGCTTCAGGTTTTTGGTGTCCACAGCTAGAATGGCGTCCTTGGCGCCCAGGAAAAGGGTCCCTGTGGAAGAGTCCAGCAGGAAGGTGCTGAAGTTTGTCACTCCCTTGAATGTCTCTCGCTCTGCTGTACAAAACAGAAAAAGAGAGAGAGGAAGAATTAGTGCCATTTCTCTGTGTTTGTTTTGAATCTGTTGTTCAGCTCTGTATTTGAGTCAAATTCATTCCCCTGGGAGACATAAAACAGGCTAAATAATAAAACATAGTAATGTACAGTAAACAATAGACTCTTCTCTACATAATACATGGTGTGCTATATCAGCTATATTTGTCTCCTCTTCTGAAACAGATCACATAAATCAAATCCCAGAAGCTTTTGAATAGCGCTCCAGCTCTTGTTTGCTCTCTCAGTCAGTCACTCTCCCTCCTACTCTTTTCCTTTTTACAACAAAGCATCATGTGTGTGTGAATGCGTGTGTGTGTGTGTGTGTATCCGCACTACAGAGAGGGGAAAAGCACAGCTGTTTTATTCAGTGTCTTTGGTAGAAGACTTTAACTGCACCTGTGTGTTTAAATGAGGGGAAATCTGACAGATTTCACAGTTTTTTCTTTTCAAGCTGACCTTTAATGAAAAAGGGTCGGACATAATTACGGACAGAAGACACGCCCACATGCGCACGCATATATGCACAGCGTCTCACATCCAAAGAAGTAACTCAAGAGACTAGTTTGCAAACACAACCTGAAAAAACACAAACATACTGTACCTGCTGATCACAGAGGATTTAACGCCGATGCTGATCATCCAGGCATGGGAAGTAAAGCGACACAAACAAAACTTACTAATTAATGAATTATGACTCTCATCAACACGGCTTACAGTTGTGTGCAGTTTTAGTGGAAAAGGTGCATCATGTTTATCCTGCGTGTACGGATCTGCTCTTTAAAATCTATTGTTACACCAATAATTTATGGCAAAAGAAATCGGCTAATAACTCAAATAAAATTAACTACAACATAAAAAAAATAGCAGACACTACATACACTTTTATACACTCCACTACAATGACCGCCTTCCGTTCAAGCAACATTTCCTTTAAACATTTCCATAATGGAGGGTAAAAAAGACAAAGAGCAACACAAACAGCATGGGCTGCATGCCCACTATTAACTACCAACGGTGCCAAAATATGATTAGCAGCATTCAGCTGCCAAAACTCATGTCTGTATCATAATTCTTTCTCCTGATTACTATTCATCAAAAATAAGATTATTTTGTAGTATTTAAGATCTCACTTTACAGCTGGCAACAAAACAAACACAAAAAGAGCAATCTGCCAGGGCACAACATATGTAATACAAGTCTTTAGAAATGCTGGGCATGATTTAGAAAAACAGCAACAAATATAGTTTACTCGTCCATGTCCAGTGAAATGGTCACAAGAACTTATTTCTAGACAAAGATATTTTTTATTATTTCAAACGCCACAAACATCCAGATATAAAACGACCAAACAACTTTGACTCATTTTTCCATTTCCTTTAGTTGACTCTATAAAAAATATCACAAATATCTCTTTGAGGGAACGAAAAATTTTATTTCTCCTCCAACAAAATGATTTCCAAAAGAGCTATTTGAAGAAAACTTGGCATATAGATGATGGAGTGAAGGACACTGAATCTCACAAATCCATTGTGAGAATTTTTTTTTATATTTCTTAAAAAACAGGAGTTTCATAATATTTTAGGCCTGACACTTTTCATTTTATGCTCCATTTGTCCAATTGAACCATTTTTCCTCAGTGGTGTCTGTAAATCTGTTGTCATGGTCAGATACAAGGACAGTGCTGAAATGAAAAACATCAGAAATGTGAAGATTTACCGACCAAGACCAGTTTAAAAAGGTTTTAGGAAGGTTGGGCTGCAACCCAACCTGAAATATGTTTAAAACAAACAGCAGCAGGTGTTTTCTCTTGTCTTTGCTAATGATTATACAGACAAACACAGAGGACAGATGAGGGAGACAAACCCATAATTATTTTTCAGGTCCAGCCCATAGAAAAGAAACCACCTATATTTGGCTTGTGTTCAACAGAATAACACAAAGACATGAACCATCTATCTGTGAAAAGCCCAGTTTAAATTCTCTAAATTACTTAAAATTTAGATTTCCTGGAAGAATGGACAGAAAATGTATCCAAATGCATTTTGGAGCAACATGACCTCCAGTGTAGCAGCTGTCAACTGAAAGATTTACACCGGCGCAATCATCCTCTGTTTCTGTCGGATGAGACTGAAAGCGCCACGTCGGGGCGGCCTGATAAACGGCGCTCAGTGCTGACATGGTTTTCCACTTAAGAGGCCGTCGGTCTGTCTGCGCTGCGTCGTTCGGTTTTGCAAAACGAGAAGGCCCCAACAGCACACTGACATCTGCCAGTAACCCAATCAGACACTTTCTCTCCTCTCGCCTCTGTCCAGACCCCCCACTCCAGATAGCCCGTGTCTGTTTCCCATAACATTTCACATGAATGTCATTTCTCATTTACTGAGAAGCCATCTGTTCCGCTAATGGCCTCCAGGCTGTCAAATCACAAGAGCGGCTCTCATTCGCCCTGCGCTTTCTGGAAATTAGTCCAAGTGACGACAAAGATGTTGAGCAACACGAGAAAACTATTAAATGTCTTCTGTAGGAGTGGGCTTTTATCGTTTACCATTTATCCTGAAACAGTTCTTGTCATGATAAGAATTTTGATTTATTGTTATGATCAATTTCAGCTGTAGATGTTAAATACTTTTTTTAAAAACTGACAGTATGTTTGTAAATGTTATTTTCACTTTTCTATTCATTTTGTTCCATAAACACGTCAATAAATGTCAGTAATTTCGAAAATATGATGAAAAGCAGCTACTGGGAGCAGTCCAGTCACATAAACCACACATTTCTAAGTAAATGGCATCTTGAAGAATCTTATTTCAGATGAGTGTTTCTCAAGAACAGTATTTCTGTTTGTGGAGTTTGAATGATGTGCCATTCTGTCTCCATACTGCAAAGCTATTTATCACCTAAAAATAAGTAGAAAATGTTTTTTTAATCTTTATTGTTATCACAACAGTACTGCAAAATATTACGATAAAATTCCCTATTGACCATCCTCCACTATAAAACTGGCAGGTTATTACACTTATAACAGGAGGTTTTTCCCAATTTGACCAGTGAAACAATCTGCCGATGGAACTTTTTCAACAACGTTAAGGAATTATTGAAACAAGCGCTTATAAATTTCTGAAGAGTTTCTTGTAAATTAGTTCTGTTTTATTTCAAGTGTAATAAGAGATTTGCACTTGAAACGAGACCAAAAATACTTGGTAATGTTTTGAGTTTTTGCTGTGTAGTGTTCAGCCCAGTTTTACCACACCAGATCGATCACGCTAATCTCTTAAAAACACAAAAAGAAGTAATAAAACCATTTTTTTAATTTCCTTTTTCTATTGCCTTCCAGCCTTTTGTTGCCTTCAAACCTCACAACCCTGAGTTGACTTCTTCAACAGCATATTTCTTCATTTCAGGACTCACACACATGCATATGCATGCAGCCATGTGTAGCAAAGTAGACATAAGTGTTAGTGACACGAGCCAAAAGCAAGATCTGGAGCCACGTCCTTGTGAACTCTCCTCACTTGCTGTGTAGGACACGCACACACACCCACAGCAACTTGCACATGATGGCACCACCTGCTGTTCACCCAATGCAGAGAGATGATTCCTAGAGCTGCACCATCTGCCTCTGCATTAGCAAAATGCAGGACTCTGACACACATACATACTCTGATCTAATCTAAGTTTTTAATTTATATATTTAAGGTCATTCTAACCAAACAAACTGAGGTCAGCCAAAAGTAGAGCTCTACTTCCTAAACAGATCAACCAGGAAGAGTTGATGCAGTTGTTAGTGAAGATTTTCTCCATTACAGTGAGGATTATAACATCAAGGTCACACATGCAGTAGCAAATAACAGCAGGGTAGGCTTTTATTTATATACTATAATCTCTAAAATCTATGAATGCAAAAATGTGTAAAGAAGACTCTTATCAAACCACTAAACAGAGTGTACAACTTGCATACCACAGAATTAAAAAAAATGTCGAGTGTGAATCAGCAACAGCAACTGAAACACATCTAACCAAATATGGCTTCCAAGCTGATCTTTACGATTGTGATATTGCAACCATTGGTATTCGATAATCATAGCGATTCCATATATACTTGCTTTTGCCCTTACCCCGTTGTTTTGGATATTTACAGTGAAAAGCAAGGCGAGCTGTTGACTATTGGTCAAACAGGCTCAACAAAGTACAACTGATTCTACAATCATAGTTAAAGAAACTTTGCAATTAAAGTAAATATTATAATGTCTAATGTTGTGCTTGTAGTAGCATGGTTTATGTTTCTGTAAGTAGAGGAGCACTGTATGTATATATTTGAATAAAACTGGGTTTCAAACTACTTGTCATCTTTGCACTTCTATTTTTATGTAAATTCACCTGCAGCAAAAGAAAACAAAATTTTCTTGCTTCAGAATGTCAAGCTTCACAGTTTATATATTCTGAATAAACTTCTGATCATTTTGAAATGTTGTGTTATTTTCTGTCCCCATGTGGTTTCAGGCTCCCTGCACCTGTTACTCATCTGCAATCAGCGCTGCAGCCATCAGTCAGTAATACTTCCTGGTTCTTTATCAGCTCCTCCTGTTGTTTTCCTGTACCCTGTCGGTTTCTGCTGGCTTATGCTAAGCTGACAGTTTCACAGTTTATTTTTTGAGCTCCGGAGTCTCAGTTCAATTATTTAAGTGTATCTGCCTCATGCTTCCCCGCCTTTCTGTCTCCATTTGGATCCTTTGGATTGATGACATCTTGAAGGTCTGTTTGCCCACAAGGAGCCTGAGTTAGATTTTTATTTCTTTTTATCGTTCATTTTTTTAAGGATTTGGGTGAAACTATTGTATCTTGATCTTGTGCAATTAACCCGATAGCGATTCAAGCCTCAGTTGTCACTACAATATCAACAGGAAATGCTTTATAATGGAGTGTAACGCATTAAGAGATTTCATGCATACATTTTATCTCATTTATAGTCACATTTAGACAACTGATGAGCCTTCTTAATAGCAGCAATGTGATATTTTCTCATTTGAGACAATAATATTGCACAAATATAAAACTAGAATGTGTAATTATCTGAAATATGTTGAGAAAAAAAATCTAATCTAAGGCAAAAAGCGAGCGGTAGCTGCATAAATGAGTAAGTACTCCTAAAATACAAAATTCTCTCCCCCGCCATGAATCATTCATTCATTATACATTAAACATGACAGAGAGGCTTCCAGGGAGGTATGCCAACAGCGATTGTGTGCGTGCGCGTGTGTGTGTGTGAGAGAGAGAGAGCGTGTGCATGTGTGTGTTGTCCATGAAGGATTTAATAATCTGACTTTTGCTCTGAGGGACCAACCTCAGTCCTGTGGCTGCAGGGCACCGAGGGACCAAGTGGGAAGTGATAAATTATACACCTCCCTTCTTCTTCTGTCAATCAAAACTGACGGGATGGAGAAAAAAGCTCACATGTTCCATCCCCCACAGACTCTGGACACACACACACTCACACACACACGTGAATGTTCGGCGCCTGCAGAGAGACAGGACACAGCTGCATGATCACCACAATCCCATAGACATACATGTGTGCAGCCACTCAGTGCCATTTTAAATTATGCAGCTGCAGCTTCCTCTAAATGATACGTTTTGGCAAAACTACTTCACAGGTTAATGTAGAAAAGCAGCTATTGGAGGACCGCCTGAGCGAACTGGGAGTCTGACCCGCTCCATGTTTGCTTCTCACCCTAAATTATTGCATCTCTGTGTGCCGAAGAGGGAGAACGGTTTCCCTGCTCTCTTCAGGTGTTTATGACCCTTCAACAGGTGTTGAAGGTTACTCAACTGGGATGATTAAAATTTATGGATAATTTTAATGTCTAGTTTCAGAACAAACACAAACATCAATATCATGCTAGTTTGTGAACCGCTTCTGTTTTTTCATGTTAATCTGTTGAAAAATAGAGAAAACATGTTAATTTAGGAGGGTAAAGAAAAACTCTCTTCAACTCCAGAATAGTGAAGCTTTTCGTCGTTTGTGTACCTTTAATTCTCTGCTTAATGTTTATCTATTTTAGTTTATTGTAGAGAACTTGAATCAGCCTTAATATTGTTTTTAGAGTGATTTATACATCCAGTTTATTTATGTAGCTTCTCAAGGCCAAGCAGAATCAAACAGAAAATCTGAAATGGCTTCATTAGATACGTTTTGCCCACCAATAAACAACGATTGGTCAGAGTGAACCAAAACTGTCGGATTACTAGCATGATGTTTGGTTTGTTGGCATGGTTAAAGTTGCATCCTCTTGTGTCAGGACTTCTGATTTAACCAATCAGAAATACAACAAGAGCGCCCCCTATAGTTGAAATTCTGACAAGACATGTTTGCGGTCATAGAGTTTGCTCTCCAACATGGCTGCTATGCACATTAAAACATAATGAAAGTAGCAGTAATGAACTATTTATTAACACGTCTGATGGTGTGTACTATATTAAACAAATGTCAAACACAATCTTTATTTGTAAACATGTTCTCTCAGTATTTACATTTTTAGAAGCACATTTTTAGATTTTTAGATTGTGTTGCTTATATTTTAACACTAAACCAAATAGTAAATGAGCAAAGTGATTGTGCACTGCTGAGATGTCAAATGGATGATTCATTATATGCACAATAGTGTTAACTCTCATTTACAAGACAAATGGAGGGTCTGTTTAAAAAAAGAGACTCTAAACAGTGTGAAGCATTTACTTATCTTTATATTGTTTCTAAATTGCTCATTGTCTCTGCTTTGACTGATGACAAATGTCAGCTATTCAAGTATATCCTGCTTTAGATGTTAGATTGTGTCGAGATTAGAACTGAAGTCAGTTTGCAAAAGTTTATCATTAAATGTGAAACGAAAGCATCAAGTCAGTAAAAGTCCACTAAAACTGCCAAAGTGAAAAACAAAAATCCTGAAAACACAGAAAAGTACAAGTGAAAAAATAGAACATTTGAAACGGATTCTGCAAACAAACCCAAAAGTCAGGATGAACAAAGAAACCATGTAGAGCTTTGCTCTCTACTCAGCTCCTCTGACCGCTGGATAATGGTGTCAAACTGTTTTAAATGTTTGACTAAATACTGTAAATGCTGTTACCTGTATTTCCATTAAACATTTAATTTAACTGCAGTGACTAATTCAATTAAAATTTAAGATTATAGGTTAGTTAGTTTGCTAGTATGACAAATGCTTTAAATTGAGGTTTGCAGTTAGGCACCACAGGGCATCACATTGTTTATACCCCCAAGTTTGTTTACTTTCCAGTTGGATAAATTAAATCCACACCAAATTGTTTCTCTGGTTAGAGAGTGTTTGCAAATGTCAGTATGTCAAATTTAATGGCGTATAAAATTTAGACCTGTGGCATTTGCAATGTCTGAGGCAAAGTCATAAATATCTAAATAAAACAATCATTTCCTGTTAAAACGTCCGTATTTGTGTGGGTGAGCACTTTAGCTAAAGAAACCACAGCCCGAAGCATCACTGAGCATAAAACTGAAACTGGGTGTGGTATAAAAGCTCTGCAGCTAAATATTAAATCTATGTCGACATGGGATCATGAACTGTTCTAGGGGAAGAAGAGAAGCAACTTCAGCTTTTCTAATAACAGAAGCTCATGTAAAATATTAAACAATACGATTTCACTATCAGGAAGGAGCCCTTAAATCAGTTATTGGTGCCATAAATAAAGCTTAGGTTTCAAATTATGAGAGTTAAAAAAAATCTTTAAAATAACCTATTATAATTTATAACAGTAAAGAGTTTTTTTTGTCAATGGTAGTTAATTTTATTGGTGCTGGATGATTGCAATTGGAAATTGGCAGAGATTTAGTATTATTCCATGTAATGTGTCTATAAAAGAGAACTGAAGATCTTGTTTGCATGTCAGTGGAAATGGAAAAATCCTGCAATCAACTATAGTGTGGACCTTACTTCAAAATACCTGTGTTGTAAAAAAGCAATATCTGATAGAATAAAAGTTCTTATATTTATCAGATGTTTCCATGTGGAAAAAGCTCTTTGGATTGGGCCTAAAACATCCAGCCCGACCCGACAGTAGACATTGTGTCCGAGCCTGATCCAAGCCAACTAATTACATTTAATTATAAATGTAATGAGCCTGAAGTAAATCTGAAATATTTTAGGTTTTAGACCATAATTGGAGTAAGCAGTTTGACTTTCTAGATTTATCTCCATTTTGTCGCTTGCAATAAAGTGTTAAATAGAGAATTAATACTTGATTCATGCTGATTTTTCACTTGAGCAGAACTTCTAAAGGGCTCCATGTGGGTCTGATGTAAGCTTTGCTAGATCTGGAAGTAGTTTTGTACCCAGATTTCAGGTGAACACTAGTAAAACAACCCCCTGCGGTTTGAGAACTACCTGTTTGCTTTTATCCTTGAGCTGTGATGTAAGAGTAAGAAAGAAACATGTTTGAGCAGGGGGGAAGCCTCTCACTCGAACGGCTGGTGTCACTGTGGCCTTCCTCCTCTCCACTCAGAGGTGAAGACATCAAAAAAGTCAAGTGACCCCGAGACGCAGCCTTGGCATCTCCTTTGAGGTTCTGCTTAAGTGGGGGCAGCAGCACACATCAGCAAGGTCTTAGAGGAGACGGGGGGATTATGAGGCATGAAAAAAGGGTTGAGAGCGAGAGTAGAGGAGCTGAAATCAATATGAAAGTCAGGAATAAGCGTAAAAGGTTGCAGCGGTTGATGGTACACTTTATCATTTAATGGAATGCTACTCTTCTACTTTCTTATTCCCGTTTATTCTATTGATCCCAATTCTTCCTCTTGGATTGCAGGTTTGCATTTATCTTTAAATTTGGATGAATTCAGATGAGTCCTTTCAAAATACACCTTCAACTCCCTCACTGCCACATTCCCATTTCCAACCTCCCATTTACCTCCCCCCCAATTTCCCAATGTCTCTCCAACCCCCATTCCCTTCTCCCTCTGGCTGTGGATGATAAGCGGTGGCACTACTAATCAGGCTTGCCCTAAATTCGCCCGTGCCCCGCAGGATTAGCTTGTGTGAACGCTGTTGATTCAGAAGCTGGTTGCCAGCAGCGGGATCTGCACAGAGAGGAAGTAAATAAAGCCCAGTGTGAATGAGAAACTCCACTTCTGTTTCAATAAGTCATCAAGTTGAAATAATTGTGCTATTTTTACCCTACAGTAAGTAAAACTGTACTGCTAAATAATTCAGCAGTTTTTGGTGTATAATTAGTTTCGCAGAAAATTTTCCCAGAGAAGTTGGAAATCTTTCATCGCACTGCTAAGTGCATTAGAGAGCACTAAGGGTGAACTAAACTAAGTAAGAAGTAGCCCATTAAATGCTTTTAAAAAGAGTCCCATCCAGTAAAACAAAAATAACAATTTTCATCAAAGGGGCCCACACACCTGCCTTACAGGATTTGGGTTTCTTGGTGCCTGATTTAGACTATACAACAGGAAAAATCTTTGTTTCCTTGGCCAAAAAAGAACCAAAGCAGACATAATATCAGCCACAAAAGAACAGTTGTTCTGCCACCGCAGTTTTTATCCTGCAGAATAAAACAGCCTCTTCATTGTGTAATGAAGGAGCAGAAAAAGCCTTCAGTGTAGGAAACGCATGAGATTTTAACATGTTCACATTAGAAAATGCTGAAGTAGTTTTTTTTTGCTTTGTTTTTTTTTTTCTTACTGCTTTAATGCTTCACTAACGGGGTGTGTTTTGTGCCCAGTTGAGCGATTTACAGATGTTTTCCCCTGGTGCAGACAAAGCAACAGGAGACAAAAACGAGACGCATAAAAGACGAATACAGAGGGAAAAAAAACACACAACTGTAAGACTAACCCAGCTGTCCGCACAGAAAGTCAGTTTAGATTTCTACTGAACTGCGTGCACTTTAAAACACACTTGTGTGTTTTATCTGCTGAGCTCACAGCCACTCGCCGAGCCCCACACATTTCTCAATAAAACTCCAGAAACCGCACAACGGCGGTTAGCATCTGCATGTAGTAAAATCCTCACACACCACGGCCAGATGCCACACGTGATTAAGCGACAGCTGATTGGTGTGTCGCTGATCAACTCTGGAGTCGCAGTGAGAATGCTGCTTAGATCGGACAAGCGAAAGGAAATAAACTTATATAAGGAAAACAGCAGGGCAACAACAACTATAAACCTTAAATTTGTTTCAACTCTGCTCTCCTGGATGGTTTCTTCTCATGAAACTGGTCATATTTACAGCCCATGATTCCATTTGCGCAGCTCAAATAAAACTCACCCCCAGGATCTGACTAATATTGTGAAGGTGACCATGTCCTGATTTAGTTTCAACTGGAGGTAAAGCAGCAAGTAGGAGTCAGTGTGACTCATTTGTGTTTAATAATTAACAAAGTTTCCTGTCCGTCACCAACACTGACAACATTGGAACTGGGCCTCTTAAAGTTAACATTTACCTTGTCATGATTACTAGCAGTCTGAGTCACTCTGTCTATGTCATCATTCGATCCATTTCACTTGCTTTTCCATTGCTTTATTTTAGAAATGACTAAGTCACTTGTATTTCCCCCATTATGTGTTTCATGCTGCAAATGGCAAAATGTTGCATATGCAGTTTTTATTTAGAACTTTAAAACAGCAAATAGTAAAGACGACAAGAACCAGCCTATTAGACCTTGGTCTCTATTTGGTGGATAAATTATTTTTTTTTTACTTTCTATTCATTAATAGCAACAAAACTAAGAACTCCAACCATGCTCAGTCTTTAAATTCATGTACATTAATGTTCTTCTAAGTACAATAAAAATCTAATCAATTCTTTGGACACGTTTTAATGCACAGATAGAGAAAATATCCCAGTTAATTTTTTATTCTGTTGGATTTAAAATGACTCTAACTATCAGTGAACCTGCAGAAAAAAAACATGTTTCCTATCAGATTTTGGTGAATTTGTAGATTTCTGGAAGTTTTATACAGCAGGAAGCTTCCATAAAGTGGAAAAAAAGAAGAAAATGTGTTGCATACAGGCATAGAAAGCCAAAATATCATCTGAAATCTTACCAGAAAATGATCTGCTTTATATCAAACTGATCAATAGTATTTTTATTTTTTTTTTTTAAAAGCTTAGCACAGTAATAAAGTGTTCATTTTGAGGGGATAATAAAGGCCTATTTTGATAAATCTATTCATGTAATACAAAAAAAATAATTCTAAATATTAAAACAGTCTCTTAGGTATGACAGCTACTTGGGTTTGTACTTTAATTTTAATATGATGATAAATGTAGAGAATAAAATGAGTCATCATGGACTTTATATCCATGAACTGATTCATCCTTCTGCTTGCCTCATGACTATGTGGGGTTTTTTTTACACAGTGTCACTTCCTTGGTTTTTGTTAGGGTTTCTTAAGAATTGACTAAGTAAAACAAAAAAACGGACAACACAACAAACACATTTAGATAGATAAGAAGGAAGGACAAATTTCTAGAGAAATTTTCTTGAAAAATTGAGTGAAATATGGGCATTTTGATTCCCTTTAACCATCTATTAATGTTGTGTTTCCTCTTATATTTATCATCTGTATACTTCTCGTTTTTGTCCCCAGTAATAGAGTCATTGTTCCCTTAGATTAAAGCTAGAGGGTAAAGGTCATATCACTAATAGTGAGCTCATTCTCTCAACAAGATGTGAATTGGTGGTGGGGGTGAAAGCATCAAGGATAAGTGTCTTATCAACCAATGGCTAATAGCAGCTCAATTAAAAGACGTTTAGTCAAAGAATCTGACCTTCAGGAATAAAAACAAAGCAATAATCTCCCATGTGGGTTTCGTCTTCCTTGCCTCAAAGAGGAGAAATCTACAGCCCAGAAGCCACATCTCTTTTTAACCACAAGATTTTCAAAAGACGCCTGTCACAGTTAATAAAAACACGACTTGATCAATTGAATATAAATACATGACACCACAGCACTTCTGTAAATGTCACACTGAAACCAGAGGAGACCTGAAAGGTGTCTTGCATGTGGTTAAAAAAAAAAAAAAAAAAGAGAACTGTTTCCATCCATGGAGCCAGTTTAGCAAACCACACAAACACATGCCAGGTGACCCCACATCCTAAATCTCATAACCTAAACCTCCAACAGCGTCATTAACATCTGTTTCCATGGAGAGCTTTTCCATCAAATGTCGTGTCAGGGAACCTGACTGGCTTTGCTGGTTTTGAGTAAAATGGTGGTTTCAATTAAACCCGCACTGCAGGAGACTTGACTGCCAATTAATTCAGACTGTCTTTATTTTCCGACCCGAGATTTCCGTGTATGGAATCGAAAACCTTTCAGTAGCTTCACAATGTTTCCACTGTTTGAAGCCCGATATGGCCATTAATCAATGTAATTGTGGTGCCTCTATCCAGAATCTGGTCACTGGGGTAACATGGCTACAAGAGAAACCCAGACCTCCATCTCACCCAGCAGAACTCGAGCTCATTTGGAGGAATCCCAAGAAATTCCCAGGCCTGAAAGGATATTTAGTCCCTCCAACAAGTTGTTGGTCTGACCCAGTTTCTATTGAGGAATCCTGATCAGATTCCTGAACCAGCCACACAGATTCATTTCAAATCAATCTAAATGGATTCAAAGAGTAAGACTGAATCAATTACACTGTGATTAGGATTGACTTGTTCTGATTTTGTACATGAAAAAATAACTTAGGTGGCATTTATTTCTCTGTATGCATCATCAGACAAAATTTGCCCAGTAAAACCAAAGTGGCTTTTAAAAATTACTCTTAACAAGATCAAATAAAACATCACCGGTTCTACTGCCAACTCACTTGGGGCATTAATGATGTCCATGTCTGTTTTTGACTCAGAACAATGTACCCTGTGTGTCAAACTGAACTTGGCCACAATTCAAAGCTGCCACCATTTAGCCACAAGCAACAGATCAACCCAGAGGGCATGTCTGAGCTGAAATAGAAACTCCCTTCAATATTCCCATCACAAGTCATTGTTTTTATATTAAACATCCTTAAGAATCTGTGTAGGATATTATCTTCTACCATCTGACAGCTGGTGTAAATCTTTTCTGGACGTCTTCCTTTACACACTGACTGGCCTCAGGCCAGGTACAGTAGCTGCTCCTCCTCCTGGATTATTCACTGGAACCTGATTCCCTCCTCACCGAGTAGCAAAGAATAATGGCCGCCTTGTTTCAGAGACATAAGTGACTCTTTTTAGTCTCTTTCTCGCATTACAAAAATAATTGCCCCTTGCTGGGTTACATGCAGCCGAAGCTCACCAGCATGCTCCAAAGCCTGAAGCCGTGCAAACAGGCGCCTCTCCATGTGGCAGCCGGTGTTTATCCGGGAGGTTTCGCTCCGGCAGTTTTCAGCAGACACTGACATAAACATGGCACCCTTTCTGACCTGCGGTCCCTTCTCCATACAGTCTGAGCCTTTCACATGAGCTTAGCGCCACATCAGCTGATAATTCAGTATCAGTGTGTGTCTGTGAGGAAGAGGAAGGACCTTGGGGCCAAACAGAGACTCGTTTCATCGAGTGAGAGAGTAGAAATTTAGCCAGATTCCAAAACCAGGAGGCAGAGAGATGGAGACGGAAAAGAAAAAAAAAAAAAAAAAAAAAGCAAGAAAAAAAAAAAATTCACACAAAGCTACTTGATGGAAACTTCCTTTTCCGTCTTTCTTCTAGGCAGCTTCATTAGGGTCAGGCTGAATCTCAGTTTGTCTGATGCTTCTTTAAATTGCATTTATTCCCAGCTCGCTGCCTCCATTGCACACACACTATGAATGTGTCTGAGCAGCTTTATAAACTATTTAGCACATGATCCCATCGCAAAACTAAAAGCTCCACAAAAAGAAGAAACCAAGAGAGGGAGTTTGAAAATGGAGCAATAAAATCTGAATAAACAAAGCCATGGGGCAGATCCAAACATACTGCATATAAATCTAGCAAAAAAATACAATAACCCAATCACAAATTGACACAAACGTACTGAAATAAGAATAAGAATCCCCAGTTAATGCAACATTGTGGTCAATATTTATTGCATTTAATTGGTGAGTGAGTTAAAACAAAGCCTACGCAAATTATTTCAGATGTTGTAATCTTTATAGACAAAAATCCGAATCAGCAGGTCGGATCTCTGGAAAAACTGGAGGTTTTACCCGAGTAAAACGTGGAGAGCATCCGTACTGACACATTGTAGAATCAATAAAGACACACCCCTTTCTTTGTGCCGTCCATAAATTTGCTGAGTCAAGAGACGGAGATGGAAAGTGCCGGGTGAACAGATATTGCTCTGAGATCGAGCCAGAGTCATTTTCTGAGCCTGTTTTTACCACTAGCGCTGTTACGCTTCAGTTCTCTTGTCTCAGGTGATATACGTCTTCAAAGGTCAAAGGGTTAACGGCTCTGTTCTTGTCGAATGAGTGCTGAGGTGCTCTGAGCCTCTGCAGAACAGATAGCTGTATGTGTCTTAAAGGCAACTCCCAGGATCTAGAAGCCAAATTGAAAGAGCAGATGGAGTGTTGTTCATCACCAATCTGCAGTATTGATCAATGGTTAAAGATTTATATATTAAGTATTATTAAAAGTGATTAAAACTCTATGGTTTAATGTCATATGGGGAAAACTAACCTAGTATGAGCAGGTTTCATGCTGATAATTTAATGTTTTTACTATCGGCTCGTACAACTTGACTTGCTGGATGAACAGCGTTTCTTGTCAGGAAATAATTACATGTCATGCCTAACAGTTATAGGTGCCACACGTCAGTTTGAATGGACTTTTAATTATTGAGTAGGTAAAATAATGTGACGTAATTTCCTCAGGAAAGCAAAATTATAAATAGAAATAATAGATCAAGAACAAGAAGAACAACAAAGAGTGAATCTGTTTGAACCCATAATGTTTTAAATGTATTGTCCACCTTTCTCTTGTTGCTGAGCTTAACAACAAAAGAGCCACACCTTGTACTGTGCATGAAGATAACTTTGCCTACAGACATCAGGGTGTGTGTGTGTGTGCTTGTCATTATGCATCACTACAATAGGTTTGAACAAAGTCATAAAGGATAAAGGTCAGCGGTCTATCAGAAACAGTCGACTTCGTTCTGCCATTGTCTGATCGTCAAAGACTTCTGCATCAGAAGGTGAAGAGATGATAAAAAGCCTCATCATCTTCCTTCTGAATGTGTTCTCTGTACCTTTTTATTATTTCTTATATGAATGGACCTTAAAATGTGTTTTGTTTTTTTTCCCCAATAGAAGGACACCCACCTCACCTCAATCGAATAACATCCTGTCAGAACTGCTCTTGCTTCATGCAATAAATGAGAGATAGTATGCAAAAACATACTATGTTTGTGTGAGACATTAGGGGCTCATTACATGCAAAATGTTAAAATGCTGATTATAATCTTTATATATTAATATATCAAAGTGGCATTTTACACACAAGGACATCTGCAATTGAACTGCAATCAGAGTCTTACCAACTTTATTTATTAATTTCTTTGTTGCAGCAAGGCCTTCCTATTTCTACAAACTCAAGCTCATGAATAAATAGAAATAAAAATAAACTGTATACATGGCATCTATATTTTTTAATTTAGCTGAAAAACAACTCCATATGAGAGAACTACAGAAAAATGAAATTCAAGTCTTGACAAAAATGAAAAATATTTACTTATTTTAATCATTTATTGACAGCAAGCCCCAGAGAGACGATTTTAAGAGGTGATGGTGATGCTTCTGTAATATTTATGCAATGACTGTCGGTGTGCAGCAATATGCGGAGGAGGGGCTCAAACTATACAAGACAAAACACCAACAATTGTCGCATTGTAATCAAAATGACTGAGACTGGAGAAATGGTATAATGTGAAATTTGGGTGGTTTCAAAACAAAAACATTGTGAAATTTTAACACTGGTGAGAAACGCCTGCTGCAAACTGGAATAACTGGGCAAAAGGTGATGTAAAATTGAGGGTTCGGTATTAACACAAATTTCACCTTATAAAACCAAAATGAACGTCTATTGGATTTATTTTCATATTTGTTCCTGCTGATTGTCTGTGTTTACCTCCACACTACACGGTGTTCAGACTCAGCATCTTGATGCCACTCAATCGAGAGTGAAGTGAAATTAATATCAAAATGAAAACAAGCATTTCTGTCACTCATGATGCATCGTGAACTGAACTGGGGAAATTTCCACTGCCTCTTTCATGCGCCATGTCTTGTGTGTCCACTTCGTGATATTTATTGTCGTAACATTATCATATTTCCATCACTCTTCTGGAGGTGCATCTGTTCATAGCATGAAGCTTAACGTAAAAAACGTTTCTTTGCAAGTCATTTGCAACGTCTGTGTCAAAACGACTCGAGAACTGCAAACCGCAGCTGTCCAGCTTTTTTATCAGTGGTAACATCTTTTTATGCAGATAAACACGAAGATCCGTCTCACATCCGCTTGTCTGTGTGAATATGCGAGTATCAATACGACCTCTTTCCATCTTGGTCTGTCACAAATCACATATCATCATCATCTGGTTTGCATGCTTCTCTGTAGATCTTTGCAAAACCAAATTGTTATTTGACACTTAATAGAAATGTGCGATCGTAATATGAGAAAGGTGGGAAAACTGACTTATTCTCAGGTGTGAGAACACCAAGCATATGCGTTACGCTCCAGCTTTAATGTCATGTGGCCTTCCAGTACCCAAAACACACACAAACACAGGACAGTCCATGCTAAATAAATGATGCATGTTATTTTCACTTCACTGAAATTTTTGTGCTGATTCACTGCGTTTCAGTGAGCCGGGGTACACACATTCAGTCGGCATGCATCATTAAGTCGTGATCTAACAGAGGTTTGAGTTGTCACTAGCTGAGATGGTAGATGCTGAACGCAGAGGGGGCATTTCTAAAAACAGAGGTGGGGAGTGAGCGCAGGAAGTTCATATGAAACTTCTGAATAGGTGGGGCAAAGCTCACAACTGCAGCAGCTTGCATGCATGCTGCAGCTTCAAGGGAGCAACGAATATGGGTTGTTTACTTGTATCTATTAAACAAATAACACTCAATTCACAGGAAATGTTTTTGTTTTTGTATCAAGTGTAATTAACACTTCTAGGAGGGGAAACGCGCTGTTTCCCACAAAGCTTGGGCGTCTTTTGTTCATGAGATACTGTGGATCAAGTTGTACCAGTCAGTTTTTTGCTGCATATTTATGTCAACCTGAATTTGAAAAAGCAACCAGGAAACCTGAAGTGATCTGAGCAGAACAGAGGAAACGATCCAGAGGCACAAGGAGGAGTCTTGTTTTAAAAGACTCCACTTTAAAACTACAAGATGTGTCAAAATATTCTTGTGATTTGAGATTTCAGAAAGAATGCTAAGAGTAAAACAACTTATTCTAAGTGTTTTTAAAAACAGAAGCTAACCACTTCAGTTTTTGGAGATTGTAAAGCTAACTAGCTTTTAGTCACTGAATGCGACTTGAACAATCTTTGCAAAGCAAAACGCTAATCAGAAAAGAAATCTTAGCAATACTACAATTATAATTTAAAAGTTATAATCATCAGTATTCTAGCTGTATCCTTGTAGTATTTATTTTCAGGTAAATTATTTTATTAAATGAGATGCATTCTATTTTTTCCGTCAGTATCAAAATCCCCTGTGATCTCATAACTATATCCATCTTCCTCTTGCATCTCGTGTTCTTCCTGAATGACAATAAAAAATCCATTTATTCAACAGAAAGATTTTTTTCCCTTTTATAATTACCGCTTTTCCTGAAATCAATACTCTCCACTCCACGTGTGAGTGGGTGCACACACTAAGGGATTCCTCATTGACTAGCACTATGCTAATGGATAAATGTTTGTATGTGTCGAAGCTCGAAACTGGAAGATACCAAAGACTCATAACTGTCAGACTCTAACGCCTTTAGATCACTTCGGTGTTATCCTCTTCTCCTGTGAGATAATGTACTGCTGCTACAGTTAAGTTATAGTTTCTATATTTGCCTGCAAAGTTGAGATAATGTTGGCTTGACATTTATAACATATCAGTAGTGTATAGGAAGTGAAGACATAAGCAGCTGCCTATATTTGCACACACACAATAGAGATGGTTGGAAATGTGTTTCAATCCATATAATATTACATCGTCCTTATTAAGCTGTATTTTAATGCTAATAAGGTGATAATGAGGTACTACTGAGTTTAAAGTTTAATTTATTTCCCTCTGCTTTAATATAATAAGGAAAACCCTGTTCAACCACAGCAGCTCAATCTGTCATACATGGCATGACATTGCTTCTTCTTCTTGTATACTTTTTTTTTAACTCCTTGCATCAGATCTCAAAGAGATTGTAGAGGCTTTTTCTGGCACTTCTTATGTTGCTCTTCTTCAAAACTAAGCAAAAATCTGTAAAAAGTCGATAGAAAATCTGCCAGAAAACTCTAATCAATGCAGCTCCACGTAGTTATTTTTCCTGACCTCACAGAGTCAGCAACTAAATAGCAGCTCAGAAATGTTAAATCTTATCTGAAGAAGCTTGTTTGTTTAAAGAGTTTCCCTGAGCAGAAATGTCAATTGCAAAGCTACAGAAATTACAGCTGGATAAAATCAATTTGTAATCCAAGTTTGGCTGATTGTTGATCTCACCCCTCAATGAAAATGGTAAAAGAGTTTCTCTATGTTCAGTGATTTTGCTTGCAGAAATAATGTTGTCATAAATTATTTAAACAAAATATCTAACATGTTTGAGGTTCCAGACACTGAACTACAAACACAGATTCAGGAACAAACACCTGAGGAGTTAATGTCTCATTCGTCATCATAATGTTGGTTTTGTCTTCATCTAATATTATATCAAATTAAATAGGCTGCTCACAAGTGAGGCACTCCCTTAAATTGGTTTCATTAATCTCTTCCTCCTTTTACATCAAGTTCTCAGGGTTTGCCCTTGCCTCAAGCAGAGTGTACTTGATTTTTTTTACACATTTATGCTTGCATGCATCTTCTTAATGTAAATGCCCAAGTCTAAAGGTCATTTCCCACGATGCCTTGCAGCTCTCGGGTCCACTGTGACGTCATCGTCACTCTGGGTGACAAGGGGAAATATAGAGGTGGGGGTTTTCCTTCCTCCAATACAATGGAGACCCACTCTGTTTCGGTCCATGCAGGAAAAGCTCCTGGATGGCAAAACTCTGCCACCAAAAATGTATGAATGTGCTTCTGAATCTAACTTTGAATTTCCTAATAAACCTAATAAACTTTTGAGGAAACTTTGCAAACAAAATTGACCAGTTGCGGGATTTAGATCAGGTTTGGCTCTACCTGCAAACAGGAAGTAGAGCTACATTTATAGAGCAGGACGTTTTTGGTTTTTTTTTGACTGCCAGAAAGCAGAAGTTTGACATATTTGGTTCCTTTTGGTTTCACGTGTGTCCAGTGGAAGTCTCTGATCAAGAAATAGCAGAACGTGACTTCTGCGTTCAGTCAACTGTCTAAATAACACGTTATTTAAATGCAAAGTGAAAAAAACCCATAAATAAATATGTGGTATCTTTAGCACCAAATGCAAAGCAAAGAAGGAAATAAAAAGATCCTGTGAAGATCAATCACTTTAAGGAACAAAAAATCAGAAGCATAGGAACACCAGCATGCGTAATGAACACAAACGACCTTTATTTTTACACAAAGACGCAGAGCCTGCGGTACAGCGTCACATATAGTCATGCTTCAGTGTGTGTATATTTATTCTGAAACTAAACTTGGGTTAACCCTGAGGTTCAGCCGTTAACCAGTTGCTGAAATGCTGCGAAACAAGATATGGCACATTAAAGGAACGGGAAGCTCATTGTTGTGGAGACGCGGTTGTTGCATAGGCAAAGTTAGATCTGCATATAAAGTGCCTTTTGAAGGAATGCAACATCCTGCATGTGTTTCCTTGCAGCAGCCCAGCTGCTGACATAAATTCTGCTGCGAGAACGGGTTTATTCATTCTCCTTTCTTTTTCTTTTTTTAATGAGCTTGGTCACAATCAGCTCTGGTCGAATGTTTGAATTCAGAAATAAAAACTGACTCTAAAGCTCTCTGTTTACTTCATTTGTTTGTAATATATTTGACATTTGTGTTCAGGCACAATCACAAGACAAACCATGTGATTTACAGTCAAAGCTCAGCTGATGAAGGTTTTACTTAAAAAAGGAAATTGTAAATGTGAAAAGAGTGAAAGATCAGAATGTTTTTCTTTCCTTTGGTCTCGATTGACTTTAAGAACCTTAAATAATTTCCTCCTGCTTCAAACCAGAGGATGAACGATACGATGACGTAAGGATGAGAACAGAGATCATGCTGTTGTTTCCATATGACATTCTGTCCAAAACTTGCAGTTTCTTTCTTTTCCTTATTTTATTTTTTTTTCCTTCATAACTTAATGTAGCAACTCTCCAGACGATGCTTCTTTTTGTGCATGCCGCAGGATAACTTCTACTTTGAGATCTATAAATTTAAAGTGCTTTCTTCAAAGCATTAAATCAAGATCTACAGTGAGGTAAAGTACTAATATAACTCTGTAACATGCTACCAGCTGAAGTTTTCTTATAGCTATCTTGCCAATGGTGAAATACCCTGTGTACAAGAACTTTTGTGTTGGTCTGGATGAATTAATAAGTTGCTAATCCTTAAGCAGAAAGTTTCTAAATTGAAACCCCATCTGGGCTTTTATTCTACCTAGAAAAGCACGGCTCTTTCTGGGTACTCATACTTCTTTTTCCCAGTCCAAACGTATTTGTTAGTTAAAACAAAACATGCAATAGTGAGGTTAAGTTTGAAGATTCTGATGACAATACCACTTGAATAAATCCTGGTTTATTTCCTTCTTAAATGTCCATAAGATATATGAGGACGGTTTTGGTTAAAAATTCCTGAGTACTATATTTCTCTTATGCTCTGAAAATGTGAGCGTCTGAGACAAAAATATTAGAGTTCGATGGATGTATAAAAGGTCCAGGTTTAATTTCACAATTAATTGAGTGTCCTGTTGCACAAGCTAATTCACATTTACTTACTTAAAAAACTGTAAAAACATAACTGCAATCTTACTGTAAAAAAAAAGAGACAATTATGCAATACAATATTCTCTTATTATCAGAACCAGGCTGAATTTTGTCTTGCGTCACAGCAAGACACTGATAGACACGGTTCACTAACTGAGCAGCATGCAGAAAGTCAATTGAGATCAAATCTACCAGTGTGACTCATCAAAGTTAACTCTTATAACACGCTCCGGCGGCGGCTGTAGTTAGTTGTTGATCAAAGTTGCACAAATTATGAAATTCCAAAGAACTGACTAGATGCAACATTTGATTTGAGTATTTGACTACTGTATTAAATCTCTGCATTCATGTAATATCTTCCACCACATAAATAAAGTTTCATTCTGCTTCATTCCAACTTGTGATGTAGATCTTAGTGACCAAGATGCTGAAACTCCTGACCAGTCGCCGTGATGGAGAAGGAGAAAAGTGCAGAGAATATGGGTTAATCATAATCTACATCGTCGCTGAATTATTCCACAATCATATTGCATTTGCATAATAGTTTATTATGCAGTCCTATTTTTGCTACAGTAAACAAACAAATAAATAAGACGCAAAGATGACAGCAGCAGAAATTAATGAAACGACTGACAGAGAGTGCAAAACGATGTTCGTCAGACCTGTGCACAATGTGTTGTAATTTTTGTTGACACCCATATTTGAATTTCCAGCACATGTTGTTCCTCTACGCGTCGACAGCGAACACACCTCTGGATAATTCATTAATGGCGTCCAGATAAAGAGCTTATCTCATCTTCAGCTTACGTCAAAATACCTCAGTTTCTGATAAACCAAACAGTAGTAACCTTTATGCTACTGTGTTGCTATGGTGACCTACTTTAACCTGCAATTACTTCAGCTGTGACACTATTAACTCATTTTCTTCCACCAGCTAATTAAAGAAAATGATCCCCAGAAGGAAATACATGCTGCACAAGGCTTTTTTTCACACAAATACATACACACCAATATATTCTGAACATGCAATGCCGAAATGAACCTGAAACGAATCACCTTTAGGACAATGAAGTGCTGCCCACAGCTCGTCACTTCATTGTCACATAAAAGAGAAACAGATCACTATCTGGTACATATGTGAACAGACAGGTTTCAAAACTGTCCACACTGCATTCTGGTTCATTGTCTTTTCTTAATCAGTGTGGGTACAAAGAGCTGTGACTCAACAGAGATGAATTACTTTCATTTCCGGTTACAACTTTGAACGAGTCAAATGAAGCAGTCACGTACAGCCGGGCATAAAAAACAACTAAGCAGCTCAAACTGAGGAGAAAAACTGAAAGAGTAAATGTCATCGTATTTTCGTTTTGCCCGAGGAGACGCTGTGATGCCAAAACTCTGGAGAGCTGCTGCAGGATTACGTAATCTGCGTTAGAGATCAGTCATTCATGTGTGAGGACAGTATGCGACCAGATGAGGAAGAAAAACACTCTCTAATTTTCAGAGTTGTAATGATATTTCCATGGAGAGATGCAGCTTTTGCAGCGTATGGAGCCGCTGTTGACCTTCCAAACAAAGGCGCTCGGTCTTTCCAATTTACCTCCAAGTCAGAGCAAACAAGAATAAATCCCTTCCTTCTTCTCCTCTATACAATTTCTGCTCCCTCTGGGGCAGACGAGTTTCTTAAAGTTAAATCACCGCCTCCCCTTCACATGCCCTCCCTGCACAGCGAAGTCTCTCTGTCAGGTCTGGCTCCATCCACAGTGTGAGCCAGCAGGGGAGACCACTCTTATCTAATAAGCCCCTGTCACACAGATTAATGTCCACTGATGAGAGCTCTCCACCCTGGATCGGGTTCACGCCACTGTCTGGCTGATTAAACCCAAAGGAAGAGACGGAGACACACAGACAGAGAGAGACGGGGAGACGGAGGAGGAGCCGCTCAAACTGCAATCGCTCCACAAAACTTGACGTCTTAACTTTCTGACTTTTGGTCTCTTCTGGGTCCTTTTTGTAGCATTCACTTAGGCCTCGTCTCCCCGAGGAGTTTGTGTCTTTAAAAAGGCATTTTCTATTGTCATTTCCTAAAAAAAATAATAATAGAAAATTTATTTTTTCTTCAATTTAGTAATTCCTTAATTAAGTCAATTGGAGGGTCTGTAATTGATTAATTACATTTTAATAAAAACTTAAATTTCCAGTTCAAAAATCTATTTTGGTGTTAAAATTATTGATTAAAACGACATTTAAAAAATTTATTGTTTTAATCTGTTACTCAGGTTGTTCAATTATCTGATTGGTGCAAAGAGTCATTATCGCTACTTATCTTTCATATTTTAGGAACCTCATAATGTCTTCAAAGAAAATCTTGCTGCTGCAACATGGTTAGCATTGAGCTTTTATCTATTTTGGATTTGTTTAACTTCAGTGAGAGGCTAATTTCTTTTCACACAACTTGAATACAGTAATAATATTTCCCAGGTTCCCATCAGATCATTTCATTTCACTCCTTTGGGCCAAAAATAGAAGTTGCTGCATGTGGATGTCGCTTGGTGCATCAGATCTACAGATGTACCAAAGGTTGCAACTCTGGACTTTTGAATATGAAAAAAGAGCTACAATTTTTTAAAAAAAATGTAAAATCTATGTAATTAATATATGGTAATGAATATGTTCAAGTCCCAACCCTACTTTAAATATATAAATACTCGAGAAAGCACCAAAAATAAAGCAACACAGTGTAGTAACTATTCCAGGCCTGTATGTGATGCTGTTGTCACAGAAATGCATCAAAGCAGAGAAGAAGACATGAAACATTCAATCTACAACTTGCAGTTTGGGACTGGTGTGCATTGGTCATCAAATCAAAGGCACAAAACTAATTTCAAAGACCTGATTTCTGAAGAAAACAAATTATGGCTCTTAAAATATTGTTTCTGTGTGGATAGATGGCAGATGAAAAACATGTTGACAGTGTTCTCATGTGGATGAAGCTCGGGGGTTTTCTTCCATAAAACGTATCTCGCTCTGTAAACTTTTCACATAACCCTGACTGATCGTATAAGACAAGCAGAACTCACATACATCATTTATTCAGGAGAGAAATAAAAATCAAAGCTTGCATTTTTAAAAATGATCTCTCTTTATTCTGCTTGTCTGTTTAATTATTTGAAACGCAGCTGCTTTCATCGCTTCCTCCTGAGATGAAAACAAATTTTATCTTCAAAAGGAACTGGTTATGTTTTAGTTTCAAGATTCATGCAAAAATAAATGACAGAACAAGACTGCATTTTGTTACCTAATTGTCTTTGAAGAGGCAGTAAATTTATATGAAACTGCTCCGGCAGACGTTTTTGTCTTACGTCATGTAAGACAATGGTGACTCGAGGTCAGAAGGTTTTGGCCAACAATGTGAATTACAAGCAGGGTAATCTCTTCTACCCTCCTGCCCTTTTAATCTGCACTAGGCCCCAAAATCCCTCTTTACCTCAACATATTCACACCACAAAAACCAAGTTTACCAGCCAAACATTCATCTGCAATACTTCGTTTGTTTAGTAATCATGTTTTCGATGAACAAACAGATGCATTTCATTATATGGTTTTACAAATGTGAGTTAATTATGATTGATGACCTAAAAAGAAATAAAACCCAGTAGTATTCCAGTGAAGCTGTTCCATCCGGCTTGGAGTCAAATATTTCTACAACTGAAACCATACAAACATGTGGTTACACCTGTGTGGACATACTCCTAGTGGGTGGAGCCAAGGTTGCACCTTCTTTCAGAAAAATAGTAAACAGAGGGAGAAAATGGATCCGAGAAGAAAAACAAGACAGGGGACATTCAGAGCACAACTGTTCACTGTTTTCCATCAGCTCCGTTTCTAAACATGAATATTCAGGGCCTGCACAATGTTGAATTTAGCTGGTTTGCTCCAAAGCAAGATTAATGACCCTGAGCTCATTCCTGCTAAATACAAATACACATCCGTGTGTGTGTGTGTGTGTGTGTGTGTGCGTGTGTGTGTGTGGTTGACCCAACAAGCGTCACTTTGTCCGCCAGCGCCTTTTAGCTGTAAGTCAACATGCTGGGGAAGAAGAGCAGAGTCTGATTATATTTTAGTAACGTCACTGTCAAACATGCACTTATAAGGACATGTTTCAGTTCCTGTATCTGTGCAAAAAATGTTTCCTATCAACTATGTTATTTTAAGATTAGTGATGCATGTTAATGGACATCTTTATCGCTGTCTGATAACAGAGATCTGAACTGACTGACATGAAGTCACCATATACATAAAAAACATGGATCAGGAACATTAATATGTTTGTTTTCCTTTTTATTGCTCAATGCAGATTGCCATATTCAGTTTATTATTATTGCTTAAAAGGTCTTGCTGGTACTTTTTTCATTCCTTTGTTTATGGTTTCTTCTTTTTTACACGTGTTTTTCCTCTTGACTTGTGACTTGTTTGAGTCCTAGTTCAACCTCCCTGTGTTTATTATTCATCTTCCCTCCCTGTTTGATTTCACAGTTACCATCTGTCTCCTGTCACAAATCAAACTCTGTATATAACCTGGATTTTTCTTGTTCTTGGCTGGATCCTTCTGTTACCCTGTCTGTTCAGCTGCCTTTCACTCGTCTTTATGTCCAGTTTTTATTATTCTCCAGTTGAAAGGTTTGTAATTTTATTAAAGATTTCAAATTGATCCTCCTAAGCTTCTGTCTGCCTTTTGTTCCTGCTCCAACAATGCAAAGTATGACAATAAAAGGCATAATAGTACGAACAGATCAATGGACAATTAAGATAAAACTGTATTTTATTCAAATAAAATGAACAAGGCACACTAGAATGCAATTACACAGCTAAAATACTAAAGGTGAGTCATATATCTTTTTCTGTTTCTATAAAGTCACTGAACACAATCATTGTTAACTTCTTTATACTCCCTCACATCGGCTCCCCCCGCTCCCAAGAATTACAACATCCTGTGGAAAAATTTACCGTCTTTCTTATTTTGTGCATAAACCAAAATAAAAATTAAAACCCCAAAGAATGAGTAAGATTTTTCTCTGCCCTCATTCATCGAACTTCATCCTTTCCAAGTAACTCTGAGGGCGTCTTTGACCAAAGTACAGCAGCAATGACATGCAAACTCTCTTCACATTCCCCATGCAAACGAGTTAAGGTGACAAAAACAAACACGCCCATGCCGTGACATCCAAAGTGACACTGATTGTATACAGACTATAAATACAAAGACCAGCACATGCCCTTGCATTATTTTCTCAGAAACAAGCTCCTCCAATATCCATCCATCCACCCATTTTCCGTCACCCTTCTCCCAAACGGGGTCGGGAGTTGCTGGTGCCTATCTCCAGCTGCGTTCCGGGTGAGAGGCGGGGTTCACCCTGGACAGGTCGCCAGTCTGTCGCAGGGCAACACAGAGAGACAAACAGGACAAACAACCATGCACACACACACTCACACCTAGGGAGAATTTGGGAAGACCAATTAACCTGACAGTCATGTTTTTGGACTGTGGGAGGAAGCCGGAGAACCCGGAGAGAACCCACGCACGCACAGGGAGAACATGCAAACTCCGTGCAGAAAGACCCCGGGCCGGGAATCGAACCCAGGACCTCTTGCTGCAAGGCAACAGCGCTACCCACTGCGCCACTGTGCAGCCCGCTCCTCCAATAGTTAAACTAAATTATAAAAACATGTCTTTCACATCTTTGGTCAACCTTCAGCGGGTGGCAGCCTGATGAGTCGCACTCTTTCCACTATAAACATTGCAGTAAGTGTCATTTGTAGGGTTTATTAGGAGACTGTGCCCTCATAGCTAAATCACTTCAATCGTTTATTTTACCACCAAAGCAAAAGTACGGGCTTTTATTTTCAGCTCTTTTATGGTCTCATAAACACATTTCTGCTGATTTATGCATATGATTTCCACGAGCACGAGTTTTATTTCATTTTGCAGCAATTATCCAAACAGCTTGCAAAGAAAATGCGTCTGGATAGTTTAGTTAGACATGTGCTGAACACTTAAAGCAAAGCAGAAATATATGTTATTTTAATAAATGAACCCCAGGATCTTCTAGGCTGAGCAAAGCAGTTTTGGTTACCTACATCTATAAAACGCTACATTAAAAAAAACTGGGCTTAGTTCAGTTAAATTATGTGATAGTTTGGAGATTTCCGACTACAAAGGTTCATTCAACACATGCTGTGACTCATTAATTGGTGCTGGGGTAGGTAAATAGCAGCTCCATTCATAAGTAAACCATTAATAATGTTAATAATTAAACACGAAAAATGTAAACAACAGGAAAGTTAAGGTGCTACTGTTAACTGGAAGCCTTGTCGGTGTGCACTTGGTCCAAAACAGAACATCATAATTATAAGCAGTTAATACATAAACTCAATGTTTCATTAGGTTATCACCCGCAGCCAGCACAATACACACACACAGAAACACACACTAGCCTTAGAAAAACTCATTATCAAAGTAATTGACGTAAGGTTCAAAAGTTAAAGCTTATTAGCCGTTTTACACCCGGCCTTCCCTTCCTCCCTCTGTGAACTCACAAACAGTTCAGCTTCATCCATATGTCAGGGTGGGATAAGTCCACATCCCCTCTTAGTGACATTAATTACAAAGTTTTATTTTATTTACCAAGCCCTTCATACTGCCCTAATAAACAGCCCCTCCTCTCAGTTACCTGTTAGTTTTCTAACTACGCAGGCTGTTTATTTACAGAAACACAAGCAGGTGGATGGTAATGAGGTCGATGCCGGTTTTATTAAAGTCCGACTTGTTAGTTTTGACATACACGGATGTAGCAGAGTGATATTTGTTTTATATTAATGTAAAAGAAACAACTGTGCTTCAGGTTACTTGGGAGAGAGGATATTTCTGAATGAAACAAGAATAAATGTTTTGTTTTGGTTTAAATACAACATTAATTTCAGTCAAGTCCAATTTTTCACATTATTGCCAATATAAAAAGTTATAAGAAGGAAACTGATCCATTTTCTTGCTTTTAATACAGAAATCAGAGGTTTAAAATTGGCCAAAATTAATCCAAAACAGAAAAACAGTGCTGAATTAATTTAAAATGTTTGTATGTCATGAAGTGTATTAAGCATAGATTTTGACTGAATAGTCAAACTTTTTTCAATATGAGGATTGATGCATCGCTACTGCTGAGAGTAATAATCAAGTCTTTGCTTTTCATGTGTTTACAATTACAAAAAGTAGATACAGACAGAAAAATGGAACCGATTATGAACACGAACATTTGGTACAACATCAGCAAAACAGCAAAAACAAAAAAATAAAAGCTCAGGAGACAACGTTTTCTTTTTATCTTTGCATGAAGAACAAGAAACATTGGGGTTAAGTGTGAGGCTGGCTTGCTTTGAAGCAAAGCTGACCACCAGCCCAAAGATAAGATGAAGACGTGTCTAAATTTTCAGAGATAGGCTGTTCTCACGCATCAAAAGGAGACAACTGGGGTCGTCTGATAAGGAAGTGTCTCTGGCGTTGGAGGAATCTCCTGCACAGATTGCTGTAGGGTCAGCACAGAAATGTAAGGCGGGATTTTAAATTGTATCTTATCTGACCTGGAATTACTTTTGGATTTCCCGGCGGGAACTGGATGAGGTTGCAGAGGAGAGGAATATATGTAGCGTAACCAGTTAAACTGACATTTATATTTTGAACGAGGGAGGAGGTACGAGTACCTGGAGGGAACCAATACATAGAAGAAAAGTATGCAAACTCCATCCTGCTCTTAAATATAAATGATAAGAACCTATGGCAGCTGCAGATGCTGTTTGTGTTGCCATTATATCCCTGATAAAGTGACTTAATAATAATTAATCTATACTCAACCAGTAGTTAATTTAACTCTGGTATTTTAAGGGTCAAAGTGATAAACGTTTTAGAAACCACTACTTCAGATGAAATATAAAATTGTTCAGTGAGTCATACAGATTATGATGTCATCCTAAGATTCAAGGATAAACAGCCGTGTCTGAAAACCCGGCTGGATTTGTGTCTCCTTTCAATGCCTGCACTTTCCGAGGCAGCCTCTGCATATCCAGGCAGTATTTTATTAATCAACTCTGGACTGCAGGGATGTAATTTTCATTCTGTTCCATGTCGCCATTGTATAAAAGCACTTAATCTGATGAGATTCACCAAGACGGGGGCTGCTGTGGTGTCATGAGGCTGTCTGATGGCACACTCTGAGGTCACTCAAATCCCTTAATTGTGTCTTTAAATCACATCTAGATCAGTATCCAGAAGCTTCACTCTCCATGTATTCAAAAATTTAAACCTTTAAAAGGTGCAGTTCTGGTCTAATAACCAAACAAGAAATGTGTTGTCTGCAATTTCCTGGAGCTTTGATCATGATTATAATCAAAACAAAAGCTCAGTCGATGTGTTCTTAGTGTGAAAGCACCTTCTACATCCATGGAGTGTCCATGTAGAGCTTTGTAATGTTGATATGCTTTCTAGATCAGTGATAATGCTTTCAGAAGGCTTTCCCAGCCTATGATTTACTGCACTCACAAACACACACGGTCTGTCCTTCATTGTAATGTTAAGCTAAAAGATGAAAGTACAGTGTCTGTCTGGCACTAAAGACCCTCTCTCGCCGCATCTGTATTCCCCATGGGCGCACAGCCACGCACACACAAAATACACAAACAGGCTCCACAGACACCTCAATTATGATAATGTGGATCAGCATTAATGTATCCTTGCAGCGCGGCGGGTTTTCAGTGATGTTGGGCGTGAACGTGTGTGAGCGTTCCAGACAGCAGGAGGGAACGGGCGCTGACTGTACCTCATTTAACACAGGTTACTCCCTGCAGACACCTTGCACAAAAAAGACACAAACAGCGAGTCAAAGCGAATGCAGAATTGAGGTTTTAGCAGAATTCACATGTGGGAGTTATGTGCGAATGAGAAAAAAATACAGGCAAACAATGGAGTGAAAAAGTCGCATGAGTTTTTAAAGGCAAATGTGTTGTTTTTGTTTTTGAATTTCACATTAAAGTAATTATGTGCAAATGATTCACAAGAGCCTATCAGACTATTTGACTGTTCAGCGCAGATCCAACTTTAGGATGAAGTCTGAATATCTGCACTATCAAACTTTTTACACAAGTTCCAAATAATAAAATGTTTTATGGTCAGTTCTGCATAACTGACCTACTTAAAAAGGTGTTTTCATTCTCCTCTTTCATCCAAACCAAACACTTCTTTTCCTTCCAACTCCTTCTTGTTGCTTCCCCTCCGTCTCCTCACCCTTTGCTTCCTACCTTCCCCTCGTCCCACCCTTTCCTTCCCTGTAATTACCACCTCAGACTCCAATTAAAAGAAACCACAATAAGGAGAGCAGAGCGGGGAGACCGAGGGGAGGTGTAGGGATTGGAGAAGCAAGAATTTAATGAGCACTTTGTCCACAGAAGCACAAGCAAATATAAGCTTGTGCAGCTATCCTTATTGTAAAACGAACTTCCATTCAGTTTGTATAATTAACCGCATTATCTAACCTTAATTTTATCTTTAATTCACCACTTTTCTCTAACCCTAACTAAGCTACAGATGATGCTCAGCGTTTTTGTACCCATACAATTAATGTACCCTCAGAAGATTGCTAATTTCTCAGCTAAAGGTCCCAATGAGGCATTGGGTGTAACAGTAAAGTTTAGTAACAGTCAAGGTCCATATTAGGCATGAAAAAGACGAAAAAGTAAACACTTGGACACTCAAATAGATGTGAAACAATTGATTTGTGTTACTAAAGAAAAGTGTTTCATCCCATGCTTAAGTGTAACTGGATGAGATTAAAAATATGTACATTAAGCAACAAAAGTGTTGAACTATATCAACCCAAAGAGAAGCAAATGTTTTCTACTGCAAACTGATTTAGCTCAACATGAACAGCTTTGCAAATGGAAACATTTTTGATTCTATATGCAGCTTTAACCAGGAATATTTAGGGTTACATCCTTATGAACATGGACCTCTACACTTGCAGCAGAATACCTAAGGAATACTCCTGCCTTTAAATTTAATTTTCCAGAAATATTTTAAATGAAAGCCAGATGACTGTTTGGAATTATCAGCAGGTTGTCTTACACAGAATTTGAGGTCAATCTCCCTCTCTTACATACCTGTCCTCCAGCAGCTTGTGGGAATAAACGAAAGCCTTGAACTCGGTGCTTCAGGAGACGTCCTGGAAACTAAACCTCTGCATGAAGGTTTGTAACATTAAGAAGACTTGACTTTCTCATAAATAATCTGCATAATAAACAGATAAAAAAGTAAAATAACTCTACATGGTAGGCTGAGATATGTCAGTGTCAGTGAACAACAGTGGGGGACATCTGACTTTGTAGATTTAATTCAGGTGCTTCATAAGAAGAAGACCTTTAAATTAAGGCTAAAACTGTCTGTAAACAAACTTTATTTCCTGTTTTGTCTCCAATTTATGTTCAGGAAAGATTCTTCAAATCTAGACTTGTACAAATGTGAAAGCATAAACATATTTGCCAAACCTTTTGCATTTTTACATTTTCTGCGTGAGCGTCTGTATTTAAACACCTTTGCGGCGGCATTTATCTGAGAGCGTTTGTGTGCGAGGTGGGGAGGATTGCTGACAGCTTTCCTTTATGTTTGCCTCAGCCTGTTTCCTGTCATTAAGTCCCGGTGTTGCCATGCTTCTTTTAACAGTGCACGCACACACACAAAAACAGAAGCGTACGCTTTCCAGTGAGAAGCCACAAATGAGAAAGAAGGTCAAAATGCCAAAAGAGCATCATAAAAACAAAACAGGAGGACTGGAAATCAATAACAAACATAAACAAATCAGCATAGACTTTGAAATTTAACCAACACATACACACGGGTGTAAAATAACACCACAGAAACTTTCAGTTGAGAAAGCCTCGATCAATCAATGAATTCAAAGTTGGCGCAGCAGGGCAGCTCTTACTGTCAAGCTGTCATTGTGTGAGCAAGCATGTGTGTGTGAGAGGATGAAATGGGCCTCATACAATATGTGCCAAACGTGACTGCCAAGACACACACACACACACACGCACATACACACACATGCACACGCACACACACACACACACACACACACACACGCATACAAACACAGGCATAAAAAACTGTTGGAGAAGGAGTGAAGAGAGGTGCTTTGATTTACTAGCCTGCCAAACGGAGACCTGGCATAATTCACACAGAGGAAATGGATCTGGGTCCATTATAAACACACACAGCAGCAGCTCTGCTGGTTTATTCGTTTAATTTAAGAGATCCATTTCTCAGGTTCTCTTTGAAGACTTTATGTGTGAGCAACAGATGAGCTGCTGCCCTTTTTTATAACCGGGTTGCATAATGCATCGTACGACTGGTCGTTGTATGTATGCTAAACATGTTTCTTTGTCGTGTTCAGAAATATGTAAATAAACACATCCGGGGACAAGCATCTATTTCCCTTGGCAAACCAGCTGAACCAGTGTCATGCTTACTTTTCAAGCAGAAAATCCAGTTTATTTTTTCTGACTCGTAATGATCTGTGTATCCTATATTTACTCCATCACTCTGTTAAAAAGCCCGAGGTATCACCAATAAGACTAAATACATTTAATTCCATTTTTCATCATATCATGTTGTAACAGTAGCTCACGCTAGATTTGTTATGTTGTCATTTAATTATGAACCATAACTTAATGCAAATACGTCTCATTTACATCAACACTCTTGAATTTGGATGCTGCTCCATAACTTGTATGGAGGCGCGTTCGACGTTTCGTCTGGCTGCTACAACAGAGGCTGCGGCTTCTTTAGTTTTGGTCATTTTGCAGCTGAGTTTTTCAGACATTACAATGCCATCGACTGCAGGATGTCAATTCGTCCCAGAGCTGCGGGAATATCGATATGTGCAATTCTGCAATCACAAAGGTCTTCTTGGATGATATATGCAGTATAATGATTGCAATCTAAGAGCCATGAATGTAAGTTCTGGAAGCCAAAGCTCACAAGGAGCTTTAGGACATTGTGATAAATGAAAAGAAGGAAAAGAGCATCATTGTTATATTTTTTACTAATGTATTGCTTCCTGATATTGCGCGTCCTTGTCATATTGGATCTAAATATGTAAATAAACAACACATCCTGTGGATAAACATCTATTTTTCTGGAAAACAGGTCATTTTTTCCATGTATTTAAACATTTAACCTTCTTATTTTTCAAATGGAAGATTTGGAAATCTTTTTAAAACCTCATAAGGATTTATATTTTCTAACAGTGACTGTTTATATTTAGCAAAGTTAAACTTGTGAATCATAACAATGACAAATGAAAAATCCTGAAGACAATTTTAAGTATTACCTTCATAACTGTTTTGACTCTGTTTAAAAAAAAAAGTAAAACTCAGTTTTACAGAGACGCCTTTCTCAGACGGCGTGAAAAAGGGTTCACTTCTTTTCACTTATATGATTAAAAACAGCACAAAGGGGTAAAAAACAGGTTTGAATGATAATAGTTCTAAAAACAAAAAATCAAAATCAGCTAAAACCAGTAAAATCAGTAAAATTCAAGCTTTTTAAAAGCAAAATATTAAAACTTGTGGAAAGAAAATCTGAACACAAATGAAAACAATGTTTTAATAAAAAAAAAAAATACTTAAATTCATTTAGTCGGAAAAGATAGTAGTGAAAAAATTATTCTTTTTTCTGGACTAATTTCTGGTGCTTTGATGTCTCATATATAAGTTCATGTCTTTAGCTACTATTTAAAGACAGTCTGCCCTGAAATCAAGGTATTTACAGGTGGATTTGAGGGATGTTTGTCACTGAAAACAGCAGATTATTGAGCTTTCCTTCAACTTCCCTGATGTGGTGTTTACTGTCAACAATGCAAACTTGTAGGAGAAAGCAGCCCACACAGGCAGGTGACTGACCAATCACAGCCAAGCTCTGCAGCGAATTCCTCAAGCCTTTCATCAAACACCTTTGTGCATTGTAAAATATAAGGTTTAGAAATCTCAACAAGATGTTGAATTTAGGTTGAGATGATGCTTTAGACCAAAGAAACTTGATAGTTTTGAAGCTGTTTAGGTGAAGTGGGAGGTCTTGTTGAAGAATACATTAACATATCCTGTCAGGAAGTTGTAATTTTTAGACTAAAGAATGACTTTCTGAGCCACAACCAACTTGATTAAAGAATATTTATCATACTTAAAGTGTTTGAACGTATGTGGGGCGCTGTCACGCTGCTGTGTGGCATGGCTTGTTATTTTGTTTTAGTGTCAGTGCCATGAGAAAAGCATAAAACTGAATTGAACCAGACGTTTCCACTCAGTAGTCTGCACACGGTGGCTTTTTCCAGCTTTCAGCTGTCACTGAGGGTAAAAAAAATGCCAGCAGGCACAAATCTAGGAAAAAAAAGCTGACTGCTCACTGTGGCGTTGATTTGACTAGGTTAATATATCTACCTTTCCATAAAGACACAAGGACAACAGAATGCTGTTCATGAAGTCCCACAAGGAAAGAAAGAATCAAAAGATTGAAAACAAGCACGGTTTGATGAAGTGTGTGTTTGTTTATGTGCGTTTCCTGCAGGAAAAGGTTCAAGGAAGCGTGGAGGAGCAGAGTGTGCATGTTTTTCTTTGGTTTCTACCCTCCTCCTCCCTTGCCGTAGTGCTGACACAGGTCAAACACCGACACACACAACAATACGCATACATTCAGGTTGAGCAACTTATATGATTATGAGTCAAATGAATCAGTGAAATGATATGTTCAGCTCAAAAGATGAGACGGTGGAAATATTGGACTCAAAAGAATAAAATGAGATTTTACCAATATGTTTGAAAAAAGTAAGAATTATAACATAAAATGGAACAAATGCTTCACAAATCAGAAAATGTGTTTTAAAGAATCCACAATAAGTGATTATTTGCAGTTTTTATGCTCATCCTATAGTGGTCTTATTAAAATGCTCCTTTTTTTGTGTTTTCAAAAATAAAATAAGGTTTTCACAAATCTCAAGACGTGTCTTAAAAAATCGAAGTTCATCTCACAAGATTAGACAATCAAATGCAGTCCACATTCTTTAAAACATGTTAAATAGTTTAGTGTTGATACAAAACTCGGCGTAAGCTTCACTTAAGTCAACTTGATCTACAAATGAGGATTCTGAAGTGCATTTAATATCAAAGCTAACAATAAGCTCTCTACAGGAAAGACCATAACTCAGGTTTTGTCAGAGGTGACCTTGTAGGGACAGAGTGCAGGAAAAGCAAAAAGTGCAGCAGAGGGGGATGGGGACGTATAAGGAGGGCGCTAGGAGATAATCTCTGATGGGTTGAGTCTTCACTTGTTTCTTAAGATAGTCAGGAATCTCCTGTTTTGGCAGTACATCATTCTCCTACCATGAAATGACAAATGAAAACAGTCCAGACTGTCATGCTAGAGGTCTAGGAACAGCTACCTGACAACAACAAATCTATGAAAGAGCATCGTCACTATAGCACTGTTAGCAGCTAAAAGCTAGCCAGTCATGGTATCCTCCCGGTGCTTTCAGACCTTTTGTATTTTATCAGTTGCTCCATCAAAGCGTCACTTTTTCCCACAAAGTACTTGAAATTCAAATCAAATTAAAAAGTGTCCTAGGAGAACTCCTTCTTAGCTGAACATTAGAAGCTACGAATACAAAGCTAACTTTAGCACCTATCGTATTACAGCGGTGATGTTTTTGCAGCATTTTTGCTCTGCAAACATAAATTTTTCTACAAATTAACCAAACTGTTACCAGTCAAAAGACTGTATCAGTCAACACAAAAGGACAAGTTAGGAACTACTGTCTCTCTTACCTAAAAAAAGATTACCTCGCTGTGACAAACATTAATATAACTCTTTTCAGCCTTATAGATTCAATTGTAGGAGTGTAATTAGATATAAAGATGATCAAAATCTAAAAAGCTCAAGATTTGAAAGGTGAAATTCTTTATGTAGCATTTAGATGGAGCATACCCGAATGGTTTTCCATTATTAAATGTTCTCCATGACCTGCACACATACACACACACACACACACACGCGCCAACAGATAGAAGCAGACTGATAAATTGACAGGTCAATCAGCTGATGACCTTTCTTGATTCAGGACCTCTGATCTGTCTGAGTAAACAGTCGCCGACTCTTTGACTGCACCTGAGTACGTGTGTGTCCATATGTCTGAGATAGCAAAGACGCTAACAGGCTAAGTGGATGCAGCGTCTCCGAATCAGCCCAGTGACTCGGCTCGACCTCTGACCTCGTTTCAAAGGCGTGATGCGTACCGGGCCCTGTGTGTCGAGTTTGTTTTGTCCTAACTGAGACAGATCAATTACTCTTCCCCTATTTTTTTTCAGGTCATCAATAACTCTTAGTTTCTGTCACGTATCTGCTGAAACATTTTGACCTCAATCCACTTGTTTTTCATTCCTCGCAACCCCAATTCGCACAGAAATACTTCAAAAATCCTACATGTCTTAAGCAATCAATAACAGTCTCGCCACATTTTTATTCTCTTTTTACTTTACTTTGGGTTTAAGGCCATGATTAAATACTGATATATATGATTGATAGCAATAAATACCAGTCCACAAGCAGAATACACAAATGAGGAGGTTAACGCATCTACGATTTAGGTGTGCTTTCTTCATCTAGATGCAGAAAGTACTCTCCATGCATTTTATTTAGACTCAGCTCGCCTTCTATCAGATGGGATTTTCTAGCTGCCGAGGGAAATGAGAAGAGGAAAGCAGGTGAGAATCCCAATGAGGTCCTGATAAATGCTTTCACTCTGAAGGTAACACACAGAAATGCAGTCGTCGCTCAACTCCTGAATACTTAACTCTCCAAAAAGCCGGGTTTTGACACAAGGTACGAATATTTCATGACCTTTCCTTGAACGGGGGAGTGAGAACCAGGCAGGCGGGATGAATGAATGAACGACTGAAGACAATGCTGGAATCCATCAAGCATGTCGTTGACCCGTCACACAGTTCGGAAAGTTCACCGAGCCTGAACTTGGCGAAACGGAACAAGAGATGCAAAGTCATGACAGTGAAAAGAATGGCATAGATCACGCAATCCCACTGGGAAGGAACATAAATTTGCTTGACTTTGATTATATGTATGTGACCTTTGGCTTCTGAGTTGTTTCGTTCTCGGTCACAGGAGTGCCACTGTGGGCTCACCACTGACAAACAACAAAAGGGTTTGCATGGCCAACAATTCTTGTGTACTTCTGTGTATCAGAACCGCGTCTGGACTTTATAGAGGGACCATTATGAGTCCAAGCGCATGGAAAGTTAATGAACTTTGGTGACGAACTTAAAGAGGAGGGAGTATTTCCTGTAGGTGGTCTGTGACAGCAAACGGCACACTCATCTGATCATTCATTCAATCTCCCTCTTATCTTGTTTGTGTTCATAACATCATGATTTCAAATGTATATTTTCTCTCTGAAATATTTATTTCACAACCACTGGTGAGAAACTGCAGAAAACAGATGTTATTCAAAAAGCAAAATCTGACAGATTATTGCTGGCCTGGTGTTTTCACACCGGACAGTCTGGTAGACTCGGTTTAATTGGGGACCATTATTGCAACATTTGCTACATTTTCAGCTTCACTATGTGAAACAATCCAAACTAATTGAAAAACCTGTTCACCTTATCACCTGTGGTGGCGCTGCACCCAAATCTATTGATGGAAACACCATAAAAACCTCTGAAGAAGACATGAGCAAAACTTCTTTCTTCACAAAATGTAAACATAAATGAAGTAACATCATAAATTTAGAAGATTTTAGAGAATTTAGTTTTCTTTGTCTTTTTTTGTCACGTTTGTTTTGGCTGTATTTACATATTCATCCGGCTAAAGCACATAAATTCAGAATGAAACACATTGTTATTCATTGCTATACAATCACAACATGTGAAGAAATATGAATACTTTTACGAGGGACATTGAACAGGAAAAATAAAAATAAGACGATGCGAGTTGGACATCAGGAAACCGATTCTAACGATTTATAAAGCAGGAAAGAACGGAAGATAGGAAGCTCAGTTTTGAACACAAGGGTTTATCAGGCAGGGTTGAAAGAAGAGCTAAAAGCACTTGTGAAGCCTTCCTCCATTCCCCTGGAAGCACTTAGCTCCACCACACCCTATCAGCTCCATTTCCAGGACGGATGGAGCAGAGGGGCAGAGAAACAGACAATGGGATGGCGGGATAAGAAAGAGGAGGCAGGTTTTTTTTTTTCTTTGTATAACCACATTACAGTCTCCAGGGGGACACAACAATGCAGCAACAACCCAAACACATAATCAGCTGAGGTCCACATTCTCACAGGCAAGCCATGCTTCAAATCAGTGGTTACAAAATTTCTTGTCTAATCCCATGACAATCTTGTGGAAATACTGCAGTGACAAAGAGTAATGATAATCATGAGCCAGACCATCTATTCAAAGAAACAAACACAGGAGCCGCCATGTTGTGCAAGCCTGACAAAAGAAAACCGTTCTTTCAAAATGCATAAATTAAGTTTATTCACAACAAAGACAAACCGTTACAATTCAAAGCCATCCGGGAAACTTCCTTTTCAATGAAGCAATGGAAAAATACAGCCAAACATACCAATTAACAAGCACAATGTGTGGAGACGTTGGAATTATATATATATATCTAATTTAATTAAAAGTGACAGGTAATGCTTTATACAGACATTAAAAGTAGTTCTCATGAAAAGATAAAAAGGAGTGATATTTGTGTGGTGAGGACTAATAACAAAGTTGGTATAATTACAACTGTGTGGCCTGGCAGCATTGCATCTATCGATCCAGAGAAACACAGCTGAAGACGCTGGACATTTGTCCTAGTAGCGAAATTCCTTTCAACCCATGAATCATTCATGCATAACTGAGAATCATCCTGTCGAGTCTTAGCTCACAAAATATATGCGAAATTCCCAAGAACCACTGATTAGACCTCTTTAATGGCCACCAAAAGTACACACATTCCCACAACAGACATAAACATACAGCAGCATGGAATGAAATGACAGCTCTTTCTCTAATACCACAACGGAACCATCACCATCACAAGAGGGTGATAAATCTTAAATCTAATGGCTACTAGGGTGAGAAATTGCGCTTCAATGGTGATTCTGCAAAGCTTCTGTTGACTGCAAACAAAGATTAAATATAGTTTTGAAGGCCCAGTCAGGAGATCCAATCGGTGGACACTGGGTGGCCTCAAGAGCATGCTTACACACCTACAGAGCTCCTGACCGGCCAGGGAAATTAAAGTCATAGCTCTCGTTTTTCTCACCGTAAATCAGAGAATTCATTAAGTCACTACACGGGTGGGCGCCAGACCCCTCCAACGCCCCACGGTTGGTGACTCCCTAACGAGTTTCATGTGAGAAGCATTAAAACTGGTGCTAAACCAGTGAAACTGACTGGAACAGGATAAGCTAGAGTGGTTTCTTCAACCAATTATGTCTTGTGCAGTTTCATCGAGTCATATGACAACCGCCTTTAAACACTAACACATCAGCAATGCTAACAGATGCTGCAAGAAGAATAAAAATGTGCAGAATCTGCATAAGATACCATATTTCTGATGCAAATCATTCACTCCCTCAGCAACGTAGGACATTACAAAACAAGATAAGAACAGCACCTAGAAGCAGGATGTTTCCTGGATGTTATTCTTCACACATCACCTGATTTTCTGTGTATACTGACAACTGTGTCTTACGTAAGAAGCTTTTGTGCACTGTAATACTACTTAAGCAAGCACAGTCTTTTGACATTTCATTATAAAGATGATCACTGTTTAACTCAGCAGCTGAAACATTTCAAGTTCTCAACAACAGTCACATCTGAGTGCATTTAAAGACTCCCTTCATGTTCAACCACCTTGAACTTTTGCACACTGTTGTAAAGGGGAAATGATTTTCAGGATATCCTCACATAAAGATCTAAGTGTATATTCATGACCTTTGAGTCTTTTTTTTTTTTTTCTTCAATAAACTCCTGTTAGCTAAAATTACAGCTACAAGTATTTTTGGGGTGTGACTCTACCAGCTTGGTACATTTAGAGACCATTTTTTATCTACTTTGTTTGAAAAATAGCTCAATCTGTGAGCAGGAATTATAAAGACCTGCCACAAATCCACTATAAGATTTAGGTCTGAACTTTGACTGGGCCACCCAAACACTGATCTAAACCACTATCTTGCAGCTCTGGCTGTATGTTCAGAGTCATTGTCCTAATGGATGTTGAACTTCTGCCACAGTCTTACATCTCTAATAGCTTTTCTCCCAGGATTATCTTTTATTTTGTTCCATGCATCTTTCCTTCCACTCTGATCACATTTCATGGTTAGATTTCTTCTACAAGTTGGCTGTTTCCACTGTGTCAGTGGTCGCCACACCTGGTCCTGCATGCTTTGTGCATGTAAGACTTGTTATGAGTATTTTATAGATTTCCAGATGTGTTAATTACAGGGCTAAAGGTTTTCTTGTCAACAGATTATCCTAACTGAGCCATATCTCTGTGCAGCTCCTCCAGAGCTGCAATAGTCTACTTCGCTGCTTCTCTTGATGCTTTCCTTTTCTGGTCTGCCAGTTTAGACCATATCTTAGTAGGTGTGAAGTTGCTTTATACCGTTTTCATTTACACCCAATGAATCCTTTATCTTCCTCTCCACATTTTCCTTCCACTTACTTTATTGGCTCCAAATGCTCTATATGCATGAGGTGTTTATTCAGTTTAAGGTATGACACAGGTGGAATAGGTGGAAAAGAGTGATAGGCTTCGAGAGTTGTTCAGTAGTGAAATGAGTCTGTAAGAGGAACGGTGACAGCTCTCCACTTCTCAGAATCACTTAAAAAAAAAAACAACACTTGACTGAAACTAGTAGGCATTGCGTGCAGCTAAATTAGTAATGTGTGTCCTCGTTTATAAATGCCCTGTTGCAAAAATAAGAGACACCACTCTGACGTGCCAAATATCTGAACATTCCTCTCATTGCCTTTTGCTGGCGTACGTCTCGTCATTCAATCAAAGTGCATATGCCCACAGTTCCATCATAATATAAAACAGCGCCTAACTCTTTCAGCTTCATTCAAAAACAAGCAACTTTCAAGTACAAGATTATAGATGTGAGTAAAGCTGGAGGGAGCAAAGCCCTTTAATACCGTCAGGTGACCTGAGAGCAGCCTAATGGTCAACGGACAGAGTGACGCAGCCTCTAAATCTTTTTGCTGTACCCAGGCGTGAGCACCATCACATGGGGGAGAGAGAAGGAACTGGCTTGTACTAAACCACAAGGCATCAAATACAGAAAAAGATAAAAGAAAAAAACTGCTTGAACTATTTCATGAGCAGATTCAAAGAAAGCGAAATATAATGGAGCTCCCATTGATTCCACAAAATCAAAGAGTGACGTTTGTATTTGATGCTGTTGTTCTGGAGAAATAAAACCCTGCACATCTGTTCATAATGCAACCAAAAAGATTTTACTTGTTATGCTTTTCTTATCTTCAACCTCACTCAAAGCCATATTAAGTCTTTATCACCCCACATCACCCTTTAACTCTGCATCACTTCAAACCTCACTGAAATTAGGATAAAGATTACTTCACTGATGCACTCTGCTGGAAACACGACTGACTGAGCATGAGCAAAACAATAAGTCCCTGAAAAGCTACAGAACCTGACCTTTGCCGATTCTTGCAAAACAAGAATACATTTCCTCCATGCAGAAAACTGAGCGAACTGTTCCTTTAAATTCTTAGCCCGACGCGTGTTTGGATCAACCCGCCTTGCAGCTCTGAGTTTCTTTCTGCCCAGCCAGCGCACTTGTTGTTGGGGTTGGAGCAGAATAGGTCTGGCACCTGCTTTCTTTGCCAAAAATCTCCGTTTATCAACTCCTGCAACAAAGGCTGGAGGCAGCCGCTTGGCTCTGCGCTTTGGAGCGCGTAAGACCGGGCTGCAAAGCATGGCAATAAACACAACAGTCGGGTTAAAATGACTGGCAGGAGGAATTTAAAGTCATGCTTCATTTTGAAGCATGTTAAAATGGTGAATTAGTAAAAAAAAAAAAAACTCCACAAAGTTGCAGGAGTCTCTCTCTTTCCACGACACGCTGGATTGTTTTCATTTCACAAATACAAGGTGAAAAGATAAATGCGCTGACAGCTGACTTCTTCTGCTAGATTGTGCTCACCTTTCAGTCCGCCCAGAGTCGCAGGGAGGCAGTTCCCGGGCAGCAGGCAGCACATCGGGACCAAAACAAGCAGCACGCTGCTGAGGGTCATCCCGTCTCCCATCCCCGAAACTACAGCAGATCTGACTTCACCAAACAGGCTCGTTTCAACCTCGCATCCTGGTCCACTTTCTGGGTTTGCAGCTTCACCTGGACAAATTCATTCTAACTGGGAAATAAAAAACGCGTTTCACTTTGTTGTCGTCCTACAGGTTAGTCTTTTCACCAGCTGCCGTCTGCACAAAGCGCACAGAAAGAAGCGCATCCGCTCGGTGCAAATGTGAAGCGTTCGTATTCCACCAATAAAGCGAAACAGCAGCTTTATTTGGATGCACCGGACAACTACGCAACGAAGTAAGTCAAAGTGCCGTACTCTTCTGCTGGGGATAATGTCCACTGTCCCGGGCTATAATAATCCGACCAGCCTCGCTTTTCACGCTCCGCTCTGTGCCCTGCTGTTTCCGAGTCTGAGAGAGAGAGAGAAAAAAAAAAAGAAAGAAACCAAACCGTTTATTCCTTTACAGCTAAAACTGTTTGTATGTTTGAAGAAGAACGAGTCGCTTTGAGGATTCGATTCGGTCCGGAGCGCAGGAACGAGATCACGGAGACGCGCAGCGCGTTGACAGCGGCTCGCGCTGAAGATGTGTTTAGCAAAGACGCTCGAGCGCCGAGTGGAAGCCGGTAGCCCCGCCCTCACTGAGCTCCGAGAGAGAAGTCCAGGTGAACTGGTGATGTCACACCGGCAGGTGCGCAGAGGATTAAGTTCCCGCAGGACCAGAGAAAATTCCTCCTGAACTGAGTGACTTTCATGAGATTTAGTCAGTTTCATTAGGAAAAATACCAGTTTTATAGATAAATCTTCTGTAATATTCTAGAGAAAGGAAAAAATTTATAGCGAAAACATCAAAATCATTCATATTTTGGAAAAGTCTTGCTTAGAGATTTATGATTCTCAAAACAAGCTAAGAAATTAAGAAAGTAGCCTTTATAAAAATCTCTAACTATTATAATAAAGTAACATAATGGCGTTATAAGCATGAATAATGACATCACAATTTAATGTCTTGATTTGGACTCCGAATCCTCCAGATTTAAAACCAATGAAGCATTTTTGGAAACGTGCTGGACAAACAAGTCTGATCCATGGAGCGAATTAATCTTTCAGACGATAAAGTAACTTGTTTTTCTTTCGCTGAAGCTCAGAAGATTTGGAGCCTCGTAATCTTTGATGTCTTCAAGATTGCTAAATGAGGGCTGAATGAAGCAGAAATGTTCTAGGAAAAGACTGCAGAGAGAACCAGTACAAAGAAAAGGAGATTCCTGGAGAATCCTGCATGACAGGGGGGCTGGAGTGCAGAGGAACCGCTCTGTATCAAATTTAAATATTCTCTCACTTTGGTACGTGATCAACAGTCTCAAACGCTGCAAGATCTAAAAACTTCATGACGCATGACAACCCTGAACTGAATCACTCTTGTCAATAGCTTTTAAATCAATCCATGTTAAACTTTTTAACAAATAAATGTTGTATTTTAGTTCATTTAAACTTGTGTGGATGGAGTCTGTTTTCAATGAAAAGGTAAATTTAGGTAAAGCTAAGAATCTGGCTTGATTGCATGCTTTGATAACTTTCATAGTTAAATTTTGAACTCTCCCTGGTGTGATTTGTGCAAATTCTGTCAATAAAACAGCATCAGAAGGAGGCACAGCATCTGAAATATGTAGCATTTATGGCAGAAGTGGAGCAAAAATTACTTCATAAAACACAGCAGTCCTAGAAAAAGTAGGTTACAAAATGAACTGCAGTCATTCCCGCTCAGTCTGTTTTTTTAATCTCTCTTGATTAATTGTACTCCAGCCATAAGCTCTTTTTCCTGCTTCTTTTTATCCCCTCTTCTTCTCCTTTTTCTTCTTCTTCTTCTTCTTCCCAGGAGGACAGTGGCCAAGCTAGGAGCGCTGACCAACAGATTTCATGGGGCGTGGGCACAGACTTGTACCAGTTGACAGAATAAAGGAAAGGGTCACCGAGGAGACCAGATTAAAGAATTTGGTAGACGATGAGGGCCGGAGGAGGAGCAGGGCTAAGGGTCAAGGGTGAGGCAGAAACGGTTAAGAGAAGCCAAGGGGAGCTAAGAAGCGAGCGGCGCCATCTCTAATCGAGCCTGATTAATCTCACGCTGTGCGTGTCGCATCTTTATGCAGGCGATGACTTTTGAATGGCTAAAGATCACTCTGGATAACAAAAGATGTCTTCATCGGGGGAAGTCACTGCAGACTTTTGGAGCTCAGAGCCTTTTTTAAGACTTTTGGGGGAATAACTAGAGTGTACTTTGGGTAAGATTTTCAACTTTTCAGTCTCAGAAACTTCCTTGTTTCTCCTGGAAAATTTCTGAGAAAAAAATAGTGTTTTTCTAACAAATCTGTGACTTTTCGAACACAGAAATGTCTTTATTTTTTGACAGAAATGTAGTCTTCCTTTTTATTTTTTTATTTTTACAATAATGCGCCACCCTAAAGATGAAGCATGAGGAGAGTGATAGCTGCAAGCACAGCTGCTGCCCCCTTCTGGACAGGTGAAGCAGAATGAAATATTTTTTAAAATTATCTGAATCATTTAAAATGTATCAAGATATTTAGAGGTAAATAGAGAAACACACAGACTGGAACCAAAAAATAAAATCACAGTGCGCATCACCTAAAAACCCAAATTTGCATAAATTTAAGCTAAAGATTGGCATATATTAACCAGATGCACCAACCAGAGAATAGCAGGGCTTTAAAGGGATTGTCACGGCTGCTTATCCGTCCCCACACATTAATATTCAGAACCTGATGTAAAAAGACTGCAATCCGTGACCCTGCACTCCTTTGGTTAATGTATGTGTCGGCCTGCATCCACGGCTCTTTGTTCCTAAATACAAATATGTGTCAGTATGTGCATCAATGTGGGTTTCACCCCGTACCAACCAGGCTCTGGAGAAGGACTTTGTGGGTCTGCATGACGCTGCATGCGTGTGACTAATGGGTGGAGGCTGGAGGAATTGTTGTGAGGCAGGACGACGACAGAAAGGAAAATGAGACAGAGGGAAAGTGATGAGGGCAGACTGGAGACCAGCTCCTCCAGCAAATGTAATTAAATGACTCTGAATCACTCCGGGAGACAGACACACACACGACAGTGACCTTGTTCTTGGACAGAGACACAACACTGACATTTTTAAGAAATAAATAAATAAACCAACTGCATTCATTTAAATGTAGCAAATGTTTTTTATTGTCAATAATTGCTTTCTAGAGCTTTTTAGTCTCTGGTTTTCGAAATGTGCTGCAAGTGCAGAGGTCTGTAAAGACAAATGATGCTCTTAGATCCAATTCTTGTAGATAAAAGATTTCTGCATTAGACTGATGATATTGTGAGTTATGATTGTCTCTGTCTCCCTGCCGTCTTGACTGATTTTAAAGCAAAGTAAGCTGAAGACTTTTACTCTTTCTGTCCATGTTTCATTTATTCTTTACATCCCCCCAAAAAAATTAGGCAAATTACAAGTAAAGTCCTGCATGTATGAATTTCACCCCAATTGTCTGGTTAAACAAGATTACCAGACATGGAGGTCAGTCTTTAACCTACATACTACACAGTATTTGGGCTGCAGCCGGCTGGTGGCCAACTGATTTACCCCCCGTCTCTTACCTCTGCTGAGGAGGAAATGGAACAAATGTCTCAAAAACCTTTGCCTCTAATCCTCAAACAATGGATTGTGCTGTTTGATTTATGTTGGGGGGGATTGATTCAAGCAGTGGAGCTGAACTGCACTGAGCTCAGGTAAGCCTCCAGATCTGGATCAACAGTTAAAACATTTCATTGCCGACTGATTCTTGAATAATCATGTTTACTCAAGTAGAACAAAATGGGAAGTTGTGTTATTTAAAGAGGAATTAAACAGCATTGAATGTCAGCTTGGTTTTAGTACTCTTTGACAATGATAAAATATATATCTGCTGAATGCTACCTTGAACACTTTGAATTGCAACAAGGCATAAAACCATGATACCATACAGGAACCAATTGTGGAACCACAAAAAAAACATTACATTTTGTTAAACGCCATCATCAAAATCATCAAGCAAGCATCATATATAGTGATCATTATTCCAGCCACTAGAAATCAATCACAGCTCTAAACAGGTGAGGTTTCAGCTTTGATTTAAAGAACTCAGTGTTTCAGCAACTTTTCAGTTTTCCAGAAGTTTGTTCCAGATTTGTTTTTGCATAAAAACTGAATGCTGCAGAAACTTACGTGGACGTGTCTTGTCCTGCTGTTTGTTTGCATATCTATCTTTAACAATATAAAAGCACAATGCAAACATCTTGGCGAGGTAAAGATGCACATTTTGTAACTCGAATATAGACACATTTTTAGGTCAACCACAAAGAATGCAACTATCCCGGCTCAGAAAACAAGCAGTCTCTGGGACAAAGCTCTGATAAAACAAAGAGCTTTTCCTCAGTGGGGGGAGGTTGTTCAGAGGATGAGCTTGTGCTGTGCATGTATAAGATATATAAGGGTTCACTCCTCAGATTCTCCTCCTCTTCTGCTGAACAGCACTGCAATACGAGAAAGAAAACTGCAGGTACTTGTAACAAAAGCTCTCAGCCTTGTACTGCCTCTGAGGTGAAAGCCTGAAATGCCCTTCGTTCGGCTTTTATTACAGTTTTTCTCCAACACGATTTTTCTTCCACCTATTGTGGCCCGATGAGTACAAGAAGAAGGATGAGAAGAGCTTTTTATCATGATCCTGCGGGCCAGGATAGCATGAAAACAAAATGGAAGGGAAAATACTGCAATGCTTACCAAGTCTGCATAATGTTTCAATATGAGTTTTGCATCATGTTTCAATAATTTATCAGAAAGGGCAGTAAAGATGAAAAGTATCATTTGTCACTTTTCTCTTTTAAATACAAAAAAGTATCTTACTGAAGCTGTATTTCCACCACCATCATGTCTTGGTTTTGCACATTTATCCTCGGATAAGACCTAAATTAGACAAAAATAAAAACATATGTATCTTTACTTAAAGGTAACATGTTCGGTTTCACTTCTCTTGTGACATTAATTTAAGAAAGTCCGTCTTCTACCTCTATTTCCACAGATTTGATGTTTATATCATCAATAAAACTGTTTAAGTTTCAGAAATATTGGCACATTATTTCCCGCCAGTGCCTCCGTCGCATCACTTGGGAAAACTGTGTGCGTTATCGGTCTCTGTGCTGTAAATTAAAGATGTTGAAACAATGCTTGGCAATGAATTATTTAGATACCAAACAAAAGAACAACACAAACACGGTCTGGTCATGTGAAAAACAGACATGGACTCCACATGCAGCTGATGTTCATCTCAGATTGGATGTAGAAGCCATTTATCGGAAATGCAATTTGTGGACTCATTCGTCAAAGAAACACAGATTACCCTGGAAAAACACACACACTCATATGTCAAAGGTCACTGAAATTGATTCCTATGAAATCTAATGTGCTGACGAAGTGACTTTTAACCAAAGATAGAGAATTGACTCTTGTACTGGAACTATAATTATTATATAGTTCACATGTTTACTGAATTAAGGAGTCACAACAAACGCTCTAATGACCCTACAAGGTGAAATTTCTCTTTATTCTTGTTTTGTTTGTTTTTTACTACAAACAAAACAGTATAAACCTTTTACTTTTATATTTATTTGATGAAAGTAAAGGGTTTACTGTTAAAACCAGAAACTCTTGGCATTTACAGCATGGACTAAAACAATGTCTTGTCTGACTTGGACATTAAAAATTCAGTCTCAGTCCATTGTCCAATGCGGTTTTTCAAAATATAAAATAAATATTATTAAACCAGAGTCTGCTCTATCTGCTTCTATCTTCACATGTTAGATAGAACATGTCACAGAAAATGTTATTGTCTGTAGAATGGGCACAAGTAAGTCGCCATAACTTATTTATGCCCAATTTTGCATTTCAGCCTTTCTTTTTCATTTTATAGCACATAGTTTAATCCCAACATAAACAATTCTGCCACAGATTATTTTAGACATCTCAAAAATTAATTTGAACGTCTTTTTTATGTATAGCACATACCTCGAACTGAATGTTCTTACTGTTTGATTAATTTGATCAGTGATTATCTGACTAATTATCCTCTTGGTGGATCTCAAACGACATTTAAATTTCATTTCTAGATGAACTTGTAATGTGAAAAATACACAAATAAAACAGAAAAGTAACATACCCGGTCATGACACTGCAGCACAGTGTGAATCCAACACTCTGCGTTTTACACAAAACCAAATTTCTACATATTCAGATCAAGAAAAGTGTTTTTTTAGACACCAGCAAACATGGCAGGATATGAACAAAGTGACAACGTCTTAAAAGCAGTTTATTTGAATTTAATTGAACCTGAAAGCAGCATGAAATAATAATCCCTCTAATCTATGAAGCCATTACTTGATGGGGGCAAAACAAATTCTGATGACATTAAACAAATAAAACTTTGATGCAATGCTTCTGAAAGTAAAAAAAATCACTTTCTTTAGCACTTTTCTTGTAAATAGAAAACTTTAAAATGAGTAAAGTTAAGTGGTAAAAAATTACAGCTTTGGTAAAGCATTGCATCATCTCTTCACATTTACCACACAATAATTCATTTTTATACTTAAACTTTGTGCTGAAAGAGTAAGAAATGAATAAGTTTTGTGTGAAAGGTTCCAAATGCTTAGAAAAACCTTTTATTTACTTTAAATTTACTTGTTTATTTTTCCTGCAAAAGTTTGTATGATTTAACCAAAATAGATCCGGTTGAATGTAATGTGAAACCGGCTGTACCTGTCCACAAACCCAAACATCTACAGACATCATATATGTATTAGACATCAAATCCGAGCTACATTAATTACCTCGAGTCAATTGTCTTTGTCTCAAACAAAGGTAAAATGCAATTAGCCTGTGGTGTTGTAACCTAATTCTTTGCATTGTGGTGGACCGGCTTCACAGCAGATGGTGCTATCAATTATTGAGGCTGTGAAGATGAGCCTGCCCTCAATCAGATTAAGTAGATTATGCCAACATGAACTCCCTCCTGAACCAGACGTCCAAAACAAACACACAATAAAGATGCACATTCCTCAACAACAACCTGTTTACTTTTAATTGGGCGCTTAATACAAATCAATTTACCTCTCCGTCTACCAAGTAAGAATCCCAAATTAGAGTGAAACATCTGCAGGATCTGTTTGCCTGCTTGATATCTGCGATACTTAAACGTGTTATACATCGTCTCCTTAGACCGTCATAATGGAGTCCCTGCTAACATACCCGGCGTTCCACCCAAACCAACGCATGTCCCTTTAATCCTATCAACCCACTCCTGAGTGTGTGAAGAAGCCGAGAGAGTGGGAGAAGGCCTGCGGCGACTGCGACATTGTACCCCTCCACCCTGCTGAGATCTAATTGAAGAAACAAGTACTCGGTACAAAGTGAAGCCCCACAGCTCCCTGGGACATTAATACTCGACTGGTGTGAAAAATACTTGAGAAAAACCTGGGCGAGCCGCGGCGTGTAAATCTGAGAAATGGGATTTTTGGTGTGGGGGTGCAGAAGAAGAGGAAGCACATTTTAACAGCAGCTTACTCTGCATTTGAGGGGAGGTTTAGCAGCTGCCTGCATGATGAATCGTCTGATCTACAAGGGTGGCCAGCAAACTGAAAATCCACTCAGCAAATTTATGTTTTTACTTCAACTTTTGCTGACTAATTATTGTATTTATATGGAGATTAGTTACATTCCTTCACACTGACATAATTTGTCCTCACCAAATTTAGAAAATATAAATTTTCCATGCCATACTCGTACATTTTGAAAGAATTTTTCAAAAATAAGGCCTGTCCTTCTCTAGCAATATTACAAACATTTCTTTGCTTATAAGTTTGATAGAAAATCTGCAAGTTGCAGCATATCAACACAAGTTTATATTGTTAAAACTTACATGTGACAATATAACAATCCTGTGCATTGTGTTTCCTGCTGATGGCTTGACTGACTTGGATTACGGTCATTAGCATCATGTTTCTTTTCCAGTCTTTTTGCAGAATTAAAAAAATATCTTTTTCACTCAAAGCACTGATTGGTTGAATGAGAAGAGCGCTTGAGTTATTCTGGTGTCCGACCGCTGACATTTCATACTTTGAAATAAGTTCAGCTTTTTCCAATTGAATATTAGCTAAAATGAATAAATACTACTGCATATATAATTGTTATATTACAAAAAATGAAGAGTCAAAAGAGATTTTGATGAAAAAGTCTCGCGCAGCCTCTGGTGTGAAAGCATCCAGCAGAAACATGCAAGCAACCGGATTTCCAGATATTTACATAAACTGTTTAACTCGACGTTGTGAGACATTTTTTTTCAAACTTTACAAGAATTCAAGTGCAGAACTCCAGGGAAATCTTTAAAGTTCCCTCCACCTGCAGGATTTGTGAACCTCATAACCATCACAACTTCATATTTCTGTCCAATCGTGCAATATTTTGAAACACTAAAAGAAAAAAGTTCTTCTTATACATAAAGGACAAGCGACAAGGACAGAATTATGTCATGTTGTTCTTGCAGCATACCTGGCAGAGAAAACACATTTCTCTGTCTTTCCTTGGATTATGTTTTCTTGTCTTTCTCAATTTGAAAAGTAGTCAGTAGAAATGGGCCTCTGTGAAAACAGATGAGACTTTTTTTCTCTAACTAAAAGCTCTTTAATTTTAACATTTTCCAACTGGATAATGTAATAAACTCAGACGACATTATCTTTAGGTTGGTTGGGGTTGTGGGACACAGATGTGAGGGAGGAGACTGAGTGAGGCGTCTGTCCCTCCTACACGCCTGCTTACTGATTAGCAGACGACCAAACAGAATCGCAGAAAACCAGGAGAGCTTTTTCTCTTTCTTTTTTTGAGAGTTATACCTAAAGTAGATGAGAGGAAATGGAATAAGATGTTCCTTCAATACTGCATTAGATTAGTGAATGTATTATTGAACGATGATAGAAAATATATAAGTTCAACCCTGGATAAACTCTCATTGAAGTGAGAGAAATATCTTGCTTGAAATGCAGTCAAAGGGACTTTAAGGTTGACAAGTGAACTTTTTTCAAATACAACGTAAACGCCTAAAGTGTTTTTTTCTCAAGGTGATTTTCTGTCTTTTATGTGGTTGGTTCAGAAAGTTTTGGCTCATTTGGATGAAATGCTTTCTGGCAACAGCATAAAGTGTTAATAGTTTAACAACCTAATAACTATTGGCTATGGGGAAAATGCTAATGGGTCCATCTACAAGCCAAATAGTGTGCAGAGCTGGAAAAATACAGACAAGTGTAATTTCTCCTGGGTTCATTCTGCTGCTTATTCTAATATTTTTGCTACTCATCATTTTTGTTTAGACGTCAAAGCTTCCAGTAAGTCAGGACGAGAACTGTAGTTTGTGGAAAACATGATGTGAGAATGAAATATGATCTTTTTTACAGTTTAATTCATCTTTATGTTTTTAAGTTATTCAGCAAAACAGTTTAATTTGGTGGATACAATAAAAAACGCTGGAAAACAATAACGGCGTGCAAACATTTAAAAGATGAGCTAAATTGTTCATATGTATCGTTTTGCTTTTTCAACTGAGTCAAAACTAACTTACAAGCAACTTTTCAGCAAGATATTGGAGCTTGCTTTTAAATAAATTGTAGATTTAAAGAAAGGTAATCTGGCAGATTTTTTTCACTAATGGAAAAAAGGCTGAGTAGAGCAAGAATGTCTGTCTGTCTGTCTATAAACTGCAGCTGAGTCTTCCACATTACCACTGTCAGTCTGCTAGCGCTGAGTGGTTTAATATAACTTAACAGCTCTGTTGTGGCTTTAACTTTGTTGTGGTCAGAGTGGGTAAACAGAGTCAACGCAAATTAACTCCTTCTTGTCGCCCACTGACTGTAGATCAGTAGTTTCTTTAAGACTCAATTTAAACTGACAGGCTTGTTTACCGCGGCCGCCCTTTGGCTAAACAACAGGGACTTCTGATCCGGTTAACAGATTGTGTGGGGGAAACGGACCCAGACATCACCAGAAGATGTCAGGGGGCTTTTACATCGGTTTGGCGAGATGCCTGCTGTTTTGAACAATCTACTGTCAAATAGTATTTGTCAGAGTGTTGGAATTATTTGGTCTGATTGTGGAAGATGTGGCAACATAATCGTGTTCAAATGAGAATGGTGAATGTTGGAAACCTTATTAAACTTTTCTAGGCAAAAAGGTGAAGGTGAAAATAAATCCAAGAAGTTTGCTCCTTGTAATGAATACCACTGTTTATTGTTAAAACAATGAAAGAAGCTACATTTGATCTGTCGCTGAAATTCACTGGAGATGCAAAAATATTTTCGACCTCGTCTGTAACAACAGCAAATCTTTTTGTCCTACTAAGTTTCACAGCGACCCTAAGTTGCTGATCCATAAAGAAAAACATTTTTATACCAAGAGGTTCCACGAACTAAGAAATGCTGCGGTATTACAGTTGTTCTCTGATCCTTTGGTGCATTTATCAAATCCTTCTCAGAATGTTCAAAACATTGCATTTCTCAACAAAAATTGCACAGACAATTTGATCAACATGACATCAGCAAGTGGAAATGTAGGAGAAAGTTAAGAATTGCACATAATAACTTGCATGGAAGTGCAAAGGTATTGTCAATGTGTCCACAGAAATGAGCAACAGCATTTTTGGTGTGCACAAGTGAGAAAATGATTTGAAGATGGAACACGTAGTTTTGAGAATTTCAATTCGGTTCTGAGAAGCGACTGAGAAAATCTGTAGAGTTATTCACTCTGCATGTAAAGAAGTTTCCATGTTGCATCCATTTACAGTAACTTTCTTTTCTAATTTCTGTTGTTAAAATGTAGTTTTGCCAAAACAACAACCCTTATTTAGTTTGCTTACGTTCAATTGATATGAAAAAGTGCTTTTCACAGCAGACCTTTTTATACACAAAGAAAGCTAAAGTCATTAGACCTACTAAATGTCAAATGATATATTTTATTCATCATGTATATATATTTCTCCACATCCATTTCTTCTTTTTTCTGCAAACAAGCTCTGAGTGCCTCCAACTCCCAGAAGGCAGCCAAGCCCAGAGAAGTGGGTTTTTGGGGGTGCGGGGTGACGGTGGTGCTGATGGGGATGGAGGGAGGGGTGTGAGGAGAAGTGCTCTACCAGAATATCAACACCCACACACACGCATGCACACAAATCTACATTATCAAACACACACACACATGCGCACGCACACATACGCATGCCAGATAAACCAGACATCCAAACGCCATACCCAGCACCACACACACCAACTCCTACATGCTGCAGCTGCCAGGTTTTCCACACACACACCCTCTGAGACGACTCCACGGTTTAATTGGTGTAATTATATTTGCATAGGGCCATCCTGTTTCAGCGAACATGCACTCACACGCGCTCTTGTGTGAGCGCACACGCTCCAGCACCGACGAGTTTTAATCGGCAGGATAATTGAATATGGTTGTCCCACTTGTGCCCTTAAGGACTCATGTATATGGAGGGTCATGAGCTTTACGTTCACTCAGAGAAACGGTGGCACAGCTGCAATCAACTGAACTGCTGATAATAAACTTCAAGCTCTAATTTACTTAATGGTCTAATGTGGTGATTTGGAGTCGTATTATATGGCGGGACAAGAAAAGCACACTCAGAAAACCATTATTTTGTGATAATTTAGGCTTCAGGCCAAAGTTTTCACACACTTGTTCCTATCAAGTCCTCATTTGGATTTTCATTATCCTTTCAGATAAATAGTAGACACCTTTAGAAACTGGAATAGAGTCTTGTTAATTACAGAGAAACTAATTCGGTTTGAGTCTGAAGTATTCTTTCTAATTGTGATTTACAGTTAGTAATCAATAACTTAATTATAACTAACTAATTGAAGATCTTTCTGTGAAATATAACTGCAAATTATTTGCATAAAACCTGCCTTTTCTCACATTTTATGGTTGAAAACATCTAGGATATTCAGAAGAAATGCAGCTCCATGTCATTTCAGTAGCTGCTGACTGGCTGAACCCCAAAGAGGGGAAACAAGGAAGACTGTAGATGGCATTTTCTGCTGTAATATATAACATTTATAACCCCATTAAAATGCAATTTGGTTTATTGCTGCAATGCAAAAAAAATATGAAATAGATCAATGATTATACAATGTTTGACACAGTTGATTTGGGAATCTACTAACCTTTTTAATTCATGTTGTATGGAAATTTTAGCTGATTTCTAATTTTTTTCAAGCAAAAAGATGCTCACTTGCTTTTAGGGGAAGCGCAGTACTAGTCAAATAAAATGGCTGAGAGTTTCTTTTTTGCAGAGCGATGGAAGGAGAAAAGCTTTCAGTATCGAGGGTGATCCCTCTCAACCCCTCAGTGAGCTGTTTAACCTCCTGCCATCTGGAAGACATGATATCCACAATAATGTGCAACAGCTTCAATCTTCAGGCAGCCTCCAACTCAAGATATGACATTTCATGGCATATTTTTTTTAACTATTTCAATGAACATCCTTTCTCATTCACCTCAGAGTGAAATCATCGTTAATTCTCTGCTTTTTGTCTTAACCTCTCCTTTTTCTTCATCATGTTTCTCCTCTTCCTCTTTCTCCTTCTGTTTCATTTATGAACTTGTTTCACCCACACCATCCGTCCACCCCTCCCCCCGGCCTCCCTCACCAGGTACTGCTCCAGGTTTTTCCACACACACCAAACCCCCTTCGCCTATGAAAAATGAAATCTGATCGTCCTCCATCTCCATCATCCATTCTCTCTTCTCTCCCTCTCTTTCGCTCTCTTCATGGTGGAAAACGTGCTATCTGGCTCCTTTGTTCATCCACCGGCTCGTGTGGCCTCCTCCGGTTGCCATGGCAACCTGGTGTATACATTCTGCTCCGGGAAAAAGAGAGGGAGAGAGATCGTAATGGAGGAGAGAAAGGGATGCAGAGGGATGACAGTCAGGAAGGATGGAAACAGGATGGCGATGGTAAAAAGACTGGAAGGGAAGGAAATGCAGACAAAATTCACTACAAGACTAAAAGAAAGCCAAAAATAAAATAATGAAGACGGAACAAAAAGGTATTCAGAAATTCAACAATTTCTGAATGAAATGGTTCAGTGGCACCAACTTCAAGCCAAATTTGCAGATAAAGTCAAAGCCACCTCAGCATTTCTTAGTTTTAATCAGATACAACAGCAAAGAAGAGCAGAATTGTAATCTAATTATTATTTTTTAATCATCAATCAGAATCAAAGCATTTAAAAACACACTGCTGCAAAGGAAGCAATTCATTTCCTGGTTTTAAAATGCATGCATAAAAAACCATATGAGGATTTAACATCTGGGAAATTATAACCATTTGTTTACCAATGCATAAAAAAAAAAAAAAAAACTGAAAGTGAGTGAGGAGAATTTTCATTTTTCCTGAGTCTGAATTACCATTAAAATATTGCCGAAAACTTTTATGTATGGAAGCGAAAAGAAAGCAGTAAGTAAAAACTGCAAGGATGAATGGACGCTGCATCAGAAAGGAGAGATTAACACACAGAGAAACAATAAAAAAAAAACATCATCCTCGTCACGGTAGCATCTTCCTCCACCCAGTTGTCTGTGTTTGCCGTCTTAGAAATTCTGCAGGAATCCAAACCCTGCAGACAAGCTCCCATCTGCCATCTTGGCTCCGGTCCAGCGCTGCTCTTTGGGACCAAAATGGAAGAAATGCTTCCAAAATCACTCAAACAAGACATGTTTCATTACATGGCGAGGCATATTCAGTACATGGCCAGCAGTGTATCATAACTGGGTGGTGGTCTACCCAGCAGGAGGAAGCTGGTTTAGTTGTATTTGGTCAGTTGTGACAGCACAGACAACATAAATAATGTGAAAATGCAAACAATTTATGATCTAAACTGTGCATAGAATTGAAGATTCAATTCAAATCAATCATCTTTTTCAGTAGACAAAGTGCTTTTACCAGCAGATGATCGAAAGACTTTAAGCTGATGCAATCAAGACAACAGATGTCTTCACTCTCGTATTGATTTTCATACGAGCTCATGAAGCTCAAAGTTAAAAAAAAACAGAAAACTAGAAATTGTAGGATGTGGAAATCTTGTGACACTACATGTTGCTAAGATAAGATATTTCTCATCAAAGCAAAGTCTGTATCGAGGTCCGTTGTGAGCTTCTTACTTCATCTGGTGAAATCTGTGTTTCTTTTATAATTGGTCAAATTGATTTCTGCTCGGTAAGGGAATGTCAGAAAAGATTATCTTTTGGTTCTCCATCAACAAGGCTTTCTAACAATTACAGATAAGTCCAGTAAATAAAATTGTGAAGTGAGAACAACTCAAGCACTGCTAGAAAATATTAAAGCAGAAATTCCCACATTCATCGTATATATAAATATATATATGATGGTTATATTGACATGACAAACCAGCTTTGTTTCCACTCCAAATGGAAACAAAGCTAAAAAACATCATCCTCTGACCACTTCCCATCATCTTCTTCGTCTTTTCCACTAGTGGTAACATCTGGTTGTTGGTCACATGACTCAATTTGTGAAACATAATAATATATATATATATATATATTGTTGCATTTAGCAAATAAAAATAATTTTGGTGATTCTAATTGACCTAAAACAAGAGAACTCAGGTCTGATTTAACTTCAGACAGTGAGGGAAAAAAAGTGTGTGTAACATATAGTACAGATGTAGTCTAGGTTTAAGGAGCTACATTATATTTAAATAAGCTTCCTCTGCAGCAAATCTCTCATGTGTCCCATCGAGGACACATAATATTAACACTACTTGACATTTCTGTGGTGCCACAAGATGAGGGAGCAATTACTGTGTGGCTTTTCTGGTTGGTGGTGTTCTGGGAGCATGGCTGGTGACCTGCTTCGCAGCAGACCGATTGGCTGAGCTGGAGGTTGATAAGCGAGCTGAAGCAGCGATGAGCAGGCATACAGGGAGGCTGACGAGATATCGCTATCAGAGCGATTAACCATGCCAAGTGCACATACATGAATGAACATCGAGGAGAGCAGAAGGATCATTACATGATACTCTGATCTCAGACTAATGCAGACTCCTTGGCATCTCTTCATCTCTGCTGGTAGTTCTCCATAAAATCAGCCTCTTCTCTGTTTCTTTGCATAAATTTATCCATTTCTCAAACTGCCAAAATCTAATCCTAGCTCTTTAAATTAAAATGAGAGTTTGCTGAAGGTTTTCCTGCCATTATAAAATCTGAATAATCATTATATTTTCATTGTTCATTAATTGTTTTTGAATGAATTACTGTTTGGCAACTGAATACCCACCGTGAAATAATCTGACATGTTTGCTGTAATTTTGACAAGGCTGAAAAGAACCTGAGTGAAGCTACAAAGGAGAGAGACAGTGCAACCCAGGCAGCCCTGCAGCAGCCCAAAGGCAAGATCAGAACCGAAAAACATAAAATGAAAATGAGTCAATGTGAAACAACAGAGAGGAGATGGAATTAGAAAAACAGAAATAGGTTGGCATGGTTTAAAAAGATTTACTTTTCATACAGAAACCTGCCTGAAGCATTTCACTGCAGTTGTGTCTTGTAATCACTGTGTAAACAGAGTGATTATCTGGATTCTTGTCCTTAGAATAACCTGCCTTTCCCCCACTGACCATTGAAATTGCTCCAATCTTTTGTTTTCCATTGTTGTTCTTTTAGCCATTGTCCTGCTTTGTAATCTAAGAGCACTCGAGTTTAAAGTCTGGACATTCGTCTTCAGGATTTTCTGCCAGAGAACAAAATTCATGGTTCCATTAATTATAGTGGTTTAAGTCCTGGGGCAGCAAAGCAGCCCAGCATCATCTCACCACCATCAGTTACTATTTTAGTCTTACTAGTGCAGAGAATCTTTACACAGCATGTTTTCTTATTATTGAATCATGAACTCTGACTTTAACTGCAGTAAGTCGGGTCTGCAGTGCTTTAGATGTTGTTCTAGGTTCTGTTATTACCTCCTGAATGATGAGCTTTTGGAGTAATTTTGGTGGACCAGCTGGTTTTGTTTTACTTAAATGGCTCTCACCATGGTTTTCTAGAGTCCCAAACGCTTAAAAATTGCTTTATTTTATTTTCCCAGACTGATAAGTCAGTTTGTTTACCTTCTGTCCTGTACTTTTAAACATTTATGGCTTGATGTTGTGCTTCTTCAAATCTTTTACCCTGCTTCATGTTGTCAGGAAAGTTCTTTTAAGAGATTTTTTTAATTCTGTTGATCAAGCAAATACATTTTAGCCAAATATGCTCAAAAACCAAATTTTTGTGATTACTCACATTATATCTTTCTTATATTGAACACAGTTTAGTGATGTAATTTACCTAACTGCAACTAAAGAGGAACAACAGCAGACATCTGACTTTGTACTACTATTTTAAGCAGCAACCAACAGAAATTGTAGGGAAAAATCATCTTGCTGATAGCTGATGTGTCAAGTTATAAAGCAAAGGTGCATTGTTATTGTGTAAACCTCAAAAGATCTTTACTGAAACACAATTTGTTTGTTTAGTGCATTTATTTTTCTGAAATCTAAGAATAAAATAGAACCCAAACCTGCAAAAGTAAGAATGCAACAGATTCAAACCATAATCTGAGCAGCATAATGTTTCCTTTACAGACAATGCTAACCCTGTTTGTCTCTGATGTAGTTTACTCAGCAAATATAGCATACATCCTTACCAGGTCAGAGGGATTATGCTTTATATTAGGCCCATGTCCAGTGTCTGTTTAATCACAGATTATATGTAATTACATTGCACTCATGAACGTCTGCATCAGAATAATCCCCATAAATGTGCTTCTTCTAACATGCGATAAGAAGTCAGCATGTTTTCCTCATGACTGAGACCGATGCAGATTAGTTTGTATGTAATCATGGTTTGATTAGCTGCACTCAAGACTGTGACTGCCTAAAAGAACAACATGCTAGCATGCGATCATTCAGGATTCAGTCCTGCATGTTGGATGTAAATGTACAACTGACCATGTGAAGATATGCTGCACATAAGGCAACATGTGGATGTGAGTTGTTTTGTTCACAGTATCAGCTGGTGTCATGGGATGCTCTCTCTGTGAGAGGATTGTCACATATAATAAAGATGTGTGTGCGTGTGCGTGTGTGTGTCCTTGGTGAGTAATCTATCATCTGATGGATTACTGCCTGTGGACTGAGATTAAATTTGCTAAGCGGGAGTTGATAATGTGGAAAGACAGATTACAATCAGCCTGTATGTGTGTGGTCTGGTTCTGTTACTGCTTCACATAAAAGACAGGACCAGATACTGAATATTACACTTTGCAAACGTGGGTTTGAAACTAAAAAAATAAAATTATGACACAAATAAAAAGTCTGTTTTTATGCATAAAGTTGCAGAATTTGATCAGAAATAACATCTAGATTAATAATGTGAACTTTGTGTCTGAGGGAAGCAATCAGGCTGAACTGACTGGAAGCAGCAGTTTTGTCTCTTTATACACCTGAATTTTCCCTTGCGGGACAATAAACACTGTTTCTGTTCTTCTCTACTGAAGGAAAAAGTTCATCTATGTCAATGACTCCATCCAGTAGGATGACAAGGTTAGACTCTGAAGCACTGAACAGGAGTACTTTCTACAGAAAGTGAAGCAAAGACTTTGCATGATGAACAAAGCACATGAACACACCCAGTGCTTCATGACAGAATGGAAAATCATCTGAAAGCATATTAACGGATGACGAAACTCAAAATGCAGGCTATTTCAGTGTTGTTTTCTTGAGTAGTGTGCTGTAGATTGCTTCAAGGATTTACCAGGCATATAATTTAGACTGCAGAAAATTGGACTAATCTCTCAAAAAGTAGAGTTTTGCAATTCAGAACTCCATCAGAAGGGTTTTTGAAAGGGGAATCACAAGAAGAAACTTGCATTTTATTTTTATTTTGTCTCTGCTTCACAATTTATCAAACGAAAGTGTTGGAAAATCATCACTATCATTGTTCTCAGTAGAATAATAAAAAGGCTTATAGTTATTCATTTGGTCCATCTGCAAATGCTTTTGGAGCACGTCCTGCAGCCTCCAAATCACTCACACTCTTATCAAAGCCCACAAGCAATGATGTTCAGAAACACAGCCCAGAAAATATTCTGAGAAAGAACATTTGGTTTCCATTTTTTTCTTACAAATCTAACAACAACCACATGGACACACAGAGAAGGACTGATAATAAAATGCAAAATTTTACAAGAAAACTAACCATCACTGAACACTGAAAAGAAAATTATTAACTGTTTTTTTCATTTAGGACAAAAGGGAATTTCTGGCCATTTCCAACAAATATTTTCACCCACTTTCTCCTCTCTTGCCAAATATCTCCTTCACTGTCTGTTACACATTGAAGTCAACACAGTTAGGTCTGACCTTTAAATACACTGTCAGGTTTTTGTATTATCCATATCTCATTGTTGAGACAAACAAAATCTGAAAATGCCTGTGGGCTTCTTCTCAGAACCTCACAGTCAATGCTTCCTGACATTTGGAGGGGGAAGGGCGTGTGCATCACTAAACATGCTTTGCTTGTGTGCTGGAATCCCATCATATACATACACAGGCTGGGAAAAATATGTTACTTTCCAGTCTAACCAGCATTTGTTTTGTCTTTATTTGAATATTGCACGCACCTTTGAGAATAAATAATGTATATTTTTGTCTTTTCATCAAACACATTTCTTTAGGGTGGGAAAAACCTGGTAAAACTGTCTGAAAAGACCTCAAATGAAAATCTCTTTCATAGCAGCAACAAACTCAAGCACTGTAAAAAGCATAAGAATATTACTTTTCATTTAGCACATTTATTCAGTGTTGAAAAATAGTTGTTTTTAACAAAATAGAAAGTGTTAAGAGTTTTTTTCACCTCAAAAAATGAAGCATTTTCCAGTTTTTTTTCACTCTATGATGCAGTTCTCCACAGAGAAAACTGATCTGATGGCTGGTGGCTGAACCACTTTATTGTTCATTTGATTATATATTTTGTGTCACTGTCATTCTGAAAGACTTAACTATAAAGGTTTCTTATGAAACCTTTATAGAAAAGACCCACAGCATGACAGATCTTCTGTAGTGTGTTTTTCTGTTTATAGCTCCAATGAAAGCATTGATCAAACTCAATATGTTTATGTTTGTGATAGTAGGTTAGAAATACCTTTCTTTTACTGTTAATGCCTCACAAACTACTGGACAAAGTATAAATCATGTTTAGTGGTTGTTACAGATATTTGGTGATTTTTTGCTTTTTTGTTTTGTTTTGTTTTGCCATTTCTTATCATCCTGCTCAATGTGACTTGTGAGAATATAAATATGGCTCCTTATACAGTTTGATAAAGATAGGCTGTTAGGCAGATTTAAATGCCAGGAAGATTTTTTTCTATTTTAGGGGGTTTTATAACATTTACCAAGCACACAATAATTGTGGAGAATGTTCTATAAACATCTTTAATATTTCATCCAACTACTAAACAAAATTACTTGAACTAAAAAACAGTGCAATATGTGCCTCATATACTAGTGTTTTGCCATTTCTCAGTAGAGAAACCTTGTGATAACACATAATCACAATACGCACAAAGCATTCTCTTTGTGCGTATGGTGGTTTGGATTTGGGGAGATCGAAGGTCTTGCACTAAATGTAGCGAGAAACAAGTCGAGCGAAATGATCCAAAAATGCCAACAATCAGTGACTGGCTGCTGCCAGGAAGACACAGGAAGATGCAATTTTATATTTTGTAGATTTGTTCTAAAGAAGAAGATTTTTGCAAGCATTCTCTGTTGAGTGCAAAAATCAATACACATCTGAACTACAAATGGAGGGTAAAATGTATGGAAAATAAAGTGAATTGGATTATTGACTGTATCCATGCAATACCACTGGATCAATAACCGCTTCTATAGTCATAGATATACATGAAGATAATAATTAAGGCTACAAAAAAGCAGCATAATCTCTATATTGACGTAAACCTCCACAGAAAAAGACACTGAAGGGCTTTCATGGTGACCTATTGGGAAATTGAGTAGGTCTTCTGAATAGTCAATAACACAAAGAACTACAAAGGAAGCAATGTCAATATGAACTCTGGGCTGCACAGATGTAGAGAATCTGACAGGTCCATGATTTCCTTAGCGTAGTCACCGCTTCTTGAATTTTGTCTTGGATTCTTTTTTGTGAGGCGGTTGCTCCTTTTCCTTCTTTTCCCTCTAAATGAAAAGTGTTTGTTGACCGCCCTTTCAACCAATTATCCACCTGGCATGATTGGATGTCAGTCTGGTAAAGGCCACTTCAATCAGCAATCAGCAACATCCCATTAGCTCTTGTTTACGGTCACAACCTGATGACAGCAGCCTGAACTGTTGGCTATTTATGTCTGTGGCATCCTGCCTATTGCAGGTTTGTCACAAGAAAAGCAAATATTATCAATCTCCTTGATTAATTGTGATTATACAATATGATGATTGCAGGCTTTGTTTTTTTGATGGTTTATTCATACAAAACAGGTAACATCAGGTTAGCATTTATTTATGAACATAATGGGACAGTTTTGAATGTTTTCACTTTGCAATAGCAGAACTTTATTTTACTTTTCAATAGATATTCATTTACATGAGTGATATGGCTCACCCTGCAGAGTGGCATAACTGTAAAACAAAAGAAGACAAAAAGTCAGGAATCGCCTGACATTTTGAGTCTTCTGTTGATTGTTTCCATGTTCCTTGTGAAAACAGTAGGAAATTATGGCCATTAATCAGTGCAGGGTTATAACAGTGAAGTTGGAATCTGATTTAACTTCACCCAATTTTAATAGTGTTTCAACATTAAAATTGCAACATTTGTGTGTTTTTCAGATGTTTAGCCATGTCAAACAATCCAAATCAATTGAAAAACTTGTTCGCCTCCTCGCCTGTGGTGGCGCTGCACCAAGAACCATTGAAGGCAACAACACAAAACCTCAGAAAAAAGGCATTTAACACCTTTTTCTCAAAATGTAAAGAAAAAAGAATAGCATTAGATTTTAGCAGCTATAGGATTTATCTTCAGTCGTTGACGAAAAACCATGAGCCATTTCTTCCATTAGCACTCAAATGGTGCGTTTGATTTGGTTGAATTTACCCAGAATGCCCTCCGCTATAGTCCCCATCCTGCTTTTGGAGTGGTTTTCGGTCCACTTGGCATCCACATAATGCATTCAAACTGTGCCAGAGCTCACGTCAGCCAAACTAAGACTGAGGTTTGCAGATGGACCAGAGTTCAGTTGGCATTCACATTTCCCCAGTGAACCGAGACAAACAAGCCAAAGTTTGTTTGGTGAATTAACACCAACCCTGCGGACAAAACAGGGCTGGTGTTAATTCACCTTCAGTGTCCAGTTAGAGTCTTGGCATTATTCACTTATCTCTAGTTTAAAATGCAAAATAATTGCATTGGTCAAACATGAGCTGGATTGCCTAGGAGAATTATTAGCTAAATTGATGATCCAGGCTTTGACTGGGCCATTCTAAAATAAGTTTTAATATAAACAATTTATTTTTAGAAGCAATTTTCAGCTCAAAGCTGAGTATTTCAGAAACTGTAGATCTACTGGTATTTTCACACACAATCATCTGTGAGTTTGAAGAATTTAATTAAAAAATAAAACATTATTCTGGCATTCGGCAAAAGTAATTAGTTCTGGAAATTCCAGCTGACCTGAAACAGGAGAATTTGGTCTGATTTAACTTCAAAAAAAGATTTCTCTTTTTATTTGGCGTAAACGAACTTTTGGTTTCGACTGTATGCTACATGACCTGACATAAACACAGCTGCATTCTTGTCTTTCCATTTCGAAAGGGTCCTATAACAGTCCCCAGGCTATGCTCTGCATGTTGGAAGAGTGGCCTGTCAAGGGTTAGGGTGTGCTCTGGGACTGAAAGGAACAATGAGAGGAGGTCGGGGTGCAGGGTCCATCTGACAAAGTTGATATTGTCTTTGTTCCCCTGTGATCTCACCCTTTGTCTAAAAATGTATTTTTACTGGAACAACAAGTTCATTTCACAGGATATAAGAGATTTAATGACACAGTTGTTGATGCACTAAAGAAACATTGGCTAAATAAAAGAAAAATCTTTCATTCCTAAGCCTGATTAGGAATGATCAGGCTGCACTTTTTGATGTTTCTCTTTGGTCTGAGATTAAGTAGAAGCAGAGGAAGGTCCTGCTCTCTGGTCTAATACAGAAAACATCTGTGGTGAGTTCCTGCATCAATGTGATCAGCCTTCAAAAACATTTGGCATTTGTACAGACGCTTGTTTTGATACTGACCCGTTTCCTTTGTGTTTTGGCCTTTGGAGAGCTTCAGATATTTTAGAAGTTGGGAAAATAAGTGAAGATGATAGTGGATAGAACTTGACGCATAGAGAAGCAGCGATCCTTTCTAATGCATTAATTTTGTTATTTCTACATCACAATGCAGCAGCTACAGGAAGGAAAGGATGTGTTACTTCAGCAATCACATCTGATGCTGCAGCATGTGTAACGTGAACTCCAGCTGAGCCAAGCTGTGACAATATTTCAGACATCAAAGTTGTCACTCAGACATTGTCAAATACATACCACACATATTTGACATTTCTACAAAATGTACCTTTGTGTGACTTCATTTCACACTTTAAAGACACTCTGGAAAAAATGAAGAGGCCACTGCACTGAACCCCATTTGAAACCTCATGGTTATTTCACCAAATTTTGATTTGGTGGAATCAATATTTGAGTTAAAACATTAGCAGTGTTTCCAAATGAATATAAATAATGTTCATTTCATCTTCTGTAAAAACAGGTGAAATCTAAATCCTGCAGTGTGGAGGAGTCAAAGGAACAATTACTGTAAACTACTGAAATCCCCATCACTTAAAGATTCACAGACTTAAAAATATATTCGCTCAAATCTATGCAAATATGTGTTTTCCCAACATCAGACACAAAACAAAAAATAATGTCATCTGTCTAGACAGTCAAAAAAATGCACTGACCCCCAAAGCCAGTCGACTGAGAAATGTTGATCCTTTTTAAGCCCCAGTGCCCGACAGTGGCAAAAAGGAAACAAATTAATAGCCAGGTTCAAAGACCTGTTCGTAATCCTCCTTCTTAGTTCAAAACACAGTAATTATCTCAATCAAACACGCACTGCTTTTAATTTAGTTTGCTCCTCAAAAATCATTGCACTTTTAAGGGAACGTTTAAGAGCCATTATGTCTGAGTAACAATTACATTGCGTGGGACCAACCGTCAATACTGATATTTGGTTTTCATTAAGCAAATCAAATGTGAAAACGAGAATCTATTTCAGCCTTTCACCCTGTGTTTAGATATCTAACAGTACACCATCATCCCAAAACAGCCCCAGCTGTGCTTCCCCAGATCGGATCAATGGGGTGGATTTAATCCAGACTGAAGGCATTTGATGTCTGTATGTGACAGGCCTTTAAATCTAAATTAGATGGTCAAAATCATGTCACATATGGGTCAAGGGCATCTAGATAGTGGGTGTTTCTAAAGAAATCATGGAAAAATAAAAAAATAAAAAATGCACTAAACTGGGAAGATACATTATTTAAGCATGTATGACAAAAACATAGCAACACAAGGGGATTCAGAGTTTTAGAAATGGATATTTTTCAACACAAACTTTAGAAATTATCACTAAGTATCATTTAAATTTGGATTAAACGTAAGACACATCAACACAACAAGATGCTCTTGATCTTACACTATACCTGTGAAATTTCCATGTAACACTAAATACAGATAAGAGACATTTTAATCTCATTCAACAAGCCATAGAATATAGGAAACAAGCTGCTATTCCCAATTTCCACTCCATCTACCTGCATAAAAACACATCATGAAGGTACCTCCAGTAAAGGCTTTGATATGGACTCTTATTTATCTATGGTCTGGTTGAGTTTTTGCCAGATTATACTCCCAGGAATTACTATGCCAACACCTTCATCCCTGACTTCCTCCTTTGGATGGGTGAACTCAGCCTTAGAGATAACCTCTTATGATAAATCTTTTATTAATTTGATCATTTCAGTATTTACAGACTTCATGAGGAACAATCAGAAACTTTAACTTCTTGTCTTTCTTTCCTTTAGCTTGAATTAAAACAACTCCATCCACATGAAGAGAAAATACATTTCCACATCAGATAGTCCACAAAGAAAAGCAGCTGTTAATGGATGTGTGTCCATCTGTGTCGCTCTGATGGCTTCGCCTCAGGGAAACAGCCAGCACACACCAACTTGCAGCTCAGAGTCTGCTAATATGTTCTGTTGGGCAACAGTGACATCTGCTAACTCTATCCCTAGGTCACTGATGGTGTGATTGTGTGAGTGTTGGGAGGTCCAACTTGGTTTGACCCTAAAGACAAGATTTTAATCCCCAGGGAACACGGCTGGCGTCACTCCACCACCTACATAACCACACTGCTGGCTGATCATAAGACACCCCCCTACTGAGTGGGAACTCGTTTGACAGCTGACAGAGAAGCTCTGAGGTGTACGAGTGGGTATTACTGTTTTTACTTGTCTCTGTGGGAGTTTGAGTCCCTTCATTGCCTGCTCAGTCAACTGCATGCCTTTGATCGTTCATTATTTCTGCTTGTGTGTGTTGCTCTGTATGCTGCAGAGGGGAGCAATAACAACGATATCACTTCAGACTCAATAAACCTCTCTGTGCCTCCCACTGGGAAAGAAGTGGTGGAAGCACAGGGAAGAAAACATATTACCTTGGGCTGGCCCTGCATGAACAACCGCTGCGATGAGCATCTCTGGAATCTACCTGGAATCTCCCGGTGGTCCCAATGTCAGTCCGCCGATGCGTTGGGTACATTTTGATCCATTTAATTGTGGCATGTTTGGCTTTATGCTGCGGCTCTAATTATTGCTACAGTATTTTCTCTGATGTTAATTTTGTGAACCTTCCTTTAACACTTGAGGTTCTGCAGTAACTTCTATTTACTTCCATTAATCCGCCTGGTAGTAACGTTAAGGAGAAGCAGAGCGAACAGTCAGCAGGTGGTACCAGGTGGTACCAGGTGGTAAAAGGGGCAGGAGCTCAAGTCAAGCCGCCTTAAATTCCCCCCGCCTCCCCCTGCATGTGCCTGGCACAGGAGTGGTAATCAGGCCTACTTTCTTCTGCAAATGACTTTTATTTTCTGCCCTCTTCTTTCCCATTTGTGCTCTGCCTCCATGCTCCGAGTGTTTGAAAAATTCATTTCAAGTTATCAGAAAGACATTGTGTTGCTGTACCTGCATTTACTGCTGTCTTCATCAACTTGTCCACCTTTCCTGCTTTACATGCTGTGAGTAAGCCGACCAGAGAGCAGAGATGTTAAAGTGTGACCCTTTCTGTCGTGCAAACCGCAAGGATTCTCAATTCTTTGCTTCCTGCTTAAATGCTCTTTCTTCCGTTTCAACTTTCTCTCCTCTCCACTTCTTTTTTCCCTTTCTTCCTGCACTGAGTCCTTTATGTTCAGATCAGAGAGGCTTTCCACTTATCATAGGAGTCTGGAGAGGCTTTCTCCTAAAAGCTGGCATTATATGCCTGATTTACTAAGGCAGACACACAAAGAGCGCTCTATCTCCCCGTCTTTCCCATCCATAGGATATACCCCTCTCTTCCTTTTTTCAAATGTATTTTCCTCATACTGAAAATAACGCCACACTCATTCTATTCTGAACGTACACACACACTCCGGCATATTGGTAGGCCTCCGCTCTTGTTCTGTCACAATGGGATTAGTGGTGTGATTCCTCCACTCCTTTTAAGTGGGCGCACCACCAATCCACTTATGATAGACTCCACTGAATACTGAATGGACTGAAGAGGAGGGGAGGAGAAAGAAAGAGAAGTGCTGAAAGGGGGAGAAATAAAAAGGAGCTAAAAGAGGAGGATGGAGAAAAGAAGTCACTCATGGTTAATCCTGAACTATTTTAAGATTAAAGGCGAAATGTAAATCAGAAAATGAAGAAAGGAAAAAAAAAAAAAAAAAAAAGAGCGAAGTATAAAAGAAAACTGGCAGCACACTTCTTGGCAGAGTTGATGTATTGACTGCAAACCTGTTGCCAGGGTGACCAGAGGCAGCAGAGGCCTCACCTTCCCTGCCGTGTTTCACACAGTAATGTCATCAATTGCTGGCGGTGCCGGTCAGGACCTCAGCCAATTGGACAAAGGCACCAGGGGGCGCAGAGTGTATTTTTAAAAAATATGCTTTATACTCTTTCAGATTCTTCCTGTATCAGCTGCTCTTTCACTCACCCCCATTTGTAATCAGCCTGCTTTTCATTTTGACTCGTTTAACCCAGTCAGCAGGCAGCCTGACAAGTTTAATCTTCTGGTTTTTCTCCTCTGATGAGAAATGAAGTTAATTTTACCGGCATGAAGAATAAGTGACAGCAGGATAGTTTACAATGAATGCTAAAATCATATGCAGGAAGCCTCTGAAACGGGACCTGGTTTCAGTAAATGTGTCAAACTCAGATCTGTCCCACCAGAGCTTTAATGCGGCCCTCTCGATTGTAGACTAAACACTAAGTGTGCTTAAAAATGTTATAAATCAAATCAATGCAGTTTTTATCTGCTTACTGCCAAATCACATCAGTCAATCCCTCTAGTCTCTTAAGAATCAAAGTGAAAATTCATGCAAAATCTACTAATCCCTTCACTTTTTGCACCAGTAATCGAGAGTTTATTGCAGATTTTTACACGATGTTGGTCCAGTCAGTCTGGAGTTTCTACACAATCAAAGTGTTTTTCACCAAATATAGGGACGTACACAACAAAGTCCTAAAGTCACTACCTGAACTCAACTAACAAAAGCCAGTAAAAAAGCACCATGAATATGTTTATAACAACAAAAATACCTGTTTATGATAATCTATTTTACAATGTAACAATTCAAACTCTCCTCTTTTATGTTGGTTTTGGAAAGAGAGACCTACAAAAGTGACACAAAAAAAGATAAAAAGATGTTCAGTTGGTCGTGTTTTGGGATTTGTTACAATTATTAAAACTTTTTTTTTGTTTTTTTCCTTTTGTTCAGTTTTCTGTAGTGCAAATTACTTTTTTATGGTAAAGTCGCAGTAAAATATAATCCATATAACCATTAAATTTTCTTCAGTTTACCTAAATGGACCAAAGAGAGACAATAGAAAAGCTATCCACCTACTAAGTGGCATATTTAGTAGGATATCTATTGCAGTAGCTTTCTAAACCACAGAAACTCATGTGGTTTGCTAATCTGCTAATACTGAAGCTAATTTATGCAGATAATGCAATATATTAAAATGCCATTATTCTATTCCACTATAAAGTTTGTTTAGGTTAACAATAAATGTGGCAGCTGTTTTATTTTAAAAATATGGGCTGTAGATGTTTTATACTTTATCTGCAAGACTGTAAAGGTCTTTCTCGGTCATGAACTCACAGACAGTGAAGATGTTTTCTTTTCGTTTTCACTGCAGACTGTTTATTTTTTTTTCACTGCTGCCCTTTCCCTCTCCAGGGATAAATGCCCTTTTCCAGTTGCATTTAGGACTTTCCAGTTAGTCTTTATTTGCTGTCGGATTCTGAAAATATCTTGTCAGAAGACATTACCTTAGTCTGATAATAAAAGATTAGGAGGTTGTTTTTGATCCCTGTTGTACACGGAAAAAAATTATTTGTTTCTTAATTGAGAAAAATTTAATTACCATGGAAATGAAAAATTAATAAAAAAGTGCCTCTCTTTATGTTATGTGTCACCTTTGGAGTTTAATGTTCATGCTCTCAATCCCTGCTTCTTCATTATCCCGTTTCACTCCAATATGTCTTTGCATTAATCTTGTTTTTGCTGTGTGTGTGTGTGTGTGTGTGTGCGTGTGTGTTTTCTGCTTGCTGTAATTTCATTTCATTGTGATGAGTCTCTCTGCTAAGCCATTACCTCGTGTTTCTGCCATCCTTTTGTCACAAGGGAGAAGAACAGAAAGTGCTGTTGTGCTTTCTTCGCCCAAAGCTGCTGCCTGCAAGGACGCTTTGTAGCTGATAATAGCTTTCTGCAGACATGAGTAGATTAGAAAATATAATTTTTAGGTTTGATGTCAGTTATGTAACCTGGTATGTGTGCATGTGTTTGTGTGTGCATGCGTGTGCGTATGTGTGTAACGGTGAGGGTGCAGCAGGTCAGTGAATGGAGCCTCTGAAGCGAGACTGATGGCTAATTATTCTGTTGGAAATTGGCAGCATGTGGAGAGTAGATGAGATAAATGAAAGGCCAAACTTACAGCAGAGGAGCCGGACTTTCTGGAACCACACTGAATGCACAGATTTGAACATCTGTTTTAGGACTTTGCAACTCTGACATGTATATAATATGCCAGACACCAACTGAAGATGCAAAAGAAATATCATACAGGATTTTTATTTTATTCTGCGTACCATTTTTAACCCTGTGTACCATCTATTGTGGGCCGTTGGCAGGTTTTGAGCAGAAACAGGAAGTACATCTGCTCAGAGGAATCCTGTCTTCCTGTTTGAAAGTTAGCAAAACAAAAGTTATGTGAACTTTCTCTTCCTTGCTTGCCTGTCATCTGCTTATATTTATGACATTTAGTATGAAAACTAGCTAAGGTCAGGCTAAGAGTATAAAACAAATCATGTTAGAAGTAGGAAGTACAGCATTTAATCAGTTTTAGCTCTGGTTTTAATTGCAGCTTTACAGGCACCTCTAAAACCACTATAAGTCTGAATATCATTGCAGGATCTCTTCAGGAAACTTTATTTTAAATACATTTATATATTTGCTGACCCTTTTTAGATGTAAAACCAGCCATTTCTGATCACAAAAATTGATAAAAATGAATGTGTGGTTTGGTTACAGCAATTTTAAAAAAATAAGTTTCAAATATTACTTTGTTGCTCAACTTTGTAGCCCAAATATAATAATTAGACTCCAAAAACATCAACTTTGCAGGGATTTAGGTTCCTCTCAAGATAGAATTGGCCATTTATGTAAATTTGACACACTTTCAGGCATCACCTGATTGCTTCACAGTCTTTAACTCAGTAGAGACTATATTTTTAAACAAATATGTTGTTCAAATAGTCAAAACATTGAAAATGCTAAAATAGGTAGAGAAATTAATCATGAATGCAGAAGAATCATAACGCAAAGCATTTTACATGGTTTATAAATACATTAGAGGAGCTTTAATTGGAGACTTCAAGGCTTGAATCTGTAAAATTAATTTCTGTTTGTTGTCTGTTAAACCTACATTATTATATTATTTGCTTTACCATCATCTCAAGAGTGTAAGCATGCTGCAGTCAGGAGATGAGTAAGTAAAAAATTAATTGGAAAACAGATTGAATGTCTTTTTATGTCTGCTGGTGCGCTTTGTGCCAATTCCACAGATCCTTGTATATTCCTAATGCTCAGCCAACACAGCAGACCTCATAGATAAAGTCCAGTGAGCCAAATTAGAAGACTTTTAAATAGAAATATCCAGCAAATAATCACTCAAGTAGCTTCCTTTTCCTTTTTCTGACTTTTTATAAATGATTAGTAGGACTTACAGCTGACTTTGCAGTCCCAATGGTTTGCATTGCATTTTCATAAATATTCAGACTTTCTGCAATCCATTTAGAGGAAATGACTGGCCAGACACAGCCTATCTTGGGAGGTATTGATAAGTGGAAAAGTGCTGGAAATAGTGCATGAGCTGCACAAAAACACCCAAAGAAAAGGCACCAAGATCCATCTTTTTTAATCAATTAACCAATATTCATTCATGCTTATGTCATGCGGTTGCAGTGCTTTCTCTTGCAGTGCAGTTGGCAGAAAAAATTATATGAAGAAATATTATATATAATTAGAACTGTTTTCACTTTGCAGATCTGAAAGGTTGAATAAAAACATCATCATGTGATGGCGCGGCAGCACACAGCTGCAATCAGGGAAAACGGTTCGGCTGAGATCATATGACTCAGTCCACTTTAAAATGTATAAATCTGTTGTTTTAAATTACTATCAGTGATAAATATTAAGTAAAAATATTTTTATTTATTTATATTTTAAATTTTTCTCTTCTTTTTATTTACATCCTTTTAAACAAAATATCTCAGACCAGATAAGAATCAACAAGTATGCAGAAGCTTACTAGGTTTTAACTGTGTTTAAAAACTGAGTTTCAGTGAGATGTTTACAGGTAATTCACAAGGGAAGTATTGTCATTATTTCAGGGCATTGAAGGATGCATTTGAATCAACTAACTTTAACAAGTTACAAAAACAAGAAGTGGGTGCACAAATTTCAAATCCTATTGATTTTCTCAGATTTTCTTTGACATTTCAACTTTGATTACCTGGAATAATTCACCATCTAAGCATGTCTGAAACAATAACAACAGCCATTGTTGTGGTTTTTAAGGCAAAAGGAGAAAACAGTGAAAAAACCTTTACTATTTTATCAACATAAACATTTAACAAGTACTAATAGACAAGCTAAAAACTGATGGGAGTAATTCATAAAGCTGACACCTCCAGTTTTTGCAGCTGTTTTGCACTGTTTGTTTATGTCAGTCAATCTGATTCAGTAATCAGATTACCCTCAATAGTAACAAACCTGCACCTCATACCCCGCTGATGACGTTTGAACCTATTTTTGTGTGGTTGTCCTCTATGCAGCACCGATACAGAAGGTGCAGAAGTGATAAAACAATTAAAACACATTTCCTCTTTGTGAGCTTCAGGTTCTCCAAACTAAATCCATTCTGTAAAACTTTGGGAGCAACAGTGGACTGAGTCCTGCAGGAATCATGTTCACAGTGGCATTTCTATGTGAAGGGGATTTTTTAAATATATCACAAAGACTATAAATAATAGTAAGATAAATAAAGACATAAACTTGCTGCATGTAATCTATGCAGCAGTGTAGAGTTCAACCTTTGATACAATAACAGAATGAGAAGGAAATGCTTGGGGGTTCATTGACGAGGAGAACAGCCTGTTAGAAAAGGGTTTTTGCTTTGTTATAAACAGAAACTTGGTAAATGTTGTGAATGCTGTGACATGGCTGCTGAAAGTTTTTTCACAAACTTAACCGTATTTTGATTACAATCATACAAACAGACACTAGTTCTCCATGCTGCTTTGGTCTCTCTGGTCTTTTAGTGTAAATAATGTTCAAGTTTGCTCTCTCTCTCTCTTGTGATTGAAGAATTACACATCCTCCCACTCACACACACTCATGGTATCCATGATTTATGATTAAGATAAAGAACCAAATTAGTTCTCCATTAATGACTGGAAAATCTAAATGTCCAATCAAGTGATTTTATCCATTCATTATTTTTTTCCTGTTTCTATGACAACTGAGACAGGAAACGTTTTAACAACAGCGAAAACTGAAAATAATGTAGTCCATTAATATGTACTTCATCGACTGCTAATCAAGAGCATGGTAATGGAGCTTTGACTCCACAATTTAAACGTTTGGGAGAAAATGAAGCAACGAGATGATAAATAGTGTAATTTAACATGGAATGGCAGCCTGAAGTAGTCATAATTTAAACCTCATATTAACATTCGTTTCAATGGTGATGAAATTCTCTCTGTTGCAACTAAATCATAGAAAATGGATTCTGGGTTCTCCTAGTAATGCCAGTAATATATGGGACCCAATAAAGAGGAATGAATTATTCAGAAATGCTCCTCTTGTAATCATGTTGTTGCAGGCTGTATATTCAAATTATTCTAATAATATCTTCCTGTTATGCAAAATAATTCCCAGCAAGATTTCTGAACTGGAAGTAGCTTTCATTATTAAGTTATGATTTAGGAGATGATCTAAGGTTTAGCCACCAGGTTTATCCTGATTAAACAAATGCAACAAAATTGGATTTTGTTTTTTGTTTTTACTGCTTAAGTTAATGCAAGAACAATAATACCACAAGACTAAGATCTTTGAAGAGCAAACTTTAGAATAAAAGAACTTCATTAACCTTTCATTTGTAGTAAGTTGCCTACTTCAAATGGTTTAGCTTTATAGTTTAGCTAAAACCAGGAAGCTTTAGCTAAACCATAAAGTTTTATGGTTAAAGCTACAATGCAGCTTTATGGTTACAGTTAGTAACTGTAACCATAAAAAAATATATATATATATATATATATATATATATATATATATATATATATATGCAGACTCACCACACACACACACACACACACAAAAACATAACACAATCTGACGTGTGTTATGGGTGAACAGGCAAACTGTGCATAAGGCCGAGGGAGGAATGAGAATTTGCATCCCAAATGAGTTTTCTGTTAATCAATTATATCTCCAGGCAATGTAGGGCAGCCCTTCTGTGCCGGAAATTCCCTCTTTGAAGCCTTGGTAATACTGAATGAGGAGGACAGGCCTGTTGGAGCACAGGGTGTAAAAGGAGCAAAAGCTAGGAATCTATGGCAACCTGGGTCACTCAAATGTGATTGGCTGAAGTACCAGGAAGTAGAAATAGACAAAAAAGAAACTGACCTGTCTGGTTCAAATTCAAGATGAAGTCTTGAAGTTAGGAATGATGTGTTTGACATTTTTCTCTCCCATAATTTCATATTGAGTTTTTTTATTTTTTAGTGCTGCATACGATTAATGAAGAACGTAGCCTGATTTGTTCATCAAAAACCTAAAAAGGGATCAGGTTGTCCTGATGCCACTGCTGCTCTGTTGACAATATCTTGTTGAAAACAATAAATATAATTGAGTCAAAAATTACCATTCAATCCACTTCCTGTGTGCAGATAAGTGTGTATCGTTCTGTGCTTTGTGATTTCAGCTCCACTGAAGTTTCCATCTATGCTAAATGCAAAAAGTTTTATATTTATTACTCATTATGATTTTTATTTATATTAGTTTTACTGGCCCTGACTGCCTGCACACGTGGTGAATCTGGCTTCTGTTTTCTGCATTATAAATAAATCACTTCAGGAGAGTTAAAAAAGGATGAAGGAACAATATGTAGATGTTTTTGTAGCTAATTTTAATTTATTTATAAAGAAGGAAAAACATATGTTTGGCTTGGCAGTGTAAAAATACTTATTCTATTTCTGACTGCTCTGACTGAGGTGTTCACCAGAGACAGCCTGAAGGAAGAAAGTGTTTCTGTAGCGCTTGGTTTGGGAAAATGAGTTCTGCGGTGCCGACCTGAAAACAAGAAATCACAATTGATTGGATTAACTCCTCTGGTTGCTGGCTTAGTCTTGGACTGTTACTCCAAACAGAACAATGACAAATCCCACAAATTTGAAGTTAAAAAAACTGCAGAAATGCAAAAAATATTGAAAACTTGAATGACTTTTATATCAGGAACCATAACTGAAGAAAAGTAAATCCAGTCCACAAAGCACCATGCTCACACAACGTAGAGAGATCACTTAAGATCACTTAGTCTCTTAATATTGATGTTTTTGAACTGCGACAGGAAGCTGGAGTACCCAGAGAAAACCCATGCATGCACAGGTAGAACATGCAAACTCCATGTTCAACTGCACCACTGTGCAACCACTCATTCATCAGTAATATAAAAGAGAGAGAGATAGCTTTATCTCTTCTTCGCCAACTAATCTGGTTTTGCAGCAATTTTGAGTCCAAAGCAGTTAGGCAAATCTTTAAAATTTAATGCCACATTAAGAATTCAACAATCCAAACAATGTTCTGTGTTACAGTCTCCCTTCTCTTTTCTTTTTCTTTCATTTGTTTTCCACTCTTAAAGAAAGAGTTCTCAATTGCTTCCACCTGCTGAGCGTCCTCAAAGGGAAAAAAAACTGAACTTCAATTCTCCTCATCTTGTGAGTACGATTGAATGTGAGGGCAGCCATTTGGAGAGCTGGATTTCCATGACAACAGGTCACAGGATTAGGATGAAGAGCCTAACATGCCAGAGAAATTTTCAGAGCACCTTGATTCAGTGAACCATTTGAGCTTAAAGGAAAGGAACAGATGATGGAGTGGAAACAAAGACATTTGGAGTGGTTGAAAGGCTCAAGGGAGCAAAGAAGAAAGTTGCACAAATTGTCCTGAAGATTGCTTAGCCCTGCACCTTTCAGTGTCAGCCACTATAAATCAAAGTAACTCAAGACTAATGCAAAGCAAAGCAGCTAAAATGTTTTGTACAAAAGCAAAGTAAATAAAAAAGACAGTAAGATAAAAGGGAATTAAGAGATACATAAAATAAAAAACCTGTTCTTGTGTTGCTTAACTACTTAGGTAGCATTTAGCATTTATTTACAAGAAACTGAATGAACTTAATGATTTATTTATGGAAAAAAGTCTACAACCAACAAGTAAATGGCCATGTAGAACATTTGCCAATATAAAATATATATCATATATTATTAAAATGGTGTCTTGTAGCAGGATGAGAATCCAAAATATGTGAACAAATCAAACATAAAATAAAACTAACTTCATTCTCTCAGACCCACTTATATAGAAACTTCATAAACACCCACACAAACGCATACATGCAGAGAATTTCATGATAAGGTATTTTTGGTCTCAAAATTGTGCAAATTATTCATGGTCTATTAATCAAAATGTGAGGCTGCAACATTTTAGTGCCAACATTTGAGTCATGAAAGGAATTCATTCATTCGGTGAGAGGGAAGAGAAACACCTTGAAGCTCCTTCTTCAAAACCAACATACCTATAAAAAAACTGTCAGCTGCAGAAATAAATTCAGGGACTCATCATGTGCCTGGAGGAGACTGGCAGTGAGGTAAAGGAAGACTATAACATGTTAAATTTGAATTCCTTTTGCTTCATCTAATCTTTCTGGGACAGGAGGAGCAGCTCCCTTCAAAATGTACACCTTTTCAGGAGAGAAGTCACCAGATTTGAGCAGGTTGAATCTGGTTCCAGGTGTGGCAGTCTCACAGATTTGTTTTTACAAACATAGAGATGCATAGTTCTATTAATAAAAATCTTTTCAAACCCATAGAAAACTGACAGGTCTTGGTAATGTGGTAGTGTGTACGCCTGATTCATTTGACACTTTTCAAACTGTTTTCAAATATGATTGAAGCCTCTCCACAATTAGTTCCTCTTCCGTTCCTGATCAGAAGTGACGCTGTTCATCTCAGAACATCTGCTTATTCTAATTGGAACAACCAAACAGCACTACTAACATCTGGCTCAAGGAATGCAAGAGAAATTTTACAAATATTCACGTTTATATCTGCAGAAACTGCAAAAAATGGTGAAGAAACTGGAAACGCTTGTCACACTCAGCGCCAAATGAGTCTTTACAGATTACAACTGCCGTTTCTCCAGTTTCTCTAAAGATGTTTCTGAGAAAATGAAAGGTATTGGACTCAATAACAGGGAGGAGACAGAATCATTGAGAAGTGGAAAAAAACAAAGCACAATGAATGACAAAAATCAAACTTGTGAGGGCATTAGGAGGACAACAGCAATTATGAATTATTTTCAAATTTGATCCTTAAAATACAAACATTTTCACATACCTGTACATATCACTTGAGTGTCCTTTTTACCAAATACTCTTTTTACTCTCCCTTGCGTAAATTCTTGGATGGCTTCTTATTACTTTTTCTGGAGTAAAAATATGTTGAGGTAAATTTACTCGTATTGAGAAATCAGTGACATTGCTACCATTACGTAATCAGCTCTATTTTCCTCATGCATACAAAAGACAGCAAGAAGAAAACATGTTTACAATCGCAAACCATGTTCTGCTTTATTGGCGTCTTCATGACTTTGGTCAACAGTTCTTATCAGTTCTAAGCTTGATTAAGAAGTGAGGTCAGTGATATAGTCGCCAAGGCGCAAACAGACCCTTAACTCCATCAATCAATTGATTTTATGTTCTGATTTGCAGCTGGTCAGCAACTTAGACAGAAAATAAGGCAAACAAATCCTGCTGGATTAAAGGCATTTTCATGTCAGTCCATTTCAGCTGGGTGAATCTGCTCTCACTGCTGCAGCTTGTCCCTTTTCTGACAGCAGCACAAGGAGATAAGAGCAACAACAGGGTGAATTGTTGGAGGAGATGAGCCATGCAGTCCTGTTACTGTACAGAGCCATACAAAGGAGACAACCAGGAGGCGCTTTCTGACGTCTCAGCATCGCATATAGTGATGCAGGGCACAAAGAGGAGCTGTGTCCTTTGTTTCCCGCATCTGCAAAACGGGATCAGCAGTGACACTGTTTGGTTTTACATCTGCAAAACTCCAGGGATGAAATTATACCTTTCAATCTTCTTTTACAAGAATTGAATTCACGGCACATGTTTCAAAAAAGCTAATTATATCAATTTATTTGGTGATAAACTGAAATATTTTGTGAAATATTTATCACCTTTCACCAAATTCTGCTCTTGTGTTTTTATTTCAGATTTTGTATCAATATCAAATTCTTATCCATTTTAATTAACCCTTAAACTTTTCATGCAAACTAACATGTATTTTCTTACAATTTTATGATAACCTAACTTCAGAAGAGAGTCAGAGGCAGAAAAATACTTGGGACCACACTTTCAGGTCTTCTGTATTGAAAACCCTCCACCTCAGAGTCAACTACTTGGTGTTAGTGTGTCACATTAAATCCCAGTAAAATACATTGAAATTTACAGTTATAATGTAATAAAATGGTAAAAAGTTCAAGTAGTAGGATTACCCTTTCAAGGCACCGCAAAACTGGTTCAAGTACGGCGGATGTGAAATCTGTGAAATTATATCAGGAGCACTAAAATGTCCAAAAAATCTTTTTTGATCACACAACCTGTCATAAAGTTATATTCTGATAGTTAATGGGGCCAGGAGACGGACAAAGGATGAACCAAGTTGACTCACGTCATGCAACTGACACCACTTACTAAGGAAGTAATCATGTTCTGCTGAAGATGAGTGATGTAAGCTCTCCAGGTCTCTTCCCCTCAGGGATTCCTGTTCAATTGGTGCATTATGAACACTGACTTATTGATGAAGCGATCACAAGACCATCAGGAGCTTCCTTTGTTCTGGAGACAATCACTTTCTTTCTCCTACAACTGAGAGAAACCTCCCTTTGGACGGAAGAAGAAACAGTAACAAAACCATGATGAAACAGGAGACGTCCCTTGATGATGCTGCTGTTTAATCAAAGTAACTGACTCTAGATTCATAAATAGGAAATTAAAAGGTAGTAACATCAATAATTCCTGTCATCTGCATATTAAGAGAAGAAAAATGTTTTCTGGCAGCAGACCAGCGAGATCTCTCTGTTTTCGATCTGAAAGTGGAAATGTACTCAGTGCTTCATCATCTTAATAATTTTGGAAATAGACATGTAGTAGTTCATTAAATCTAGTAGAGAGTGAATGGTTGTCGATGTCTACATGTTGAGTTTGTAAGAGCTGGAAGAGCACAATAAATGTACCCACTAATACCCATTTGCTTTATCAAATTTGTGAAAGCTAATTTTAGCTCCATATTCTCAACAACTGAAATAAGAAGTTTGCACACACTCATCATGAACATAAATGTCACACTAATTTCATTTAACCATTATCAAACAATACAACTTCAATTATTTTATAAACCAATGGATGGAGGCAGAGGTTTAAAGCTGATGGAGACTGTTGACGTGCCACAAAAGATCAAATTCTCCATGGAATACCAATTAAATACACACACACACACATGCACATGCACACACACACGTGCACGCATGCACGCGCACACACACTTTTTATTTGGTACATTGTGTCTCGTCTTCAGTTCAAATTTAATCATGCTTTTCCAACCATCCACGAGCATCTGGCACAAATTTGTCTGAGTATTAACAACTCTTCTTGGCAGAATGGGTGGAGTTCCCGTAGACTGGTTGCTTTCCTGGTTCACTTCCAGCCTTTAAGCACCGGCTATGAATACAAAAGAGCAAGAAAAGGGGGAAAGGGAAAGACCATTCCAAAAGCTTCATGTTAACCCGCGTTAGCTATTTCAAAACCAGTTAAGAAATCGTTTTTGTAGATTTTATTCTCATATGAATGCAAACCTTCAGGGATTTGATTTTGGGCTGAAGGTTTGTTAATAGCTTGAATCTTGGTGGTTCCATAATTGTTTCTAACCAGCATCCATTCACCGGTGGGCAACACTAGGTCATCATTTAGACATTGGTAGAGTGCTGGCTCATCTGAAGAACTGTAATCATTTCATCTTATGAAAAAATGGGCGAAAAAGACATTTAGAATGTTTCTACGTCTCTTAGCGCTCCAGATTTAAGCTCTATAATCTCTTCGCATTCTGTGCTAATGCTGTCATTAATCTTGAAATGTTCAGGGTATGTAGAGCTGTAGGAAATGTGATGATGCCTGCAGCATATAATGTGGTACTTAATAGAGAAAAAGTAGTAGTAGAAAGACATTGGAGGGTCATGATGAACATCCCGTTCAAGGTTTGAAAATAACATGAAGCCATATTATTATTAATGGGATATATTAATCTGTTTACATCTGGTCTACAGCCAGTATTATTTGCTACTAATATGAATCATCATAAACCAATAAAAAAAAATGCTTTCCCTGTGTAAACTATTTTCACACATCTCAATAGACTTAAAAGGTTTTGAAGCTTCAAGTCAAATATTATTTTGGAATTGATTAATTTCTGTTTTAGCATTTTAAAATAAGTTCTTCATATTAAAATGAATGTTCTCGCCTTTGACATATCTACAGCATGACTATATTTAAAGACTAATTCTTTAAAACTAATTTCACAATTTCATTTAAACCTTTTGTAATTTCTTTATTAGACACTAAACACTTTTTTATACATGACCTTGAAAGATTACATTTTTTAAAGAACCGAATGCCATGCACACCTCTCGTAAGGTAATTTTGTTTGCAAGCAGCATTTATTTCACATTTTCATTAGGGTTACATTTAAAGTATTGACCATTTATGCTCTGGTTTCGACCTGGCTTCCTTTACTTGATTTCTCAGAGATGGAGTTGCTGACATCTTGTTGACTGGTCTTTTTATTCCCCAGTCGAACGGTTTGAACTGGGTTCGTTTTATTTGTTGGCTGTTGGAAAGTCTGGTTGTCACTTGGAAATAACCCACTTCTGTCTGCTGGTCACTCTGGAGCAGCTCAGCATTAAAGTCGTGCACTTCGATTCCCAAGAGCCTCTTTATTTTGAGTTAAGAACTTGCCAGTGGCGGCCAAAGAGAAACTTTTGTGGAATTCAGGTTTTCTGAAGCGTTGCCTTAGCAACCAAGGCAACGCTGGTTGCTAAGCGTTGCCTTGGTTGGATCTGATCTGGATCTGATCCAGATCTGGATCTGGATCTGGATGTCCTCCATGTTCCATGGAGGACATCCAGATTCTCGACGGGGAAGAAATACCTGCCTCAAATGTCTCAAAGCCAAACACAAAGCCACCAGATTTTGGCTTGTGTTTTCCAGCCAGTCGTCTAGATGTGTACAGCCAGTAGAGGGGAATAATTAGATCAAGACAAATCTTGTTAACTGCTGATTTACTTTTTGAGTCCTATTTTAGAGAGAAGATAAATTTTGTTTGAATGCTCTGTTAAATCTGGCTCACAGGCGACTTTGACCAAAGATCTAACATTTAATCTTTGACCACTGACCCAACTTTGTTTTGGCAGCCTGATATATTTGATTTCTTAGACTTCAAATGCATGCTGTACACTTTGAGATTCCCCTTTTTTATCTCAGGCTTTTGACACACTGTTTCTTATGTTGGTATGAATTGAAAAATGAGTGCTACTCACTTCTGAAGGTGAGAAAACAAAGGATATTTTTATTTTGTACAAAGTCTTGTCATGTCTTTTGAAGAATCTGTGTAGCTTTTGATGTGGTCACACTCTGAATAGAACATATGTCGTATTCATAGTCTTTTACTTTACAGGCTGGAAGTTTTGCCTAAACAAAATCACAGCAGATTTTAAATTTCCTTCAATCAATTCAAACTACAAAGTTAAAAATTTCTCATAAATAAAAAACCTTTCTCACTAAACAAACAAGAAAACAACATCAACATAGTCAGAAGTCATTAATTGTAAGGATAAATAAAAAGAATGGCATGCATAGAATATAAACTTTTATCCACCCCTGTGGAAAAGAGCAGCTTTATGCACAGGAGTAGCTTTATATCGCAGTAATAATAATAATAATAATAAATTTTATTTGTAATGCACCTTATATTAAAAAAATAAAAGTGACCAAAAAAAAAAAACAACCAAGTGGTACAAGATAAACATTAAAACTAACAATTTAAAATAAAACTTAAAATTCTAAAAGGCCTGTGTAAAAAGGTGAGTCTTAAGACCTTTTTTAAAGGCCTCCACACCTTGTGGGGCTCTCAGGGACTCTGGAAGGGCATTCCAGAGCCGTGGAGCTACTGCCTGAAAAGCCCTGTCCCCCATAGTGGCAAGTTTGGTCTTAGGTTGATGCAGGCAATAAAAGGAGGTGGAGGAACGGAGACTTCGAGAGGTAGCGTGCGGTGAGAGGAGTTCACTGAGATAAGCAGGAGCAGTTCCATGGATGCATTGATAGGTGAGCAGACAGAGTTTGTAATGTATTCTATGTTTGATCGGTAGCCAATGAAGTGAATTAAGAACAGAAGTGATATGGTCGTATTTGCGCCTCCTCATCAGGACCCGGGCAGCACAGTTCTGAATGTGCTGGAGCTTCAGAGTAAACAAATCTGGCTTTGCGTTCCAGAAACACCAGCAAAAATATTCCAGGAACTCATTTTCTCACCAAGATTAGTTTTGAAACACAAAGAATTAATCTCTGCATTGAAAATACACACACACACATTTGTTACAACAGGAGTTATTTAAGCTCTCACAGAGAACAAAGCTCTAATCCCTCTGGTTTTACATATTTTGTACATATAAAGTGTTTGTTTTTTTTACTCTCAGCCATCGCTGGTCTGAATCCAGAAATGACTGGGAAAACTCACCTGTCTCCTGCTTTCCTTTTAAATTCCTGAGTATGTTAAGCAAACATTGGAAATAGTTTAATGGCAGTCTTTGTTCCTTAATGATGGTAGCAGCAAAGGGATTTTGTATTGATAAATATCAGTTTTCATAACTAATTTTCACGTCTAGATGTGTACTCAATAAATAATGACAGTTGGTGAAAAACACAGCACTTTGTTAAAAGCTCTAAAATAAATAACTCTTATTGCAGCAGAATGATCCTGCATTAGAAAAATGCTGCACTTCTGTATATTTTTTACCTCTGTCTTCATTCTGCTGTGCCTGGAGTTTGAATCTAGCTTTGTTCATCACTGCATCAGTTATTTTATTGGTTTTTTGTTTTTTTATTGGTGATTTGTTTTGTTTTGTTTAATTATGCCTCTGACTGTAGATTTGGGTATATTTAGTTGAATAGCAGTTTTCTTGTATCCATTTTGTGTTGTGTAAGTAAATTATTTGAAAGTGTTACTTCACTGCCGACCCTCTAAACCCGCGTTTGAGTATTTGTTTCTGCAAATCCAAGTCTTAACAAGGTGGACAGAACAAGTCATTTGACAATGCAGTGAAAAGAAACAGGTCAAAAAGGTGATTATTTTTTGTCCGTTTTGATTATTTTTCTTTACATTTTGTTTTGAAACATGTACAATACATATTTTTCAAATTTTGCTATAAAGAGGGTCAGATTGGGAAATCATTTTTGGAAATTGATGGTGAAAAGATTCAATACTGAAATGAGCTGTAAGACAACTCTGTATAAAAAGTTGCAAAACTGCATTTCTGTCTTTCACCAGCTTCTCGCTGGTCTTCTTTAGTCAAAACTATCTGGATAAACTCGGGGATTTTTTATTTCTTGCCCGTTTTCAAATCCGAAGGAACTGAACCAAAACTTCTCAAAGCAGAAGAAGAAGAAGAAGAAAAAAAAACAGGCTTGACTTTAAATTATTTTCCTCTAAATCTGTTACATTTTTAAAAGTTAACCAGAAGTGATATTGAAAAGACTGTTGGAACTCTAGAAGATGGGGTGGAAAAAAGCAACTAGTGCGCAAAATAATCACTCAAACTACAGGGAAAAGTTTCCACCAATTCCCCAGAGTCAATCAGAGAGAAACGGCGGATTAGCTCACTGTTGTAAAGCTCCCTTTGACCCAGAAGTATGTGTTTGTCACAACTAAATTAGAAAGCACATGCACAAATGCATTTCATTACTTGAGTGTGAGTTTGCAAAAGTGTGTCGGTGTGTAAGAATGATTAAGCTCCAGTCATATTGCAGCACTTAATCCTTTTTACAGAGGCCTTGGATTTGAGACTGAATGTTCCCCATTCGTTTCGGTGGAAATCTGAAGAGTAAGGGCCACATATCCTGCCAAGAATCATGTGCCTGATATACACGTTAGAGATAAAAATAGAGCATCGCGGTCTGACAAGAAGGTTCTGAGAGAGGCGGGTGAATGAAAGAAAGAGGAAACCTGTGAGAGGCAGAGGCATGATGAGGACTTCTGATGAGAAAAAAGAAGAAATCAAGAGAGGGGTGCATTATGGAGAACTGCCAGTGCCTTTGAGAAGCCACACACACGCACACACACGCCCTCATGTAGAAATGTACAAGGCTTACATTCAAATCAGCACCAGTGGGTTAAAAGGAACATCGGGAAATGGTTTCTGCCAGGTGCAGAGAGTTATCTCCCAAAAACAGATGTTTATGTTCCACATTTCTTCATGACAACTTCATTAACCCCAACAAAGCATAAACTGCGTGCAGAGGGTTTGTGACCATGCAGCACTTCAGTTACAAAATCCCTTGATACCCATTCATATTCATCAGCAAAGTTGAGTTTTTCCTCACTGACACTGATTAGATTGTGATTCTGCAAGCAGATTGTAAGGTTTCTGTCTCTCACACATATTCAGCTGCTGTGAGGAGTAGAAAGCACTTCAGTCAAGTAGGTCGACTATCAGGAGCAGATTTCCATATTGCTCTCTTAGTCTGCTGCAGTGACTGGCCTCTCATTGATCTTTTCCCTCCATTCATCTGAAAAGATGAAAGAAATCAAACAGATGGATGTGGGATAGAATAAGACTCAAAAGTATTTTTCCCCCACATTGCCTTTCTCTAAAAAGCCTCAGAAATTATTTTTATTTGCAAATCAACATGTCTGTTTTTGGTGTGAACTTTTTCGATGGGGTGACAGCCTCCAAAACTTCTGGATGCAAAAGACTGGGAGTTAAATCTGAAGCCCCACAGAAGTTAACGTCTGATCCAATGAATTAGGCTCACAGTGTCTCATTAAGCTATTTGAAACAATGATCTAACAACTACACTTGGCATTAATAGTAAAGAAATGTGTATCTTATTTCCCCTTTATTGTAATTAAGCAATAAGAAAGTATCTTTATCTCCTCTTAAATGGTGCCACATTTGTGGGCTGAGCAACAGTGTTGATTATGTAGGTTGCACCCATGGATAGACTTGCCAAATCCTCTCTGTGAATGCCAGACAGCTTCTGGTGGAGGCAGTTTGATGAACGGGGTTGAAATCTCCCTTTCTGGAAAGTCAAGTCTTATCTTGACTGGAATTAGTGTTATTGTGGAGAGATGCAATGATCAGACACAACGTCCTGCTTGCAGACCTCAACCACTGTAAGTCCTTGTGGGATCAGGCAGGGTGAGCTGTCCACATGAGAGAGAAAAGCATAAGCAAACTGGCTAATTGAGGTTTGGGAAGCCACACCAGTGTGCAACCAAGCTAGTGACAAGCATAATGAGAAAGTGCCAGACTGTTGTGGTTGCTTCCAAACACCAGTCAGGGCCCTGTTTTTGAGTGACCTACTTGGTATGTCTGGTTCTTCAAACCAAAATGATCCAACCCAATAAATGACACCAAGCAAGAGTCGGATAGCAGAGTAAACTGTTTGACATTGGCAAAGAGGATTTGGTAAGGTTTTCTTGGGGCTGCCCCACATACTTAACTCTGTTGTTCAACCTATAAATCCTTACCCATATTCAACCATTTAAAGGGAAATAAACACATCCCCTCAGTTTAGTGCTTAATTTAAGCCTTTACAATTATTTGGATTTTTTTTTTTATGTATATGTGTATTTACTGTTAGACTAATTCTAAGTTAGTTAGATATTGCTAAGTTGTTCATAGCAAAATAAAACATATTATTTAAAATAAAAGTTGCCAATCTTTTGTACCAAATTGTTTCATTTTTATTTTTACATGTAAATAAAATATCCCTGCTATCAATTTGATTAAACTTTGCAATTTTGTTTTTATTTAGAGATATCGATAGAGAGATATAAATATTGTAGATATTAACTTTTTCTGCTGGATATTGTTTATGGTAAATGTTTGAAAAGTTTGGTCCCTAAGTGATCCCTACCCTCATAATTCTCTAGATATTTTTTTCTACTTTTTTAAGCATTATATTTCAGACGTAAAGAACGGCATATAACGTACATGTAAGTTTAATACTGTTGTAGAGAGAACCAAATGAGAGGTAAAGAGTTTTTAAAATAAATTACAAGCGGATGTTAGCTGGTGAAGCTAGTTAGCATACCGTTAGAGCTAGCAAATGTTAGCATGCTATCTAGGCAGATTTTAAGTTTAAGATAACAGTCAAAACTTTCCGACTTAGTTGCTAAACATTTGTTTTTGGTGCTTTCTATATATAAGGTGCTTAGCTGTAGCTCATTTACCAGTTCTTTATTTTACAAGATAAAGGAGAAGTACGATTATTTAACAGTTAGCTTAAGCTAAAGCGAGAGAAAGAAAATAGCTAAGCCAATAACTATCAAACCTGATTTTGATAACAACATATAGCTTCTAAGTGTTTGTACATTTTAATCGTAGGCATTGCCATTGTTTTGTTTTTCTTTTTGGTGCTTTATTTTGATAGAAATTCTTTGTATAGTGTAGAAAATAGCTGCATTCACTAGGGACAATAGAAAAACTAAATAATTTGGTCTGAAAGTAGACTAAAATAATTTGTTTCTTCAGTTAACACAAAAACCAGTTTAAAGTTACCTGAAAACACCAAAGGCTTTACCCTTTAAAGGTTTTCTAGATATTAAAATTAACAAATTATTTCTTTCTTTGTTAGTTGTTGTGTTTGTTGTAAAGTAGAGATTTTAATCAGCCAATACATAACTATTGTCCAGCTACTATACATATTATTGACATTGTACCTTAAAAGCAGCAACAGCAAATATTCTGCCTTGGAAAAATGGAGGCATTTATATCGCCTTATTTTTTAATTATGAAATCAAGACAAATATAATTTCCAACTTTTGATGGAAACCAAATTTTGTATGCGTTGGTTTAGCATAAACCTTATTTAAGTCCGGTCTGATGTCAACTACAGGTAACAATAATAGTAAACATCACATAACAGAATATTTGGGTTTAAATGCACTTGCATTTGTTGTCAGTTAGTTAAAACCGGGTTTATCAGACCTCAAATGAAAAAATCTGAGACTGCAGCTGGCAACAGCAAATAAAAACCTGTTTTTGGGGCAATGATGATGCCATTAATGCAATCATGAGTCATTGGAGCAAAAAGTCCCAGCCACAGACTGAGCGATTTTAGCATGCCTATTTAAAGTATGAAATAAGAACGCGTACATGTATCTCTTGGCCTCTACTGTGAAATTTTATTACCATTTCCCAGCCTGCAATAATACCTGTTAAAAAAAATTTAAAAAGCCACTTCAACCAACATCTGCCTTATACAAGCACGCCTGCAGAGACCATACATCTCTGCTGGACTGATTACTTTTTCTTCACAGAAGAGTGAAAAAAAAAAAAAAAACGATGATGCAAGTGGAAGGTGTGAGGGTGAAAGGTGTTTGATGTGGTCGTCATGGGTGGTTCAGTTTGTTACTGAAATTCAGTTGAAGACAGATTGTGGGAGCTCAGTCTTTGTGGAGAATATTATCTGTCAGTTATTTTCAGCTTGATCGCTGAAGTGTTTTGTTGGTCATATTCTTAACTGATGATGACACAGCCTGGCAACAAAAAGTAAACTACCTTGAGATATTCTTCATCCAGAGTTTATCCCAGCTTGCCTCACCTGGCCACTTACTCAGCTTAATGTGAATTTGTTTGTTCATGTTTAAACTCTAATAAGCAAATGTTGCCATAGAGACTCAGGGACAAATTTAAGGCAACATGATGAAACAAATGTGAAACTTGAACACATAACTACTCTCTGTCAACTATTGCAATAAATGTAACCATGCTTTGGACAAAAACAAATTATATTTCTGCTATTCTTTATGCAGTTTAAAATCTCCAACTAATTTAATTCATGTTATGCTCTCCTTAAATGCTAACATTTGCAGTCTGGTTAATATTATATATTATTATATTTTTGTCACATTTTTGGTGTGTTGTGTACATTGTCTTTCAGGAGCCCATGGACAACAGGAAGAGGCAATCCAGTTCTTCCAGTTTGGGGAGTTTTGTCTTTTGGTCCTCCTCGTTTCCCCGTCAAGCAGCAAGGGTCCTGATTGTGGAGGCATTGCCCCCCGGTTGGTCAGACACTTGCGCCGTGCTTTGTGATGCCCTGGATAACTTCCTGTCGCTGGCCTGCAGCCTGGATGGACCCTGCAGGATACCCCTACTCAGCCTCTACGCCATCAGCAGGCAGCAGGAGTGTCTGCTTCCATTTGTGGTTAGCGAACATCACAAAAGCATGTTTTTATGCCTCTCTCTCCATTCGCATTCAGTCTGGCTGTTTTCTCTTTACAGCAGGTCCGTGGAAATTTAGCCAGGCTACATTCCTGCGTCGAGGAGCTGAGGTCTATTCCAGGTGAAAGTTGCATTAAAAGTGCAGCCAAAGGAGGCGATCTGCTGCGACAGGCGGTGTTGGACAGTCTGCAGCAGTTTAAGCAGTACGTCAAACACGCCAGCACAGGCAACCAGGCCTGCAGCAACGCATCTGTGGAGGTACATAAAGGCTGTCTTAGTCTTTTTTTTCCTCTGAACTAGAGACTTTCTGGAAAAGGCCAGGTGTCTAGCAAAGTTTTTGCAGTGGATTTATTGAACTCTGAGTGTACTGCTGGCTGGCTTTAATTTCTCAGATCAGCGGAGGAAAACCAGTCAATGAATCATACTTTTAGAAAAGTCACAAGTTCAACAAAAAAAAGAGTGAGAAAAATCATAAAAAGAAACTTTTTTGAACTTAACTTTTAGAGTTAAGTTCGGCTCTATCCTGAAGGTCAAAGGTGTTGCTTTATCTGAAAAAAATGTTGCTCCAGTTTAACATCATGCTGTTTTTTTCTTACCCTTCTTTGAAAAGGACTAGAAGTGAAACTGATTTTATCCCACAAAATTTAGGAAAAGAAGACATTTCCCTTTCCTCAATTTTGTTTTGGCAAACTTGTAGATAGATTTTCATTGTCTTGAATTAAACTATATTTTGTTTCAGATTGTATTTTTCAGTCCAATTCCAATTCTGCAGATCATGATTTGTGCTTCAAGATGGTGTATAACTACAGACACACACACCTCTGAAGAAAAGGAGTTGGAGATGCTGGGGATTGAACCCAGGACCTCATACATGCGAAGCATGCGCTCTACCACTGAGCTACATCCCCACTGTCGCTATCTGAGCATGTAACACTTTCCATACAAATCACATTTCCACATCATGCATAGTTTCACTGTGAAAATTGCAAGTGGTGCACTGATTGTAGTTTTTTGGCTGATCACCAACCTTTAAAAAGCTTGACAATCAGATTTTTCTTGTCTGAAAAGGTGCTGAAAATAGCAAGAAAGTGGCTATTTGGGCAAAAGTGGGATGACTGTTGTTTTCTGCTCACATACAGACGTGACCTGGTGGACGGGTCGGTCAGTCAGCAGAATATAAGAGACACTGGCTGATTTTCAGACATTTGCAGAGGTGTAAACGACCCAAACCATTCTAACTATAGAGTAAAATTATCATCATTCATCAAGCCCTGTAACACACCCCACCAATAAAACGTTAGAAGCTTATTTCAGTTAACTCCAAGCTTTTGATTGTGACGATGTTTGTATAGATAAATTATCTTATAAATTACCAAAATTCCAGGTTGTTAAATTTGGAGTTAAAAGTCAGTTGAAAGATGAACCAGTCCCATCTGTGCTTGTAAACTTTAATGGTTTACAGACTCCAGACGCAGTGGTTTGTGGATGACACACTGGGACATTCTGTTCCCAACATCAGCCGATATGAATAGCTCCTATTACCAGACACAGAGGCTTAATAACCCTATCCATGAGCACGCCTGTTGCTAATCTAATACAATAAAAGTTTTTATCCACACATGATTTTGGTGAAACTTGATATTTACTCGTTTTGTATAAAAAGACTGATGACCTATTTCTCACTTTCTGATATAAAAAATGTTTTCCTAAAAAGGAAAACATTCCTTTTTAGGAATGAAATAATAAGCATGAAGATGTTTTAGAGTTTTCTTTGTTTTATTCTTTAATTTAATTTCTTCATTACTTCCGTATCTAGTAGAATTCATTTTAACTCACTACCTTTTGGTATGGAACAGGTACTACAGCATTTAAGCGTAAAATGTCTAAGTTTTTTTTTTTTAAATAGAAGAAAAAAATTATATTTGGAGTTTCTTTTTTTGTTTTGATGTTTTCACCAGATATCTAGTTCAAATTGTTTCCAAATAAGTTGCTTTTAATCGGTCCGTCTCCATGTTTTCTCAGATTACCGTGGTGACCAGCCAGCCGGGGCGTGGCGTGATTCATCAGTTGGAGAGCGGGCTGAGAGAAGCTGACCTGGTGCCACTCAGGCGGCTTCTGGTTGTTCACATTGTTGGACTGAATGACTGGAGCCAGGACTCCCACTCACCTGAAGCCACAATGACTGAAGGTAAAACGCATAAAGGATTTTCAACTGATAATACTTGAAAATTGGCAAGACGAGTGCTGGTGCTGCTAACTGTAAATGTATCTAAACCCCTTCCATTTACACACACTTTTGTTTCAACCCATTCGTAATGTTGCATTACTAATATTTTTACAGCTTCAGCATAACTGATATTGTCACAGTTGGTGGGATATTCTTACCATCCAATTATTTGCCAGTTGATTCACATAACCATCACCCTTCTGTTCTGCTTTACTGACTTGGAAATATTTTGAAGGGAAGGAAAAGTAAAAACAGAATTTTGAATTTAGTGCATCATGAGATGAGGAAATCATTGAGCTTACTGGAAGTTTGTTTTGCCCCAAACTTTACGTAATGAAAACCATCACACTAATGATGTTGTGATGTTTTTCCTGCCTGACACGGTTCAATCAGTTACATAACGCTGTAAAAATTGCTACCTCCATCTCTGCTTTTTGCATAACATCTGAAAGAAATCGGTATTCCTTTGTCCCACTTCTAACCATTAAACCTTTCTGTTGCTGTCACTAGCAACTGTGTTGTTTGGGAGCATCAACAGCACAAGAGAGTCGAAGCAAAACAGACATCACAAATCTCCTGCGACTTAAATAAACACACGTTTCTATTTATTGTATCAGAATATCTACATTAGAATTGCTGAGTTGTTTTTCTCAGTCAGATAAATAATTTTTTTGAAATAACTGAAGTGGAAAATGGAGATGGACTCTGGGTTTAGTGGAGTTTACAGGCATTTTTTTCTGGAGTGGTGCTGGGATTTTGTTTGAAACCACATCTACCTCCATAAATTCATACATATATTTCTTTATTGGAAATATTATTTCTTGACTGTTGTTAAGGTACAAAAAAATATCAACTCCGAATTTTTCACCAAGTGACTGACTGTTCAAAAATAAAAACCATCAGAAACAAAAATGTGGACATTTTAAGAGAACTATATAAGTTGAATAAGATTAAGTTTAGACACTGGTCTAAACTTATAAGATTAATTTACTACTTTCAATGTGAAAATTAGAAGCATGATGACACTTTTGGGAAATTTGTAGTTAGCTTTTTCTTTTGAATAGAAATCTGAACTGTCACATTCAACCCAGATAAAACCCAAGAATGACGGCAGCTGGAAAGAAAAGGCATTTTAAAAATGTGTGGTGAATCTTTTAGCAGATTAAACATGTGACATTTATTTAAATTGCCAGTAAATCTTAATTATACAATATGAGTTTTAATTTGAGACGGAATGCAGAGCATAAAATGGATAAATCCTGCATGAAAAAAATGTTGCAAGTCTTACCCTGGAACATTCCTGACTGCAGACTAAAAACGATGAACCGTGGTCCATTGTTGATGTTACGAATCTTTCCACGAGTCATTGTCAGGGCTGTAGGACATCCACAGCAACGCCGTCACACTGACAGGAACACTTTCCCGGGCAGCAACAGTGATAAATTTCTTTTGTCGGATTGTCTCCAGAGAGCACTGTGGCCTTGGGAACAGGGGCAAGCTTAAATGATTAATGAGTTTCATTCCAGACTGAATTTTCTTGGTGAAGCAGATTTTTGGTCCAAACAATTATCCAAAATCACCAATAGTCTGATTTGCTTCATAGATCACTGTTGGTTTGTTTTCCTCCATAGCAGACAGCAATTTAGTTGGAGACCTGATGCATTCTGTTTTTGTTTTTCCTGTTAATATTTTAATTATAGCTTCAGTGGAATTGATAGTTTCTGCAAAAGCACACTGATCAGCCATAAGGTTATGAACTCTGACACCTAGTGAAAGCTCATCTTGTTTTCTGCAAATGTTTGACTGGGAAAATCTGCCACTAGACACTTGATATGTCAAATGATTCTACAGCACGTTTGTTTGTGTGGCACATGTCAGCAACAGGCAATTTGAGGCAATAAAGGAACTCAGCGTTTCAACAGCTTCACAGTTTTCTGGAAGTTTGTGTCAGATTAGAAATTGAATGCTGTTTCTCCATGTTTGGTGATTGTTTTTAACAACCAATTATTATGTGTAGGGGATCAGTAGTTTTTTTTTAAAAGAGTCAAAGTGTTTTGTGCAGTTCTTTTAATTCCCGATAATGATCGTTTGTTTTTGTTTAGGTTATATTTGCCGCATATCATAATTTGTTTGATGATCTGAAACATTTGGTTGTGACAGTAAAGCAGAAACAAAAATAAATTGTAAGCCTAATTTATTGTTGTTCTGAGATTCATCCATTTCAGCTGGTTAACTAACTCTTGCTTCCTCCTCCTCATACTGTATTTGGAAAAAAAGCTTCTTCAAAACAGCTTTTTCAAATCAGCACTCTGTCAGATACATTTAATTTTTATAACAGCTTCATTTACATTTAGCCCACAGATGCATATGCCTAATCCAAATTCAAAAGCACATTCTTTGGTCTATTTACGCCGCCTCCAAAACGGGTTATCTTTGCATTATGTATTGTTCGTGGGATTGGCTCTCCATCAATGCATTCATCAGTCTCACATGAATAAACTTGTTTGGTTTAGCTGGAAGGTAAACAGTCAGCACTAAGACAACAGGAACTTGAAGAGAACGGCTCAGATATGTTCACTTCTGGCTCACACCCATCGTCTCTTCTCAGCTCCAGCTTCCTGCTGCTACACAGATAATGCTGAGCTTCATTTGAAGAGTAGCAGCAGTGTCATTTCCAAACAGCATTAAACATCTAAATTCTGGGAACAGCAATAAAAAACGAAGAGTCATTACTTCCACAGTCAGAATAAGATTAATTTTTTTTAAACATTCCCTTCTGTTAAGGCTTTTAATATTTATAGTGTTTGTAAACTCTAACGTAAACAGCAGCTGTATTTATAAATGACATTTAATCCATATAAATTGCCTCCTTTCCTAATCTTTGTTTGATCTCTCAACATTAGTAAGCTGGAGTTTATAAAATGTATGTCACAACAT